>OW052227.1:31928200-33178200 GCA_932527175.1 Operophtera brumata | reverse complement strand
GTGAGTAAGAAAAGCTTGCCCGAAGCACAGATAGAGGCGAGAGTTGTAACGGGTTGCTTTCTCGGAGGCCGGAACGGTGTGGCCCGATCTTGCGGTGGCCATATTTGGGTTACATTTTGTTTTGCTTTATGTGCGGCCTCCACAATACTTAACCAATAAAGAACAGTACTTAATAAAAAAAACTGACTGTCTGTGGAACCAGTTCTGAAACTCCGGTTCTGTAGACGGCCGAAGGGGTCTGAACTAGACATTTTCTTATTTATATGTATGTAAAAATGGATGTAATATGCCAAAGTCAAAATTATAGTGCCTTTTCAGTGTAATTGCTGAAATTCCCAATAACTCAGCTGTTTTGTTTGAGTTGGCTTCTAGCGACCAGTATTCGTTCAGAGGCCACTTCATGAATGTTTGTTTATATAAATTCAACACCATAAGTTTTCCGTACGACGCATGGATTTCTTAGGCCGCTTATTGGGTGACAGCGTGACACTTTCAGCCGATGCCCTCGATCAATAACGAGTCCGACGCGGGCGTAGGTTTTATTACAACGAATCAAACAGAAAAACAAACTTAACAAAAGCCTCACTAAAGTAGTCGGGCAAAAAACTGTGACAGCCGTAATAGGCGCTGTGGCGCCAGGCCAGTGCCTTGCCACAGAATATATATATTGGTTGGTCTTGCGTTGGTGGCTTTTACGCATACATCTAGTTAAGGCGTTGGACCACTATATGTTTGTCTAATCTTCCTAAATGTTTGTACACTGTGGCAAAGGGGCGGAGCCGTCTTCTTCTCTGTATTATACAATTTGGGTCTCATCAGAATAATAGTAAATAAGCATGTTCTGGATGAGCGTGCTTAAATAAGCCTCATTACAACAGTCACTTACATAGTCCTGATCCCAGCCTAGGTTTCCCTGTGTCTTGGGTAACAGAAACTACGAGTACCATGGTACCCTAACACCTAGAACCGGAGCAAATATTTGCCGATCATACAAACATTTGTCCCGCAAAGAGAATGGAACCCGCAACCTTTCGCATCTCAGCCGGCTACTCGCCCGATGCACTACGGAGGTCATCATTGCTTCTCATCAGTCGTGTTGTACACGCAAGCAGTACGTACAGCACAGTACGTACAGCAGTATGTACAGAAAAATGCAAGACTTTTTTTTTGTAAAAAAAATGGCTGCTTCGGAGAGACTTCTCTATTAAAGCCTGTAATTTTAACTCTCTGTCCCAAACCTATAAAAGCATCGCTTCCTTCCAGTGTAATGTCGAAAAAGGGACAAAAATACTTGATTTGGCCGTTGTCGAACTGAATTTTTATTTTAGTAAAGCGACAGGCATTGTAATTCTGGGCTAGCGTCTGGCACGTGCGATTGGAGTGAATGAAATTTCGCTACCGAACGGAGTGGTAGAAGTAAAAATATAAATAAAAATCTTAAGGTGGAACATTTCACTTGAGGCGCGAATTTCAAATGTTATAGTGTTTTTGTTGCTAATCACAGCTATTAAACACATTTTGAGGTAGCAAAACCTAATTTTGTGGAAATTAGAAGAATTAACAGGCATATTTAGATTGAAAATGTCTCATAAATATTATTATTGCTACGAATGTCAATGATCCAAAAAAAACACTGTACATTCAATAACATATCTAGTGTCAAAATAGTATTCTGCTCACCTGACAATACAACGTGGAATGTGAGTAAAACCTTAGACCAAAATAAAAAGTATAAACATTGAAATGTGTCTGTGACTTGCATGTTTCATAGTTCTGAGAATTCTCTCTTTCACTGATTGATTATATACTCTAATCTAATATATATATGGTCGCAAGAATCGAAAGTACAGTCCTACCACTATAAACTGTCGTGACTTGTGGCTGCCGTTGTGGCTCTATTTGATACAGATTATGAAGATAACAGATTTCGTTTCTTAACAGCGCCACGTGCCAAATGAGCCTTGTAGCACTTGTAGATTACATTGTTGATAAGACGGGATACAGTTTTTTCAGTCAATTCACAATACAGTCTCAATTTGGTCAACTTTAATAGTGGATAAAAAAAATAACACAGACGAGAAAAAATATCCGTAAAAGAGCTTGATAAAAATTAGAAAAAATGTGGCAGAGTTAAATTAATATTTCCTGTTCCTGATATCTAGAATAAATAAAGTAATAATAGGCAGTTACTCGTAATATGAAATTGCAAAGGCAGGTGTGCAAAAAGGCAAAGCTATATTGAGGTGCAATTTCCTGGGCGGCAATTTTATAACGTGTGAAGCGATAAATTAGTTTGAACACATCGAATTGTTATGTTTCTATAAAACTAGGTGTTGCAAAAGTATTTACAGGTTAATCAATGATGTATTTTATTCCATGTTCTAGGTGGCTATAACTGTTCATAGGCATGGGGTACCACTTATCACCAGGTGAGCCATCTGATTGATCTGTTATTCCAAGTAGTATTAAAAAAGAAACACAAAAATATAACTATTTTTAAACTTGATAGGCGTTTTTCTGGTAAAACAATTTTTTTGTTGAAAAATACTTCTTTTTTTAAATGCGTTTATGAAATTATTGAACTGAACGATGTGCTGATGAAATCGAGCCCAAAACATGGCTATTATACTATTATCCATCGAGGAGTGCCGTTGGCCCCTCATCATCAGATCAGCTCGCTGTCACCATAATATTATATTGTCCTCGGAACTTAACAGGTACCTATGCCAAATTTCAGCTCAATCGAACACCGGGAAGTGGGTCTTTAACTTGTCAAGATTTAATTACACAGGGACAAGTGAAAAGCTTGTAAAGATTATATTTTTAAGCGTATCAAAATCGTATCAAGAAGCATTGAAAGCAAAAACCACCACTGTTTTCATTCAAATTTGTATGATTAAAGTATTTAATTCATTGAAATCACAAGGATAATTTTGAATCGTCTTTTAACTTTATTCCTGTTCCAACGCGACTATCTTTAACATCAATCTAGGTACCTGTACCAATTTCCAACAGAACCATACCCTGAATTATTTGTTCAGAACAAATTCATCAAATACCGTTATATCACAATGAAAGCCGAATCTCTTTATCACCATAGACTACCCCCATACCATCCCGTACCCTCGGAGTATAACGAACCCCATAAACAATTTTATTCCTTATATTTACGCGATACAAAAACTAAATCATAAAGGCCGGTTATTGGACATTATTATTGCCTCACCCGATGTTATTAGGCTTGTGTGTTGTAGATACGGAATGAAAGCTGACAAAACGAAAAATCTCAGTTTCTCATCATATTTAACAAGCAATATTTGTTTGTAATGCACGTGCTCGAAAACAGCTGTAACGATTTCGATGAAATTTGCATATGACAGTTTTTGGGGGTGACAAATTGATCTACCTGGGTCTCATCTCTGAGAAAAATCGATTTTCCACAAAAAAAACACGATTAGCTAATCTGTATCAGCCACAGACTATTGAATAGTTAGCTATTCCATGGAGGAATCTTGAAAATTCAAATTACTGACGCGCTATCGGTAGTATCGTTGTCAATGAACGAAACTACCGAGTTTTTTACTTGTACAGTTACAAACAATATAAATAAAGCGAAATTCAGTAAAACCTACTTAGGTTTATTTTGCCAGAAAGATACATCTACGGCTACCGACCGTTTACTTTTCACCAGAAACGGTATATTTACCATGATTTTTGAGTTTTTATTCTTCCTGATATTTTGGCACAGTTGCATGCGCCATGATCACGGAAGAACTAACAAAAGACATTGCGAGTAGATTTTATTGGCAGATATATCGATCTATGATCTTTCTCACTCGTTTACTTGATGTCTTCTTTGTTTATTTTTCCGGTTTAAAACGTTTCCAGGAATGTCTGTTTTCCCACTTTCATTGCAGCACATACGTACATTTATACTTATTTAGACATTATACTGGAATAAATACGTTGCCATTGTGTACGTTGTTATTATTTTCTTGTGTAATTTGTTGTACACTGGCCGCGCCGTATTAAATGTATCTGTAATGATTTGTTGTATTTCTCGGTTATCGGCTATAGTCTGCCTTATTGTTTTTGTCGGGGGTCAGAAATTGAAAAAGATTTACGAGTTTCATTAAGTGCTTAGGGCCCCGGTTTATGAATTTATGGCATTGCTGATATTTGTTCGAGATTAACAAATAATTCAATGTGCTGGAGTGAATTTGATATCGTAATGCAAGATCAGTTTACAATAAGCTCAATTTAACAAAAAAAACGTTGTGTTTCAGCTCCGATGCGTGACTGGAGTTTACTTCAGTCCAGTTCAGTATAAATGCGCGAATATGTTGCGCAGAGGGAAAACATAACGGATTTCTCTTTTTGTTAACGCTTGTTTTCACAATTGTACTCCCTAACTATTTGCGTACCGCGGCGCCTTATATAAAAATCGATTCATGTTTTTATGTTATTTTATTTTGATTTGTCTCCCAATAACCTGTTGTCTGTATTTCGTAATTAAAGGCACAGTGTACGCACACTATTTCATTATCTACCATACTAAGTCTAGACAGGTATAACAAGCAAAGCTAAGAAAAATCAACAATGCCGCCAGGCATATACTATACTATAGCAATAGCGCATAATTTCCGACGCTCTAAATCAAAAGTGCGCGTGTTCTGTCAAACACAACAAATAAGACAACAAAACCGTGAGCGATCAAAATGAGCCAAAACACTGAACGTATACATTAATAACCAACAAAAAAAAACAGTCGATGTGTATTTTGAGCTTGTAGGATAATATTTTATGATTCTGAAGTTAAACTTCAAATTTTAATTCAATGTCACGCTAAAATTGGTTCGACGACGAGATAAGTAATTAGGTATTGTCCCTAGTTTTTCACATTCCGGACCCATGAAAGTCCTGAAAAAATCTCCTTTGCCATAACTTCTTTCTTCTTTCTTTGTCTTCTTCCCTTTTTCAAAGACCGACCAATTTTCATACTCAGATCTCCATCGTCTTACCGTTGTATTATCCTGTCGACATTGACTTTGGCAAAATTGTGGAACCTAAAGCCACAACCAAAAGAAAAATAAGACGAAAGTACGAAAGCGAAAAGTAAGTATGTTACAGCAACATATTTATTTACTCAATTTCTCGTTTCGTCAACACAACACTATAAAATTCAATAAGCATTCACAGTGTGTATTTGAATGCACAAACTGAATGTCGAATGCGAAACTATTTTTGGCGCGTTCGTTAGACGCAGCGTATTGCCAAATTCGACAAACTTCTGACTTGCTGAACTTGCTATACAGACGCGGAGTCGGGTTCGTATTTTTGAAGGCGTATACAGCAGCTGATTGGTTTTATTTAGAGGCTTTCTCCACGTAGAGGAGTCAATGTTATGTGCTGAAAAATAGTATGTCATTCATTGACCTTATATCTGTAAAGTGACAACGTACAAAAATGTGCCACCTGTTCATTAACCATTTGAAAATATAACAAAGTGCACCTGTATTCGACTGAATACTTGATTAAACTTCTAAACAAGTTGGAATTTTATACTTTTTGCATGCATACATACACACATACATTTCCCCGAAGGGGTAGACAGAGCCTCAATGGGCCTCTTTTCACAGAGGGTTGCACCATCATAGTATATAGAAGTGACAAGCGGTGAGCTCATTGCCGCCATTGCTTTCCACGACTGACTCGGCTAACGCTTTCTTCCAGTGATAACACATTCCATAATAAGCTAGCAGCCAAGACAAATCTTATACCAACGAATACGAACAAGACCGGGTAATCCCTTGTCGGTTTTTACAATATCCACGGGAGGAGACGGAGGGTTCTATTCTTAGGCCGGACATACCATGGATATGTGTGGATAATATACCAATTTAGACTAGTGGTTCGCCCCGAACTGAGACCTCGCGAACACACACGATTTAGGTAGGTTACCTTATTTCTTTCGATAAAATATCTATGTACGTGAGTACATCCACATAAAATTAACGTTCTTGTCCGGTTCGAAAAGATAGACCTAAAACGTCGTTCAAATTCCTATAAACGGGAGGTTAACATTGGATGTTATACTGGTTATCGTTTTATAGAGTACAAGTTCCGAAATTCTTCAATTTTAGACTTTCACCAGTATTTGTGTCATAAAAGCTGCAAACATACCAATTTTCAGCGTTGTAGGATTAGTTTAAGTAGTTTAAGTGGTTTTGTTTTTTTACGTTTTTCGATTTACCCTAATTTCTCAAAAAGTACATCAGTTAAAAAATTCTAAAATACATTAAATAAATAGTTTTGAAATGTCGAAGCGAAGAACTTTCATATGACACCCTATTTGATCTGATATTCTCACTTTTTTTTACCCCCTCTTGGACCCCAATATCTCAATAATTCCCCAGCGGATATAGCTCATAACAAATCGTACCAATACTATAATCAAATTTCATGAAGATCGGTTTAACGGATCGGAAGTTATGCTCGGACAAACATACATACAAACGCCGATTCTTCTATAAGTTGACTCAGAAAACTCGCTTCGCTCGTTCAATAATTATTGGATCAGTGTTCTAATTCGCCTCTGGCGGAACTTCACCAAACTCGAGAAAGAACCGTTGTCGCTCCGAACCAATGTTCCGTATAATGAACCCTCAAGTCAAGAATGCCGTCTGTTTGTCAAACTTTGACTCCAGCGAATGAATGATGAGAACTTTACATTGAGATAGTTACTTTTGTTATATTGAAAGCAATGAGTGAGTTAAGTTTTATGGCATGTTTTTTGGATGTATTTTTATCTTTAAATTGAGAACACAACTGACTTTTACGAGCTGAGACGAAACAATTATTTGTGAAGAGTTGATTTTATTAGGACTGAAATAGTGTGCTCCATTCCAGTTGCACTGCAAGTTGTATTTCCGTGTTTTTATAGGAAATAGTTCAACTTAGCTATTGCTGTAGCATGTTTGGCCTAAGAATACACATCCGTCCCCTCCCATGGATGATTTAATAGCCAACAAAGGGATTACACCAGGGGATGGGCACCAGTATCCAGAAACACAGAAATACAATTTATTCGTAAAACCGATATACATGCCAAAAACTTCTAATCAAATAAAAATCACAATTATGAAACATAAAATAATATAAAGTCAAGGTAGGTCCAAAACAAAATAATTACCTACACTAACATTGACTACACAGTAACCTTGTTTCGAGTAGTTCGCTCACAGAATATAAATTCTGATCGATAAGCCAACGTTTCAGACGAAACCACCTGAGTACTTAACGTCAATATGCGATCACGAAACCTCTCGCCAAGCGTGGTGATTGTGGCAAATGCCCCATGGTATAACGAAGTCCTCGCTCAACGATGGACGTCTAACGCCAACTACTCATTTTATTGACGACCTCTGTGGTGCGGCGGGCGAACGATCGCTTGCGATGCAGGAGGTTGCGGGTTCGATTCCCGCCTCGGAACAAATATTTGTGCGATCTGCAGATATTTGTTCCGGGTGTTCTGGGTATTTTCTATATATAATAAAAATATCTATCTATGTATTATATTGTATTAAGTATATCAGTTATCTAGTACCCATAACACAAGCTCTGGCTTAGCTTGGGGCTAGATAATGTTGTGTGAACTGTCCAGCATTATTTATTTATATTTATTTATTTATTAATATCGCGTAGACTAGCTACGTCGTAGCAATTGACGTAGCAAACCTATTTTCACAAACTTTTAGTTAACTTGCAATGTTTATACGTATTTAACATACAACCATAAATAAAAAAAATGCTAGGCAGATCACAAAACATTATCTACCCCCAAGCTATGCAGAGTTTGTGTTTTGGGTAGATAACTGATATACTTAATACAATATATTACATAGATAGATATTTTTTATTTTACAATATAGTATATATCCGGAACACCCTGAACAATTATCTGCAGATCGTACAATTATTTCTTCCGAGGCAGGAATCGAACCCGCAACCACCTGCGACGCAAGCGAACTTTCGCCCACCGCGCCAGAGAGGTCGTCAAATGTTATGTTGTTTGTTTAGGTCAAATCTTGCAAATTCTTATTATCCATTTTGCATACCTGTCAAATACCGATCACAATTTAATATTAAGGTAACAGTGAGCTGATCTGATGACGGAGACGGCGTGGAGAACGGAACTCCTCTATGAATAATAGTAGACTAGCCGTGTTTGGGCTCATTTTGATCAGCTCGCAGTTCTGCTTAAGGTGAATGCTCACGTTTGCGGCGCGAGATTCAAATTTTTTGATGTTTTTTGCCCTTTACAGGTCATCAACACTTCTTCAGATGACGAAAGTTGAGTTCGCGACAACTAGGAGACCTAACACACATGTTTTAATTGATTGTATCTCATAAATATCATCAGTTTAGCTACGATACCCCTAAACAAACAAAAACACTGTAAAAATGTGTTTAGGGGTATCATAGCTAAACTGATGATATTTATGAGATACTGTCAATAAAAACATGTGTGTTAAGTCTTCTAGTTGTCGCAAACTCAACTTTCGTTATCTGAAGAAGTGTTGATGAGCTGTAATGGGCGAAAAACACCAAAAAATTTGAATTTCGCGCTGCAAGCTTGCGCATCCACCTTAATCAATTCACCATCATCATGATGTAAATAAAATTTATTTCCGCAGCGAATCACTTGAATCAATTGATGTGTTATTTTATTTTTATTTTGTATGAATATTTTGGTTTGCAATAACATTTGTATGAATGAATGAATGAATGAATGAATTATTTATTTGCTTAAAATGTAGGTATAGTAAAAACATAGATGGTAAATATAAATTATAAATTGCATCTCAAAAACTAGTTATAGATAAGTTACATGCGAAAAAGACAACCAAAATTCACAAATTAATTTAAAAAATTCAAATTATATGCAGTTATATACAAAACTTAGTTCAAATACACAATAAAATAGACACAATGTCAACAAAAACCAATTCATTAATCTGAGAGAAAGGAAACCCCAATTAGATGCTGTTTTTAAAACTAAAATACTCATTGAACGAATGGAATTCATAGTTTATTTCATAAACTTTCCATTTTATTATCACTTTCAAACATAACAATTAATTGCAATATATATTTATTTATGTTAAATGTGTTCTATCTAGAAACAATCTACCACCGCAACAGATGGTACAATCGCGTGACACGTGACCAATTTACAAAACATTCCTCAAATTGAATACTGAATACTGTGAATTTATTATTTTCAATGAAAATTTTGCTCGTCCTACATTCAAATAAATAAAACCTATTTTAAAATTTTGTAGCCAACATTCGTTGTAGCCGAATGGTAGTAGAGCGAGCCACCTATACAGAGTCACAGAGATCAAGCTATATTTTATGAAGTATAGATAATAAATGTGAAGTTTAAGAGAGTGGTCTGTGAAAATGACACATCGAGTTTTGACACTATTCCATTACCTGTGACCTCCACCTTGCGGTGGGATTTGGAACTAATTAGGTAAACAAACCTCTCAACCGTACAATTGTGTAGAAAACACATTACTTGTTTTGTCAATTACTTCATTGAATTTTTGTTCTGTACGTAATCAGATAAATGTGAAAATAAAATCAATGTATACCACCTATACTATTCGTTGCGTGACTGACTGACTCAGTCACTGACTATCAACGCGAAGTCTAAACCCTAGGTCATAGGACCTGAAATTCACATAGGTACATTTCTTTTGTGGTATAGCGGTGCACTAAGAAAGGAATTTCCTAAATACACACCCTAAAGTGGTGCAGCGGGATGTTGAAGTTTGTATAGCAAAAACTGCACGCGGGCGAAGTCCCAGGCGTTCCACTACTGGATACTTGAGAAATCTCTGTGCACATGTTGTGTTTTACATATTATGCTGTGTGCTTCAGGTTTCGTTATATTTTATAACAGTTTTATTCGTTTTATTTTACCCCAAATAGACAAAGTGGTCAACAACTTCAATAACTGTACCAATATGGGTGCAAAGTTAGTATATAAAAACCATCATAACCGAATCGCAAATGAACATGGGCAAGAAATGAACAAACCCACAAAAATAACCAAAAAATACAGGACCAAAAAAAACAAAATTAAATCAAAAACGCCCTAAAAACTCTCACAACCTAAGAAGCCCTACAAACCTTTAAAAAAACCCTTCCAACTCCTAAAAACAGAGGGTTTAGCCTACCCTACCTCCCTAGAGTTCATACAAGTCTTAAACTTTAAGAATCAATTAAAACCTCGTACAAACCCATACAACCCAATTTAAACCGGTATTGAACGACGGACCTTGCTCAGAAAAATATCTTGGGAATCAGGATTTTTCCCAGCAGGGCCCAAATTAGATCATTTTCTCCGCCTCAAAACTCACTATTCTGCCAAACTTCCTGCTGATGTTTTTTTTTCCATTAACTTTCATCCACTAATATACCTACCTTGTTTGTTTATATTAATTTGAATGTGTATGTGCGCCTACTTTTTGGCGATTGTACCTAGTCAACCTTTGGAGGTTTTTAAGGTACAATATTATACCTAATTAAATGTGTAAAATATATTGTGTATGAAATAAATAAAAACAAAAAAAACCTACACGTGTAGGGCTGTTTAAAAAAACGCTCATACAGTGATTTTATTATTTAAAACTATTAATTTAATCCTATTTCGTCAAAATAGTAACAGTTTTTCGAGTTATTTTGTACAGAAAGACGGATAAAGAAACAAATAAATTATATAGGTACCTACAAACTATGTTGGAAGAAATTCACGTAATTGAAACATACTGACCACAAATTGGCATAAAAAAACGGCGCGGCGAGGACGTTGCATTTGACATGACTAGTAAGACATTTTCAAACATTTATCGGCTTCTAAATTCTAATTTCCATGTACAACCACAGAATAAATAATAGTACCTACTTCTTGAAACATGCCATGAATTGGTTTGGCGTCTTTATGAAAGGATTATAGGAAATTCAAACCCTAAAATCAATTGTGTTGAAGACCTCTGTAGTGCGGCGGGCGAAGGTTGGCCTGCGACGCAGGAGGTTGCGGGTTCGATTCCCGCCTCGGAACAAATATTTGTGCGATCGCAGATATTTGTTCAGGTGTTCTGGGTATTTTCTGTGTATAATAAAAAATATCTATCTATGTATTATATTGTATTAAGTATATCAATTATCTAGTACCCATAACACAAGCTCTGCTTAGCTTGGGGCTAGATAATGAAATGTCCAACATTATTATTATTATTTATTATTAATTAGGGTCATAAAGTTTGGACGTATTGTTTGTTATTCTATTAATATTAAAAATTAAAGCGGGCCCCCATACAAAAAAAGTGATTTTGACAAACGCTGTATCTCTTGATGCGCAATAGCTAGACACAACAAAAAATAAAAAAAGTGAGTTATAAGTAGGTATGTACCTACCTAGGGGAAAACAAACATGTTTATATTTACTTGCCTTATTTTTATTAATTATCATCATCCGCCCAGCTGGAAATATAACATTTCCATAGAATGCCACGACGACTGGTCTTGAGCCGCCTCCGTCCACAGACTTCCCGCGACCTTTATAAAGTTTGGTACATTGGAAGTTCCCCTCCCACACTGCGTCGTCCGGTTGTTGGTCGCCACTCGAGGACTTTATTTCAGTCATCTTAATAAGTGCGTGTTGCCAGAGATGACTTACGTGACTGAGACGTGATCGCTAACTATCACACACACAAAAGCTCAAAGTATCACAGCGGGCTATGCATGGAGAGAGCTATGCTATTACCATCAGTGTACAAATACGTAGTCTGCGACAACCGTAACTACAAGAAATATTGTTACGAGATATTCGCGCCTAAAGTTTTTTATCTTATATTAGTGATCAATGTCTTTGTAAATATTTATCTGTTATGATTTTGATCTGTACGATCGCTACGATCATTCCCTTTAAAACTGTGTTTATTATATCGTGATAACATTAATGCTTTTTTATTATTTAGTAAATAATACTTGTTTAGTGTAACATTATTTTAGAACGTGCTTTACCTAAGCATGTGTGCCGTATGTAACATAGTTACTGTTCGCATGTCTAGGGATTTTGTTATGGTGTTCAACAAACGGAATATGCTCAAGATTTACTAATCTTATGTGCGGTAACATAACTACTAACTCAGTTATACACTTTATTGAGCTGGGAGAAAAAAAAAAAAACTGTAAGTAAGACCACAGAATAAATAATAGCAAGAACAAAAGGCTCACATCGTGAAAAAAAAATAACGAACCTTGCTGGGACGCAACAAAGTGCATTTCAGTTCGCATAAGTGCTTAGTGCCTAGCGCCAAAACCACCTTAACACCCTAAACACCCACCACCTTTATTCACCTAAACATTGGCGCTCTCTTGTAAATGTTTGAATCTTTTTATTTGTGTATTATATTTTTCTTTAGTACTCAATTTATAATTTTACTAGCTGTAACCTGCGACTTCGTCTGCGCAGGATTATTAAGTAGCGGAGTATTATAAAGCTAGTATTATTAGACTTACGCTGGTGAAGTAAGTTTCACCCGCGTAAGTCTCGATCCCGTTGGAATATCGGGATAAAAATGTGCCTGTGTTATTCCGCGAGTCTAGTTATCTTTATTCCAAATTTCATCCAAATCCATCCCGTAGTTTTTACGTGAAAGAGTAATTAGGATAGGATATTCGGTTACCAAATTACTCCTGCATTCTGCTGCTCGCCTGGTACATTGAAAAGAAAGAAATAAAGAAAGAAAAACATTTATTTGTGTCACCAACATGGATGTAGTAGTAACAGTCAACAAACAATATTCCACACAAAAATACACACACACACACACACACACACACACACACACACACACACAGAAACAAAGATAAATAAAACATTGGATGAAAAGTATTCGCATTGCTGCTGCGCCCTGCGGTGTTTTCCGCATAGGTCTCGATTCCGTGGGAATATCGGGATAAAAATGTGCCTATATGTTATTCCGGGAGTCCAGTTATCTCCGTTCTAAGATTCATCCAAATCCATCAAGCAATTTTTACGTGAAAGAGTAACAAAGATACATCCATCCATCCATCCATCCTTCCATCCATCCATACTTACAAACTTTCACGTTTATAATATTAGTAAGATACCTTTTAACATTCTTTGTATTTTTGAATTTAAACACAAATAAAATTTAAATTAAATGACTATTCCAAGTATATTCGGTACAAATTTAATCTGCGTAGTGTTTTTTTTTCGAATGGAATTAAAAAGATTTAAACTTTTGTTTTCTTGACAAAATCCGAATAAATTTATGGATATAATACTTGTTTTTGACTTTGTACGATGACACGTGACGCGTAGAAATAATAACTTGGTAGCTTTCCATGGCGCATGCACTATTAAATTGTTTTGACCAAATGTTCCCATTTTTAGGGTTCCATACTCAAAGACAAGGAACCCTTATGGATTCCCTTTGGATTTTCATATTGTGTCCTACTAATATTTATACCATCAATTTGTACATATGTTTAAGCAAATAAATTATCTTTATCTTTATCTTTATCTTTTATTTTTCGTCATGTCTGTCTGTCTGTCTGTCTGTCCGTGTATGTCACAGCCTTTTTTTCCGAAACTATAAGAGCTATACTGTTGAAACTTGGTAGGTAGATGTATTCAGTGAACCGCATTTAGAATTTTACACAAAAATTTAAAAAAAAACAATTATTTTTGGGGTTCCCCATACTTAGAACTGAAACTCAAATTTATTTTTTCATCAATGTGGGTTATCTGTGGATAGGTCTTCAAAAATGATGTTGAGGTTTCTAATATATTTTTTTTCTAAACTGAATAGTTTGCGCGAGAGACACTTCCAAAGTGGTAAAAAGTGTGCCCCCCCCCCCCCCCCCCCCCATAACTTCTAAAATAAGAGAATTATAAAACTAAAGAAAATATATGATGTACATTACCATGTAAACATTCACTCAAAATTGGTTTAAATGAGATCTCGTAAGTAGTTTTTTTTGAATACGTCATTAATCGTAATCCATCCAAGAACTTTTATATTATGTTACTTGCTGCTACGGAACCCTTCATGGGCGAGTCCGACCCGCACTTGGCCGCTTTTTTTATGGTTATTTTTGGAAATTGTTATTTTGTACCTTTTTTTTGCATAGAGTCAATCTTTATAGAATACTGACTATCCATGTTTTTTTTGTTGTATTTGGAATAGTGGTGTATACCTTATTTTATAGCAGTCAGTTAAATCATCCTAACGATGAAGTTATACGTTGGTAAATATTGCTACAAGTATCTCCTATTTTTTTTTTTTTTTTTTTTTTTAACTAATGAATGACGGAACAAGCAGATGGCCCACCTGATGTTAAGCGGTAACCTCTGCCTATGAACAGTGCATTACCTCATAGGACACGTTCACCTAGGACGCACCCTATGTGGCATTGCAATGCGCCCGCCACCCTGCGACATAAAGATGAAAAGTCTCATGTGCCTGTAATTTCACCGGCACCTTCAAACCGGAACACAGCAATGCGAGCACTACTACTTTGCGGCAGAAATAGGTATGGTGGTAGTACTTCCCCGGACGAACTCTTTCACAAAAAAGCTCTACTACTACTACTTTCTGGTATAAATAGCACTAATTATGATTTCTTCTTATATTTCTGCAGTTATACATCTTGCCATAACTTTTGGTACGGCTTCTAGAAAACAATGTTTGTGTTAAAAAAAACTAGTTAGTATATTGTGATTTTAACTCAACACCGTGACTAGTTTATATTTTGGGGTTCAATCCTCCCTATCTACTTTTACAGCAAAATCTCTCTCAGGTACGTTTGATGTAAAAAAACTGGAGCATGTGTGTGATTCGTGATCTCGATAATTATAAAAATCCCATGTTTCCAGAACCTTTACACAGGTATTGTTTGAATTGACACAATTTATAAAATCCTGAAAATCATAGATTTGATTTGCTGATTTTGTTATCTTGTAGGCAACCAGTCCTTTTTTTCAGAATCCCCTTCAGTCTTGTTAGGCCAGTCACCGTAGACACAAAAATCGTGTAAGATCGCAAAAAGTTGCAAGGTTCTGTTTTTTTGGGATGTTGTTAGGATATATACCAATTGTGTAAAACCAAGTTTGCAACTTCGATAGAGCTGTGCGAACTTTGCAATTTTTTTACGACCTGGAATGTTTAAGATGACTGGCCTATGTGTCGTTTGTAGGTTAACAGCTAATATTTGTAAGGAAAAAGGTTATACACACCTCAGTTTGTTCAAAATTACTAGGTATAACTAAGTAGTTGGAAGAAACTTTTCTTTTGGGTACTTATTTACTTTGTTTTAGCCATTTTGCATTTTCTAGAGCGTTCACATGCGTACTTTTCGTCGCGAGTATCGCCTTTGCATAACTCGCCACACACGACCTACCCACATTTCAGCTTTGGTGAGTCACTGTTTGTTGAGCTCCCACTGACTGACTGGCACCAATCCCCCACTTTTTATCTTCGTGAATGACGTGGAACAATCAGATGGCCCACCTGATCATGAGCGGTAACGTCTGCCTTTAATAATCCATTACCTCATATGTCACGTCCACCCCTTGTGGCATTGCACTGCATTCACCGGCAACTATACCTTTCATACTAAAACACAGTAATACAAGCACTAGTGCTTTGCGGCAGAAATACTACTGGTAGTAGTTGTGGTTGGTAGTAAATTCCTGAACGAACTCTTTCACAAAAAAAAACTCTACTACTACTAAACTACGATATAATGCGATTGTAATGTCTAGGATTACTTTTTCGTACAGTTTTTGTTTACTAAGCAAGACGATGACACAGAATAAATAATAGTACAAGCACGACGATAAGAAGCGACGATGATAAGATTAAATTCCTTTGTTTTCAGAAGTAGTTAAGTGCAATAAAGAATATCAACACTAGTCTTAAGCACCGTATATGTAATGTATGATGTTACTATTCATATGTGTAGTATTTAGTACCACATAATAAAAAAAAATTGTTCAGATATCCACCGTATAATATGTTACGGTGATTATATTTAGGATACATTTTTGTTACATGATCAAGCTCATACAAACACGTCAACCTCATACCTCATACCTAACTTACAATAAAATTAATATTGATCAACTGGATTATCTATGAGGAACTAGTATGTCACAGATAACCCAGTTATTATAGTTGTACCTACTACAAATAATATAACGCGTCCAAATTAAGTCGCGGGTGACAGTAGGTACCTATACCTAGCTTGTATTTTATATTATAAATTTCGTCCAAAATTAGTAGGTACCCAAAATCTGAATTCGTTTATTTTTAACCCCTGACGAAAAACGAAGAGGGTGTTATAAGTTTGGCGTGTCTGTGTGTCTGTCCCATCGTAGCTCCCGAAAGGATCAACCGTTTTTTTTTTTTTTTATTGTTTTTGTGGGGAGTTTTCTTAGCTTTGTTTGATCAAAATCAGTCCAGCCGTTCAACGTTGGAGGTTATTTAAATTTTTACAAAATTAATGACTTTGTGCTATACGTTTTTAAATTCCGACGGGAAACGAAAATATGTACAAAATGTGTGGCTACGTTTCACCGAGGACTTATCGAGGACTATACTAAGTTCCATTGGTCTAGTTGTTACTATGTTGACAGAGTTATTTATATGGTAGCATACATGTACGGAGCACTCTACACGCGAGTCCGACTCGCACTTGACCAGTTTATTCATCTTCCGCCTCCAATAAAGCATGGACTTTAATGGAGATTTTTTGAATAGCAGCATTGTATCAGCAAAGTATCTATCTATGTAATATATTGTATTTAGTATATCAGTTATCTAGTACCCATAACACAAGCTCTGCTTAGCTTGGGGCTAGATAATGTTGTGCGAACTGTCCAGCATTATTTATTTATTTATTGTTTCGATATCAAAATTTGAAGTACCAGTATTATTATTAGTAACAAACAGTCAAACATAGATAAAAATTGAATGATAGTATAAATAAAAAAAAAAAAACATATCGTTTCTCACTAGTAAGTCGGGAAATAAGCAAGTACATTTTTGTAAAAAAACGATAATCACTTAGTATAAAGAGCTAGGCATATTCTAAGGAAAATCGCTAAGCGAAACTCTTTTGGTCACAATATAAACTCCTTCGTGAGTATGCTACCGTAGAATTGCATCGAGCGACTACGGAGGCCTGCAATGTTATAAGTATAGATCCACCAACTTATCTCTAGAACCATTTACCTACATTTTTCTATCAGCTACATACATTTCATTCTGCAGATAAGTTGGTGGATCTCTAGAATTGGTTTGTGTTCACGACTGTATGATTAAACTGTCAAACCATGTCAGTCCGGTAAATTTTCACAAACCTCAAATAAATAAGAATTTGCATTGGTTTCTTATTACCCGAATTACAATTATAACAACGAAAACCAACAATTTTCAGTAAAATAATACAAGTTTTTGTAATGATATATCGAAGTAACCGGTTGTCCGTTTTCACCTGTGAATAAAAAAGTGAACGAGGGCCTTCCTTCCAGCGCCGTGGATAACCACGGAATGACAGAAAATGGCGTAGAAATCGTGTAGATACGGCGAATTGAAAATGTTTTCGTGTTTTTACACATCTTTTATATGAAAAGATTAAAAACCCCAACATACTTTTAAAACTATGTGTATAGACATGATACTAAAGTGTTTTATTTCTCAGAAATAGCTGTAATTCCGTAGATTTAGGCTCATATGTAGATGCTCTATTTTGATCAATTTCGTGAAAATGGGTAGGTAATTTTTCAATTTACACAAAATCTAGAAATAACTTTAGAAAACCCCAACGTATTTTTATTCAGCCTGAAGTGTTCTTTCTTCTGATCTAAATATTGTTAAGAATAAAGCTAAATTTGGAAAGTTCTAGGCTTTTCAAAACACCACTTTTCAAGGGTTTTCACAGACTAGCCCCTTAAGGAGATGCATTGGTAAGCGATTATTTGTTATACCATTTCGTATTTAAGTCATCATAAAACTGTTATAGGGTTCCGTACCTCAAAAGGTAAAAGGTAGGTAAGCCATTTATGCTGCAAATTTTCGACACTCGCAAGGGAATCAAAGCCTACAGGGTACTTCCCGTGAACTCAGAATCTTGAAATTTGGTACGAAGCAACGTCTTCTAGCACAGATAAAGGAAAAATTGCGAAAAGCATACATCATATAATTTTAATAATTTTAAACTTACTACCCCTTTCCTCATGATGATTTCATTTAGCAATAAAAATATCATAACTTTTACTTATATACCTAGAGGTTTGTACGGAACCCTCAGTGCGTGAGTACGACTCACACTTGGCCGTTGTTAATCCTTTAAATTAAAGAAGACGATGATATTAAAAAACAACTACAATATTAAAGTGTGTTTTTTAACGATTTTACCTAGAAAATTTAGAGGCTTAAATCGGCAACTTTTGCCTGTAATATGCAAATCTCTGTTTTAAAAGAGGTTCTTTGATATTTTTGTACTCTGTTATAAAAGTTAACCAATCGTGTAATTCAACTACAAAACATAAATATGAAGAATCAGTCACCAAAAATATTTTTTATATGTTTTGTAATTGCTGAGATCCTTTTCACCAAAATTTCCAATGCGTCGTCAAGAAACAGTTAAATATAGGTCTTATTGACCTAAAAACCTAATAAAATAATTCAACCTTACAATTTCACTCTCCAATTCCCGACAATTCCAAACTAAAGGGTTTAGAATTCCATTTAAAGCTCCGTGATAAAATTTTAAAGCAATCACTCTTACCTTCCGTAGCACCTATAAAACAAAATCTCCCTACTTTAATCGACTTTATTCCACCTTTTATCGGATTAACTGTGATATCCAACAATTACAAGCTACGAACACGGGAGAAATGTAAAGAAATTTCACTCCAACGCGTTCGTTGTGGCATTCTATGGGAGGTTTATGTCCAGCAGTGCATTTTTATAGACTGATGATAATAATGACTACCATTATATTAAAAATATTTTGATTTACTTGGCCCTTTTTATTACAATAATAAAAATAAAGCTATTTCTTCCAACCACGAAGTAATTTCATAATTGTTCACGTGAAATGTGAACCAAATCAGCCCTTATAAAAAACAGTGCAAGGATGTTTAAAAACAGTGCAGAAATGTTGTATGAAAATCAATTATTGACCGCTTGCATGTGGTGACTACCACAAACGAAAAAGAGATACTACGCTACGCAACCGACTACCGCATTGTGGTCTCAATCGCATGTGTGATCCTATTTATAGAATCGTCATGTGTTTTCGTCGATCTAGAATTCAAACGATTTAGGATTATTGGTGATAAATTTGCTAACTCAATTAATAAATAAATGGTAACCAAATTTTTCAAAAAATAAAACGTGTAAGAACTATGCAAGTCTAAAATAGGATTTCAATTTAAAAATCATTGTATTTTTGATCGATTTAAGTAATTAAAATAGTGTATTATTATTTATTTATATGGATTTCCAATGAGTAACAGTTAATTTTATGCGTTCCCGCTCACTTTGTAAAGCCAACCACAGCTAACGCAGTGTATTTCAATATGAATATGAATTTATGACTACGTATTTCTATAGACACACGCCTTTTTCCCCAAAGGGGGGCTCAATGGGCCTCTTTTTACAGTGGGTTGCACCATCCTGGAATACAGACGTGACAAGTGGGGAGCTCATCGCTACCATTGCTTCCCACGACTGACTTAACTTACGCTTTCTTCCAGTAATAATACATTCCATAATAAGCTAGCAGCCAAGACAAATCATATACCAACGAATCTTATCAACAAGTCCAGGTAATCCCTTAGTCGGCTTTTACGTACAATATCCACGGGAGGAGACGGAGGGGTAAATTCTTTGGCCGGACACACCACACCTATCGTTTAAGTATAAGCTAACCATTTAGGTATATTCTAAAATAACTTTCGTGCACGAGTATTCAATCAATAATCTTCCGAGACATATTGAATCTAAAGTCATCGCAATAAAGCTTGTTAAATTTTGAAAGTCGATTAAGAGTGGAACAAGCTTCTATGGATTCCGAGGCTTTTGTCTCTGACCCGATTCAGAAAATTGTACTCGTAATTCTTTGCATTCCATCGTTAATTTAAAACTAAACGCCCCCGTCTCGTAACAATAGATTGTCGCATAAATAACTTCACTGAAAAAAGGGAGTCCTGAAATTTATCGGCAAAACTCCTAAATTTCTGTAGGACTCTGAAATTTTGCCGAGTGCCCGTCCCAGCCGCAGGTAGATTGGGTACAGCTGGTTTACTCTCTAATACACTCTGCAGTAAATCTAAACACAAACGCAGCAGTGAGTCAGCCAAGTTCGCAAAGTAAAAGGGCTACACCGGCGGCGGTTATAGCACAAAATACATAGTACAGAAGGTCAGTCCCGGCCAAATTTGATTTTAATTACCTACGCTTGGCAGTAGCGCTAAGGCTAGCAAAGTCTAAAGTTTACATTACGGAACGGTTTTAATTACCTACGGACAACCGTAGCACTAGGGCTGGCTAACAAAATTCAATTCTTTTGTGTTTAGTGTTGTGTTTAGACAACCAAATACAGAGCAATTCATGTACGATCGTGCATTGCACAATAAAATGCACAGTTACAAAACTAGTAACAAAACAACAACAATACCTAAGTACAATACAAGACACAAAATATATAGGTACCTAAATATTCACGTCTATCGCCAAAGCGCGGGCACTCGCGACTGGCATTTGACAGAGTTTCACCGAGATCGTCTTGTATACGCGTATATAGGTAGGTGCGCCTGAGGCCTTAGTGTGGGCATACCTTACCGCTCGTTGTACTGAGCAGACCTTCTGTTCTATGTATTTTGTGTTTATAGAGTGGATTTACAGTGACGCTTTCGCCAGCGCGGTTGCACAACCGTCGAACTATCGAACGTTGAATTAAACGAACCATCGTACCACTCTCGGTAAATGCTTGCCAACTTCGACCAAAATAAAGGTCGAAGCTTGCTTATATACTAGCCATCATAAGAAGAGCTTACGAACACTTGACTACGAACAAATTCAAATCTTTAACAGTTTTTTTTAAATGAGTATGAGGTCCTATACATTTTGCCATGTCAGATATAGTCTGACCAACGAAAGCTGTCCACGCATTATTTTCAGAAGTTTTGATATGGCAATAATTTCAGACTGCCAAAATTGATATTGGCTTTGGAATATATTTTTGATACTTTTTTTGAATATGGCTTCTTGAGAATAATATCCATTTTGAAGAATATCACACCAAAGCTGAATTAATGTGTTTGGTGAAAGATAATAAACCTGCAGTTGTTTACGAAGCAGAAGTACTTCTACAAAAACACAGTCGTATCCACAATCATGAAATTTTGTTGCTGCCACCGTATCATTGCGACCTCAATGCTATTGAGCTTGTATGGAGAGTTGTCAAGCGAAGAGATAAGTAGCAAGCAAAAATATAGGAAAACCAGGGTCTGAAATGCAAAATTTAATAAAAGAATGTTTTCTATCCATAACTGCTGATGATGAAATGTGGAAAATCAGTACAAATTAAGGGACCGTATTACTGAAAACGAACTTGAACCATTCATAATACATCTTGGGGGCAGTAGCAGTAGCAGCGAAGAAAGCAATGAAGCTGATTCAATATTATCAGGTGAAGAGTTTTTGGAATCCGATTTCAACTATGACTCATAGCCCCAATGTTTTGTACGTCTAAATTACGAATAGTGGCAAGTGCTCATCAATTAAAGTCCTCGACCGTACATAAAGTTATTTGAAAATAATAAAAAGGGGGAATTAAAAGTACTCTTTTATTTAATATTCTTCATAATACACTGTAAAATTACAGCTCATAAAACATTTAAAAAAAAAACATGCTGAATAGAATAATAAAAAGTATCAACTCCGTTTAAGCAGTGTATAGCCAGGATTAACAGCTCTTGATTTTTTTAAATTCCTGTCTTTTTCTTTGACAGCTTTCGTTGGCCAGACTCTATACATATGTATATCTGACACGCCTTTAAATATACATAGATAAATACACGCCTTTTTCCCAGCAAGGGTAGGCAGAGCCTCAAATGAGCCTCTTTTCACCGCGTGTTGGCATCGTGGGAAATACGTGGGTATCAATGGCGGCGATGAGCTCACCACTTGTCACGACTATTTCCCACGATGGTGCAACCCAAGTGAAAAGAGACTCATTTGAGGCTCTGCCTACCCTTTCGGGGGAAAAGGCGTGTGTTTATGTGTTTTACAATGTGTTATATGTTGTTGAAATTACTGTTTTTGACTTTAATATGGGTCTTTAGTTGCGATAAAACATATCTGGCTGAAGAAACTTACAAGTATAAAACTAAAATTTCGATGTTATTTTCGCACTGTTTTCTTCAACCACATTTAATTCAAAGACCAATATAAAAGCCAACAACAGTAATTCTAGTGTAAAATTATACTCTATTCGCCCTTATAAGGCAAAATCTTATTTCAGACACACAGATCCATAATTTGGTTAGTACACAAAAATTCAGCACTTATTATGAAAAAATATTATTAATACCTACAGTAACACAATTAATTTTGTATTCTAACAACTGGGAAAAATGCACTCAGTTATATGTGTAATTGGCCATAAGTGAATGCATCTTACTCCAGTGCGGAGTGAGGTGGGAATCTGGCCTATCGGCTACCACAGCCAGGAGGCTGTTGTGGCTAGCGCGCACTCTGCGCAGCGTGGCGCAGCGCACACGCGCAGCATCGCCGGGAATCTGTCTACGTGTGCGTCAGCGAACATGCCCGACGCACTGCACCAGCGCGGCAGCCACAACAGCGCCCTGAACTCGTTGTTGAATTGAACCCGTAGGGCGCTCACAAATGTTTTCCTATATCTGGTCCAGAGGCTACAAGTGTATAAGGAGGTACAAAATGCACGGAACAGTGTAATTTTAACCGGAACTGTACACTATGAGCTATCATATTCGCTCTGGTTGCAAGAGCTCTACGTTCTCTCTCAATGTCCTTATCATCACTCAAGTTCTCAGTTACCCAGCCAGTTAAAGCATTGCAGGCCTCCGTACTCCGTACTCCGTCATACTCCGTGTTGCTCGATGGGCAAAATACATCAGTAACAAAAAGCAACCACACATTCCAATTTAAAGAAATTGAACTCAAGCTGTTATATTAAGTGTTAAAACTGATCTCATTATTAGCTACACCAATGTCCCAATTGAGAATTCATGAGGATTAGTCGCTTTCCGAGTAAATCTACTTTTTATACGTGAATTAGTTTGTACAATCTAGGTGTGCGAATAAATTATTCATCAAAAAATGTCCCGATCCCAGAGTAGTAAGATGCTGACCAAGTGAGAGCCTTCCTTCCTTACATAAGCAGATTTTCAATAAATATAATACCGTGCTGTGTCCTTCCCAAGAATAGACCCCTCCATCTCCTCCCGTGGATGTCGTAAAAGCCGACTAAGGGATTACCCGGACTTGTTTTTTTTTATACTACTTGAATGACGGAACACGCAGATGGCCCACCTTATGTTAAGCGGTAACCTCTGTCTATGAACAGTGCATTACCTCATAGGTCACGTCCACCTAGGACGCGCTCTGTGTGGCATTGCACTGCGCCCGCCGCCCTGAGACAAAGATGAAAAGACTCATGTGCCTGTAATTTCACCGGCACTCTTACCCTTCAAACCGGAACACAGCAATGCGAGCACTACTGCTTTGCGGCAGAAATAGGTATGGTGGTAGTACTTTCCCGGACGAAAACTTTCACAAAAAAGCTCTACTACTACTAAAAAAAATCTGTTTATAAGAATCGTTGGTCTAAGATTTGTCCTGGCTGCTAGCTTATTTATGGAATGTGTTATTACTGGAAGAAAGCGTTAGCAGAGTCAGTCGTAGGAGGCAATGGATGGCGATGAGCTCACCACTTGTCACGTCTATTTTCAACCATGGTGCGACCCACAGTGAAAAGAGTCCCATTTGAGGCTCTGCCTAGGAAAAAGGCGTGTGTCTATGTATGTTTGTAGGAATAAAACAGCGTGGTTATTGGTACCTGTTTACGACTAGCGACTTCTGAAAAGGAGTAGGTTCATGTTAGTCTGTTTTTTTTAAAAGTTTAGGTCACCCATTAAGGCTGCGCCAACACCAGGCAGAAATCTTCATACAAAAAAAACGCCTCGCACTGCACAAAAAAACAGTTTTTATTGAATATCTGTATTATGAAAATTCATAATTTTACAAAACCCCTACAGTAAACCCTCGTATTTGTTTTATTTATTTGGTTACACCATTTTATTAAACAATCGAATCTAGGCAAAAGTTAGGCGTAACTTTGTTTATTTTTCTATCGAGAAAATATTGACCTATTGTGTTTCTGGTACAGTGACCCGTTGAAATTATAATGTAGTATCCATGTATATTTATAATATTTTATTATAATATATTATTATATTTATTTAAAAAAAAAAAAAAAAAGTTTCGTTTCGTATGAGGTAGTGCTGGCCTCTGGTGTCGGAGTTTGTCAAGCCGCCCGAGGGCCTCTGTCATGGCTTATCGACTGCTATTAATAAATAACAGCCGGGACCGACAAGGCGCTTAACGTCCCCTTAATTTTTTTATTTATTATATTATAAAATATTTTACTTGATTTAGTCTGTTAAAAATCAAAACTAAGATTGGTTATTTTACCTTAATACATATTATATCCCACCTTATATTCAGATGGAAAATGGAATATATTTGTGAAAAGATGTGTCTACAATGTGTGGCTTAAACTCACCGAGCACTAGTAAGTTCAATTATTCTAGGGTTTCTATGGTAGCCTACTTATACAGAACCCTCTCCATGCGAGTCCGATTCGTACTTGACCGATTTTATTTTGACTGCTACGGTCCCATTGCGCTGCTTCAGTTTCACCAGAGACCAGAAAAGTTTCACTAAATTTGATTTGAAAATTTTGCCCACAGCTCTTCCTGTTTCACTTATAATATTGCTCAATTCTCTCCTTTATAACATTTTCTTGTCTACAGATTCAAGAGCCTGCCATTATAACTTAGAATATCGAATAAACCAGAACCCGTGTCACGCGTAAAAACTGTCACCACGCAAACTAGTCTCAATTAGAACAGTTTCACCCGGTCTGTCTGTGGTCGGCCTTGCGGCTAGTCGTGTCGAAGTTGAAAATTTTCTTGTGAATAAGCCATCGTGTGTCGTTCCCACATGTAAAAATTCTGCTAGACGTAAACAGAAAAGGGATATAATCACATTCCAAACGTAAGTATTATTAAACATCTTTTTGGTTTAAATAAGTAATTTTATTTACCAGTCATTCTTTGGAAAAAAGTCAAGCGTCCATTTTGTCATTGTTGCCAACATCACCAAAACATTACCCCTTACTGGTAGGAAGTATGATAGGCGCGGGGGAGGCATTGTGTTTTACCGACACAGTGCCCTGTACTAATAGCATCGTACGCACCTTCTGGTATATTCTAAGGCCATCAACCGACGTTCTTTGATCACGGAGTAATTAGCAAGCTATCGTATGTACTCGACAGCTTGCTAATTTTCATGCTGAACATGTACATAAATAGATTGAAATAATATTTACTTTAGTTTCATTGAGTCTAGATATAAAGTTTAATAACGGTCTTTAGATGCCTTAGACAAAGTAACATTCTAATAGCGATGACGCAAGTAGAAAAGCTAAGCAAAGGTAAAGAAAAATAAATAAATAATGCTGGACAGTTCACACAACATTATCTAGTCCCAAGCTAAGCAGAGCTTGTGTTATGGGTACTAGATAACTGATATGCTTAATACAATACATTACATAGATAGTTTTTTTTTTAAATTATTTATATATGTGTATATATAAAATACCCAGAACACCCTGAACAAATATGAAAAAACAAACAACAACAACAACATCTCTGAACAATATATGCAGATCGCACAAATATTTGTTCCGAGGCGGGAATCGAACCCACAACCTCCTGCGTCGCAGACGCTCCTTCACCCGCCGCGCCATAGAGGTCGTCAAAGATGGTACCGAACCGTGCGCCTGCTAGTCGTATGATAAAAAGGAGACGGTGGGATCAGATCATGTAGCTCCGGGCCACATTCCTGGACATATAACCTATAGAAGATCGAAAAGAATGCAACTTTTTTTTTATACTGCTTGGAATGACATACCGAGCAGTTGGTCCACCTGATGTTAAGTGGTACCCTCTGCCTATGAACAGTGCATTACCTCATAGGTCACGTCCACCTAGGGCGCACCCTATTTGGCATTGCACTGCGCCCGCCACCCTGATACTTAAAGATGAAAAGTCTCATGTGCCTGTAATTTCACAGGCACCCTTACCCTTCAAACCGGAACACAGCAATGCGAGCACTACTGCTTTGCGGCAGAAATAGGTATAGTGGTAGTACTTCCCCGGACGAACTCTTTCACAAAAAAGCTCTGCTACTACTTTACGGCGGTGCTCGAGACTCAGGACCATTCAGACTTGTATATTTATTCTGCCTGGTGGAAAGGCAGAGCCTTATTACAGTCACCACACTATTATGGCCGTCATTAGGACGGTCTATAATTTTACGAGTCTCTACTCGTTGATTTATGAATACCGGGACCAGTCTAAAAAGCACATTAGCACGTTAAGGGTAGTTTAACACAAGAAACTCAGTCATAAAGCCGTTCCATAGACAACATTACAATATATCGTGAGTACCAAATTCTCTTTTACTGCCCCCATGTTCCGGAACGCTCGATTCAACTAACTTAACATTTTATTTCAGATTCCTTTATTGTGAAAATAGCTAATATTTAGTGACATTTGTTTTAACAATTCGAGTTATTAAAATGCCGATATTAAATGATTTGAAGATCTACTTTTGTTATTCACGTAAGTATTATCAAAATTGGCATTTTTGTTATAAAACACTTAGAAAAACTAAATGGGGTCAAGCGTGTCCAAGCTATAGATTTTTCGTTCAGAAAGAAATACATATTCATACAAAATAAAAACTGGCCAAGTGCGAGTCACACTCACGCACGAAGGGTTCCGTACCATTATCTATAAAAACGACAAAAAAAACACGTTTGTTGTATGGGAGCCCCCTTATATATTTATTTTGTACTGTTTTTTAGTTATGGCAGCAACATAAATACATCATCTGTGAAAATTGTAACTGTCAAACTATCACGGTTCATGAGACAGCGGACAGCGGACTCTTAGTAATAGGATCCTGTTTTACCCTTTGGGTACGGAACCCTAAAAACACCTTGTTGCTCACGTAAAATATAGACAATTTAAAAAAATCATCGCCTTCGGTCCAATTTAAAATTACAGATTTAAGTAGGTATAAAATGCCAAAAAAGTTTTAGTTTTAATTTTTAATAATTTGGATGAAACAAATCGAGTGGTCCTGGATCGGGAACTGAGCAGGCAACTAGTAATTGGTATTTATGGTTCACACACAATAACCCATTAGTGAGCTACGCCATATTTTTCATACGGTACGTAAAATGTAATTGGCCTGGCTAGCTTTTCTTCGGTAATACAATTTTACCCACTACTTAAAGAACATATTCTTTTACTTACTATTCCAGTATCGTATGTAGTAGCTTATACAGGTTTACAAGTAAGTACAGTCGCAGAATAAATAACAGTACATAATATCTTTAAATCTAAAGTGAAAAGGTTGCTTCGTGAAAATAGTATATTATGCAATTAGTGAATAAAGGACGGATTTAAAGCGAGGGCCATAGATGAATCTCGAGCAAGTGAAGGATTCTAACGACTGAATCACGACCGTAGGTGATTGACTTACGAGCGTAGCGAGTAAATATAAATCCGTTTTATTCAAGAGTTGCATACTATACTTTATACCATGACTACGAGAAAAAGAAAGATTTAAGCGAAAATAGACATCTACTTCATCAGTTGAATACCTTTTCAATCGATTTATTATTAAGTACCACTAAAACTTTTTGTTCATACAACTTACAGTATTCAAATAGCGCCAATTTACTAATCACAGTAAAGAACACAAAACAGTTTTTATTCTAATGCTAAACTCCTTGTCAAAAAGTCGACCAATCAAATGTCGAGGAGTTATTTATACAAAAAGTTTGTATTTCGAGTTTTTTTTGCACGTGGATTTTGTATCAAGTATTTTTTGCGCAAGGAGGTTGTATAGTTGTTATTGGAGGGTGTTGCGTTGAGATGGAGGCTAGAGTATATTGGTGTGTTCTAAATTCAAACACCAAAATAGTGATGAAAAGTGTTTTTTTTAAGCTTTTTAGAGGGGGAATGGTATAAAGTGTATTATAGTGTTGATGAATATATAAAATAAAAGTTTGAACACATTTTCTGATGCCTTTATTTTAATTGATATCTTATTGGGACGAATGATTTATTATTGTATTTTTTTTATGACATACTAGCTGTTACCCGCGACTTCGTACGCGTAATATTATTTTATCCATAATAAATAATAATAATAACTATAACTGGTTTTTTGCTTGACTAAAGTGTGTAGTGTGTATCTTAGTAGAAAATCGCACTGCGCGCACCGCTAAAGTTAACTCGGTTTTGGCACTATTACTTAATCTATGGTATGTATGTAATTTATTCTCCCGCGCGCAGTTTTTACTCGCAAACCTCACTACCTATCTGTAATATTATAAAGAGGAATGATTTGATTGTTTGTTCGGATTGAATAGGCTACGAAACTACTGAACCGATTTTAAAAAATATTTCACTGTTGGGTATCTACACTATCCCCGGGTACCATAGGCTATATATATTTCCAAAAAATTAGGGATCCTTACTAAAACTCCAATAATGTAACCCAAGGTGTAAAATAATTTTGTTTGTATTGGATAAACTAACAAACTTTTTAACCGATTTTAAAAGTTCTTTCACCTGTAGAAAGCTACATTATCAGCAAGTAACATAGGCTATGGTTTAATAACTTTCACCCGCGGCTTCACTCGCGTATTTGTATGTTTGTTTGTAATGGATAAAATCAAAAACGACTTGACCGATTTAAAAAATTATTTAACCCATACAAAGCTACATTATGGCTATAGGATTAAGGGGCAGAAGGGGGGGGGGGGGGGGGGGGGGGTAGAGGAACTGTTTCAACTGTTTTTTGATTGACTATGTCTCTTATATTTTGTAAGATACCGTGAAACGACCAACGACCTTTGAAACGACACCATACTCACGTTTTACAATTTAGGGGTCCCATTTGAATCTTGAGGTCCTGATAATATTTTGATTTCAACAACGACACCGTGAAACGACCTATGAAACGACACCATACTGAAGTTTTTCAATTTAGGGGTCCCATTGGAACCTTGAGGTCCTTACAAAATTTTTTTTTTTTTTTTTTTTACTGTGAAACTAACTTTTAAATCGTAAAAATACGCTGAAATCTGCCTAAACGTAAAGTGTATATATTTACAAACAAAACGATCCCGTGTCTTTTTTCAGCAAAATTTCAGGTACTGCTGAAACATATTTTTACTATTTTTATATAAGGAATCTACCTGTGAATTTTCAAGTATCTACTACCAACGGTTTCCGAATTACGAATCATATTAGTTTCACATTAAAAGCCATTTTGGACCCCTTCCAAGGTGATTTTTCAAAAACCTTTTCTTAGTACACCCCTAGACCCAAAAAAGAATACATCCTCCAAATTTAATGTGCCTAGGTCCAGCGGTTTATACTGTGCGTTGCAAAACGCAAAGTGTATACGTTAAAAGCCCATTTTGGATCCCTAAGACGGTGAATTTTCCAATTCCTTTCTAAGTACACCTTTACACCCTAAAAGGAATACACTCTCCAAACTTTAAGTCTCTACGACCAGTGGTTTGTAAAAACTAAAGTTTTTTTTTTATTTTTTCACAAAAAAACGTTCCCTTTCCGTTTTTCAAGAAAAATCCAGGAATCGCTGAAACACGTGTTTATAAATTTTATTTCAGGAATCTCCATGTAAAATTTCCAGGTTCTACTGCTAACGGTTTCAGAAATATACAGCTTTTTTGTTGTATATTAAAAGCCCATTTTGGACCCCTTAGCATGCGAATTTTCAAAATTCCTTTCGTAGTGCTCCCCTAGACCACAAAAGGAACGTATCCTCCAAATTTCAGGTCTCTAGGACTTACGGCTTAGGCTGTGCGTTGCAAAACGCAAAGTGTATACGTTAAAAGCTCTTTTTGGACCCCTAAGAGGGCGAATTTTCCAAATTCCTTTCTAAGTACTCCTTTACACCCTAAAAGGAATAGACTCTCCAAATTTTAAGTCTCTACGACCAGCGGTTTAGGCTGTGCGTTGTAAAAACTAAAGTATTTTTATTTTTTTACAAAGAAAACGTTCCCTTTCCGTTTTTCAAGAAAAATTCAGGAATCGCTGAAACACGTGTTTATTTATTTTATTTGAGGAATCTTTATGTAAAATTTCAAGGTTCTACTGCTAACGGTTTCAGAAATACTCAGCTTTTTTGTTGTATATTAAAAGCCCATTTTGGACCCCTTAGCATGCGAATTTTCAAAATTCCTTTCTTAGTGCACCCCTAGACCACAAAAGGAACGTACTCTCCAAATTTCAGATCTCTAGGACTTACGGTTTAGGCTGTGCGTTGATTGTCAGTCAGTCAGTCAGTCAGTCAGTCAGTCACGCAACGATTTTATATATATTGATTATTAATTCAACGACATTTAATTTTGTGTCGTATTATGTTGTGTTTTATATGATGGTACCTATATATATATATATATATATATATATAGTAAATTGTGCTTGTTGTGTTTTTTCTAAAGAGATAGGTACTTAAAATCGATTTTGTTTAAGTACTAGTTATATTGCATGCTGTGAATAGGATTATGTTGGATTTTAATATTAATTTGTCAAATTTTTCTTCTCGCAATAAATAAATGAAATGAAGTACGGGTACAGCCAGCAGTTAGAAATACCACTCTTAAAGTTGGGGCATGCCACAATATTCGTAATCTTAGGTTTAATTTACAACAGACTAAATCAAGTACGACAAGTGACGACCTCTGTGGCGCGGCGGGCGACGGTTGGCCTGCGACGCAGGAGCTTGCGGGTTCGATTCCCGCCTCGGAAAAAATATTTGTACGATCGCAGATATTGTTCAGGGTGTTCTGGGTATTTTCTATGTTTGATAAAAAATATCTATCTATGTAATATATACATTTATTTACAGAAATAATAATAAAAGGTATGTACAAAATACATATGAAACAGTTGTGCTACCTGAAGACCGCTGCAAGCGATATTGTAATATATTGTGTGTAACATATTGTATTAAGTATATCAGTTATCTAGTACCCATAACACAAGCTCTGCTTAGCTTGGGGCTAGATAATGTTGTGTGAAATGTCCAGCATTATTTATTTAAGTACCTACAATATACAAATTCAAAATATGCATGCATTATAACTCGGAGGGATCACTTTACCAGAAACACGATAGGACAATATTTCCTGTATAGAAAAAAAAACAAGTTACGTCTATTTTTTGTCTAGATTAATGTCTTGTAGTTTTAAAATTAAAGAGAATTAAAGTTTTTTCCTCCCGTTTGGATTCTGTTGATTGAAAAAACACAAGTCACAACTTAATAAAACTTTGTAGATATAATCAAGGTATTCTATATTTTTGGAATGATGAACCAATATAAAAATAGAGCAAGTTAACAAGCCGAAAAGTTAGACAAAGTGTACATAGTAACCATTTTTTTTTAACACCCAACTGTCACATACGTAGTCCTGATCCCACACTAGGATTCCCTGTGTCGTGGGTATCAGGAACTACGAGTACTATGGTACCATTACACCCAGACCCGCAACAATAACTTGCAAATCATACAAATATTTGTCCCGCAACGGGAATCAAACCCGCAACCTCTCGCATCTCAGCCAGCTACTCGCCCGCCGCGCCACAGAGGTCGTCTTAAGACGGTACTGTAAAATAATTAACAGTGATGAATTTACAAACTGAAATTCAATATCCTTTAACCTTTTCAGCTTACCCAATAATTAACGCGCCTTTATCAGATAACGAAAGAAAACCTTTTTTTCATCCCATCTATTCGAAAAGGACAACTGGGTTCGCCTTTAAGTGCAAACAACGGTGGTGTTTTCTATGAGAAACTTTTAGCGGGCAGTAATGAGTTTTGCGGCGCACTTATTAAGTTCCTAATTCAAAAAGTGCGCGGCAAAGATAATTGCGGCGCACTTGCGCCAAATAATTCGAACGCAAATATTGTTTGAATAAATACTGGCTGGTGCGACGGCCCAAAACCCAAAACAAAAAAACCCAAAACACAAAAAAAACACAAAAAAACACAAAAAAACACAAAAAAACACAAAAAACATAAAACACACAAAAAAACAACACAAAAAACACAAAAAAACACAAACAACCAAAAAAACACAAAAACACAAAAAAAAAACCATTTGTTTTAATAAATAATAATATTACAATAACATATGAGGCTTTTATTTTCTCATAGTGGGTGATGAAAAGCAGAGTGTATCACACGGGCGCAACATATATTTTTGGCTCGGGCGACGTGCTTTGAATCCCTCGCTACGTTCAGGATTCTACTAAAGAATCCCTCGCTACGCTCGGGATTCTACTATAGATCGCTCACTTCGCTCTGGATTCAAAAAAGCGCCAAAAAATATTATGTTGCTCCCTTATGATACAATCTACTATTCGAGTTCCCTAACACTGGCCACATAGAAATAAAAATATTTTAAAAAAGGAACACTTCAAAAGACGCGCGAAACAATCGCTCAGGAGTTTACAGACAAAGGCCTGCTGCGGGCTCATGACATGTCTTGAGTAACGTGTTTTATTCTACCGCCAAGTAAGCGTGACCTCCTTTCATAGCACTGTTTCTCTCGAAGTAGCGGAAACCGTCCGTCTCGAGGGATCTTCGTATAGTGGACACTTTACACATATCTTGCCCGAGGACAAAATGTGGAGTGTTTTCTTATGAGCTGCTATGTACTGTCATGTATCCGTCCGCAGTTCGCGATGACGTCTTTTGATCGTAGTCTCAGAACTTTGTTGCAGTTTTTCACAGCTTTTCTTGAGATATTCGTGAGGGTAAATTGTGTGAAAACATTTTCACAATCTGCTTTGGAGAGCGGATTCTTGTTTAGTAATAGGTTTTAGACGTATAGTTTTTATGAAGAAAAAAACTAGCTACATGTTTTATTGTTACTAAAATATCGGTTATTTAAACGACATTTTAGTGCTCATCGATTCTAATTCATCGTTATTTTATTGTTTTAGCGGTAAATATAAGAAACTAGAATCCTCCCGCGGCTTTGTTCGCTATAACACCTGGATAGAAGTCAAAAAAGGGCTGTGGACTATAAGGACTCTTTCCGTCATTTTCCGGTGACGAAGAAAAGACCAGTAGGTAAACGTAATCGATAGTAAACAATTAATATGTAGTATATCAAAAAGTTGCCTGTAAAAGTTCACTGCTGGTCATAGGCCATAGAATACCACGATAAACGGTTTTGATCCGCCTCCATCCACCATTGGTCCATACATAGATTGGACCTTTCTACATTGTATCGTGCTATTTGTGTTGGAGAACACTTTACTTTCCTCTGAACCTTTTATTTCCTAACGGTTGTCAGTTCTTTGTTCTATGGTACGTTATTCATATAAAGAGGTAGGTATGTGTATAATAATATGCATTGTCATCTAATATAAATCAATACGACCACACGCAATCAATCATGATAACCGTTTGATGGACATCTGTGCCTAAGCCTATTGATTTGATGCGGGTAACCACACGCGCTATGCATTATGGTCAACGCGCTGTCTCCACATCAATATTATACTTACCTACTTATTGCCAAATAGTGTGCGCTCCCGGCTTCGCTCGCATTTATCGGGATGAAAAGTAGCCTATAGCTGAATCTTAGAATATAGAATAAACCAGAACCCACGTCACGCGTAAAAACTGTCACCACGCAAACTAGTCTCAATGAGAATAGTTTCACCCAGTCTGTCTGTGGTCGGCCGTGCGGCTAGCCGTGTCGAACTCGAAAGATTTTCCTGTGAATACGACGTCGTGTCGTTCCCACATATAAAAATTCTGCTAGGCGTAATAAGAAAAAGGATAGAATCACATTTCATATGTAAGTAGGTATTACATAAATATCTTTTTAGGTTTAAATAATGAATTTTGTTTACCATTCATTCTTTGGAAAAAAGTCAAGAGTCCATTTTGTCATTGTTGCCAACATCACCAAAATATTACCTCTACTGGTGGGAAGTAAGATGATATATTACGCACCTTCTGGCTTATTCTATACTAGCAGCGCCCCGCGGTTTCTCCCGCGTAAGTCTCGATCCCGTGGGAATATCGGGATAAAAATGTGCCTATGTGTTATTCCAGGAGTCCAGTTATCTCCATTCCAAATTACATCCAAATCCGTGCAACCGTTTCAGCACACTACACACACTCAAACTTTCGCCTTTATAATATTAGTGTGATTCTAAGAGTTGAATCCATAATCTATGAGCTATAAGATAGGATCTTCAAGGGAGCAGAATACCAAGTTTTAGTCAATTTACAATAGGTGTCTCGATTTGGTCAACTTTCAGTGTATTTTTAAACTAACAACGAGAACTGGACTTCGTGTTGCATCATTCATTGAAATTAAAATTAAAATTGTTAAGTAAAATGTTATTTCACTAACTAAAATAACCCAGTTTTAATAAGGCTATTGCAATTACTTTAAGTACCAAAACGCTAGGAGAATTAGCGAGAAAACATATAGCAGTCGTAAGAAAACACATTAGTCCCGACAAGTTTGGCAAAACGAGCCAAAAAGCCAATGCAAATTATAGCAAAAACTCAATAAGCGTTGGTTGCAACGTCGAAACTTATTCCATCGCAACCAGCCCTGGGTCACTTTATCGACCTTCAATGTAAAATGAACCTAATTCCACTAAATTTAGATTCCACTCGGATGCAAGAAATTTGACATTTGTATGGGGTTTGTATAGGCACTGATTGGCTAGTTTTGTTAAAAATATCCCTCGTGGATATTTTTAATTATTCAAATGACTTGAAATGTTTCCGATATTTTTCGAAAAGAGACGTCGTCTTCTTTTATTTTATTTCTTTTTCTATTGTTTTTTGAGTTAATTTGTGTTATTTTGGTGGCATTTTAACCAATGTAACTCGCTTAAAGAGCACAAGTGTAGCGAAGTGAAATGGAAGTGAATTGGCGTGGCTTTTCAAATAGGGGGAGTTTGTTTCCAAAGTTTTAGTAAAACGACCACCATTTTACTAAAACATGACTTGACTGTGACTTTGACGACTTGGAAGGAGTGTTACGTTGCAAAATATATTGAAAATACAATATAACTATATTTATAATAAGAAACCTTGAAAATGCCAAATGCACAAACAGAGCGACGCCAATTCTAAAGAAAAAAAAAATTTGGTGTACCACAGAAAATATTAGGTTTTACAATATATACAAGCATATTTTAAACCTGAATACGTACTGTAGATTGTATTACGCAGTTTTTTTTTCCTAATGTATATTGTAATGTACAGTGGTGGTATGAAAATGTTCGTCACCTTAGAGCCTATTTTTGATTGTTCAATGCAAAAAGCATAGGTACTGTTTTACCGACATAGTATTTCATATGGACTGTTTTACCGACATAGTACTGTATCGGAACTGCCAATGTGTCAATATTACGAAAATAAACTTCAGTTACCATGGCAACGGATATAAGCAGCAATCCACCAAACAAACAATTTTTCTGTGTTGTCGATAGACTGTAATGATTTTTAGGGTTCCGTACCCAAAGCGTGCTAACAACGGGACCCTATCGCTAACCCTACGCTGTCGTCGGTCGGTCTGACTGTCCGTCTGTTCATCAGAACCCACCGCTGGACCATTAAACCCCATAGATTATCTATGGGGTTTAAATCTGCAGATCTTGCTGGCCAGGGAATAACCTCAACCTCCCGATGTCGATTGAACCACTCATTCACAATACGAGCAGTGTGTATGCGGGAATTGTCGTGGATATAATTGAACTGCGGCAATTCGTTTGCTGGAAATACGTTACGGACAGTTGGTAGCATACTTTCTTCCAGAACCGATAGATAATTTTCTGCGTTTGCCCTCGATGGAAGAAGAACGAGCTCGCCTACACCATGTGATGACATCCATCCCCACATGTTGGCAGAGATCCGTCCAGAATTGAAATTGGGCACTACATGTTCTTCCGTATATCTTGTGCCATTATATCTCCACAAATTAAGTCTTCCATGCTGGCTAGATTTAAAGCATTTTTCATCCGTAAATATAGTGGTACTCCAATCGAAGTTTAAATACGTTTGAGCAAATCTTAAGCGTGCCTCCTTATGAGCTCTCGTCAGAGCAACTTTTTGGACGTGTCGTCTGTGATGAAGGCCCATAGAGTGTAACGCATTTCTGATCACTCTGGGACAAAATCAAACATTTGAGCAAACCTATTTGTTGATATGAAACCGTTTTCTTCATATTGTTGTCTCATAACTACATCTGGTGAATCAATCTGTGACTCTTTTTCTAAGTATTTTTACTCCACTTTCCTATGCAAGGACTCTAATAGTCCTGATGTTGCTTGTATTAATGAATCACCACCATCGCAAGTTGCTGATTTAGGTAGAATTTATATTGATGTTGATAGCGTTGCTAAGCATCTTTTGAAACTAGACCCATCTAAGTCGGCTGGTCCGGATCACGTGAGCCCCATATTTATTATAAACTGTGCCGAAACCTTGGCCGTACCAATTAGCCTACTCTTTCAGAAATCGCTCTCAGCATGTACTTTCCCTAACATCTGGAAGTCGGCCCTCATAACACCGGTTCATAAGAAGGGTTCTAAGTCTGAGGTTATTAACTACAGACCGATTTCCAAACTGTGCATCATAGCAAAAGTTTTTGAAAGGGTCGTCTATGATCAAGTCTACTCTGCGTTGCGTACCATTTTTATACCAAATCAACATGGGTTTCTGAGAGGCCGCTCAACTGTCTCCAACCTGGTCCTTTTTAATGACTATTTAACTGACGCTATGAACTCGGGTAAACAGGTTGATGTGGTCTATACGGACTATAGTAAATGTTTCGATAGGATAGATCACAGGCTCCTATTATCCAAACTAGAACTCATTGGTATACGAGGTGATCTCCTCAGATGGTTCTCTTCATACATAGACAACAGGTCTCAAGCGGTTGTGGTCAATAACTACATCTCTGGATGGGTTCGCATACCCAGCGGGGTCCCACAAGGTTCATTGTTGGGGCCCTTACTTTTCTTAATATTTGTGAATGATATCTCTGAATGTTTTCTTAACAGCCAATTATTATGCTTCGCTGATGATATGAAAATATTTAGCACCATTCAATCCACTTTTGACATTGAGAACCTTCAAGCAGACTTAGTACGCCTTGACTTATATTGTACCCGCAATAAACTTGATCTTAATCCTAGTAAATGTTCCGTAGTAACTTTCACCCGTAAAAAACTAATAACTCAAACATCTTACACGCTAAAAGGCCAACTTCTTGAAAAATTCAGTGTAGTCAGAGATCTTGGGATAATTCACGACTCTAAACTTCTTTTCGATGACCATATTGAGTCCATTGTCGCTAAAGCATCAAGAGCTCTTGGGTTCATCATGCGCGCATCACGTGACTTCAAACGAGCTAAAACTTTTAAAATCTTGTATTGCACATTTGTTCGGAGTAACCTTGAATACGCATCGCAGATCTGGAACCCTTGCTATGACACGTACATTTCGAGAATTGAGCGGCTTCAGACCAAGTTTCTTAAGTATCTCTGTTATCGTCTGCGGATTCCATATTCTCATGATGACTATTATAATCTTTGTAAAAAAAATCATCTTCTACCGCTTTCCAAAAGACGTGAAATAGCTGACATTGTATTTTTATTAAAGTTAACGAGTAATGTCATTGATTGCCCTGAAATTTTACATAAGATTAACATAAATGTTCCACTTATTCAAACCAGATTTTTAGCTCCATTGCATGTGCCAATAGTATCAACCAATTACAGAAAAAATGCATATTTATTGCGAGCAAGTGACAACTTTAATAAACTAAGTAAGCAAGCAGACTTTGACCTCTTTGCCACTAGCGTCTCCTCAGCGAGACTGCGGCTGAGCAGAGAATTCTTCGCAGCTGATGATGACGATGTTTAGTGACCGTATAATATATCTACTTTATATCTTTTATGTTTATTTAAACTGTAACTTATTTTCCACTGTATATGTAATCTGTTAAATTATCCATTTATTCGTTAGTTTTTGCCGTATAGTTTTATATAATATAATAATGGTGATGATTGTATCGTCACTGTTTCTATTCGTGAGAACCTTTAATTGGCTTTCTAATGCTATCTTAATGTGTGTTCTAATATATGTAAGCTGTTGGTTCTCCTTTAAATAAAATAAATAAATAAATAAATAAAATCTTTTTGTGCACCGGTAAGAAGCGGGCGGCGTCCAGAATTGGTATGACGATGATCTGTTAAAACCCCCTCCTCGCCATGTCTCCTGATCCAGAACCTTACACTGTCTCTAGTAATATTAAGGCGAGCCGATATGTTGCTAATATTGTAGCCAGATTCATGTTCAGCAATAATTTCTGCCGTTTGCTCTATTGTTAAACTTCTGGGCATTACGACAAATAGAGAATGAGAATATTTATCTAGAATATTTTGATATTACTGAAAATAACAATGGAGACAAATGACATACACTGTCAATGAATAATACTAAAAAAGTTCTCTGTGGAATTAAATTTCAAAACTTCTGGTCAACTCAATAAAAAAGGTTTCGTATCAAAACATAAACAAGCAACTGATTAAAGGTTTGCAAATTTGATCTTTGTTAGTATACAATTAAATTATGATTTTCCATACAGCAGTCTGCGCAGTAGTATAGTTGGAAAAGGTAATATGTGCTCGCGACAAGCTAAGGGGATTTCTTTGAAAATTGACGAACCTTTTCATTCCGCCACTGTACAATAACATTACATCAAAGCCAGGCAGGCTTATGAGTAATTTAACATTGACCTAGATTTATAAAGATTTTTAACGCAGTTAAAATTCAAATCTACGTTTTGGAACTTTACGGCATCTTAGCATCTAAAGTACTAAAAATAAAAACAGAAAACAAGTTTTTGCAGTATACTTTCTGCAACAGAACGTACGAACTAATAAAAGCACAAGGAAGTTACTCCGTGTACGCCGACTAAGCAAAATGACGCTAACTCCAAACGTTCTTAATGTAATGGACGTTACAAGTTATACACCCACTAGTAAAACACACGCAGCCTTGAACATACGCCCAGAATGAAATACGGACTGGAAGACTGACGTTCTTAATGATGGGAGGGCTCGTAGTCGGGTTTGCCCCAACCAGGGTTAAAGTTATACCAGTAACACACGCGCAGTCTTGAACATACGCTCAGAATGAAATACGGACTGGAAAACTTACGTACTTAATGATGGGAAGGCTCGTAGTCGGGCTTGTCCCAATCAGGATTAAAGTTATACACCTACTAGTAACACACACGCAGTCTTGAACATACGCTCAGAATGAAATACGGACTGGAAGACTGACGTACTAAATGATGGGAAGGCTCGTAGTCGGGCTTGCCCCAACCAGAGTAATATTATACACCTACTAGTAAAACACGCGCAGTCTTGAACATACGCTCAGAATGAAATACGGACTGGAAGACTGACGTACTTAATGATGGAAAGGCTCGAATCGTAGTCGGGCTTGCCCCAACCAGGGTTAGCATTAAATTGGAATTATCGTGGATTCGTATTGAAGAATCGTTTATATCCCTTGAGTATACTAGCCAGGTTCAAACAAGTAATATGGATAAAAAGTTGCTTTAATAAGGAGTTTTTGCATGTATAAATAATATTTATAAATAATATTAATGGTAATAATAACAGTTAACAGAATAAATTATGCATATTGCAGCCGTTCTCTACAATGTTTTTATTCAGGTAATTTATTGGTAATTTATACTCCTGGCAAACGTATTTGTTGTGTTCTACTACAATTAGTAAGCCTGTATTTTAACAATTATTTTCATATTATAGAAAACATGTATCCAAATAAAATCTACATGGAATTTAAATGTAACCCAAAAATTTCGTTCCAGCGGGACTCAAACCCGCAACCTCGCCTGTGATCGGCAATGCCTTTACAAATTCGGCCATAGAACGAGCTATGACGCTGAAGACGAAATTTGTGTGCACTATCAACTTGGCTATAGCGCCGATGGGATTTTGGGTTACATTTAAATATAATGTTATCCATAAAGTGTGGTTTACATTTGAAAAATAATAAACTATAAATCTACATGGCATTAATCTAAATAAAAATATTAGTCGCGGAGCACGTTTCAATAGCGAAGAACCACAGACTGAACAACCATAATTTTATTTATAATTAGAAATGATGCTACGAGTAATACATTACGAACTAAAATATGGACAGACTTTGCTAGGAATATCATTATGTGCCAGGTCCATAAAGTATCTTCATAAACATAAGCCTCCACGGAGTGCCATGACAAATTATCTGGTGTTGCCCCTATTCACTTCCTTTAAAAGAATTTCCAACTTTAACTTTAATCTTCTAAGTAACTACTAAAGATGGCATCTTAATTTTGAATTCAGAATGATATATTGTGTGTTAGATAGCGTGGTTTAAAGCCAGGTTTACACTATACGAGTGCTCTAGGATCAAGTCCTACTCCGACGCTACTCATATTATGTAAACACGTGGTCTGAATGCACTCGGACGCTGCCGTGCAGTCAAAGTGGACTAGGACAGTGTTTTATCGATTTTTTATCGAGAGAGTGTGAGGTAATGATAATATTAGAGGAGGCTGGTTTTACAGTGACGCTTACCGTCCGCGCGGGTATTAAGCGCGGCCCGTAACGTATGCAATACGCGGCCGTATATAACGATACAAGAGACGCAAAGCTCGTGGCCCGTGACGCTTACCAACCATGCTAGCGAAAGCGTCACTGTAAAGCCACACTAACCATTCCAAGAGAAACCTGAGCCTGAAATTAACAATTCAAGAAGGGATCCTTCTATCCAGTCGCGGACGGTTCTGGTTTTGTTTTGGTAATAACATTTAAAATTAGAGAAATTGGGGCCCTGATGCCAGCTTGCTCGTCCGGGCACGCTCGTATGGTGAAAACTCGCCTTACGTTTGTCCGTTGACTGAAAATGACTGCACAGTAAATCATCTCGAAGGTGTGGTTTTTTTTGCCGAAGGAGGGGTGCGTGCCCGTGCACCTATAGCTTATATCGTGACGTGAGATAATGTCCCCGACACGCCACCATCACTTCACTCCTGAATAAACCGTGCCTAAGTTATCAAAACTAACTCTAGTTGGTGCAATTTGACCACCAATTTGATACGAATGTATGTCAAACTAGCGACCAGTGTGTCACCAAAGAGTACCTGAACTTCAACGCGTGCTCACTGGTTTGGAAATTAAAAACATGGCTTTTAAGTTCTAAAGAGGAAAGTTGAGTACGCCCGATGCGTATACTTACATTTTATTGCTAAAGGGTTTCCTCTAGGGTACGAGTTACACAGATTCATAGTTAGCTTTTAGGCAGTAAATAAACTAATGGCTTCGTTAACTATATTTACAGCACATGTTTACTTGTAGGTACCTTTAGAAATGATGGACGGTAGTAGATTGACGAAACGGGTACAGAAGACGAGTGTGAATGGGACAGTGGGAAGGGGAAGACCTCGGCGATCGTATTCAGACCAGATCGCAGACCGTCTGGAAGGCCAGGTCAAGAGTACCCTTAACCGAAGAGCCTGTGAAGTGAATGAAGCAAAAGAGGTGTGTCAGGATCGTAGCAAGTGGAAATCCGTGGTCTCTGCCTACCCCTCTGGGAAACAGGCGTGAGGTTATGTATGTAGATATGTAAAACTTCTTCAGATAGCGAAAGTTAATTTCGCGAGAACTAGGAGACTTACTACTGCGGACTAGGACACACATGTTTTAATTGATAGTATTTCATAAATATCTTCAGTTTAGCTACGATCCCCCTAAACACATTTTTACAGTGTTTTTTTTTGTTTCGTGTATCTTAGCTAAACTGATGATATTTATGAGATACTATTAATTAAAACGTTAAGTCTCCTAGTTCTCGCGAAATCAACTTTCGCTATCTGAAGAAGTGTTGATGAGCTGTAATGGGCAAAAAACACCAAACAACTTGAAATTCGCGCCTCAAGCGAGAGTACCTTAATCCACCTTGACGACCTCTGTGGTGTGGCGGGCGAACGTTCGCCTGCGACGCAGGAGGTTGCGGGTTTGATTCCCGCCTCGGAACAAATATTTGTGCGATCCGCAGATATTTGTTTAGGGTGTTCTGGGTATTTTCTATAATAATAAATAATATTGTATTAAGTATATCAGTTGTCTAGTACCCATAACACAATCTCTGCTTAGCTTGGGGGGCTAGATAATGTTGTGTGAACTGTCCAGCAACATTTATTTATTTATATTTATTTAAGTATCCTCACTGCTTGTATAGCTGTATCTATTCTGTGATGGATCCATAAAATTGTGTTAATGTTCCTGTTTGTTTCTGTGAATTTGCTAGAAAACTGTGCAGTAGCACAGAATACATAATATAGTACGCAGTAGTAAGATACAGATCCATCAATGTTGGGAGGTGTTTATGGTGAGAGTAAAAGTTTTGCAGCATACCCTTCCTTAATAACCTAGCAGCCAGGACTAATCTTATACCAACGAATCTTACTAATAAGCCCGTATAATCCCCTAGTCTGCTTTTAGACATCCACGGGAGGAGACGGATGAGTCTATTCTTTCTTTATTTATTTGGTATACATTTCAAGTCCTACCTATTTTTAGTCTTTCTTGCGTCCAACAGTCAACAGTCCAACAGGCTCTTAGGGAGCTTAGGTACTCGTACTTTGAGAAAAGTAAAATTAGGTATCAAATTGTTGCATTAACTCAACTAGAACGAAACCATTTAATTTTCTAATATAATTTATCTTCAAAGCTTACTTAGTATGTAAGAGTACATTAACTTCGTAAAGTGATATGCTTATTTCATTAGCCAAGTTGTTTCTGCAATGCTGAAGTTAGTCCCTTGGTTCTTTTTACACCAATTGCCCGCTGAAAGTCGCTGCACAAGTAGCTTTACCATAAAATAAAAAGTAAAACTAGTATTGAGAAGTGAAACTCTCCAAAATCACGTGTCTGGTCAAACTTTAGCGGAAATAATATAGTCCATTACTTTAGAGGTAAATGATAGAGACTATGTGTACTTAATGTATTCAAGTAGCTTTAGCATGAAACAAAAAGTAGAACTAGTATTGAGAAGTGAAACTCTCTAATATCACGCGTCTGGTCACCAGTCGACTACTTGGGAGGTCAATGATAGAGGTACCTTTGTGTACTGAATGTATTTCCGCACTATTTTTTTGGCAGAAACGCATTCAGAGTTTAAACTCCATACTGTTATGGTGCGAGCGATGGAATTACTGCTCGCCGTTGCTTAGATGAAATAAGCGAGTCAGAATTTTTATAATACACACACACTGCTACAAGATAAAAACTCACCAACTCCCCCCGTCTTGTGAAATGCATCAGGCGTGCATTATATTCGCACTAAAAAAGCACAAGTAATAATTTGGGAGTTACACTTCTACACACTAATATTACTAGTTTTTTTCCGGTTCAGGTAACCTGTTTTATTCAAAGAAACCTTCTTATTCAGCTCACGTTTGTAAAGCCTTTCAGTTTTGTTCCCTTTTCAGCAGATTGTTATTCGAGCGATATAAGTTTTTTCTAGTGGAGCAAATATCGTAGAATACTATTACTTGCTGAAGCTAAGAAATACATTTAGATATGAGGTATTTTTATAGGTATTCATATCTTAGGTACAGAATAATTTTCACAGGAGGTAGGTAGGTATACCTTCTTGGAACTTCGTATTGTGTACCTACGTAGATATAGCAATAATTTTGTATCTGACTTTCTCTCTAATTAGAGGCTTTTGAACATAACCACTAAATAAAGAGAAAGTCAGATACAACTTACAAAGAACCATGAGTACTAGAACCATAAAATGTAGTATTGTTAAGCGGTGGTGTGTCCGGGCTAAGAATAGACCCCTCCGTCTCCTCCCGTGGATGTCGTAAAAGACGACTTTAAGATATTACCGGGACTTGTTGATAAGATTTTATCCTGGCTGCTAGCTTACTATGGAATATGTTATTACTGGAAGAAAGCGTTAGTGGGAGGCAATGGCAGCGATGAGCTCACCACATGTCACGTCTATGTTCCACGATAGTGCAACCCACTGTGAAAAGAGGCCCATTGAAGCTCTGCCTACCCCTTCGAGGAAAAAGGCGTGTGTCTATGTATGGATATGTGATACGCTGACTGATTGGCGAAAATGCATATAAAGCCAGTTAGCGCCATCTGTTGACGAGTGTAGATGATATAGGAAATATATAGTTGATACCGCCATCAGTTGACGAGTGGATGTAGACTGCTGCACTCTGTTGTAGAGCAGGAAGCATATTATATGTATACACTTGTTTCAATGGATGGTTCATGAATGGTCTACGAAATAAGTAGAGCTTTCTATACTTCTATAGGTCGATATGCCCATTCGGAGAGCAGTCGGTCGTAAGCTAGCTTTCAGTGCTAAATAATCGAGAGACTTGAGAGACATATTAGTGAACAGTGTAGTGACATACAACCGTAGTGAAAAGTGAATTGGTGTTTTTGGAAAACTTAATTTAGAGTAATTTTGGTAGCGTTCAGTGTGTTTATTTTATCACGAGCCCTACCTCGTTACAGTATCAAATAAATTATGGTCTCTTTAGTGTAATTAGTATCAAAGGAGGTATTAGAGATAACTTCTTGAAAAATAAAAACATTATATCTGCTTGATAATTAGTGTAACAACTCACAACTTCAGAAAAACTTGCTTCATTGTACTTATTTTCTTTAAGAAGCTCAAACTTTCAATTTAATTTTAACTTTTTTTCATCTGGGATTAAGAATTTTAATACTTAGGAGTGTGATTTTAAATGAGCTCAATTTAAAAAAAACTTTTCAAATATTTTAAGAAGTGTACATCCGACTTATAATGATGATGATGATAATGATGATGAAACTAATAAGCAGACCATTATTGTAATATATTTTAATAAATAGTTTTCATTCTTTCTTCTTCTTTCTAAATTCAAAAGGCCGTCGCTGACCTTCAGTAATGCAGAGGCATCAGAACATAAACAAAGGATTATATCGGGTACGAACATTTAATTTGGTCACATTGCTTGATCTGATGGGGACTTTTTCAAAAGTTTGCCTTTAAACTCGCAATGGAACCATGCCACATGGGTCGAGTCCGGGACAAGGGCGTCATCCATCAAACAGGCTGCGGGCAAATCCCGTGGCCCACCGGCCAATCCCGCGGGACTCAAATAAATATGTCTTCGGGGCCCAGATTTTAGAAATTACTGTTTGAGGCTTTGCTAGTTTTCTGATGTGGTAAAAGATTTTAAACCTTTGTGTGCGAGCCTCTGCTAGGCACACTGAATCCTGGTCAGGTAGACTTTATTCACGTGGCGTAAATCACCCAGGTGCATAAAGTACACTATTCGTCTACTTAATGTAAATGATAACCAGTTAACCTGTAAATTCTATGAGCCCGAAGCGGTGGTGGAGTACCTCAAGCAGAAGACAGGGCTAACCATGAGGGTCGAGCAGTTGAAGTCTCGACTTGACAGACAATTTTTTTTAATTCTCTAAGGAGTCTCGCCATGATGTCAGTAATATTTCCTTTATGGTGAGGGTGCCGACTGAGCGTATATCGACCTTCATGGATGGAGAGTTCCGACCGAAAGATCATGTTTGAACTTAAAAATATATTCATATAACATACCTTCACATAAAGTTTCATCAATATCGAATCAAAGGTTCTGCAGTTCTCGTCGGACAAACACACATACTAACAAACACACAAACGCCGCGTCCTGCAATTAAACTGTGAGACTTTGCTTAGCTCGGTCAATAATTTCTGATAAGATATTCAGAGTAACCTTAAGAAAATGCAATGGAAAAGAAGGGATCAAAATGCTTAAAAAAAAATCCTGTTTAATTTCAGAAAGGACAAACAAGTAGGTATAAAAGTTTTATAGAGGGACCAAATACGTAAAGAAATAATAAAATCGCGGCTAGCTATCCCATGGGCATTGTTCCGCCAAATTTGGACTAAGGAATTTAATATAAATCCGGGGTGAAAAGGGGTGGGTCCTTGCTCCATGATTACTAGTCCGGGAGCGCTACGACAGCGCTCTTCGACATGGCTATCAGAAATTACTGAACACATAAAATCATGTATTCGACACATAAGATACCTACATAAATATCTGTATACAGGGCGTCCCAAGACTATGCGACATGAAGGAAAAGTACCTTAGCTTTTCAGCAAAATATCCTAGGTACAAAACCAAAGTTAACTATAATGTGGGTCTCTTCAAGGCTAGAGTGAATAGATGCCTTCTAGACCTTTGTGCTCCATCTTCGGCCACATCGACACTTACCAAGAGGTGAGATCGCGGCCAAACAAAGGTCTATATATATTTTCAAAAAAAATAAGGTACTTTCCCTTCATGTCACATTATAATCTTGGGACGCTCTGTATATGGGTATCTACACTAACTTATCCAGTATTGTACTCAGTCTTTAATACCTTAATATTTTTAGCTTTGTTAAATAACTTTTTTGTAGCTTTATCGACAGTTCATTTGTATTTTTTTAAATTTTGTACTTTTCTACTTGTATTTGTTATGTTATTATTTGTCTAAATCAATGTATTATACATTCATTTTTTTTAAGGTATTTAGTAAGTATTCATGACCTACAATCACATGGTCTGTAAAGGCGTCAAATGACTAAGCAAACCCAAGGCAGGTGGGGACATATTGTTGCGGTAAACGGTCTGTACCGCGCATACCATGTAGCGCGCGTAACCACAGACTATTTCAAAAAGACCGAAAAAGATTAAAGATCCTCCTTGCTCTGGCCGTAGTGCATTATAATGGGAAAAAAGTAATTTATAACATTATTTAGTTAGAGAAAAAGTGTTATAATAAGATTATATTTTTAATTTTGGTATTGTATATAAAGTATATCCATGTAATTCGTTTTGAACTTTATAATTCAAATTCTACGATATGAGAGTAGATACAGTACCTACTTTATAAAATGATTTGAGCGATATTTTAGCACCGTTAGCAATAAGGCACGAATTAAAGTATCTTCCTATAGGTATAATAAAGTTACATAGTACATTGTGTATATATATTATATGTATATATAGGCCATGTTTTATTACAAACTGCCGAGAAATTACTTTGTGTATAAACGATTGGGAAACTTCTTAAAATTCAGAGATAAATAAATTAGTTATCATGAGAATTGTGTTATTTCGTGGTGTGTCCGACTTAAGAATACCCTTCCGTCTTCTCCCGTGGATGTCGTAAAAGCCGACTAAGTGATTCAACCAGGAGATGGGAGCAGCATCCACCTGCGTACTCAACTCTAATACTGTGATCAACCTGACCTGCCAGGTGTGGTGGTTATGACAAACCATTTTTAATCGTAGTAGAGCTTTTTTGTGAAAGAGTTCGTCCGGGGAAGTACTACCTCCATACGTACTTCTGCCACAAAGCATAGTGCTCGCATTCTGGTGTGAAGGGCATGGGTGCCGGTGAACTTATAGGCACATGAGACTTTTCATCTTTATGTCTATAGGGCGCGTCCTTGGTGGACGTGACCTATTAGGTAATGCATTGTTAAAGGCAGACGTTACCGCTTAACATCAGGTGGGCCATTCACTTGTTCCGTCATTGAGGTGGTTAAAAAAAAACAATTGCATTCTACCTATGGGGAGGCCTCGTCCAGCAGTGGACGTCTTTCTGATGATGATGATGATGAGAATAGTAATTATCAAAATATTGTGTCATTAATTTAAAGAATACAAAAACTAGGCTATTTATAAGTGCAATGACTTTCTAATAACTCTACGATGGACTTAGCATTCATACACTATCAACGCCAAAATATGGCACCTTTGAAAATTCTAACGATGACAAACGAGTTCGATACACTGCCGGTTCACACTCTAGTCCTTCAAATGTGTTTGATAATCAAATAGCGATGGACGGTTAAAACTTTTCAGAATTGTCTCTTTTGTTCGGGGAAATCCATATACTTTGAGGTCATGTATTGTATATAGACGCGTGTGATCAACTGTGATGTGAGTGGCAGTTTGTGTGAGGTATCAGAGTGTGTTTCTATGAGCGTAGGTTTTCTTGTTCCCAGTCTCTAAAGAATCTGGTAACAAGAAAACACGCTAAGGTGCAATGTTTGTCTTGTGGCGCCAAATTCAAATTTTATTGATTTTTGCTCATCACTGCTTAATAACACATTATGAGATAGCGAAACTTAATTTGCAAGAAATAGAAAAACTAACACACATATTTTAATTGAAAGTGTCTCATAATTATCATTAGTTTAGCTACAAATTTCATTCATAATTTTCACTAGAAACGGGATATTTACCATGATTTTTGAAAACTCAAAAATCATGGTAAATATCCCGTTTCTAGTAAAAATTATGTACATAACCATGATTGTTTCAAAAGTTAAATGTTATTCAATGATTTTTACAGTGATTTTTTTATGCAATGATACTCGTAGCTACACTAATGATAGTTATGAGAAACTTTCAATCAAAGTATGCGTGTTAGGTCTTCTTGTTTCCGCAAAATCAGGTTCCGCTATCTCAAAATGTGTTGATGAGCTGTGATGAGCAAAAAACAAAATAAAATTTAAATTTCCCGCTTCATGCGAAACGTTTTACAAATACAGTAGACAGAGCTTTAAATTATTACACATATAACTATTTATACCACCTGCTTGTTGTAAGCCCGAGGCGGTCAGCACTTTGAACCTAAAATTATGAAATTCTGATAATATTCTCACTATAATGAGTAATTATACTGAGAAACGTAATTATTATGATAGGTAATGTATTGTGTGTTATATTAATTACATTGTGTCGAACGTAATAACAAGATAATCCTCTTGCAGATAATAACTAATTTAGATTAGGCGCATATTCAGTGAAGTAAGGCCAAGTTTTTCATATTATTATGTTTAAAAGTGTGATTGGGCTGGTCACGTCTGCCGCATGTCAAGCGAGCTGTGGGCGAAAGTTGCCACCGAGTGGCGTCCTGACCCGGCGAGAAGGGGACGCGGCATCAACACGGAGATGGCGAGACTAAAATGATAAAATGACCGAAACTATTATATAGATAATGCGCCAACGTCGAGCAATACAGTTTCAGCAAACATTTAAGTAACAAGTTTAAATATTTTTCAAAACAAGCTTTTATGACATTAGTGGTTGGAACCGTGAGCTGATCAAAATGAGCCCAAACACTGCCAGGAGTTCCGTGGATCTTATATCGTGAATATCGTGGAGTTCCGTTGTTCATGTCTATATTATTATTCGATTATTATTTGCTTACTGTCAACATAATATTGTTTTATTTCCGGAGCCTTCTTAGTCCTGGTCCTCCATATTTTCGAGTAAGTAAAAGAGTTTTAAATAAATAAATAAATAAGAGTTTTAATGGTAGGTAAAACTCTGGAACTTGACTAATATGCCAAAGCTAAACTCAATGGGATGCGTGCTGGAATGGATTACAAATGTTGAACTGGAAACACAGAAGAACGAAGTAAGTTAAATAAAAGCTTGAAATAGTCCTTTAAAACTGGCAGTTCGGTAGGTAACCAAAGGGATTTCACTCTGTGAAGACTAACTTAAGCCACAGATTCTAACATCCCATTGAGCCCATGAGCACACCACTAGCATCTTGATAAATTTTAATCAAAATCTTTCGGCCTTATTTGCATAGCCCTCTGGTGCTCTGAACATCATCAACCCTTGAATTTGCATCGAAATGAGCGTAAAATGACCGAAACCCTCATTAAAGGGACTTGAAGAGAAACCTTTATTCTTTTGTCTACGCGTTTGTTTGGCCGCCATTTTGTAGACTCGCCATTTTGTTTATAAAAGTTCTTTGTGTGATGTTATTGTAGCTTTTAGGAGGAATAATATGAAATAATGAAGCATTAAAAAAAACTAGTTTGCACTGTGAACCCAAGATGAGATTAAAATACTTTTATATACAAGCTATATTGGCCTATATTTGGCAAACATAAAACCATATTTTACATCAAATTAAATCCATCTAATGTATCCAGACATGCTAGCTGAGAGATCGACGCGGATTACTTAAATTTCACAATACTGGCTTCACAGACACCTAGTCTTTGGGACAAAGCTATGTTAAGGTACATCTAATTTAGTATGATTAACTATTTAATCTACGACCTGTATAATAAATCAAACGTAGTCGAAGACCGGGCGTTGAGGCAGATAAGAGCCAGCTCTCGGATCACGCGTCGCTTTGACAAGACGGATGCCCTGAAATAATTTTGAAAACGCGAAGGGTCCCGGTACCCCGCTTTCCCAGAGTCTCGACCCAGAAAGGCTCAAATAAGTAAGCTCTCATGTTTGCGTCTTTTGAGGTCCTCGGCGGAATCTGCTGCCACACCGGCCCTAACTGATGTCTCGGAAAGATGAGATGGCGCAAGGGTATCAACGCATGTAGCTTCCCCCACACCAAAGGCCTACCCTTCTCCCATTAAAATCTTTCAAGTTGTACCCAAGGTATAGTTCGTATGCGTGCCTTCATTTAGCAACACAGAAGTTGAATTTTATAGGTAACTATTAGGTAAATCAGATAAACTTCATATTTTATGCCATTCTCAACCAAAACAGTCGTTATAAATTCATATTGATTACGTGCGCTAACTTTATGAAATATCTTCAAGTATCCATAAAAGTTATAATATCGGCAGTAAACAGTTTTGTACACTTTGAATAGTTTGGATATTTTCTTGTTAGTTGATCATGCGAGCTTAGTAGCTTGGCGTAAGTTTCTAGCAAAAGCGTTAGAAAAACTCTAAGCCCAATTTAAAAAATATATATATTAAAGGTATATGACAACCCTGATGAGCGGGTCTGTGAGTCCATTTGAGAAAGTAAATTGGCGTGTATGTGTATGTCAGGGACTCTTGAGAACACCAGTTTCTAAGAGCTTGGGTAACAGGAAACCCCATGATTGTGCATGGATAGTGTTTGTGTGTAATAGAATGCATGGAGGGAGTGGGACTTTTTTAAATTTATTTTTTAAAATTGGTAGGACCTTTGTTTTACCACGATCTCACCTGCTGGTAAGTGATGATGTGGCCGAAGATAAGCACAAAGGTCTAGAAGGCACCTATTCACTCTAGCCTGAGACCCAGATTTTAGTTATCAAGAAAGACAGACGACGGTAGTGTATTCCACTCCTTAGCCGTTTGCATTATAAAGGTAGAACTGAAACGTTTAGTACAAATAGAAGGTATACTAATGAGGTAAGGATGGTAGGAGGGTAATGGTCTATGACAACCCTGATGAGCAGGTCTATAAGGTCTATAAGTCCATTTGAGAGGGTAAATTGGTGTGTTTGTGTATGTCAGGGACTCCTGATAACACCAGTTTCTAAGAGCTTGGGCCCTCGGTAACCCCATGATTGTGCGTGGATAGTGTTTGTGTGTCACACATGTCACTGAGTGACAGGGAGAATATTAGACAGAGAGGTTTATTTTGTTATTAAAAAAGATTCTATTTTTTATTTAAATCTACTTGTCTAAGTTGTGTTATTCTTTCTGTAAATAAAAAGTAATATCATTGAAGGTCGACCGACAGCAATTTACGCTGTATTATTTTTAATGCTATACAAAATCAAAAAAATTAACCCTGCTAAACTCCAAGCACATGACGCTTTTCATCTTCATTCAGGGAGGCGGGCGCAGTGCAATGTCGCATAGGGCGTGTCCTTGGTGGACTACTTTGTAATAAATTACTTTTTAAATTATCTCTTTTGTGAAATAAGCAATTCTTGATATTTTAATTATTTATGACAGATGGTCATTATTTGATTGTATATGTATTTTAATGTTTTGTTTTTCTTGTTTACTTAATTCTTAATTTGACATATTTTTTAATATAAATTTAAGTTTTTCCTTTGTCATAAATGATGACTAATAATGTTAACAACCATAAAGGTATATTTGCACGCTTTATATGCAAAATTATGAGCACACTGAATTATGTACCTACCCATAACTTTACCATACTTTAGTAAATAAAGATATTTGATTTGATTTGATTTGACTTCAATTTAATGATAATGCACTGTTCATAGACAGAGGGCTTTGGTCGAAGACAGAGCGTACCGATTAACATCAGGTAGGGTCATCTGCTTGATCCGTTGTATTTAAAAAAATTATTCTGCAATAAAAATACTCCACCTTTTATGGTTGTGGCCCACATTTATATTAAGTTTAGGGGAAGTTAATATGAATTGGGCCACAAAGCAATATAGCACGCGGAAGGACATCGCTTCACATACCGATGTCTTTCAGTTACTCGAAGGGAGAATTTACTGTAAAAATGCGTGCCCGGAACTACATATAAGGTGCGGTTCGGTTTCTACTTGACAATACCCTTTTCTAAGAAATGTAACAAAGAAGCAGATAATTTTATTGAGTAGGAAACATGTAAGTACCACAGATAAAATAATACTATACTAACAGTACTAAGGAAAATAATGTGCTTCGGCAAACGTCGTTGTTTTTTTTTATACTACTTGTATGACAGAACAAGCAGATGGCTCACCTGATGTTAAGTGGTAACCTCTGCCTATGAACAGTGCATTACCTCAAAGGTCACGTCCACCTAGGACGCACCCTATGTGGCATTGCATGCGCCCGCCACCCTGAGACATAAAGATGAAAAGTCTCATGTGCCTGTAATTCACCGGCACCCTTACCCTTCAAACCGGAACACAGCAATGCGAGCACTACTGCTTTGCGGTAGAAATAGGTATGGTAGTAGTACTTCCCCGGAAGAACTATTTCACAAAAAAGCTCTACTACTAAACAAAAAAGCTCTACTACTACTATCCAACAGTCGCTTTTTCAATCACATGTAAACGTCTCTCTGATTCTAAAAGCCCGTGATTGCCGAGGCCCATTACCTTCGTAGTAGTACCGTACCTACATTCTATTACTTGTTACGGTGTACTTTTACTACGGATAGATATGCCTAATTATAAAGATCTCTTACTGTTTAAAGAGTTATGCTCGGAGTTCACTACGCGAGAAGATCCGTCTGTGAACTAAGATCACCAACAAACAAGTTGAAGCTCATATAGCTGGCAAAACTGATTCATTTCTTCTGAACATGAAAATTTTAGTTAAAAATTATGTTTTGATCCCTAAAATTTTCATTTAAATCTATTGGGTTTATTCGAGACAAACTTTCAGATAGGCAAAAATTCTGAAAAGGGTAATTTATGATAAGATATTGTTTAAAAACAGCCAGCAGTTTCTATTAAATTTTGGCATTTTATTTGGAATCTAACGAACTTTCGAACTTAATATTATAAATCCGAACGCGAGTTTGTTTGTTTGTTACGCTTTCACGCCTGAACTATTCAACCGATCATCATGGAATTTTGTACACATATTTTGAAGAGTAGGTACCTATAGTCATGAATAAAATAATGATGAAAATAAACGAATAGTTTTTTTTTTGTAAATCATCGCCAGCGAAGTCGCGGGTAAAAGCTAGTTAAGATCAGCAAATATATAATTGCCACAATAGGTACATGCCCAATTCGCAAAATATTCAATTGACTACCTACGCTTTCTACCTACAAGATGGTGTAACCGCGCAAAATGTGAATGAAAATATTATAGCAGCTTTTGCTGTACCAACTGATACATAAATATCTAGACCCGTGATAGTACATATAGACAGTATCTTATATAATTAAATGATTTAAAATTCACACTGACTGAGATTTGTTTAGAAATATTATATAAACCCATGATAATTTAATTATATGCAATTTAATGGGAGGCCTTGGCGTGACCGGCTTAAGAATACACTCCTCCGTCTCTTCCCGTGGATATCATAAAAGCTTCATTGTCAACGGAATGCAGTGTGCAAATTGTTCAGTAAACGAATAATTGTAAACTCGTGACGATGGTAAACCCGAGCCGAAGAACTCGTTTGCAATAACCTATTGACTTGTATCACAATGTACCAATGTAATCGACTAACCTTAAAAAAAATACGAAAAATATATCGTTGGGTATTGGCTCGCGATCCAAGGAAATAATATCTTTGCTCTTATATTCTTGATTAAAATTATGAACCCTACTATCTAAATTCACTCCATCCTAGCTCGTAAATAACTTTTCAATATCCGAAAGCATTTCTCATACATTAAACAGATATTAGGATTCATGGTGTGATAAACCAAGGATGAGGCAACGGGGGATAATCGATGTTTTATGTGTTCGCATAATGTCGGAGTTTTTTTGGTTTGTGTAAAGAAATATTCGTAAAGCTGATGAAAAATCCCACTAATATCATAAATCCGAAATCTGAGCTATACTCGGAGTTTCTCTGAGGGATAAAATCCGCAACGATGTTATCCGACAGACAATAATTAAGGTCGTCGACATAGCTCAGAGAATTAGCAAGCTGAAATGGCAATGGGCTGGGCTATATGCCGAAGAACCGACAACCGCTGGGGTAAACGTGTTCTAGAGCGGAGACCACGTCTTGGTAAACGTAATGTGGGGCGCGCCCTGGCTAGGTGGAGCAACGATGGAGATGCAGATGGAGCAGGTGGAGATCTGCGTAAGGCGGCTGGTAGAAAGTGGATGGGAAGAGCTGGAAATCAGTCCCGCATTGGGAGAGGCCTAGGTCCAGCAGTGGACTAATACAGGCTGATAATGATGAATATATTATCATAAATGTCAAAGTTATCATGTTTTCGTTTTTGGGTGTCTGTATCTTTGGATGTTTGTATGTTTGTAACTCAATCACGCCGAAACGGGTAAACCGATTTTGATTAAATTTAATAGACAGATAGATTGTGACCTGTATTGAGCTATAAGCTACTTTTTATCTGGGTAAAATGCGAGCGAAGCCACGTTTGGATACTAGTGAGAGATAAATGTCACCATTTAGGGCCAACCATAGACGTAGAATTTAATCTATAGGGCCTACCATGGACTTAGTATACAAACCATGGGTCCAACACATACCTACAGACCGTTCAACTTACGTTGGCAAATGCCATGAAGTATTTACAGGTGCCATCTTACGGTGAACGAGCTGTACTACAAAGTTTAAACAGCTGATACCGTTGGAAACAATAAAATATAAGCAAATATAGTTCTTGTGTAAAAGAGCGTAAGCGCCCTACCTTGCACTCCTCTGACGGTGTGTTCCCAAGACAACCATCAAGCTACGACCTATGCTCTACGAGGGCTACGGGATACGTGCTACGCTTGACTTGAAATGCGTTACGTTCTACGTGCTACGCGCTGCGCTACGAAGCTATAACATTTTTTTTGCCACAGAATCATTATCATCAACCTACTGCAGTCCACTGCTGGACATAGGTCTCTCCCACAGCGCGCCACTGAGCCTGGTCTTCGGCTCTCCTCATCCAGTTTCTGCCAGTCACCCCGCGCAAGTCATCACTCCAGCTAGGGCGCCCTACACTAAGTTTTTCAAGACGCGGTCTCCACTCAAGAACTCCTTTACTCCACCGGTTATCGGTTTTTCTGCAGACATGACCGGCCCATTGCCACTTCAGCTTGCTAATCCTCTGGGCCACAGAATGTTGCTTGTCATTCATAAGATGCAATATAGGTAGGTATATAATGTTGTACCAAAAACTGTTAAATCAAATTCAGTATACTTACTTAGATTATGTGCTACAACTGCAAAGTTCCGTGTAACATACAAAGTACTAACGATCTGCAGACGTGAGTCCTCAATACCTCGAATTGCGACTAATTGACGGAACGCTTAGTGTTCGAGTGAAGCTTGGTTCTGTCGGTAATAGGAATATTGATTTCATTGATAGCTATATCAAATTGCATCAAAATGCTCGGGAATTCCACCATCATTTACGTTGATAAGAAAGCCAAAAGGTAGGCATTTTGAGCGTTCTCATTTGGGTTTTCAAGTCTAGTTTTCTAAAAAAATATTATTTACTCAAAAATCATGGACCAATGGTCCTGTATTAAATGTGAAATTTTAATTACTACTATAAAATGGATTTTCACCAAACCTAGCTCCTAGTAAATAACGTCTAGTTCACTCATGCCATCTTAGAGAACAAAGTATTTCTTAGTCTCAACAACATTACAAACATTTGTCGTAATGCATTCTCATTTGTCGGTATATATTTCACTTGGGAACCAAACAACCTTCAAAATACTGAACATCATTCTCCACAGAACATATATTTCTCTCTTCAACTCATTACAACACAAGTTGTTGTCACCGAAATGATAACTGGAGACAAATATGCGCATTAAATCACAGCGAGAAATATCACAGTTGGAAGTTTGACTGCGGAACCTCACGTTTTGTCGCTTCCTTTGTTAACATTCGGAAAGTCTTCGCAGTTGGTAACGGATAATGGACTTGTGTTACCAACTGTGTGTTAGCAAGCCAGTAGGGAGCAGCTATATTATTGTTTTGAGTTGGTTATTAACGCAGCTTGCTTAGGCCGCAAATGTGTCCAATACATTGGGATGTTGACTTTGTGCCCAAGGTTTGCGGCCCAATGACACCCATTTTAAGCATTATTTTCGTTGACGTTTTAGCCTTAAAAGTTGAGAACAGTTGTCAGTAGCTAAAAAAATATACTTTTATACAAAATGAACAACCGTCTTCAAAGCAATCAATAAAAAAACGCTTCAAGTGTGTGACCGCGGTATCACTTTGGAAGTAAAACCTTTCAAACAAACAAGAATTTTCTAAATCGGTCCGGGTGTTTTCAAGTAATCGGGGAACATACATAAAAAAACAAAGATTCCGACGAATTTAGAATCTCTTATTTTTTTGAAGTCGGTTAAAGAAACTCAAAACTACTTTAGTTTTAAGTTGACTTTGTGCCAACTGATTCTCGTATTTCTTAAATCGAAAAAGATCGTTTGATGTAGGTAAAGCTCCTTACGCTCGCTCCTTCCTGCTGTTGGTACGTCCTGCCAAGGTCATACGTCACTGACGTACGTCGTGCGAGTACGTATGACGAGCCTACTCATTTTATTTTATTTTATTTATCAAGGAAAAACAAACAACTCCATTATATATCTAGGTACAATCAGGATTAATACATAAATTTAATTATGTAAGACTTATTAATAATGTAGTCCACAACGTTCTCCACATATTAGTTTTATACATGATTACTAAAAGATGCAGCTAGAGGGTCTGTCAGATGATTAATAATTATATAAATCTCAGTAGGTAAGTAAACCAAAGAGAAATGACAAAATCCCACTCAAAGAAAAATTACATTAAAAGTAAATAGCAAATAAGAGCAGGTACAGACCATTTCCCGCAAGATGGCGCCTGCTGTGGTTGGCACGCCAACCAAGGCAAGCGCCATCCTACGGTGAACGGGCTGTAAGTTAATGATACATATTAGGACAAAAAAGATTACAACAAAGAAACTGAGAATGATATTATATGTAAATCTACTCAGGAAAGCGCAGTAATTAACTGATTTTTATATTTATAAGAAGAACAAGAGAATAAATCAATTTCAGTAAAGTAAAGATTATGGGACTCAACCATTCGGCGATAGGGGCACGATGTCCCTAGTTGGTGCGGCAGATGTTTAAAGCAAACAGTGGACGAGAGCGAGTTGCTCGCGGAGTGCACGTCCTCGGGACGACGTAACACAGTCTACACACTAAGTCTATACAATCTATGTTATTGTGCACAATATTATATAGGGTAACTGCTTCGAGGTATTTACGTCTGGACTCAAGAGGAATAAGTTTATATTTGGAGAGTAAAACAGAGTACGAGTATTTGCGGTAGCTGCGCAAACATTTGTAGGTCATGGAACGTAAGTACTTTCGCTGGACCCTCTCAATCGCAACGATATATTTGTTATAAAATGGGTTCCAAACCGGCACTACATACTCAAGCTGAGAGCGAACCAATGCTTTATAAAGATAAAGAAAAGTGGAAGCACGTCTGAAATCAGCGGACGACCTCATGATAAAACCGAACATTTTAAAAGCCTTATTAATGACATTCTCTACGTGTAGATCCAAACAGAGATGGCTATCAAGCAGGATACCAAGATCCCACAACGCCATTACTCTCTTAAGGGACGCATCGCAAAGGTTATATGTGAAAGAGATTATATTAATATTTTTGGTAAAGTTAATGAAGTTACATTTTGGCAAGCTAAGGTGTAGTTTATTGACATTACAGTAATAAGTAAGTCTGTTTAAGTCTTGTTGTAGTAGAATGCAATCATCAATAGTTTTAATAGGTTTGTATACTTTAAGGTCATCCGCGTATAGCAGAAACTTGGAGTTCAGAAAACATTGATCAATATCATTGATGAAAAGAACAAAGAGAAGCGGGCCAAGGATGGAGCCCTGTGGTACACCAGAAGTTACAAGCACGCTGTTAGATTGAAAGCCATTAATTACGACTCTTTGTGTTCTATTTGTGACGTAAGATGAAAACCAACGGAGAAGGTTACCACGGATACCATTGTACGCAATCTTTTTGAGTAAGATATCATGATCCACCTTGTCGAATGCCTTCTTGAAATCCGTATAAACAGCGTCCACCTGTATACGCTTGTCGAGGTTTTCAAAAAGAGTACTTGTGAAGACTACTAAATTAGACGTGGTAGATCGGCGCTTAACAAAACCATGCTGCTCTTGTATTATTATATTATGAAGGGTCGGGTAAATCTCATTATGCACTAGCCTTTCAAAGAGCTTCGACATGGCGGACAATATAGATATTGGTCGATATTGCTCAATGTCGTGCTTAGGGCCTGCTTTGTGTACAGGAGTTATATAAGCACGTTTCCAAACGTCTGGAAAGACACCATGGGTAAGGCATTTATTATAGATAATAGTAAGGGGCATGCAAATACTATTAGCTGAGTTTTTAAGAAAACTGGACGGTATTCCATCAGGTCCAGGGCCTTTGGATGGATCTAGAAGTTTCAATTCCCTCAAGACACTATTCTCCTCGAACTTAAGACTAGCTAGTGGAACACTACAGTCAGATGAATTGAGTGAATGTTTCTAATGACCTACCGTTGAAGAAGCCGGTTCAAAAACGGATTTGAAGAAATAACTTTTGAAACTATCATGGTTATGTACATAAATTTCACTAGAAACGGAACTACTTGCGTTCACCAAAAGACAGTTTTCCACTTGAAAAGCCAGGGGTGTATAAAATTGATTGTAGCTGTGGGAGTTCGTACATTGGCCAAACGAAACGTACGATAGCGTGTCGGGTTAAGGAGCACATACGAGCGGTCAAGAACAGGGACATACATAAGTCAGCCATAGCAGAACACCTTTTGGAATTTGGCTCAAATCATTGGATCGAGCTACACAGTCCGCAGGTAATCTCGACAGAGCGACATTACATACCGAGAATGGTACAAGAGGCAATTGAGATTACTAAGTACAGAAACTTCAATAGAGAAGATGGTTTTCAATTATCTGGAGTATGGAAGCCTGTGGTAAGAATGTGTAAGAATCAAAAAAGTGTGGTACCTGCTACGCGTCCGGACACCGTTAGTGTTGTGTGTCGAGTTGGTGTGAATTGTGACAATGAAACCGATGGTAGTGGTATCGTTCGTAATAAAAGAGTGAGAAAGAGGGTAGATCGATATATCTGCCAATAACATCTACTCGCAAAGACTTTAGTCAGTTCTCCCGTGATCATGGCGCATGCAACTGTGCCGAAATATCGGGAACATATAAAACTCAAAAATCATGGTAAATATCCCGTTTCTAGTGAAATTTATGGATTTGAAGAAGTCAGAGAACATATTGCAAATGGTTTCAGGGTTAGAAGATTTAATATTTTGATATATCATCGAGGATGGGATATTAGATTTAGTTTTCCGGTTAGCAATATATGTCCAAAAGTATTTGATATTAGTAGTAATATTATCTTCAACGCCGCCCATGTAATCCTTAAAACATTTATTACACTTTTCCTTAAAGATGGCCCTATACTCTGAAAACCTTAAATAATCTGAATTATTGTTAAACTTCTTCCATTTAACCCATGCCTTCTGTTTTTTCTTAAAAATTCCGATTAGTGAGTGAGAAAACCAGATAGGAAAATTAGTTGATCTAGGACCTAGTAGGGGTATGTTTTCTTTAATTATTTCATTAATGGTATTATAGAAGGAATCAAGAGCCTCCTTGGCAGTGAGATTACACAGTTGTTCGGCCCAATTTATTTCAGATATTTTAGTGTTAATTGTATTGTAGTCAGCTTTACGGAAGTTGTGTTTGGCTATGGGGGTTTTCCTTAAAGAATGCATAGGCAAATAGAGAGACAGGCATGCAATGAAAGGAGGGTGATGTGGCATTAACCAAGGGATTAAGCTGAGGCTCAAGTGTGCAAGGCACGTTAGTTATAAGTAAATCAAGTATATTACCAGCATCATTCTTTATATAATTATATTGCAAGGAGTTGAGAGTGGACATACAGCTATTTAATTGAAGGCCGCGAGGTGACGAGTCAGTGCAAAAAAGGCCAACAGAGTTAGAAAGATTGCTACTTGGTATTGAGTCAGCCCAACGAATGCCAGGTAGATTATAGTCACCCAAAATATAAACATTTTCCACACATGGGTTTATCAGGATATCTTGAAGGTGGTCGAAATGACTCTCATAGGTATCCGCCTTTGTCCATGGAGGTAAATATGCAGCACTAATGACGTGCATTTTATGCGTATCCCTACTAGGAAACTCAACAAGGAGATGTTCTATACTAATTGACGGGTTTACTCCGGAATAAGTATTTGAAGGGCAAAACATGGCCGGTTGCAGGCCCCGTAAGACCGCAACCAAAACCCCACCCCCGTCTTTCTTATCCGTAGCCAATCTGTCACGATCACATCTAAACACGGCATAGCGCTGGTCAATAAATTCACTATCGTGAATCTCGGGTACCAACCAGGTTTCAGTGAGCACAATGATATCGTAGGCAAACGAAAGTATGTTCATGTAAAGCGTATGCAATTTGGTTCTTATTCCGTTGCAGTTTTGGTAGTAAATGCATAATTTATCGGCGTTATCCATTTTTAAAGCTTTTATATGTATATATGTATAAGTAAAACAGTATTGGGTGTGTGTGTATGCTGCAACGAAGTAAGCGAACCGCATACAAGCCACATGCATACGTATGATAAGTATGCAAAAAAAGTATGTATATAAGGTATGTATATGTATACGCCATAAGTATGTTATAAAGGTCCAATGTAGCTTGTGTAAATACAGATGTTGAGTGTGTAGGTATATAAAGAAAAAGTTGGCGCAATTCATGCAATAACCTGTACCACTTGCAACAATAATAATAATAATTGCAGCAAGCAAACAGGCTAGGGCAAAAGGATGAGTGATTGATATAAATCCACAGAGTGAAAATATAGCACCTAGATAAATACAGTGAAGTAAGGTCATGCAGGCGTTTATAAAATTTACAAACAATTTTATACTTATTATTAAGTAGCAGCACACGGATTTTTATTAGTAGTGCGGTGTGCGAGTCTGCGTCGTGTACGATTGAGTCCAGAGTAAAGATAGAGTAAAGTTTTACATTAAAATTATAGACAAAAACAAAAATAAAGATAAAGTAAAGCGCACTGAGTAAATTACACTTGCAAATAAATACTATTATGACAGGTATATTTTGATTAACCATTATTACTAAGAGACTTAATCTTCCCAAGATCCGACTCTGTGCGTATGACGATAGCAGGAGCGTCATCACGTTCACGGACGAGGATGGAAGAGTGCCTGATCCACACGTATTTGAAGTGGTTGTTCTTCGCCATTTCGCGGCACATACGAAATAATCGCTTGTGTTTCAGTGTAAGGTGCTCGTTCAGATAGATTCTGGCGGGTGTACCGGCGATGTGCAACTGGTCAGACTTCAAAGTTTTGGCTCTGCGATATGCGCCCAACACATTGTCACGCATAATGCGAGTGGTAAACTTGACAATAATATTTTTGGGTCTCCTGCCGTCGAGCTGAGCTTGAGGAACCCTGTGTATCGAGATGATGTCCTGAGACGGAATAGAAACATTGAGCGCTGCTCCTATGATGCTGATAAGCGCCTGTAAGTTTTCGTTTCGCTTTTCCGGGACATTGCACAGCTCAAGATTGCACTGCCGGGCCTGCTGCTCAAGCGAGTCAAGCTTTGCTTCCAAGCTGGCAATAGCGGGGCTAGCCTCGACGCTCCGACTGGCAGTGGCGACGTCCTCGATGCGCTTGCTGAGTTGCTCATGCTCACCCGAACAATATTGCACTGATTCCTTCAGTTGGGACACATCTCGATTCAAAACAGACAGATTTGTCCTGATACCGGTCTGCTCCGCCTTAAGTGATCTTATTTCATCTCGTAATTCTGACAAACTACACTTTATATCATCTCTGATGCGGAACAGGTTCTCATTGTTCTCATTACGCCAATCCTGAAGCTGACCGTATATCACTTGAGCGAATGTGGCAAATTCAGTTTCGCTCTGGGAGGTTGGGATCACAATTAGGTTGCTACTCTCAGGTTTAAGAGACTCGTCCATGTTCGAAGAAATATCCACTGAAATATCGCATACCTGGGTGTATCTCCGGACTGGCGTGTCTAAATTGGATCTTTCCCTTCTCGTCACATTGCAGCAGGAAGGGCACCTCCACGTAGCCAAATACTCGGGTGTAAGCTTAGAATATTCATGAGGTTTAATATTTACACATTCGCTATGATAGCCATCCCCACAACAATGGCACTTCAACGGGTGATCGTCACACGTTAATGAACTTCTGCAGCCGGTGCAGTTCATCTCAACCTCAGCTTCGGCGCAGATCATCTTAGCAGCCAGTAGAAGCAGATAGCGAAATTAATAATAAACTTGTGTACTAATTCAAATTTGCAAAGGCGCCATCCAGTGTATAGTAGTGGTACTAAATCAACGTGCCGGCTACCACGAACCAGGGACGTAAGCGCAGGTTTAGCGAATGCGTAACTAAGGTACACAGCAGAAAGTGCACGCAATACTAGCTGTGCAATGCAGATGGCGCTGTAAGTGCACGGGGCCAGGTGATATATTTATGAGCGTACAGAGGGCGTAAACACGAGTACATATGTATAAAAATAGTGAGTTGTCAAAAATTTAAAATGCCCATGTAACATAAATCCCTTAAAGTCCAATGTTTTTGTTACACAACACAGCTATAAAACCAAATAGTACACGAAACACTCAGTAGCAATATCTCGTAGGTGAAAATGTTATTATAAAGCGTAGGTACAATACGCTTTGCTGCACCTGCGTATAAAGTCACTCGAAAAACAGAGAAAACACAAAAAAGGGTCCACACTGATAACCGTGTATCCAAGAATGTCACTTAAACTTTACGTAAATGATGAAATACTGTCCAATAACTATTTTTAAACTATTTTTAACAAATAAAATACGAGGAGCAAAACAGAATGTAAACCTCTAAGCAGCGACCTCTAGCTGAGATCTCATTGTATCGTACGCGTCCTTTGCAGATTAGTATTGAAAGATTATTGTATTCATGCGTGCTAGACACCAATGTGCTTCCATAAGTGTTCCATTTTTCCAAATTTGCTAAATTGACGCTGAAAATACGAGTAGTAGGGGTATTTACAGGTATGACTCAGTCCCTGAGGTATGGGAGCGGTACGGGAGGGGTGTTTTCGTTTACATTATGTCACATGTCATCTGATAATCTGAGAGTACCGCTCCCATACCTCAAGGACTGACTCAGTTAAGCGCTAGTCCTGTAATTGAATATAAAATGTACTTGTGCTGACATTAAGTCAATGGGTGACATGTAAAAATCGGAAACCTGTTCCATAAATCTTTTCTACTAAAAATTAATTAATTTTGTAAAAATTAAAAAAACGCTCAACGCATTGAAACGGCTGAACTGATTTTGATCAAACATAGCTAAGAACACTCGCGACTAATTCACCTTTCAAACAAAACAAAAACAAAATCGGTTTATCCGTTCGGGAGCTACGATGCCACAGACAGACACACACGCAGACACACACACAGTTACGTCCACCCAGTCGTTTTTGCGTCGGGAGTTAAAAAGTGCCGAATCCACTCACATAAATACGAATACTTCTGTTAAGCAGACTGGAGTTGCAGGAATTGTTTCGTGACCGAAGTTAACGAACACGCCGCATTCTGATGAACTCTGCAGATTCATTTTTGACAAACTCTACATTTAGAACCACTAGTTTAATTGTTCATAGTCGATTGAGTCGGTTAAGACACCACTGCTATGAAACTATGAACAGCGCCGCTATGGCATAATAGTTTTCAGTTATTTTGGACATCATCAGCTCACAGAGCTTCACAGCTGAGGCACCGAATGAAAGGCATCATTCGCGTGTAACGTGCCTTATATGAAATCATTTTCTATCCAGGGTAGGGTACCACTTAACAACAGGTGGGCCATCTGCTTGACCCGTCAATCCAAGTATAGTAAAAAAAAAACTACCAATCTATTTAGCCTGTGTGCACCCACTGCTGGGTATAGGCCTCCTCTCTAATACGCCACTCTCTCCGGTCCTGTGGCTGTTCTCATCCATTGTCTTCCAACTACTTTAACGATGTCAGCCGACCATCGGGCGGGTGGTCTGCCTCTTTAAATCATTTTAAAGAATTAAATTTTGTACGACAGGCCACACAGCTCGCAAAACTAACAACCGCTGGGGAAGAAAGGTTCTCGAGTAGGTTAGACCACAAACCGGTTCCCCGATGGAGCAACGACATTGTGAAAGTCGCAGGAAATATATATGTGACTATAAGGGAGGCCTAAGTGCATTGAAAAATTACGCCGTCTCGTCTGCTTGTAACTAAGTATGGGATACATGCCGACTTGTGCAATCTAATGTAGCATAGGTACTTCAAGCAAGCCCCGTAGTTTTTTTAGGGTTTCGTACCAAACGGGACCCTTTTGTTAGTCACAGAGGTATATCCTTAGCAATCGTAAACGGTAGGTAGTTGAAATTTTCACAGGCTGTATAGTTTGGGTATGAGCATGCAAAATGATAATGGTATGATAATGAAAATGCAAATAAAAACAAATTCCAAGGGGGCCAGTAAAGTTTACGCCTTTGTGTGGCCGGCATAAGAATAGACCCCTCCGTCTCCTCCTATGGATGTCGTAAAAGTCGACTAAGGGTGTACCTGGACTTGTTAGCAAGATTTATTGGTATAAGATTTGTCCTGGCTGATAGCTTATTATGGAATGTGTTATTAGTGGAAGAAAGGTTAGCTGAGTCAGTCGTGGGAAGCAATGGTAGCCATGAGTTCACCACTTGTCACGTCTATGTTTTTTATTCTACGATGGTGACCCACTGTGAAAAGAGGCCCATTTGAGGCTCTGCCTACCTTTTCGGGGAAAAAGGCATGTGTCTATGTATGTATACATGTATTATTTTATTACGGAACATCAACATAATTTACATGCATACAGTTACATGCAATTCCAATTATAGATGAATGCACTAAATTTTTTGCATAAACATAGGTAATCCAAAAAGACGACATAATAAGGCCGATGATGTACGATTTATGGATTTATGTATATTTGACTTGTAACCGTTATTTTATTAATAAATTACTATGCCTATGACTATGACTACTCGTATGACGGCAACATGCTTAAGTACATAATTACAATCAAAGGCATAGCAAGCATTGCAAGGTAGCACATCCGGGTGGAGGTACCCACTACGCAGATCTACGTGTCCCGCGTCTGCTTCGACATGAAGGCCGCACAGGTGATGGAGTACATCAGAAAGAAAGCCGGAGTGGGATTGAGGGTCATGAAGTTGGACTCTCGTCATAATGTGAGCTTTAGCTTATTTATGGCTCCCTACGGAATGTGTGAAGACCTACTTGAGCCCTGAATTCTGGTCGAAAGGGGTGAAGTTCTGGCGGTTCAAGGGCCGCCTGTCACGTGTTCCCCGAGGCCGCGACGCGTCGGCGATCACACGTGCGTTAGATTGTGATAAATAAGTTTATATGTATGTTACTTTCTAAGGTTTCTGTTGCTATGGACCTATAGTTCAGATTTAGTACATTTCTCAATAAGCCTGAAATAAATATATTGAATTGAATTGAATTGTAAGAATAAGATCCCAAAAATACACGGAACAAAGAACAAAGCATAATTTGAAGAAAGATATGATCAATTCCCCAAGGCCGCCAATTCTGTAGGTACTCCAAACATTAAACATTAAGCACCTATTACACACGCAGATAAAACGCGACACGGCGCCTGGCGTCTCAAACGAGGCGAAAATTTGAGGAGTTTTAACGAGAGACCGCACAAAACTTTGCGTAATTAGTAGAAGCGAGATCCGAAGTAATGAACTTTAGTTAATGATGGCGTCTTGTTACAGTGTGAAGGCAGTTTGGGATGGCTTTTGTTTTACGTGTGATTTGAACCATTTAGTTACAATTTAGTTATTCTACGAGTTACTACCAACAACTCGTAAAAGCTTAAAATCATGGTTTTTGAAAGAACACGGTACTCATCAATCCTACTATCCTGTTTTATCCCACTAACAATATATACAGAAATACATTTATTTACAGAAAGAATAATACAAGGTATGTACAAAATACATATGAAACAGTTGTGCTACCGGAAGACCGCTGCAAGCGATCTAAAGGTAGCTCAACTGATCCAAATCACTACCAGACGGAAGCGTCCCTAAGATGCTGGCTGCATTGCCACGCTGAATGGTAATACTAATGCAATATATACATATATACGAACGTTTTTAAGTTTAGATGTTGGTTAATAATCAATCACGCCGTATCGACTGAACCGATTTCGCTGAAATTCATTCAGTTTGGTGTGTCAAAGGCTTCCGGTCAAAGCGGTTTTATTTGTTTATCGGCATCTACGCTTCTTTTAGTAGTGATTTGGACCAGTTGAGCTATCTGTAGATCGTTAGCAGGGGTATTCAGGTAGCACAACTGTACCATGTGTTTTTTTTTAGTATATACCTACTTGTATTATTCTTTCTGTAAATAATAGATTAAGCTTTATGGGAACTAATGTTACCTTGAATGTCTATTTTAACCTGACTATACGTAAATACTGGTAAAAACACTTTTTTTTCTCTTTTTTATACAACTTAAAATGACGAAACAAGCAGATGGCCCATCTGATGATAAGCGGGACCCTCTGCCTATGAAAAGTGCATTATCACATAGGTCACGTCCACCTAGGACGCACGCTATGTGGCATTGCGCTGCGCCCGCCACCCTGAGACATAAATGAAAAGTCACATGTGCCTGTTTTTTCACCGGCAACCATACCCTTCAAACCGGAACACATCAACGTGAGCACTACTGCTTTGCGGCAGAAATTGGTATGGTGGTAGTACTTCCCCTGACGAACTCTTTCACAAAAAAGCTCTGCTACTACTAACTATCCTAATATTACAAAGAGGTAAACTTTTGTTTGCAAGTTTGTAGAGTAGTCATTTAATGTAGTACTAAAAGTAGTGTATTGTAGTACCACAAGTAATTAATAATGTAAAAATTAAAAAACCCTCAGCGCAATGAAACGGCTGAACCGAATTTGATCAAACATAGCTAAAAACACTACCGACAAATACACGATTCAACAAAAAAAAAACGGAAACGGTTCATCCATTCTGGAGCTACGATGCCACAGACAGACACACACACACACACACACACCTACACACAGACACGTCAAACTTATAACACCCCGTCGTTTTTGCGTCGGGGTTAAAAAGTACTATATTGAAACCGAACTTCAAACCACTTCCTTCCAGAAAAAGGTAGAAAACACCTCACCTTTTATCATTTGGAAATTTCCACGCATTAAAATTCGTCGACGTTACAAATTGTTCCGGTAATGAAGTATTTGCATTTGAAAGAAAATCCTCTTAGAGGAGGGGCTTCCGAGATATATAACTCAAAAGAGATGTCTCTAGTGCCCGTGGGTTCAATCTATTGACAGGTATATTTACACACTTAACGGATAAATTAATTTGCATTTATTTATTATGGTCAACAAACAAATAGTAGATTGTTATACAAGGAGCTAAAATGACCCATTATATCCGAGGTAGTTAGCGAGGGAGTAAATAGAAACCGAGTTTTATGGGTTTTAAGCATCGTGTGTTACACTCTACTTTTCACTACGATTGCGAGAAAATATAATAATCCAACATAATATGAAAAATTAATTACAGTCACTACCAATTAAATTTTCAATTAGAGAAAAATTCTATAGATTTAGCGTCAGTGTTTTTTTTTTATTTCTTCTGTAGCCGCAACGCATTGTAAGCCTTCTACCAAAGAGATCGCTGATTATAGTTCCATTTTGAAAAATAAAATGTTGTCCTTTTTTTATGAAACAGTTATAACAGACAAAATTTTTAAAAAAAATTGTCCCCTCGATGAAGAAATGCTATTATTTCTTATCTCTGGTTCGGCACCATGACGCTCTTTTTCACCAAGAGGAGTGAAAAAGATTATTATATGAACAGAGAGCCAGCAAAAAAACGCGTAGCACAAAGCTTAAAGTTTTTGAGAAATTAGCAGACTCTTCGTATACTCTTACGACATTCTTGAGAGGAAGTGGAAGGGTAATTTTTGGTATTTCCCCCGAAAAGAGGGGATTGCTGTGCCATTTACCAGCCAATTTGATAACATTTCGCAGAAACGTTTGGTACTCGAATTTCGAATTGGTCAAGAGGTTGTCTAGATATGCAGGTGAGTTTTTTTTCATGTTGTTTAGGCGAAGTCTGAAACCGTGAGAGTCATTGAAAAGTTATAGGAGGTTCATTAGGAGGTACGGGCTCGATTTTGAAAATAATAAGTTCTGCAATTTGTTTATTATACCTGCGTTAGCTCTGGTTTCCTTTACAGAGTAAGCACAGGGAACGCATCCAATTAGTTTATTATATTTTTAAGTTAAGTGTATTACTCATTGGAAAACCTAATAAATAAAATAAAATAAAATAGATGCTGTTTCTTCTGCGGATCCTTACACTGCAATGCAGTTAAAGTAATGGCAAAGGTGAATCACAGCAATTAACATAAACATTTTAAGAGATAGGTACACGAAAGTAAACTCTACCTTAAGAAGTAGCTATTGTGTAAAACCCACAGAAACCAGTTGCAAAAATAAAAATGGTTTGCAACTGGTAGCTATTATGCACACACATAGTCCTATCAGAATAATCTATTTATTGGTAAATATACATTTACAGGTCACACAAATAACAGTGGGCAAATTTCTTAAGAAAATTATAAAAAAAACATGTAGGCAATAATTTCAATTTTAAATGTAAACCAATTAATTATTACACATTTCTAGACTTAAATAGCGCTTATTTAGAACGTTGTTACCAAAACAAAACCAGAACGGTCACGTTATTTTGTACGTCTACAAAGACGTACGACGTATCCTAAACGCACGACGTATTCTACAAATAAGGATTCACACTCCACCTTTCTTAAAAAAAAACCATGCTTGATGAATTCCTGACTTGAATTGAGCTGTAATTTCCTTAATCCGCCGAGTTTTAGACCAATTCAAGCAAGGATCCCTCAATCCAGGCGTACGAAATAACGTGAACGGTTCTGGCTTTGTTTTGGTAATATCGTTCAAAATTAGCGCAATTGGTGCCCTGATACCACACTAAGATTCCCTGTCTTGTGGAATCTGAAACTACGAGTCCCAGACCTGGAACAAATATGATATAATATGACTAAGAACAATATAGAAATATTAGTATGATCTTTGAATACATACCAAACATACAACATACTAACATTTCTACCGCTGTGGGAATCTAACCCGCAACCTCTCGCATCTCAGCCGGCTACTCGCCTGCCGCGCCACATAGTTCATCATCGTTGAATATCAACATATAAAAACATAATAAATCGTATATTCAGGCTGGAAACAGAGTATTTCCAAACATTGTCATCGCCTTGTTGTCTTTTTATGGTTGTTATGCACTATCACTAGACTCAAAACCTCAAAGACGGTGAAACACCGAATCGTTACACCTCACAAATCACTAGGGCTTTGGTTTAAGCGATTCTTTTATCATCAAGTAAATCGCTGCTGAGTGTAACGTAAGTTTCAAAATTACAACTTCATAGTCAAGCAAATGATCATAAGGAGTTACAAGTTCAATCGTTACTCCTGCCTACATTTATACTGTGTTATGAAGTAATAAGTATGGAACCGGTTCGCAATCGCGCCTAAGTTACAGAGTCACCCCGCAACCGCATCCGTCCCGGGATGGTACATTGTTTACCTCGGGGGTAGAATCCCTTCGTGTAAGCTGGCTTACTCCTTCTCATGCATTGCTTAACTCACCTGAAATACGTTTATGGAGTGCTGTTTACGTTAAAATGCTACTTGCTATCTCAATTCTACGGTGTAGCCCTAAATGAAAGAGTTAAAAACTCATGTGTAAAGGGCTGTAGTAAAAACTGGAATTGGCTTTTGAAGAAAGTCAAAGTTAAACTAGCAAACAACTAACAAAGTTAATGAAAAAGTTCTGATGACTGGAAGAACAAAGAGAAAAATCTGAAAAAAAAATATGAACAGTAAGGCTACCAAACCATACACTCTTTTTTAACCAACTTCAAAAAATAAAGGAGGTCAAGGTTCTCGAGTCGTGTGTTTTATTTTATAAAAAGTGTTTTACGTAATCCCCATGAAAAGTCATTTACCAGTACGACTCGGTTTCTTAGTGCCACTTGCATCTACCAGGGTTACTAAGAATTTTTAGGAACTAGTTTTTTTTAAAATACTAGCTACAGTACTAGCTAGGTACAGTTTTACCCAAAATATAAGTCCTCAAAATATAATGTACTTGCGCGGTAGACAATTTTCTATAGCGCGGGAACCTTCTTTCTAGCAATAGCAATCGTGCGCTAAAATCTTGCGCTGTTATTGATTAATACATTTCGCGGCAAAAGCGCGGCCGGTAGTTCATCAGTCGACTTTTAGATGTAAGCGATTGTATAGCGATTATACAGCGGGACAGAGCTATACTATACGTTCGACTACTGTCAGATATCAGTTACTGCTTTTCTGCGCAAACGAAAATAGTCGAACGGACTTATATTTTGGGTAAAACTTAATTATGTATATCTTACCAACAAATAACAATATTTTAGAAAACTTTAAACATTACGAAAATAAACTGTTTTTTCTATTTCTTATAAAATTAACTTAACTTAATTAACTTAACTTTACCTAAAATCGAATAGTTATGGATAAACGAATGTAATTGTAACCAGGGCTAAAGCTCATACTATACGTAACTTGAGTAGGTTCAAATAAACGAAGCTTCATTGTAACGGTCGCTCGGGACCACACGAACAATATAGAGTACAGTGTTGACAAGTTGGTTTACGATGTCCCGACACCGACCGAGGCACACTAGAAGGGGTATCTGATACTCTCCACGAATGTGGAAATATCTCTATTATTTTTTGTTTGACCGTACCTATGTATCATTCATTTACTATGTATAAACACCGGTTTAACTTAAAAATAAAATATAAATAAAATAGCCTTTATTTCCTCTTAGAAATAGTTACATAGATTCGTTAGAATAGTAATAACAATTATTGAATTTACATACGTTTCATATAACTTTTTTTTTTAATAATAATTGTCAATTGAATGCTTTTTATATGCATAATATAGATTTATTTAATTAGATTCAAAATACATATGAAAAAGTTGTGCTACCTGAAGACAAACTAAAGAAGACTACCTGAAGACAAACTGAAGACAAACTGAAGACAAACTGAAGACAAACTGAAGACAAACTGAAGACAAACTAAAGACAAACTGAAGACTGCTAGCGATTACATAATTACATTCATAATTCATTATTTATAGATATGATTTCTTTATTATGGTATAGTTTTAATTATATTTGAATTTGAATTTAATATATCTAGAGGTACTTTAATGTGTTTGCTATATTATTTATAATGTTATTATTTTGTTTATTCAGGCGCCATCCATTGCTGAATAAAGGCCTCCTCCATCTATCTCTTGCCAGTTCATCCTGCTTTGCACTAGAAACATTTTGGCAAAATGGAATACACTGGCTCGAACGCTAAATAAACGGAAAATATTGCCAAAATTAAATACTAGGGCTCCAACTGTAACAAAAAGTTAAGCGTACTTGTTTTCTAACAATAATTTTCCATGTACTCGTAGTTTCTGATACTCACGACACAGGGAATCCTAGTGTAGGATCAGGACTATGTATGTGACTGTTGGGTGTAATGTTATTTTAATACATTGAAAACACATTCCAGATATCTCTACTTCCGAATTCAAGGTAACTATTCTATTTTACATTGTAGTTTAATATACCTACATCATATAGTTTTTATTTCTTTACCCACTATATTCTATGGGTAGGTATAGCTTATGTTACAAGTACCTACTATTCCACACGAGTATGAACCTCCTCACCCTAAATCCTTTCAGTACTGGTTTTTGCAGGGTACCGGGTCCAACGAGGAACACATATAAGGTCGTTCGGACTGTCTGTATGACACAGTTATGAACCAAACTGCACGATACTTGGTATAGAGATGATCATTCTTAACAAATTGAGGTAAACAATTTAATGAAGGTAATTTAATAAATGGAGTTAAACAAATTGAAATTATATATATTTAATATAAAAAAACTTTTAATCAATAGTCTTTGGTTTATTTAAATCGGTCCATTATTTTCTAAATTAGGACCTAAAGTAAATTTTGCCCATTTTTGAAATTCCGTAATACGGCTAGGGGCGTTCGCGCGATGACGTAATTACTTTTTGGTTATGACACAGGTTATGACGGAACATGCAGATGGCCCACTCTACCATTAACAATGCATTACCTCATAGGTCACATTCATCTAGGATGCACCCTATGTAGGATTGCACTGAGATATATAAAGATGAAAAGTTTTTTTTATTTTTAGGTAGGTGCATAGGTTCATGCATGACTGCGGCCTACTGCTATGACTGGTTTATAGTGATACAATTATTATTTTATGGGTTTAGCAAAGCCTTCGTTATAATATCCTCTACCAAAGGGAACCTACGAAATATACGAATTGCCGGCGAGAATACCTAGTAATACATATTACACCTAAGGCGGTTTGTATACACTCTGAACGAACCCATAAAGGTCTCTTGAGTGTATAATTTAAATTTGATGTGTTAATTTTCTAAGATACAATAAAAAAAATAAAAAAAATATGCGGCATCCCTAGGTCCAGCAGCTTGGTCCGTCTATAGGGAGGCCTATGTCCAGAAGTGGACTTCTATAGCCTGATGATGAAGAGGGGTGTTCTTTGCATTATCGTTTTAAAGCTCTATAAGACCTGTCTTACAACATCATTTATTAGCCCCTCCGTTACATCCCACACAGGTGGTTTAAATATCCTCCCCCCACCCTATTTCTAAACCTAGAAACTTGTGATTCCCTATAGAAGTGGCTCATGGTGGAAACGTTCACACAAATTATATAGGATATCCTGAGATGAAAACTTTTCGAGCTACAGGAAAAACTGTGAAATAAATTCTGAACCCCCAACTGTTCGTGGTCCGACACGCACTTTGCCAGTTATGTCTAACTCCAGTAAAAGGCCTCAAATCTCAGATCTAACTCCGGACCTCAGATCAAAAGCTCATCCTGTAGTTACCTCAGAGAGACAAAGAAATAACCATTTACACGGGGGAAGGTATTTTAATAACAGTTACTGCCAACAAAAGCGGCGTACTTACAAAACACGTTGACGTAATGTGGGCTCGATTTCCCCGTTATGTTGATGTTGGATCAGGATGTGGGTAAAAAGAGAGATTTACCCGCGCCGGGCTTAGACGCCGTGATTGATGACGTGCGGTGAGAGGCGTCACTTCAAAGCCTCGTCAATACTTGTTCGGTGAACTTTGAGTTCTTCAGACGTTATACTGATTCTGGAAGATTGGTAAATGTTGTTTTTGGTTTCTCGAGAGGTTTGCACGCGTGGTGTCAGGATAAAAACAGTATCCTTCACCAATCCTGTTACGTTGCGGCTAACTCGTCGTGTAAACTCAAGCAAATCCGTAGGCTACAAGTAAGGATTAAGTTTTATTTAAGAATTGTAAAACTAGCTTCCGAAAGGTGTACTGGTTCTAGCAGACGGTCCGATTCCAGCAGCTGGTCATATTCCAGTCCAGTGGGTTAACTCCGGGCAGGTGGTGTAAGTGCGGACAGATGATATATCTCCGGGCAGGTGGTGTAGCTCCACCAGGCGGTCCGTCTCGAATCCACTGGCCTTGAGGCGCAGAGATCCTAGATCCACAAGCACACGAGGTGGTCTAACTCCGGACCAGTTATTCTGAGGTTGGAGGAATTTTGTATGGTACATAGCAACTGTCCAGATTAAAGTATGTCAGAGATAACCTACACTAAGCCGACTTGTTGTAGGTTCTGTGTTTTCTTTCTTCAACTTCAACTTTACTACTTTCCTTTTCCAGTTACTTGTAGACTTTTGTGGCCGTAACTATTTAAGTATCTCTACTTTGATTAAATGACTACAATACCTCTACAAACAAACTTACAAACAAAAGCTTCCCTCATTATAATATTAGAATAGTTAGTAGTAGTAGATCTTTATTGTAAAAGAGTTCATCCGGGGAAGTACCTACTATCACCATACCTATTTCTGCCGCAAAGTAGCAGTGCGCGCATTGCTGTGTTCCGGTTTCAAGGGTATGTTTCCCGGTGAAGTTGCAGGCACATGAGACTTTTCATCTTTATGTCTCGGGGTGGCTGGCGCAGTGCAATGCCTCATAGGTTGCGTCCTAGGTGGACTTGGCCTATGTGATAATACACTATTCATAGGTAGAGGGTACAACTTAACATCAGGTGGGTCATCTGCTTGACCCGTCAATTGGACATTATTACTTTTGGACATTGGCTTTGGACATTTTTCTTTTTTGACATAGTCGTGCAAATCTATCCATGTAGTATAAAAAAAGAAGTAGGGTTTGGATATACGCAGCCGATCATGCCGGTGACAGGAAATGAAAGGGTTAGGTGCCCGACGCAATCAATCTCGTTGTCATCGATGGCCCCTTTTGTCAATATCCTATATTAATTCTCATTGACATATTTTATTCAGTCGGGTATAGTATTAATTTATCTGTGGTCGGGGTGACGTAATACGTGTTACTTGTGCTCTTATTATATCAACTAACATCATCGTACATAGCTCTCAGAATTAGCAAACAAATTGTTTGCACACATAATTAATCTAGTAGGTATGGTTGTATGCCGAGTGAATGGTGGTTGCTAGGCATAAATTTAATACTACAAGAATGCCTGAACAATAGATATAAGTCACTAGCAGCGCCCCGCTGTTTCACCCGCGTAATTCTCGATCCCGTGGTAATATCGGGATAAAAATGTGCCTATGTGTCATTCCGGGAGTACAGTTATCTCCATTCCAAATTTCATGCAAATCCGTCCAGCCGTTTTAGCGTGAAGAAGTATCAAACACACACACAAACTTTCGCATGTATAATATTAGTGGGATAAAGAGCGCGGCGGCGACGGTGGTAGATTATCCTCAGCTAGCGTTGAGAGCAATTCGTGTTGTTTTGGAAAATATGGGCACCTAGTTTTTAAAAACCAAAATCAAACACACTCAGCAGTCACAGACATAGTCCTGATCCCAAACTAGAAGCCCTTGAGTCTTGATTTTTTTACCGATATTCAGTACCACTGAATAACAGTACACAGTACACCTCTGCCTATAACAATGCATTACCACTACTTATGTGGCATTTATTTTATTTTTATTCTACTGAATGACGCAACAAGCAGATGGCCCACCTGATGTTAAGCGGTAACCTCTGCCTATGAACAGTGCATTACCTCATAGGTCACGTCCACCAAGGACGCGCCCTATGTGGCATTGCACTGCGCCCGCCACCCTGAGACATAAAGATGAAAAGTCTCATATGCCTGTAATTTCACCGGCACCCTTACCCTTCAAACCGGAACACAGCAATGCGAGCACAACTGCGCTTTGCGGCAGAAATAGGTATGGTGGTAGTACTTCCCCGGATGAACTCTTTCACAAAAAAGCTTTACTACCTACTACTAAAATTGCACTACGCATTGCACTACGCCCGCCACCCTGAGACATAAAGATGAAAAGTCCCATGTGCCTGTAATTTCACCGGCACCCATACGCTTATAGCCGGTACTCAGCAATGGGAGTACTGCTGATTTGCGGCAAAAATAATTATAGCGGTAGAACTTCAATGGTAATTATAGTGGTGGTACTTCTCCAAACAAACTCTTTCACAAAAACGTTCTACTTCTACTCACACTATAAAACTCAACTAGGTATCTGGATGGCATCATGACACCCAGACCCGGAACAAATATTTGTAAATCTTACAAACATTTGTCGCGCAGCAGAAATCGAACCCGAAACCTCTTCATCTCAGCCGGCTACTCGCCCGACGCGCTACAGAGGTCATACTCAAGAACTTACTGAGTAACTATCACCACAGATAAAATAATACTATAGCTATCACTAAGCAAGCTATCAAAATAAATTATTATGTTCTAAACTAAGTATAAATACATTAATCCAAACGTGGTGTGTCCGGCCTAAGAATAGACCCCTCCGTCTTCTCCCGTGGATGTCGTAAAACCCGACTAAGGGATTACCCGGTCTTGTTGATAAGATTCGTTGGTACCTATAGGATTTGTCCTGGCTCCTAGCTGATTATGGAATGTGTTTTTACTGGAAGAATGCGTTAGCCGAGTCAGTCGTGGAAGGCAATGGCGGCGATGAGCTCACCACTTGTCACGTCTATATTCCACGATGGTGCAACCCACTGTGAAAAGAGGCCCATTGAGGTTCTGTCTACCCTTTCGGGGAAAAAGGTGCATCTATGTATGTATATATTAAGAAAGCTTATATTAAGTAAATATTAGATTTTTATAGCATTCAAATTAATTAATACTTGCATGAAATGTTTAAATAAAAATTATAATTTATTTAGGAAAATAAATGCCATAAATATATATCACAATAAACCTCCTGCATCCTGCAATAAACTAGTAATATATTGTAGTTTTTACTTAGTACAGACCATTCACCGTAAGATTACACATGCCAAGGAGTATTAATTTTGCTATGGTTGGTACTATTCCCAAGGCACGGACACAGACTAAGAGTATAACGCAGGTGCAATCTTACGGTGAACGAGCTCTACACATGGACGTAGTATACAAAAGGACTGAGCGCTCGCAGCTGAAAAACGAGCCGAGCGAGATATGTCATGGAGGTATAATAGTATAGAGTGAGTGCTAAAATAGCATAGTGTTCCTTCTTACTCCTATCCAAGAAGATAGCTTGCTATCCTATGTTAGTGAGAAACAAATATATTGTCACACGAAAGTCGTTTTTCCGTTCCGTACCCTGAATATTGGCACCATGCATCATCCATGCATATACATCTTCCTAGATTGTTACCATGAATGTAGTAGTAATTTGACATTTGGCCTGGTACGATTTACACAAATAAAAACGGATAGATGTAATATGCTTGTCTCATTCCAACACATAAATACATTCATATAAAAGAATGAGACTGGTATAATCGATACCGGTTTGTTTTTAGCCTTACATCCATGCATTAGTTCTTCATCCGAGGATATGTACTATAGAGGCAGTGTGCCTCTTTCTAATACGGTGACCATAAAAAAAAAGTCCAGGAAACTTTTTCCAGAGACACTTATGTAGGTAGGTACATGGAGTGGAACAAACATTATTTATTATTATTTTTTTATCACGGATCGTTAACACTTTTTGGTAATTTCGTAAAACAAAATGTTGACCTCCCAACCTCCCATAGTAGATGACTCGGGCTGGGCTTCCGTTTGTAGGAAACACGATAAAAAATATTTGCGAATTTCATAAAAAGGGTTATCGAACCTTGTTACTGATTACTTAGCTAGTGTTCAGTATGAATTTGGCTCCATAAATTAATGTCAACTTGTTTTATTATTTAGTAATACCTATTTATAGATACTGCGTCAGCTTTTAATAATTGACGGGAGTTTGCAGGGTAAAAAGCTTCCGGTTTGAAATGCACACCACGGAGCTTTCAGTAATTTTTTGTGTTACCGGAATAACATCCAACCTCATTTGTTTAATTTTTTCATTTTTCGGAAATCTGTTAAAAACATAAAACCATTATTAGGTACCTACTTCACTTTTACCCATAGATACAATCTTCCTTCTTCATTTTTTCTCCTCCGCCCCTCCCCAAAACCTATCGAGGCGAATCGTTTATCCAGTGATTTTGAAGTTCGCGGATGCAAGCCACTTAACACTTAAGAAAAAAATAGACCTACAGTCCAAACATAAGGGTCTAGCACCAACCGTGCCGGAAAAACGGAAAATTTTTCCCACAAAAAAAATTGAGTATAGTCCAGGGGTGTAGGAGCAGCCATTCTGGAGATATCCATGTATGGCTGAAATAACTTTGGCCCGTAAAAAGTTAAAATACTTAGTACCTACAGTCCCAACCCAAACGGTCTAGGACCTGCCGTTCTGGAGACCATTCGAAAGAAGTATGAAGTACAGAAGATACATCCCTAGTGTAGAGCACATCCCTAGTGTGAGGGACATCCCTATGAATTCGCAGTCGCCAGTATTATGTAACATGTTTGATCACCGGCCGGACTCGCTATAATCACCGACATAAGTTTTTTTGATGTGAAACATCTATGGGTGCGCCTTGGCAGTAAAACCAACTCGTATGGCGTGACGCGGCGATGCCGTGATATTTCACATATGCCGAGCGTCCCGCGACGTCCAACTTTTTGATTTTTAGTATCAAAGGCCTCTTATTATTACCTATACCATGGTCATGGTCACCCTTGCTATCATATCGAATAATTTACTTTCTCCATTTATTATCTTTTTTTCTTTTTTTTCTCTTTTTTTTTTCTTATTTTTTTTCTTTCTTTCTTTCTTTTTTTTTCTTTTTTCTTTTTCTTTTTTTTCTTCTTTTACTTTTTTTCTTTTTCTTTTTTTTCTCTTTCTTTTTCTTTTTTTTCTTTTTGTTTTCTTGCTTACCTGTGAAAAGATATGCCACAACCGCCTTATGACTCACTTTTACAAGTTGTGAGACAGCACAGTTTCACCATTTTTTTCTCCACAAAAACCAACAGAATTATGAAATAACGATAATTATGAATAACTTGAATACAATCGAATAAACCGCCTTATCGCCATGACACCATAGAGTTTTTTTTTCTTTATAATTAGCATCGCACGAGTTGTGCATTTGCCAGTTACCAGAGTAATTTTAATGAATTAAAATAGACAATTTTAGATAATAATGGGTTTATAACTCCATAGGTTTAGTTTAAATATATACACATGATTTTAATACTCACTATTATTATTATTATTTTTCTGTTTATGGTTAATTTCATCTCGGCTTCAAGAAGCCGGTAATAATGAGCACTTACGGGCCTAGGCCAAGTGAGCGTCATGATTATGAGTTGTTTGTTGTCATTCCTGTTGAGACGTTGCGTAAAGTTGGTCGGTTTGCAAGAATCTCCTAGTTATCCGGCATGTATTTAAAACGATTATTATTATTTTTTTTTATACTACTTGAATGACGGAACAAGCAGATGGCCCACCTGATGTTAAGCGGTACCCTCTGCCTATGAACAGTGCATTACCTCATAGTTCACGTCCACCTAGGACGCACCCTATGTGGCATTGCACTGCGCCCGCCACCCTGAGACATAAAGATGAAAAGTCTCATGTGCCTGTTATTTCACCGGCACCCTTACCCTTCAAACCGGAACACAGCAATGCGAGCACTACTGCTTTGCGGCAGAAAGAGGTATGGTGGTAGTACTTCCCCGGATGAACTCTTTCACAAAAAAGCTCTACTACTACTACTACTACTATTATTATTAAGTCTAAAGTTAGTCTAATAATCAACTAATTCTCTTGCGATTTATGAAATAGTTACTACCAACGATCACGTTTTTTTTCGCCTGGCAAGTGTTAGAAAGGGACAAACTGCATCTATTCTACCTATCTCTCTTGGCTCGTTTTTCATCTACCAATGACGGTAATCTAAATTGAGTCTTAACCTAATCAAATAAGGTCTTGTTTCGGTATTATAATTTTTTAGAGCGCTCAGTCCTGGACTTACTATACAAAAGGCCTGAGCGCTGGCAGCTGAAAAACGAGCCGAGCAAGATATGAACTATAGAGTTAGTGTGTCTACTCCTAATACGGTGACCATAAAATAAAGTCATGTCCAGAGGGGCAAGTCCGAGTTTACACACACCATCGTAACGAAGATCGTAACGACGAGCGTACGTGTATTGCGTAGTAACTAGCCATTAATCTCTGACATTTTTGGCACAGATTAATAGCTAGTTATTATGTTATACACGTACGATCGTCGTTACGTTCATCGTTACGATGGTGTTTGCAAAACTCTGACTGCCCTCAGGAGACTTTTTCCATTGACACTTATGAACTTGGAGTGGAACAAACATTATTTAAATCTAATTATTTATCAAAGTTATTTATGCAGCCAGATCATACTGGACTACTGGAGGCTTGTTAAGTGATCAGTATCACGAATCGATAACACTTATTGTTAATTTCGTAAAATAAAATATTGACCTCCCCTAATAGATGACTCGGGACTTGGCTTGCGTTTGTAGGAAACACGTTTTTTTACCAATATCACAGAAAGTGTTATCGAACCTTGTTACTGATTACTTACCGAGTGTTCAGTGTCGGCAAACGGCGTGACTCGTGACGCAGCCATGCCGTGATGTTTCTCGTCTGCCGGGCGCCCCGCGACGGCCAATTTTTAAATTTGTAGTATCGATGACCTCTTAGTATTTACCTAAACAATGGTCATGGTCACCCTTGCTATCATAATGATATCACTTCAAGTATTAGAAAGGGACAAACTGCCTCTGTTCTAACTATCTCTCTTGGCTCGTTTTTCCTCTAACTATGACGGTAATCTAAAGGGAATAAGGTCTTGTTTCGGTATTATAATTTTTTAGAGCGCTCAGTCCTTTTGTATCTACGTCCATGGCTCTACAGACTTGCACCTACTATTTATTATGCTGTGGTACAGGGTCTGAAAGTATACCTATACGTTTACTCTATGGTCCAAACCTAATTATGGCGAAGCTCATTTAGGCGCGAAAATGTGACAGTTCGTTAGGTGCTGGCCGAATGTATGCGGGAAAATCTAGGGGAAAATGGAATTGTTGCTACAGGCACGGATAAAATAATACTGCTAAAGGCAAGAAAATAATTGTAAGAAGTCTCACTCCGACGATACGACACTGATACAGAGTATGAACCTGTGGCAAGCGCGCGAGCGATATTGAAACTTATAATCAGCATGTGACAGTTCCATTTCAATTATCCTACCGTTAGGGTAGACACCTGATTTTTCAAGATTCTATACACCCTGGTTTAGAATTCGAGATATTTTTTGTAAACAAAGGATACCATAGCAAAAAAATAGGTGCTCTATGGTTGTTTATTAAATTAGGCCAATAAACAGGCTAGGCATGCTATTCTAACACAGATCTGATAAACTATAAAGTAATCAATATTTTATCGTATATATTTTTGAGTTAATTCGGTTATTAACAAAGTTATCAAGCAAAAATATATATGTTAGTAAAAAATATTTCACGTTACTTGGAACACTGCAGAGATTCTAAACAATGGGCTTTTTTTTGAAAGCCGGTCCCCATTTTGTTAATTTCATTCGTTTTTCCTCATTTGCCGAATACGAATGTGCTTTTCAGCACAGTTTTACAATGGAATGGTCATTGTATCAATAGGTAAGAGTTATTATAACATTTTGTCGTTTACACATTGACTCGTTAGATAAACTTAGGTCCTAGTGGGTTTGTGTTTATTTGCCGCAAATTGAATGTACATACCGCGCGAGCGAACCCACTGGCGGATATTACAAAAATGTAATACAATTGTTAAGACGTAGGAGAAGCCGTGGGTCACTACTAGTAAAACATGATCCACGCAAAAAAATGATTTTACCACTGGCTTGTCTCTTTAACAGTGACATTTGTTTGTTTACAAAAAATATCTCGAATTCTGAACCAGGGTATAGTTAAATTGAGCGTGAACGGGACAGTTTTTTTTTGTTTCAATCTGCTTGAACCAAAAAAAAACTTAAAAACCATTAAAGCACAATCGTAGATTAACTAATGATATTTATGTGTGTGTATACAATAAATTAAAACTTGTGTGAATCTGAAGAAGTGTTGATGAGCTGTGATGAGCAAAAAACACGAAAAAAAATGAATTTCGCACTACAAGCTAAAGCAACCACTTTAACATCAGGTGGGCTATCAGCATGTTCCGTCATACACGAAGTTAAAAAAATGTTTGACGTGTCTGTGTGTGTGTCTGTCTGTCCCATCGTAGCTCCCGAACGGTTGAAGCTCTGTGTCAAGAATACATACCTATAGTATTTTTTTTGGATAATCGTGCATTCGTGCCATGTCTGTGCGTCAACCGAGGTCCGTGCTGAAAACATTATGCTGAGCACGGACCCTTTTTGACAGCATTATACACGGCCCAGTTTATATCTCATGTTACTTGTACCGTGTATGGTTTTAATCAAAATAAACTTTTACTTTACTTTACTTTATGTCAGTCATGAATTGTTATTTGTCGTTTTCAGTTTATCAACAAAATGAATATTTCTCTAAGCACGCGTACAGCCTGAAATAAAAGGTAATAGCGAGATAAATGAAGTATTTGTAAGACGAGACGAAAGATAATGAAAGAGAGACAGTGTAGGTACTTGTATTATTTTTTTGCTTTGAAGCTTAGTTCCTTGCAAAATAATTAGAACGGGGAATAATTAACGCACTGAAAAACTGCTCACTGAAAAAAGTGGCCATTTGTGTGTTGGGCCACGCACGTTGTAGGGTTCTGTAGGTAGTTGTTCGTCATAATAATTATGCAGATTTAGAAGGGGGCTTTCCTGTTTTACCTGTTTACTAAGTAATTTTCGATGGAATTTGCACGACTTTTTTTAATACGTTTCAAGTAATATAAAGTTGTTCGACTATTACTCGTTAACCTGCAAAGCTTACTAAGATAGTTTTCTAGTTTTGTTGTGATGGTTTTCCTTTTAACATTGTTTTATGTACTACTGTAGTACAAAAAAACCAACCGTTTAGCTGCGGGGTCCACAAGGGCATGTGACTTTAACAAAAATGTTCACTTCTATCCCGCAAACGGATTCCTGAATCGATAATCGTTTTTTTTTAACAACTGTGCCAAATTTTATCTTTCAAGTAGGTATTTATAAGTCTCTGAGCTAAGCCGCGGACAGACAGACGGACGGACATGGTGAAACTATAACTATGGTCGTTTTGATTGGATCTATTATCTTACTATGGGGTTATACATACATACATACATAAACACACGCCTTTTTCCCCGAAAGGGTAGGCAGAGCCTCACATGGGTCTTTTTTCACTGTGGGTTGCACCATCGTGGGAAAAATACGTGACAAGTGGTGAGCTCATCGCCGCCATTGCATCCTACGACTGACTCTGTTAACGCTTTCTTCCAGTAATAACACATGCCTTAAATAAGAGCAGCCAAGACAAAAAGTGAAGAGCTCATCGCCGCCATTGCTTCCCACGACTGACTGTGCTAACGCTTTCTTCCAGTAATAACACATTCCTTAAATCAGCTAGCAGCCAGGACAAATCTTATACCAACGAATCTTACAAACAAGTCTGGGTAATCCCTTAGTCGGCTTTTACGATATCCACAGGTGGAGATGGAGGAAAAATTGTGCGTGGTAAATAGAATAGGTCAGGTAAACTCAGGTAACAGGAGCAGTTACAGTTGTCGAAGCTGTAGACCGATAGTGGCGGTATTATTTCGTCAAAACCGGAGAATTCCCGAACGACAACGACCCCAAGCTCTCCACTTCACTAGAGCCGCTGAGCTTGCGCCGTGACATCGGCTCGTTCTGGGTAGGTATTCTATCGGCTCTATAACGGGGAGTGTTCTGAGGCCGTAGACAAAGTAACAATCGAATAGCGATGTCGCTTGTAGAAAAGCCAAAAATGTATGAGATTGACGTATGCTATCGAAATGCCACGTGGTCTTTTGTATTGCATTACGACTGTAGAAATGGAATCGCTTCGAAGCGAATGCCACTTGGCTAGGCCGGCTGAGCAGCGGTTCAATCCCAAACCCGCACCCAGGTTCTATCGTCGCACTTCTCGCCAACGCAAGGGAGCTCATCCACACATCATCGACACGTGGGTATCTCGTACAGCTCGCTTTACGAGATCTTTTCTCCCCCATACGTGCAAGTTGTGATATCACCGTTTCAATGGAATCACAAATCAGACGTTTCCGCTAAACAAAAACATGAGCCGCTTCAAAAAAAAAAGAGTCCTTCAGGGCGGGCAACGCATTGGCAATGCCTCTGGTGTTGCAGATGTCAATAGGCGACGGTAACCGCTTACCATCAGGCGGGCCGTATGCCAGATTGAAGAGACAATAAATAAAAAATAAAAAAACATCCATCCATATTCTGCAAAACATCTTTGTATAGCAAGAGTCTACCTAGTTTCTATGGCTGTGCGTGTTTACAATCATCTTCCTAAATCTGTACTAGATGCTCACAGTCTTTTGACCAGCATTTATGTCTTCAAGGGTAGATTGAAAAAGATGCTAACAGGAAAAGCTTATTATAGTACACAAGATAGGTGATAAATATGCTGATGACTTGGAATAATTACCATGTACCCATGTGAATGTGTGAGAGGCACATTGCTCACATTGTCTAACTATTCAATCATATTAGGAGGAGCTCTGTGTTTGTTTATAAATAGGTACTGATATCTTGCATACGTATTAAACGCCGATTATGGCTCCACCTGTTACTAACCCATACATCGCAATTAATGAATTTGAATTTAAAGTTCTATGGACAATTATACATTTCAAATTCCTTCTCCTTGAACGACTAGCGATAAAAGAGCTCGTTTGATCCTACACTATATCGAAGATATTCCGGCCTATACGTCACTATACGTAAGCTTAAACGGCATAGAGACAAAGCTTCTGAAAGCGATATGATCCGTGGAAGAACCAGGATCACCGATAAAACTCTCAGAACTACCAAGTTTTTAAGTGGCAATGGGCAGACCATATAGCACGTAGAACTGGTACCCATTACGGAATAAAAGTTCTAAAGTGGCGACCTCAAGCCCGACGATGCAGCTGATGAAGGCCCTCTCAAAGACATTATAGAGGTCGCAGGAAGTCGTGGACGGAGACGGTTCAAGACGACTTGGAAGGAGTGTAACGTTGCAAAATATATTGAAAATACAATATAGTGAAAATACAGATACTTTAAAATGGCAAATGCACAAGCCGTGCGGCGCCAATTATAAAGAAAAAAAACTATTATGGCCCCTCTACACAATGGGCTATCATACTAGCCCACTAAGATGGGCCGGCGTGTGGAGGGCGCAGTTGTATCGGATGGCCTAAATAACTTGTTTGGAACTCTTATCTTAATGTAACAGGGGAGGGCGTTGGTGTCAGTGACACAGTTTTTTTTACTGCAAATTGGCGGCGGGATGGCAATGGGATGGCCACGGTGTTGGTTTTTCGTCCACACATCAAAGGTAGTGGGCCAGTTTTGGCAGTACGCATCTACAAGTGGCCCATTACACATAAGTTTTAGAAAGAAAGAAAGAAAAAAATATTTATTTGTGTCAACAACATGGAGGGTCAACCAACAATATTCCACACAAAAAGACACACACACACACAGAAACAAAGAAAAATAAAACTAATTTGTGCCTCTTAGGTAGTACCAGCCTTGTACCAGCCATGCGTAACTGACACAAATTGGCGTCCAGCTCTGCATTTGTTGTGTTGTAACAACACAACGCTGATCTTCCGCTGAAACCATCTAAGTGAAAAACTGCCTGCTGCCTGTTCATTATTATGTATAATTATGTCTGCTTCACAATATATAATTATACATAATTAATGAACAAATTATAATAATGAAGTATTTAATAAAATAAATGACGTGAATATTAAAATTTTACCTTAAGTTAGGATGTGGGTAGACGTAAAAAATAGTATCATCAAAAAGCAGTGTAACGGAAAAAATAAATACTGAAAAGTAGGCAGTGCAAAAATATATACATATGTTTGGCTAAAACGTGCATGGTATACTGAAGTTTTAAAGTGATAACAATGATAACAAATGGAAGATAACGAATGAACAATGGAGCATAGGGAACAAGAGAAATAGCAAAACTTTGCAGCGACTAAAGGTAATAATTTTTAATAATTGTTTTATCCTGGAGATTATTTATTCTGTGCCTGGAGTATATAGGTATACCACGAAAGGTAGGTGTTTTAATGATGGAGCTACTAAAATCAGAACATATAAGTTAAGAAAACTAAACTGACTTAGGTCAGTGAGCTGTAATTATTAACTAATATTCGTTCAATGATTTAGGTACTTGTATAGTTCTATCACATTATAAATAATAGTACAAGACTACAAGTAGTTCTATTGCGATGGATATATAACATCCACTATCTTCTTCTACGCCATTTATTTTTAATAACTTTATTCTCGTGCACATTAAGAAAATAAGGGTACGTGCTGCATATATATAGCCGCAGCGGCTAATGCTTCCACGAACAACGACGAGATCACAACTGAATGTCGCCAACGTGTAGTTGCGTATCAACCATTGCATGGCCATCGCGCTGGCCCATCATGTCATATCCTGATGCTGTGTATGCCTGTTTCGTGATCCCCCGGGCCGCGACGCGTCGGCGATCACACGGTAATAAATAAAGTGTTTTTTTAATGTGTATGTTAGTTTCTAAGGTATTTATGTTGATATGGGCTTACTGTTTAGGTTTAGTGCATTTCTCTGTAAGCCTGAAATAAAGATTTTGATTTTGATTTTTTTGATATCATATAGAGGAGCCATTATGGTAGCTGGTTTCTATCAAAACCTATTTTGATTTTTTAATAAAACTTTACTTACCTGTTAGTTTTCAAAATTTGGGTAATATTTGTGAAAATTTGTAGTGTCTCATATTATTTCGTTAAAAAGAACTCTTCAAAACAATGGCAAACTCTTTAAGGGCATATAAAGACTCTCTAAAGTCGAATGCGAAGCTTTTACTCTCGGAAGGCTTTCCTGAGAAGATACAGGTGCTAAATCAGCTTCTAGATTCACATTTCCAGATAAATAAATTGGCTGCTATCCACCAGTACCATAACATCCAATTGTCTGGGGACGAGGAACCCAGCCGTAAACGGCGGCCTATCGAACCTTCAGGTGGGATGTCTGGGAACATACACGTCGACAATTCCGAAGGTCCCACCAGCTTTCTACCTTGCAACAAGAAACTCGACGATCTCATACATCTTGTGAAGCCGCATATTCAACAATGGATTGAGGATTTTAATTTGCTAAGAATGTGGATCAATTTATTGCTGCCCACATTGGAAGACGAAGCCGGATTGCATTTAACGATACAGAAACGCGCGTTGGATAAAATAAACCGACCGGATAAAGAAACTGCTGAAATACTTACTAATACCTCTGACTACTTCAGGATTCGGGCGGATATCTTAATCGACTACAACCACAGAATACATACTACAACGTACAATTATTTATTCTGCGCTACAACATGAACATTGAGGGTATTACAAGGGCCGTGAGAGAATTAGACGAGAAGCTGTACCTTTCACGAGTACTGTTCTCTTCATAATGCGTTGAGTGATAGCCTCGACGCGATCTATGGTGATTCTGATTGATCTCTACGCTACTATTATTTATTATGTGACGCTGCTCGAAAACTAAAAATCAAGGATCAAACAAAGCAAGGATCAGCAATTAAATCATAGGCATTTCAGGAACAGTCCACAATAAAATTACTGTAAGTGGATAACAGGATATACTTAGTAGTGCGTATCCTTTCATCACACTGGTTACAAATCCAACGAATTCGTCAATAAAAATAAAGTATATTACACGTACCTAATATTTATTGTTATTGGTAAATTATAATATTGTGTTATCTGCCGTGGTGTGCCTGGCCTAAGATTATACCCCTCCGTCTCCTCCCATGGATGTCATAAAAGCCGACTAAGGGATTACCCACACTTGTTAGTAAGATTTGTCCTGGCTGCGTTATTTACTGGAAGAAAGTGTTAGCCGTAAGTCGTGGGAAGCAATAGCGGCGAGGAGGTCACCACTTGTCACGTTGCTGTTCCCACGATGGTGCAAACCACAGTGAAGAGGCCCATTGAGGCTCTGCTTACCCTTTCTGGGAAAGAGCACTGCGGTTAGGGTGGGACGAAACCATACCACTTAAGTGTGTGGAATTGTTTTTTTTTAAATATATATTCAAATTTATAATTCAACTAAAACAAAAAACTACACGGATGCGTGTATCTATGTAAATGTATGAATATAAAACGTATTGAAAAGCTTTACTATTTTCCGTACGTATTGTGCAAGTAGGTACCTATAGGTATTAATAGGTCAAGTACGTTTAGGATACGACCATAGCTGAGGAGTGGCGCCGTCAAATTGACACATCCGGCCTGACAGACGGAAACCGGATACGACTTGATGTCTCAAGAAGCTACTTCCCGGCTTGTAAGAACCTTGTCTGCCATTTGAGATGATTAGGAACGGAGTGTTTCTGAAACCTACCTACCTATCTACCTATATAAAGAGTGTCAAAACACTCAAAAACTGAGTAAACAGTTTTTTGAAAGTTTTAGTGAAAGGTTTTTTGATACTCGTCCCGCAAAAAAACCTCCGCACCTAGTGCAATAAACACCGGCCAAGTGCGAGTCCGACTCGTGCACGAAGGGTTCCGTACCATTATCTATATAAACAGCAAAAAAACCATGTATTCTGTGAACCGCATTAAGATTATTACACAAAAATTGAAAAATAACAATTATTTATGGGGTTCCCCATACTTAGAACTGAAACTCAAAAAACTTTTTTCATTTCATGGTAAATATCCCGTTTCTAGTGAAAATTATGTACATAACCATGATAGTTTCAAAAAAAAAGTAATATAATATGATGTACATTACCATGTAAACTTTCACTCAAAATTGGTTTGAACGAGATCTAGTAAGTAGTTTTTTATTTTTGGGGTTCCCCATACTTAGAACGGAAACTCAAAAAACTTTTTTCATCATACCCATACGTGTGGGGTATCTATGGATAGGTCTTCGAAAATTATTTTGAGGTTTTTAGTGTCATTTTTTTCTAAACTGAATAGTTTGCGCGAGAGACACTTCCAAAGTGGTAAAAAGTGTCGTCCCCCCCCCCCCCCATAACTTCTAAAATAAGAGAATGAGAAAACTAAAAAAAATATATGATGTACATTACCATGTAAACTTTCACTCAAAATTAGTTTGAACGAGATCTAGTAAGTAGTTTTTTTTTAATACGTCATTAATCGTAATCCATCCAAGAACTTTTATATTATGTTACTTGCTGCTACGGAACCCTTCATGGGCGAGTCTGACTCGCACTTGGGCCGCTTTTTTATTATTTGTAGTTATAGCAGAAATACATCATCTGTGAAAATTTCAACTGTCAACTATCACGGTTCATGAGATACAGCCTGGTGACAGACGGACAGACAGACACACGGACGGACAGCGGAGTCTTTGTAATAGGGTCCCGTTTTACCCTTTGGGTACGGTACCCTAAAAAAACTAATGGTAATTGGGGGGAGTTTTAACCAATTCATGGCATGTTTCAAGAAGTAGGTACTATTTTTTATTCTGTGGTAGTACATGGAAATTAGAATTGTTTGAAAATTCTATTACTAGGCATGTCAAATGCAACGTCCTCGCCGCGACGTTTTTTTATGCCAATTTGTAGGTGGCCAGTATATTTCAATTACGTGTATTTCTTCCAACATAGTTTGTAGGTATAGGTATACCAGAATCTCATGGCATAAAAAATAAAAAACAAATAAACATTTTCATATGACAATACCAATTTATCATCTGTCTTGGCAAAGTACGAGTTGTGTCAAATCTCTGAGCTTACGTGTCGTTTTCTTGAAAATACTTAAAAATTTCGTATAAATGTCGAAAAAACCACTTCGATCTCAAGCAAGAACTATTGTTTACAATGTTTATCAAAAAATTTGCGACGAAACTGATGAAGATCAACCAGAATATTCGATTTTAAAGCGCGTGCATATGTTGACTGGTGAGTAGGACAGACTAGTTTTGGTAGTTTATTATGACTATATTTCTTTATACTCGTAGTGTATGCTTTATTACGCCTTGTTCACAGGGGTTTCTGTTACTACTATACGATGAATTATTGTAGAAAGCCGATCTAATGGTGGTGTATTTTCTACGCCCGGGAAGAAGAGGAAAGGTGGAAAGAAAAAGATCAACCTGGATAGTTTTGATTTAGAACTGATTAGAAACAAGATTAAGGAATTCTATACTGTTCGGAAAGAAATTCCAACAATAATGAAATTGTTACAAATTCTTAGGGAAGAAATTAATTTTGACGGAGGAAGAGAATCATTAAGGTGACAAAAATCTGTTTTCAATTGCAATAAAATAAGTGATTGATTGATTTCTTATTTTTCATTCGTAAAGTTATAAATAGATGCAATATTCATTCACATAAGATAGATAATAATATGATCATGTTTAATAATAAGTACTTGTTAAATGCTAAAGGCCGGTGGATGCAAGTTTCGCAGGACCGTTCACGGTGGAAACCTATGGGGGAGGCCTATGTTCAGCAGTGGACGTCTTCCGGCTGAAATGATGATGATGATGATGATGATGATGATGATGATGACTTGTTATATGATTGATATACTTATAGAAAAAATAAGGTATCAAGATCTTTTAATCCAATTTCCCCAGTGTTGCTTACCACACAATTTAATTTCCTATTTTGCCATCAGATTCTGGTACACCTATACCTAGTTACGTTGCCAGCATCCACCCATCGTGCTGTATTTAATGCAGCGTAATGCATTTTCTGTTTGTTTAGTCTTTAAGGCCACCCACGCACAGGTGCAGTTTGTGCGACGAATTCTAGATTTGTATTCAGTCGATATTTAGCCACCACTTGTAAGACATTAGAATTAAATCATTTTACTTAATTAGTCTTTTTTAAAAACACTTCCACGCTTTCGCGAAACAAGTCTGGCGCAGCCTAGTGGATTTTCCGCAGTTTTCCCGAGATCTACACTCGTGAACACCCCAAAATCGGTCTATCGAGAAATCGGTGCTGTCCTTTCTCAGGGACCCATAGGAAGTGATAAGCCGATAGCCTACGCGAGTCGTACATTAAACGATGCGGAAACACGATACAGCACAATTGAAAAAGAGCTTTTAGCTGTCGTCTGGGCTTCAAAGCATTTTCGACCATATTTATATGGAAAGAAATTCACGATATATACAGATCATAGACCTCTCGCTTGGTTAGATTCAATAAAAGAACCTAACAGTAAACTCACGCGATGGAAACTGCGTTTGGCGGAATTCGACTACAAAACTGAGTATAAACAAGGAAAACAAAATTGTAACGCAGATGCTTTGTCACGAATTAGGATTAACGCTTTAGGTGAAAACGACGACGTTTCAATGAAGGTAAATGTAGATAAAAAAGAACAAAATCTTCAGCGTCATATTACGGACATAACTGATGAAATTATGCGGTTAAGTAAACATAAAAATGATACTTCCCACGCTTCGACCCCGCGTGAACGAAAACCATCACCAATACTAATTTCATCTGGTTCGGAAAGAAGCAATCAATCAATAGCAGGCAAAGGTCGAATAAAAAATCTCGCATGAAAAATCTCGAATGAAAAATGTCGAATGAAATATCTCGAACAAAAAATCTCGAATGAAAAATCTGGAAAAAAAATCTCAAATGAAATATCTCGAATGAAATATCTCGAATGTAATATCTCGAATGAAATATCTCAAATGAAAAATCTCGATTGAAAAATGTCGAATGAAAAATGTCGAATGAAAAATCTCGCATGAAATATCTCGAATGAAAAATCTTGAATGAAATATCTCGAATGAAATATCTCGAACGAAAAATCTCGATTGAAAAGTCTCGCATGAAAAATCTCGATTGAAAAATCTCGCATGAAAAATCTCGAACGAAAAATTTCAAATGCAAAATCTCGCATGAAAAATCTCGAATGAAATAACTCGAAGGAAAAAATCTCAAATTAAATATCTCGAATGAAAAATCTCGATTGAAAAATGACGAATGAAATATCTCGAATGTAATATCTCGAATGAAATATCTCAAATGAAAAATCTCGATTGAAAAATGTCGAATGAAAAATGTCGAATGAAAAATCTCGCATGAAATATCTCGAATGAAAAATCTCGATTGAAATATCTCGAATGAAATATCTCGAACGAAAAATCTCGATTGAAAAGTCTCGCATGAAAAATCTCGATTGAAAAATCTCGCATGAAAAATCTCGAACGAAAAATTTCAAATGCAAAATCTCGCATGAAAAATCTCGAATGAAATAACTCGAAGGAAAAATCTCGAATGATAAATCTAGCATGAAAAATCTCAAATGAAAAACCTTGAATGAAAAATCTCGAGCGAAAAATATTGGACGAAAAATCTCAAATGAAAAAACTCGATTGAAAAATCTAGAATGGAAAATTTCGAAGGAAAAACCTCGAATTAAAAATCTCGAATGGAAAATCTCGAATAAAAAATCTTGAATTAAAAATCTATGTTTCCTACGGTTTCAAATTTCCTCGCACTGTTCCATTGAAAAAGAACGCACAAATATGTGCGTGATATGAATAAAATAAATGGTTTGAGTACTGATTAACATTGTAATTACTTCCACAAAAATACATATTTATGATACAAAAATCAAATCATATATATAAGAAATAAAATATAAACACCAATAAATCAACAAAAACTATCTCAAATCTCTATTTTTTACGGATCAACTTCCGAATACTTCCGATCCGTCAACTTTGATCTTAATTAAAAAACACTTTTATCCCATAATGTTTTATACAAACACCGGTTTAGATTACTCTATACAAAAATATACTATACAAATCACACTAATATTATTAAGACGAAAGTTAGTGTGTGTGTAGTGTGTTTGTTACTTCTTCACGCTAAACGGCGAAACGGATTTGCATGAAATTTGGAATGTAGATAACTGGACTCCAGAAATAACACAAAGGCACATTTTTATCCCGATATTCCTACGGGATCGAGACTTACGCGGGTGAAACCGCAAGGCGCTGCTAGTAACCAATATATATGAAAAACACTAAAAAATCAACAAGACTTTCTCTTCAATTTAAATTTTGCATCGTTTTCTTATAAACGGACCAGCTAGTTTCAATTAATTCGTCGATCATTTATTTATAATCAAATACACGATTCAAATAACAAATAGCAATCAAAAAGCGGCCAAGTGCGTGTCGGACTCGCCCATGAAGGGTTCCGTAGCAGCAAGTAACATAATATAAAAGTTCTTGGATGGATTACGATTAATGACGTATTAAAAAAAAACTACTTACTAGATCTCGTTCAAACCAATTTTGAGTGAAAGTTTACATGGTAATGTACATTATATTTTTTTTTTAGTTTTATTATTCTCTTATTTTAGAAGTTATGGGGGGGGGGACACACTTTTTACCACTTTGGAAGTGTCTCTCGCGCAAACTATTCAGGTTAGAAAAAATTATATTAGAAACCTCAATATAATTTTTGAAGACCTATCCATAGATTTTTTGAGTTTCAGTTCTAAGTATGGGGAACCCCAAAAATAATTGTTTTTTTAAATTTTTTAAGTAAAAATCGTAATGTGGTTCACAGAATACATCTACCTACCAAGTTTCAACAGTATAGCTCTTATAGTTTCGGAAAAAAAGGCTGTGACATACACGGACAGACAGACAGACAGACAGACAGACATGACGAATCCATAAGGGTTCCAACAAATTTCTAACATGGGGAAACTTTTACTAATTAAATACAGTAATTATTGTAAAACGTTTATATAACAAATAGATGTAAAAACACTCATTAACAATTTTTTTTACATAAATTTAAATATAGGCTATAATTTGCGTACCATAGAAACAAACTAGTTGGATTTATAATATCTTTGCTTATTTCACTTTTTGTATAACATATTTTTTAACTACACAAACAAGAAATATCACGAAGATTACAAAATTTTCCATGAATTTTAAATTTTGCTAAAATGAGAGAGAGATTTGAGATTTTTCATTCGAGATTTTTCATTCGAGATATTTCATTCGAGATTTTTCAATTGAGATTTTTCAATCGAGATTTTTCATTCGAGATTTTTCTTTCGAGATATTTCATTCGAGATTTTCCATTTGAGATTTTTCATTTGAGACTTTCAATCGAGATTTTTCATTCGAGATTTTTCAATCGAGATTTTTCATTCGATATTTTTCATTCGAGATTTTTCATTCGATATATTTCATTCGAGATTTTCCATTTGAGATTTTTCATTCGAGATTTTCCATTCGAGATTTTTCATTTGAGACTTTTCAATAGAGATTTTTCATTCGAGATTTTTCATTCGAGATATTTCATTCGAGATTTTTCATTTGAGATTTTTCATTCGAGATATTTCATTCGAGATTTTCCATTTGAGATTTTTCATTTGAGACTTTTCAATCGAGATTTTTCATTCGAGTTTTTTCATTCGAAATATTTCATTCGAGATTTTTCATTTGAGATTTTTCAATCGAGATTTTTCATTCGAGATTTTTCATTCGAGATATTTCATTAGAGATTTTTCATTCAAATAATTTAATTAGGTACCTACCTATAGAGTTTTTTTTTTATAATAAAATATGTTTGTGGTGTACGTATACGAAATTAGTTATCTTAACAGTACTGTAACGTTTTTTTCCGCGACAGTACTGAATTTGATTTCGCGCATAGAAACTATTTTGTAATCTTTTTCGGGGTGAATTGAACCTGGGGTGACATGAACCTAACCCGTTTCTTTATCCGTCTTTCTGTACAAAATAACTCGAAAAACTGTTACTATTTTGACAAAATAGGATTAAATTAATGGTTTTAAATAATAAAATCGCTGCATGAGCGTTTTTTTAAACAGCCCTAAATGTGTAGTTTTTTTAATGTTTTTTATAGGTACCTATTTTTTTATTATCTTAAATGTTTAGGAGAAGTAGGCTTTCTAAGAAGGGTCTTTATTGCAGTGTTGGGTCTATTATCGCCTAAGTGCCTAAGTTTAGCAAATCGTTATAGAAAAAACAAATGAGCAAATATTTTTGTGCGTGTGTTGCTAGTAAAATTAAATTTAAAAATTCCATCACATGATTTTATTATTTTTCCAAGATAATACAATTACAATAAATGACAGATCAGGCGTAAATGTAGATATCGTAGTGGAGGCCTCGCCCCCTCTCACTCTTCATGCGGACGTTGCAGTGGGTGAACCCAACGCCGCCATCTGTCACGTTGGCGCTGGCCTCGGTGCCCTTTGAGTCGATCACGAGGATACCCTGAAAAGGAAGGCAAAATCATTTAAGAAATCCATAGATACTGAGTTGTATCATCGTTATCAACATAAGGTTGCGCCAACGCCAGACAGAAATCGTCATACTAAAAAAACGCATCACGCGCCCGCGTGATGTACGTAGGTACTTAATATTATTAATGGATGTACTTATGTGATATTATAAAACTTATATTATTTGGAATGTCTGAGGATACCGTGCCGTGGTGTGTGTCCGGTCTAAGAATAGATCCCTCCGTCTCCTCTCATGGATGCCATAAAAGCCGACTAAGGAATTCCCCGGACTTTTTAATGTGTTATTTACTGGAAGAAAGTGTTTGCCGAGGCAGTCATGGGAAGCAATGGTGGCGATGAGCTCATCACTTGTCATGATTATATTCCCACGATGGTGCCCACGGTGAAAAGAGGGTTATTGAGACTCTGCCTAAAAAAGAAAAAAAAAGAAAGGCGTGTCTGTTTCTGAAGATGGTAGTGCTTCCAAGATGGTTTTTAACCCCCGACGCAAAAACTACGGGGTGTTATATGTTTGACGTGTCTGTGTGTGTGTCTGTATGTGTGTCTGTGTGTGTCTGTCTGTGGCATCGTGGCTCCCGATTTTGATTTTGTTTTTTTTGTTTGGTAGTTGAATTAGTCGGTAGTGTTCTTAGCTATGTTTAATCAAAATCGGTTCAGCCGTTTCATTGCGTTGAAGGTTTTTTTATTTTTTATTAAGTAGTAGCTAAGAAACGAAAATGGAACTCACCTGGATCCAACGAGTTGGTCTCGGCTCGGCAGGCAACTGGTAATGAAAGTTGTCAATCACCTTCCTGAAGACCTTAGCGCTTCTCTCCACTCTCTGATGGTGGACCATGGGGCGGTTCACATTGGTGCCTAGGAACAGATGGTTGCACTGTACAACCACGATGGTAGCAACCAAAAACGTGAAGAAAACGGCCTTCATCTTCTCTAACTGTGAACTAACTAAATGGAGACTTCACAAAGCTAATTATATAAGCATTCATATACTTTTATCAGAATAGATAAACTTGATGACCTAGTGTTCGAACACAGAATAAATAATAGTACAAGTGCTGAATCGGGTTTTGTTGTTATGGTAATTTCAAATAATCTGTCCAGAGTACCGAATGGAGACAACGTAGTACAAATTGCTACTAGTAAAAAAAAAACTCAAATTACTAAGATACTGAATTACAGAGTAAGATTATGTATATACCTAAGGAGGTTTGTATACACTCTGAACAAACCCATAAGGGTCTTTTGAGTGTATAATACTTTGTTTGTGTTAATTTTTTAAGATATAATAAAAATAAAAATAAAAATGCGTATACTAGCTTTCACCCCACTTCCGCTCGCGTTGAATTCATTAGGAAAAAAAACCTAGTATCATTTCTATGTATACTCTTAAAATATGTGCAAGTACAAAATTTCATGATGATCGGTTGAATAGTTTAGGCGTGAAAGCGTAACTAACAAACAAACTCACTTTCCCATATATTATATTATATTATATTATAAAAAAACCTCCTCCTTTTATGTAAAGTCGGCTATAAATAAAATTAGTATATAATATACTAGCGACTCGTCCCGGCGTCGCACGGGTAGTTTCAGGATGAAAGACAGCCCCCTCCCCCCCCCCCCCCTTTCCTATCCCCTCCCCTGGTAGCCTATGTCACTCAGGGTGAATGTAGCTTTCCAATGGTGAAAGAATTTTTTAAATCGGCCCAGTACTTTTTGAGCCTATTCATTACAAACATACAAACATACAAAAATAGGTACAAAACTTTCCTCTTTATAATATTAGTGTAGACAAATCATTGTTCGTATAATATAAGTGTACGTATTACAGCTATACCTACTCGGTATCGGTAATAAGGAGTAGTCCTGTTCGATCCATTGAGTTCGATCCCTTGTCCTGTTCGATCCCTTATACCTATAATTTTGTTCCTATTCGATCCTGTCTCCAAGGCATCATTTTAAAATGATTATTTTAATTTTATTCGTAAATAAATATTTTACATGTCATTATTTTTGACCCCCGACGAAAAACGAAGGGGTGTTATAAGTTTGACGTGTCTGTGTGTGTGTGAGTGTGTCTGTCTGTCCCATAGATTTTTTAGCGTAGCGAAAAAATTCTACGTCTATGGTCTGTCCCAACGTAGCTCCCAAACGGCTGTACCGATTTCGTTTTTTTTTTGTTTGAAATGTGTATTTGTCGGGAGTGTTCTTTAGCTTCGTTTGATCAAAATCAGTTCAGCCGTTCAGCGTTGGGGTTTTGTTAATTTTTACAAAATTAATTACTTGTAATTAGTTTTTTGTTCCTGATGGATCGCTTAAGGATTTTTAAAAAAGTTTGGTACAGTCAAGCTACATATTTCTACCTGTTTACATAATTATTAGGGTTGATCGTGGGCCATCGAGGTATTTGCTCTATGCCGTGGGCCTACCACGTGACATGCGAATGCACCAATGTCTAATATATAATCCTCTGCTGCGCAGTCGCTTACTTAGATAGTTAGTGTTTGTTGTTGTATGTAGACAAGTAATTAGGTAGTATTTTTGATGGTTGAAGGTTGTTAGAACAGCTTGAATCGTTTCGTATGAATAACGATGTCATCTCCGCCTCTCTTCGTTTTCAATGCTGTTTTCTTCGTAGTGTAAACTGAAATAGGTATAGTAAAACATGGGAGTTTTTTAAATATAACATAGTAGTAAAGCAGGGCTTCCTAATAACCTACTTACAACAATTACAGGCACATGAGACTTTTCATCTTTGTGTCTCAGGGTGGCGGGCGCAGTGCAATGCCACATAGGGTGCGTCCTAGGTGGACGTGACGTATGACGTAATGCATTGTTAAGGGCAGAGGTTATATACCGCTTAACATCAGGTGGGCCATGCTTGTTCCGTCATTCAAGCAGATAAGAAAAAGCTAAAAAAAACAGGGTCTTGAGAGTCTATATAGCACTTTTCCATGGTTAAATCATAATATTGACTACTCTAGAGGACCCCCGGTGTTGAGTTAAAGCATATGAATAAACTGAGAACTTTAGAAAGTTTAAAAAAAAACTTTTTCGAAATATCCTCGGTATATAAACATTCTTTCACATTAACATTTGATTTTTGTAGATAAGGTATATTAGGATTCGATTCACCTGCGAAGCAGGAGGTAGCGGGTTCGATTACCGCCTCGGAACAAATATTTGTACGATCTGCAGATATTTGTTCAGGGTCTTCTGGGTATTTACAATGTATAAAAAAAAACTATCTACGTAATGTATTGTATAACAACAGAATAAATAATAGTAAAAGTAGCATAAGTAGGTACCTATATCAGTTATCTAGTACCCATAACATAACCTCTGCTTAACTTGGGGCTAGATAATGTTGTGTGAACTGACCAGCATTACTGACCTATTTATTTATTAGTACATAATTAGGGTCGTTAATAGGTTATTGCTAACGAGTAACGGCGAGGGTTTACCCACCATCGTCACGAGTTTGTATAAACCTTTACGCCCGTGTATCATAATATACACACATCAACACGGTCTAGGGATATTTTTAAAAAAGCGAATTACTATCTGTTGATGTGCCTAAGGTGGAGTTTAGCTTGCGGGATATTATTGTAAGAAAACCACTGACTTGACGTGTGCACTCAATTGTGTTTATTTGCGACTGATCTACCTAGCTGCGAGGGTGGACTTATAAATATTAGATTTTAAAATAATGCAAATTAGGAGAAACTGCATAACATTCCGCCCACCAAGAGGACTGTTAGGTTCTTTTCTACTCAATCTAATTACGTACAATGATTTATAAACGAATGAGTTTACTGTTTACCTACAAATAAAAATGAAATTGATTGCAGACTAGGCAGGTATACATAAATAGATTCTAATGTGACATAATAGTTGATATTATACTCGTATGATGCGTTGTTATGGCTTTGAACAAACTATAACATGTTGTAGGTACCTACTTTATACATTACAAAAACAAAATTTACTTAATACTTTACTAGTAAGTACACAAAAATGTTAACTTTACATGCAAAAACTTGCAGCTTATTAGATAATACACCAGAGACAAATTACATTTCAGTCAGTATCAATAGGTAAGGGACATAATTTGGAAATTTATCTTTTTACTACATGTTATGTTACTAGGACTATACTGTACATTCTCGTATGAGAATCATCACCAAGGTGCATGAACACAGACGCGTATGCCTTCTGAGTGCTGAGTCGCAGTTTTGCACACGATGACACCAATCGTCCGTCGTACTTACACTACGCTTACACCATACACCGGTGTGTGTGGGACATAAGTGAGTCTTAGTGGTTCAACACCGTCGTATACCACCCATCGTAGGGACACGATCGTATAACACCGGAAGACGCCAAAATTGGCTATGATATGTTGTCGAAATGAATTTAAAACTGATAAAAAGGTATTTGTCTATGGAATTTGATTGTTGAATGTGTCAGTTGTCATTGTAAAGATGTCAAAGTCAAATTGTATTTTGATTTTTGAAGTTGAAGTTGAAGTTGGTTTTCGCCATTATGAAGAAGAAGAAGGTGTAGTAGTCAAATTCAAGTATTTTCATTAATTTCCAAACAAAGAAAGTATTCAAAGATTTATAAGTAACAAACCTCTTCGTGCAAACATGGATGCAGCTCCGCAGCACTAATAAACACAATGAACGCTGGGCACGGACCACGGGCTGCATACAGTCAAGAGCTGCCCTACCGGCTGGCTTGGCTTACCTACAACAACTGATACGTCGCCTGCTCAACTTTCAAAGAATAACCCTTCGCACCATCGTGGGTTCGTGGGGACACTCATAGACACAGTCTCAACGCCTCTTCAACATCGGAGCCACATACAGCCCACTCTGCAGAGGGTGTCTGACCGAAGAAGAATCGGCTGCCCACTTAATCCTGGAATGTGTGGAAATAGCAGCTCAACGTAAACAAATCCTCAACAACCCGAGAAGCCTGCGAAGACCCCAGTAAACTTCTGTGCTAGTGGAGTGATTGTACCTTGTGATTTCAATGAATAAAATACTTTTGACTTACTTTGGTGGTAATTTCAATGACTGAATTTTTCGTATTGGGCAGGAGCGCATAACTTTCTTATGATCTTTCACTTATGATTTCCCCCCTAGTTTAGGCCATTGGGAGAAGTGTTGTTTTTTAAGAATATTTTTGGTAAACACATTCATATAAGGCCCGAAATCAAAAATCATCTAGATAAATCTATAAAATATAAATATAGATATATATATATAGATCTAGTAAAGTCATGGTAGCAGCGACCTAACTGACAAGTCCAAGAAATTAGATCTTGTTTATTTACACAGGGTAACAGGACAGGTAAGTTGCCTATATTATTTCACTATGATCATAATCGCAGATACCTTAAACCTTACATTAACCTTACTGAGATCATTAACTTTTTTCATCCGGTACCTAAGAATAGTAAAATATTTTTATTCTTAGGTACCGGATGAAAAAAGTTATTGCTCGAATACAGGTAACTTATTTCTAAGAGGTGTTACAATACAATTATAACACCTCTTTCGCTAGCTTGCTTTTAAACATAAGAACATAAATAAATAAATAATGCTGGACAGTTCACACAACATTATCTAGCGCCAAGCTAAGCAGAGCTTGTGTTATGGGTACTAGATACCCAAGTACTTAGTTGAGGAGACTTTGTTAATTATGAGACAGTTACTGGTCGTCATGTATGTTTTCATAATTATGTATCCGTATGTTGAAATCCCTTCCAGGTTGGGTTCTATTATATATTGTATAGCACATATAGTTAGTTTTTTGAGCATTAAGTACCTAAGTAGGTAATTTGTATCATCAAAGAAGAATCTTTCACCACGCTAGGTCTTTGAAACGAACCAGAGACAGGGGTAAAGAAAGAAAACACAATCTACAAGCAAAATAAAGCCTAGAGCAGTTAAATCGTAGAGCGTACCTCTATACTCTGTCTACGAGGTAAATTATTGACAAAAGTAATATAGTTACTTACTTTTACTTCAAGGCTCACACGCTGCTTAGGCCTTTGGTCGGTCGGTCGGTACGCTGTCACAGCTCTTCGCATAGGAATACGAAGGCTTCTTTCGACAGCCGGTATTCCTAAATTCGGTCTCCGGGAGATCTTCGACAGGATCAAAGGATGCCCGAAGACTGTCTCGCATTTCCCGTAGCTCACGAGCCCGTTCTTCTTCATCAACATCTATGCAAGAAAATATCTCGCAGACATTCTCAATAACAAAGAACCCCACAAAAGTCCACAATTACACAGAAAAATAAACACTACCGTGTAGCGCTCACCTCTCACCGCCAAAAACACAAGTGTTGAGCGTAACGCTCATCGTCGCCGTCGTGTCATCGTATTCCATGCGTGAAGCTGTCAAATTTGGCACTCGGACTCAGAAATAAATGAAAAACCGTTAAAAACGGCACGTAAGTGCTTGCGATACGACGGCCGTGGCTCGGCTTATACGATCGGTGTATAGTGTAACGACGATGATCGTAAGCATGGCAGCTGGGACTCAGAATATAAGTTCTCAAAGTGTACGCTAGGGGCGCTTATCATATTCCCATACAAAAATGCGTGTTACACCACACCATACACCCGTGCCAAATGGTTGGTAAAAAGCCAGACTCAGCACACTGAGCTTTAATACCTCTTCCCTTCGCGGTGCCAATGTATGATTTGGTACGTCGGTAAGTAACACATCCATTACGCCTCCATTGTCTCATAATTATATGATCTTTGGTGTGTTCATCGAGATTTGCGTGGCGTAGATGACCGCCCACCCTGAGGATATCGTCCTTTTCAAGGTTAGAGTTGTGTTTTTATGTTACTATCTCCTTTAATAGGTTTATTTTGTCTTGTTCTTTCAATCTTATCGCTATGTTCTTCTTCTGGTACTAGTTTAATGCATGCCAGCAGTGCTTTTTCCAATTCTTTAATAGTAAAACTTCATTCAATGTCTTCTAAACTTCTTTTAAAAATCAAAAACCTTGTGCAATACGCTATAACTTTTATCAATTCTTTTAGGTTTTCAAATTGGTCAAATTGTGATATAATTTTTTCCATTACTTCTTCACTTTGTATGTTCAGATTAGCTTGTATTTTGTCCTTTTTTATTTCAAGGTCTTTAGACATTACTTCTGTGTGTTTTAATTTTATTTCTGTTTCAGATAGCCACGCTGGGCCTCTCCACCACAACTCTGCCTCTTTCAGATCAGCAAGAACACATGCCCCTGGACGCTATGTCTGCAGGATTCTCTTCTAATGGGACATGATACCACCGTTTGATGATTCTTAGGTTCCATGTTACTCCTAATGCCTTTACAGTTCTGTCTAGTATCAAATCCAAGTGTGCGTGAGTACTTCTTTCGCGTGGTTCAATAGGTTTCATGAATTCAGGACAGTTTGAGGACCATTTTGAAAGAGTGAGGTCACTTTTCTTCAGTATGCTAGCCACTTCTTGGGCTGTGACTACAGCTTCTTCTATATTGTCATTACCAGTTAGCTTATTCTCAATATAGTAATCATCTTTGATTATCTTTCCTGCCTTTTGATGATTTACACCTCCGGCGTCAGCAGCTTGATGGAAAATTCTTGCTGCTAGATAAGATGCTGACGCTGTACCGAACGTGACTCGATTCATGCAGTATTCTTTGATTGTTTCTAACACATCTTCGCATCTTAAAATGCGCTGATAGCTGTCGACGTCTTCATTGTTTGTGAGATATTGCCTAATGTCAGTTTTAGAACAGACACGTTTCCACCGCCATCGCATGATAAAGTTCCTGAGATCGTCTTGTAGCTTAGGACCAACAAGCAGTTCATCATTGAGTAAAACTTGGTCCGATCGTTTCGCCGAAGCATCAAATACTACGCGTGTCTTCGAGGTTTCTTTGTCATCACGAACTTTGGCATGGTGAGGTAAGTACGCTTCTTTTTCTTTATTTGTTTCATTTTCAGGTATTTCTTCCATGTATCTTAATGTTAAATCTTCTTTCATAACTTTCTTGTAATCTTCCTTTAGCTGTGGTGTTTTTTTAAATATTTTTTCTGATTTTCGTAGTTTAGTTCTTGCTATATATTTCGCGTTACCTTCAGGTGACTTCGGATTTTCTATCTTAAAAGGTAACTTGACCACGCTTCTTCCTTCTTCTGTTCGTGTGTATGTTTGTTTGTAGATTTTTTTGCATAGTATTTCTTCTTTTGTTTCTTTCCCATTATAATCTGTGTTTATTTCCCACAGTGATTTTGGTATATCATCCATATCTACTTGATGGTGAAGGACCAGAAATGTTTTTTTTTGCTAGTTCATTGAATTGATTTCTCCGAACAAGATCCATCCAAGGTTTGTTTTCTGAGCACACGGAGAACCCGGAGGACCTTTGATAAGTGGTTGTTGCACTATTAGTGCGTACTCTTTGACGCCTAGAAGCAAGTCAATTGGCCCTGGAGTATGGTAGCTTGGGTCTGCCAGATTGAGTCCTTCTAGGTGTGTCCAATTGTTGACAGTGACAGCTTTGGAGGGGAGTTGCGTGGTAAGTTGTTTGCTCATTACATAAGCCTTTAGATCTATCTTGAAGCTTGAATTCCATCGGGATTCAACCTGTAGCTGTACCACGTGATCGACGTTAGTCCTTGTAGACCCCACTCCAATGATACTTCCTCTCGCTGACTGTTTGGTAAGATTGAGCATTTGAGTCGCCTTCTCGCTAATAAATGATGCCTGCGAACCTTGGTCTACCAGCGCGCGGAGAACAACGGTGTGATTTTGCTCGCTTCCTACTATCACCGTTGCCGTCGCTAGCAGGGCTATGCCTGTGCCTTGTTGAGTACTGTGGTGTGACGCGATCATTGTGTTGACCTGTATTTCCTCTTTCTCATCTATGTGTGATGTGATGCTTTCGGTTGGGTCGTCGATGATGATGATGATGATTCCGAAGTATCTGAGTTCTGATTCCGGTGTAGAAGAGTATGATGGCGCCGTTTACATATACGATAGGACATTTGCAGTCTACATTGGTGTGCGGAATGTCCTGGTACTAAACAGTTAAAGCACAAGTTGTTCTTCTTAACATATTCATTTCGTTGAATAGGTTGCAGGTTGGTAAATTCTTTGCAATGACATAAGGTGTGGTCTTCCTTGCATAAAAAGCATGTTTTCTTTGTTGGTGTTGGTGACGTAGTTGACGTGGGTGTAGTAGCATTAGCGACGTGGTATGAACGTTCCTTGACTGTTCTGTCGCGGGGGCCCAACAATGAGACAAGCTCCAGCGCTCGATATTTTGATTGAAGAAATTTCTTTAAGTCACTCCAGGTAGGTAGTTCATCAGATTCGTCGTTGTAGGCATTCTCTTCCCAGTTTGTATGTGACTCGGGGTCCAATTTCTGCACAACCATAAATATAATGATAGGATCCCATGAGTCCGTAGGTATGTTCAGGTTATGTAAGTTGTTCAAGCAATCCATCGTGACGTCAAGCAAACTCTTGATCTGAGCGGAAGATTGAGAAGATATTTTCTTTTGGTTGAACAATTTATTCAAGACAGAGTTTATAATGAATCTTTTATTTCCATACCTTGCTTTGAGAATGCCCCATGCTTGGTTATAATTTTGGTGTGTTACCTGGATGTGTTTCAATAACGTCTGGGCTTCTCCGGTCACACTACTCTTCAAATAATGTAACTTTTGCACGTCACTAACCGTCGTATTTTCATGCACTAATGACGTAAACAGATCTTGGAAAGTATACCATTCTTCATTATTATTATTATGTCTTTATATTCTTTTAGCTCTCCGAAGAGGTGTTTTTTGCACGGGCCTGAGCCAAGTGCTAGTTAATTAAATGTTAATTTATGTTTAAGAATTTCCTCACTATTCTGCATGTGTTGAGTATGACTGCCTTTTGGAGAAGAGTGTATGTGGATGGATGAATGTCGAGAGTTTTTAGGCTGGTGTGCAGTGTTTTCGGGATGACGCCAGTTGTTGAGAGAATTATAGGGATAGTTTTGACGGTTTGGACTTGCCATTGAGACTTTATCTCAACAGCAAGATCCGTGTATTTAGCAATTTTTTCCGAATGGGTTTTGACCAAATTGTGTGTGTTGCATACTGCTATATCTATTACGAAGACTATTTTGTCTCTTTTATTTAGTAAAGTTATATCTGGCATGTTGAAATGAACGGTTCTATCTGTGATTATGGTTCTATCCCAATACATTTTGTATTCGCTGTTTTCTAGAATTACTTCAGGTGTGTATTTATAGTATGGAACTTTTTTGGGTATGAGTTTGTACTTGAAGGCGAGGTGCTGGTGGGCTATTGCGGCAACTTGGTCATGTCTATGTTTGTAGTCAGTTTGGACTATGGCTTTACAGGCTCCTGTTATATGTTGAATAGTTTCGGAAGAACTATGGCAGTGCCTGCAAAGCTCTGTGGGTAAGTTAGGCAAACGGCAAATGTATTTCTGGTAGTTGCGCGTTTCGATGACTTGATCTTGGATCGCTAACATAAATCCTTCCGTCTCGGGAAAAATCTCTCCACGCCGCAGCCAAGCGTTCGACGCACTTTTGTCGACATGTGTCTGCTGCAGATCGTGGCGATGTCTTCCGTGCAAGGATTTATGTCCCCATGCGGCAATCTTAGATTTCTCATCAACGATTCGTTCGTTTTTCTGCGTATCAGTGTTTTGGAGGTTGAGCGATGTGAGACGTTTATCATTTTGGACTATTGCTTTGTGTAATGACGAGTTTTGGGCTTGGCTATGAAAATATTTCCTGAGGGATACAATTTGTTTGTTGTGTAAGTTAGTGATGTCTATGATGCCTCTGCCGCCTTCTTCCCGGGGTAGTGTGAGTCGCTGTATGCAGGACCTGGGATGGTGTTTACGTTGGGCGGTGAGCGATGTATTTATTATGCGTTGTATATATTTATTATATTTATTTGTATTATATTTTAGTTCTGTTTGGGACCAAGCTATAATCCCAAAGGAGTATGTAAGTATCGGTACAGCGTAAGTATTTATAGCTTTAATGATATTTCGAGAATTAAGTTGTGAGCGAAGGATTATGTTTAACCTGTGCCTAAATTTCTTTTTGAGGTCAGCCTTCGCCTGTTGCTGATGGATTTGCTTAGTTTGTAAAAATCCTAGGTATTTGTACGAGCTATTCTGATCAAGTGATTCCACATGATTACCTGAATCTAATGCGTAGTTATTTTGAACAATATTGCCGTCTTTTACAGATAAAGTTTTACATTTATCTATTCCGAACTGCATATGTATATCCTGTGAGAATGTCTGTGTGATGTCTGCAAGGAGATGGAGTGACTGTGTGCTATTGCTGTATAGTTTAATATCATCCATGTACATCAAATGTGTAAGCGATGTCTGGTTGTGCCCGTTTGTTATAGTAAGTCCTTGTTTTGAAGAATTTAACATGTTTGAGAGAGGGTTCAATGCTAAGCAGAACCATAGAGGACTAAGGGCATCTCCCTGGAATATACCGCGACGTATCGGGATGTCTGCTGTCTCGATATTGCTGTTGCCGTTAATGGTTTTAAGTTTAGTTCGCCAGTGCTGCATGGAATATTCAAGGAAAGTAACAAGGGTTGGGTGGATTTTATAGTGTTGTAATATGTAGGTGAGCCAACTGTGCGGGACGGAATCAAAAGCTTTTTGGTAGTCAACATACATAGTATTAATGTTCTTTTTACGTTTTTTTGTGTGTTTCATAGTGACTGAGTCTATAATTAGTTGCTCCTTGCAGCCCTGACTATTCTTTCGACATCCCTTTTGTTCTACTGCCATTATATTATTACCAGTGACGTGCAGGTCTATCAGTTCGGTAATGCAAGATGTAAGGATTTTATAAAAAGTTTGGAGGCAAGTAATCGGCCGGTACTTTGCTGGGTTTTGGTAGTCTGTATCTTTAGGCAGCATATAGGTTATTCCTTGAGTAATGAAACTGGGCATGCTGTTTGGTGTCTGTATGAAATCGTTTATATGATTATGTAGCATGGGATGAATTGTAGTTAGTTTTTTATACCAAAAATTGTGTATACGATCGTTGCCCGGCGCTTTCCAATTATGTACCTTTCCTAATACCCATTTAAATGTTTCAACAGAAATGTGTTCGAAATTCATTTGTTGTATGGAGCTTATGTTTTCTGAATCTGTCTTTATCCAATCGGCGGTATGGTTGTGCTGCACCGGTTTTGCCCAAATATTGGACCAAAACTGGTGCAGGTCATTAGACGATGGGTGTGAAGTTATGTTTTGTGAATTTTGGATGTGCTGTGTGTTTGTTTCTATCGTTCTGTAAAATAGTTTTTCATTGTATTTGAATTGTGTGTTTTGTTTCTTTCTACGGGTGCAATTTAAATATCTCCGGAGTCTGTTAGAAGCCGTGTTAAGCTTTTGTTTAAGTGTATCTAAAAACTGATTATCTGATAAGTTAGGTTCTTCGTACTGCGAATGTATTCTATATGTGTTTTTTATTACTGCTACATTTTCTATAAGCCTTTGATTTCTATTTCCTTGTATGTATTGTGTCATTCTAGCAACATCTTTTCGTAAATTGGCTATTTTTTTCTGAAGTCTTTTTTGCCAAGCTGGTACATAATTAGATTTTTGCTGAACACTAGTGTGGTTTTAGTTGTTTTCCTCTATTTTAGCCCCGTTACAAACAGCTGCTGTATATGCTGTACTATACACTAGAGCGTGTGTGGTTTCGAAGGTACTGTCTTTTGAGACATGATTTGGGAGAATCTCGATATTTAAATAGTCAACTATTTCAGCAAATTTTCTAGATGTCTTCTGTTTAGGTATGTAAGGTCGTGTTGTTGGGTCTGTTTTGTTATATCTAGCTAACGTTTCTTGAAATATATTTTTAACTTTTTCCTGATCGGCGAGAGAGATATATGATGTTCTAACTGAATTATTGCGTGCGTCTTCTGATTGGGTTTCACAATTAAGAGAATGTTCTGTGTGTTCTATGATGGCATGTGTGCTATCGTTTGTTATTTCTGCTATGAGACTACATTGGGAGTTAGATTGGGTGTAGATTACATCTGTTGATATATCGATTTCTCCTTCCCGCTCAATTTCATGACCTTGATTATTTGGGAACTGTTCTGTATTGGATACTTCTTGCTGTAAAACTTTTAGCCTATCTTCAGTAATGTACCTGTTGTTAACTATGGCTCTTCTTTGATCGGCAATTCTTTGTTCTGATAGGTGTGAAAGTTGTGGGAACATATTCATGAATTCTTGGTGTAAGGGTTTCCTGTAAGCAGTTAAATTAGATTCGAGTCTAGTTACTTTATAGTACGCTTTCATGATCCCTTCGTTGAGTTCGTTGCTCCACGTCATTCTCTGACTAGATTGTGTGACCGTGGGTGTGTTTTGCGCGTGTGTGTTTTGTATGTTCGTGTTAGGATTGATATTGTGAATAGTCTGTATTTCAGTTTGGACTTCTTTATAAATTCTGTCTATTTCATTTTGAGGTAACAGTTTTTTGTTTACTATTGCTCTCCTTTGGTCACCTATTCTCTGCCTACTAACGTTCTGTCTTTCAGGAAATTTTTCAATAAATTTTGTGTGTAGTGGGGGTAAATATGATTTTAAATCTGTTTCCATTAGCGTCAGTTGCAAATAAGTGCGCAGGATGAATTCGTTAATTTCTGGACTCCATTTATTACGCGCACGTGAACTGCTGGTGGTGGGCACTGGATTAGCGGCAGAGCTCGCTTCCTGGGCAACATCCTCCTGCAGTATGCTACTAGATACTGAAGTTGATCTGGAAGTTCGGTAGGACGCTTTTGTGGATGGGATAGATGGGAAAAGACTACGAGTGGATGAGGGGGATGTGGTGGTATGACTTTTAGTAGTCGTTCGGTTTTTATAAAATACCCTGCCGCCGGTGGATCGCGGCCTCAAGCTATATCTTGACTGAGATGTTGGCGATACGTTGCCCCCCCCAGAATACGTGGGGCTGCCCGAATCGGGGCCGGATTCTCCAGTGCAATCTGCACTGGTACCTGCCTGGGGTACTCTGCTTTTTCGAATCGCTTTCATATTTTAGGGTTTACCTTGCCTTGTTGGCCGCGTAAGTTTCAATAGTACGCGTGTCCGCCCCCTACGTGGCTAGATGTTCAGCACGGACGTAAGGTTGGATTTTAGGGGGCTTATTATTATTATTATTAAGAGCCTGTGGTGTCCCACTGCAGGGCAAAGGCCTCCCTTCCTTCTCTCCAGTCCTCTCTATTTTGGGCCACTGTAGACCAGTCCTTTAATATAGAAGAGCGGTATCTCCTAACACAAGCATATTTTTTGCTTAAAAGGAGTGTCCAAACCCTGTTAAATTGTAGACTTTAAGTTAATGAAATAAACATTTGTTTTTTTTTTTTTTTTTTTAAATAGGTATCTATTTCGTCTCTCCATCTTCGCTGCGGTCTGCCACGAGATCGTTTTCCGTTCAGAGGCGTCCACTCTGTTATGGCTTTAGCCCATAACTCGTCTTACATGCGGCAGACGTGGCCCGCCCAATCCCACTTCAATTTACCCGCTTTCTGTCCGACATCCGCGATTTGAGTTTTGGAGCGCAGTATACTGTTACGAACGCGGTCTATCAGTCTGACTCCTAGAATACTGCGCTCCATGGCTCGCTGGCAAACCCCGAGTTTGGACTTTTGTTGATCAGTCAAAGACCAGGTCTGTGCGCCGTAGGTGAGGATGGGGAGAATACACACGTCCATAAGCTTCCGTTTAAATGTTAAAGGAAGTGTACCTTTCATTAGGTGTTTCATTGACCAGTATACCTTCCAGGCATTCTCAGTACGTCTAGCGACTTCGAGATCTTGTCGTCCCTGGAAGGATACTAATTGGCCTAGGTACAGGTATTCTTCGACGTATTCCACATCCCTACCCCCTACTTGTACCACGTGCTGGGTGCTATTTGTCATTAGCTTGGTCTTTGATCTGTTCATACTGTTACAACTTTATTTAACATCGCGACGTAGCACGCTCGATAACCAAGAGATGGCGCTGTTGGTTGCGAAGATCACTAAAAATATGAAAGAATACCTCCTAGTACTCCTGATTTCTCCTAGATGGCGCTTTTGCGACGTTTCTCGAAAGCGTTCGAATCAATCATAATATATTTAATTTACTTAATTATAATTCTTAATTAAATCGTTTCAGGAAAGCCTTCCAAGTGGAAAGGATCGTTTTATTTAATTTGTATGAGTTTGAAGTTATCAAGCAAGCAAACAGTTTAGTTTGTTAATTTTGTCTTTGACGTTTGCTTCAGTCGAAAATGCAAACTCACGTAATGCCCCACCGAGTAATACGAATTTTCGTGGTAGTGGGAGTTTGTACTTAAATAGCCAGGTGGTGCCAGGAATAGTCCTTTCTCATCGACCTCCATCGGCTGCAAACCCGGTCACTTCTCCGTCCCGGTGAGTACCCATCGAACCCAAGCGTTGGAAATTACCATCAAGCAGAGGCCCTATCTTGACCATTGAACATTCTTGCAGCCTTTGAAAAGACCACGGCATAGCATATCTGCGCCTACGAACTCCACGCCGCCGAGGACATCTTGAGAAAGCCTTGAGCCGACCCACATCTAGCCACGCGTCGTAACCATTGGTGGTTACGCACACTTCGAGCTACCGACACCTTCACTTAACTGGTAAGCCCAAGGACTACGCCATACATTATTCCTACCAAATGCATCGCAATAACTATTATTTTGTTAAAAATACCACGTTGTCACCATTCGGTGTCAACCTGCCCGCTCAATTGCATTTGCCATCCCATGTGTGTGAATTATCTATAACCTCGGTCCCACTCTTCTGGAGGAAGCACCAATGCTTTCCTCCTGAGATGCCGACACATTTAACATGCCACATGCCATTTATTTCAGAACAATGACCCTACAAATTTATAACCTAACCTTTGATTTTCAACCGCTCATCTCTTTAATTTATTACTTCTTTCCATTTAACTAAAGCTATACAAGCCGTATCACCCTACTATAGTGGCAAACCGACCAGTCCGATGGAAAACAACCTACCGACTGGTCGACCACATGTGTTAATTTTAAATCACCATGTGGTGATATCTGCTGCCAATTCGCAAGGCCCTCCTCTGCCATAAATTGACTGCTTTTGAATATAATCTATCGCCTTGGGCCTATGCAAAGGCATCTCTCTTGCAAACTCTTTACCCGCCTTTGCATAGGGCATCCAAGGATTTCTAAAACATAACCGCCTGGCTCTGTGCTTATTCTAACATCTTGTTTCACACAATTCCAGGAGGTGTTCGGTTTACATTATTAAACCCCACCGCTGCTACGACCGGAGAGGGATTTTATTCCTGTGAGTCATCTCCTCGAGTGGCTTCAACGAGGCCCGGAGGTGAACCCTGACCAGGGAGTCCGAGCAGTCTGCGGCCCGTTTTCTACGCTCAGCTATCACCCAGTTAAGTTCTTCTTGTACCACCTTCCGAGTGACCTGTTTTTGAACGTACTCTCCGCTCGAGGGAGCACTGTAATTTCCACTAACTTACGGGCTGGATGCTCCCCGGAGTGTCAGCCCTGGCGCCCAGCATCTCATCGAAACCTTTTTAAAAAGTCTCAATATAAAACCAGTAATAAGAAATACATAGTCTCAAGCTCACTTACGATCGCCCACATTCCCAGACCTACTGCAGTTTAGCTAGCCAGGAACGTGTAGGTTAGGAGATAGTCTATCCTAGTGGTGATATGAACCAAGGGTGTTGTAACAGTAACCATCTAGTATAAGATCTTTACTACCTTCAACGGTGTGGAACTGTATTCTGTTAACTTCATATTGTACTGTGTAACTAATATTGTTTAAATTGCCTAGACATAAGAACGTTGAATAAATAATACTAGATTGCGATTCTTAACCCACTATTTTATTTTAAAATAAGACCTTTGCCACCTGATAGGACTTCGAGATTTTTATATGTAACAATACTTAGTCCAACTTCGAGGCTTGCCATGTTTAATTCGTTCAGCATTGTTTCAAGTTCTGAAGCTGAAGCGGAGAATAAAACAATATCATCGGCAAAACGAAGGTTAGTTAACCTCTTTTTGCCAATAATAACGCCCTTTTCCCTCCAGCTTGTTGTTAATTTCTTGAAAACTTCTTGTAGGGTAGATGTGAAGAGTTTTGGGGACAATGGGTCTCCTTGTTTTACTCCTTTTTGGATACTAAAGGTTGGTCCAACAGTGTCTATTTTTATTGCTGCAGTGCTATTGAGGTAAATCTGTTTTAAAATATTGATGTAGGAAGATGGAATTTCCTGGTTACTTAGTGATTCGAAAATGACAGAGTGCTTGATGCTGTCGAAGGCTTTGGAGTAATCGACGAAAGCTAAATATAAAGGTAGTTTAAACTCGTGATATTTCTCTATTATCTGATTAAGAGAGTGCAAGTGATCCGTAGTAGAGAGGCCCCGTCGGAATCCAGCTTGTTCTGGCGGTTGGTGTTGGTCTAATTGGCCTGAAATACGGCTTTCTAGGGTTTTTATGAAGGCTTTGTATACGTGGGATACTAGGCTTATGGGTCTATAGTTTCCTATTTCTGTTTTGTCGCCCTTTTTATGAAGTAAAATTATGTTCGAATGGCAAAAGTTTTTTGGAAATATACCGGTATTTAATATGGAATTGTAGAGGTTAGTTAGGTGGGGAAGTAAAACGCGTTCTCCTACTTTTAAAGCTTCCGTTCTGACGCCGTCTTCTCCTGGGCTTTTTCCATATTTCATACACTGAAGTGCGCGATGTACTTCAAGCCCTGTGAACGGCGGCGTTATAGACGCAGCACAAGAGTATGTGCCCGAGGTGTTATGGGTCGACGTCGTATCAGAATATAAATTCTAGTAAAATTGTGTACAAATATCCAGTATCTTGCCTTTATCACCTTGCTTAATTCCGTTACTGTCCTTCATCCCTGTTACTGATGTTTTCCCTGACTGTATGCCCCTCATGGCTATTTTCAAAGATGTGTTTTTCTCTAATGCAAGTTTAACTGACTCTACGTTTGCGTTTCTCATGTCTCTGCGAATACTGCGTTTGACTCCAATGTCCTTTGTTTTAAATTCTGGAGTGTAAATAGTAAGCTTTTGCCTCTCTTCTAATAGTAGTTTGCTGTAGTTACTGAGCTAGTTAGTTTTACTTTTATCTAACTTTAAATTTTTACTAGCTGTTTTTATACTTTTTAGAATGTGCGAGTATTGTGTTTGTGGATCCTCGTAACTTAATGTGTTCAAGAGATCAAAACTGTTTTTTAAATCTAAGCAGAACTGTTCCTTGTTTGTAATCAACGTTGATTTGTTTAGTTGTTTGATTGTGTGTTTGATAAGTTGAAGTCTATGAATTTTTAGATTAAATTGTAAAGTGGTACGTAAAGGTCGGTGGTCTGAAGAAAACTTAATGTTATTAATGATCTCTACGTTTTTTACGATGTGCTTACTGGACGCGAGACAATAGTCGATCTCGTTTTTAGTCACTTTGTCCGGAGAAAACCAAGTCCAACGACGTTGCGGTTTTCTGTAAAAGAAACTGTTACTTATGCTCAGACTTTGACCAAAAGCAAAGTTAAGGAGCCGTTCACCGCGGCGATTTCTATCGCCAAGACCGTAGGGGCCAAGAATGGTGTTGTTATCGTGGTCCTGGGTCTTACCTACTTTAGCGTTAAAGTCCCCAATCACAATAGTCCACGTCCCTCTGTGGTCATCACATGCTTTATTTAGCAGATCGTAAAATTCTTCAACTTCTTCGTCGGGATGTGATGACGTTGGGGCGTAGACTTGCACTATGGTAAGGGTCTTTTTGTCTTTTATGTGAAATTTGAGAACGGCAATTCTGTCAGAATATGCTATAAATTCTTTGATATTAGATTTCCAACGTTTATTGACCAAAAATCCTACACCATAGTAGCTTCCAGATCCATAGTGGAAGAAGATATTGTCACTACGCTGTATAGTGTTTTCACCTTCTCGTCTTACTTCCGATAGACCTATAATGTCCCAGTTGATATGTTCGAGAGCATTCTCGAGCTCTACCAGTTTTTCTTCTACGCTGTATAGTGTTTTCACCTTCTCGTCTTACTTCCGATAGACCTATAATGTCCCAGTTGATATGTTCGAGAGCATTCTCGAGCTCTACCAGTTTTTCTTCTGTGCGTAGAGTTTTGACATTATAGGTCAGGATATTTAGCTTCTCGGAGTCCATATTCATAGCCTGGGTTGTTTGACAGTTAAAGACCCTCGCCCGGAGATTCACCTCGCCCCTGACCGTAGGGGTCATCGGCCTACTGTCATCAGCGTTGACCCCCGAGTCGCCGGGCACTTGGGGACAATTGTTTCTGTTGTAATTCATGAAGGAAGGGGTTTGAACCGTTACCCACCACGCTGGTCCAGTGCCGGTTGGTGGGTCGCCAGAGCCTCGTTTGTTGGTCGGCGTTCATAATTCTTCATATTTCCCACTAAACTTTGGTAATTCTATTCTCGGCAGCCTCACGAGTTGGTTTTGATTGGAATTCATACTTGTATTCATGTTGTTGTTCTGTGAGGAGACGGCGGCCGCGGCAAGTCCGGGCGATGAAGTCAAAGTAGCCAATAAGTCCCGTAAATCCGCCAGTAAACAAAGATAAATGTCTTCATAAATGTTGTAGTCTTCGTTTGTAAAATACGGTAATAAGGCTTGTTTTTCCTTCGATGTTATTTTGACCAAATCTTGATGTGTTTTCGTGAAAGTCACCCAATATTCTTCGATAGTTTTGACTATCATTTCAACGTAACCTTTCGTTAATCTTGCCTTCGGACATTTCTTCAAATTAGTTTGAGTTTTCAGTAGTAAAGATGCCGTATCTTCCAAAACATTGATTAATTCCGCCGTAGTAGTCATTATTCTAAGTTCTTATCTTCGCTTGGAATGCAGGCGCTATTGTTCTCGCCGGCCGGCCGATGCTTCGTAGCTCGATATAAATCCGGTTCGATTGTGACCATATGTTGATGTCCCTAAGGTGGAGTTTAGCTTGCGGGATATTATTGTAAGAAAACCACTGACTTGACGTGTGCACTCAATTGTGTTTATTTGCGACTGATCTACCTAGCTGCGAGGGTGGAGTTATAAATATTAGATTTAAAAATAATGCAAATTAGGAGGAACTGCATAACACTATCAATGTGTTAATTATTTATATGACATGTATATATTTAAAAGATAGGGTAGGTGCGCTAGTTTCGCGACCTGCATCAGTAAGCGACCATTTGAGGGACCTACTGCAGGAAAAGTAAGATGATAAGAATACTACATCTCTCTTCCAAACGAATTTCGGTTGTGTGAAAAGTAAAATAAATATTTTGCTTTAGCCATTTAATTTGCCGGCATAGTGCTACCCGATTTTTAGCAAAACCTCGTTGATTCCGCGACCCTCGGCACGCAAGACCACACGTTCGCAAATCTACAAAAAAAATAGTAAACACGTGCTGCTTTCGAAGTGAATATTTCCTGTTTTTTTAGTTGGAAACTTATTGTTAATGTTTTGAATGCTGCAAAAGTAGTTTGTTTACGTAAATTGAGCTTTATTTATCGTGTAGCATACAAAAACAAGTTAAATTCGGAGTGGTCGCATACTAAAATAAAGATATGCAGTAATTTTAATTTACGGCCAGGTGGTCGCTAACTAACTTCCTGGAACCAAATTTTATTTTTCTCTCTAATTGGTATTTCAATAGAGTTTAGATTTGCGTTTTTTTATTTTAGATTTGCTTCTTAGCTGTTATGTCTGTGTCAGTTTGCGACCGCCAAAACACTAATAAACACAATAAACGACGTAGATGTGGTCGCCTAACATACCGAGCTTCAGTTTACGACCGCACACTAGGCCGGTTATCGGCCGTCTAAAAATGTATGGGAATTGAATGGTCGTCAACTGAATGTGGAAAAGTTGATGTGCTGTTTTACGACCAGTTGAAGTTAGTAATGTAGATTACAATAGTAATTTAAGTTTTTTATTATAATAGAATAAAATTTCGATAAATTAATTTAAAAAAAATAGGTAGGTACACCAGGTACCTAGATATTTTTCAACAAAAAATAAATAAAAGGATAAAACTCTTAAAAATATCTTGAATTAGCTTTAAAATGAATAAGAGAAAATGGGCAGGGAATTAGAGAAACATGTAGGATATATGAAATCCCAAGGATAACGGTTCAAGGTTCAAGACAGATTGAGGGGCAAAAGAGCTGATGAATTAAAAACCAGAGGACAAGAACCTATATTAGGGATATCCGGGGAAAAAAGTGGTTGAATATAAAGACATTAGTCTCTACACGAAAGTTATACGCCATTTGAAACCGATCCTCAAAGAGAAAAATGTGAATATTACGTTTTTGTGGAGAGAAGTGAAGAAATTGACAAACCAGACTAGAGAACCAGAAGTACTATATGAGACTGGATCTGAGGATAGAACGAACTCAACAATTCATTCAACAGATCGCCTATCGCCTATCAATCAACTGACGGAAGGTGAAAGAAATCGCCAGTTGAGTAACGCCAATTACAAGGCCAATCCACCTGCACCACATTATTTTCTGAATAAACATACTATGGATCCTGGAGCAGCAAAATCGAAACATTACATGAAACCAGTTTGAACTGTACGCATTGTCATAGCCGCTGCCTTGGCATGGATGAACTGGAAGAAGTGGATATCTGTAATGATTCTCGATCATTATTCCCACATTTTAATTTGGAAACCCAAATAACGGAAATTATTCAACAGACCATCACTTTTCCAGAAGCAAATAATGACGTAATGGTAGAAGTGGATAGCTATAATGTATCCGGATCAATTTTCCTGAATTTTTATTTGTAAAACCAAGTAATGAAAACCATTCAACATCCTTCTTCTCCAGGTATATAAGGAATTGACTGTCTCAGCCTTGCATATTAGTACAGGCATTTATTTGGAGCCCTGTTGCCCATCATCCAGTGATGATGAACTTATAATATATATTTCAAACCAGTAACACCTACGTACCTGCGTACTGCATCCCCTGGAAATTACTTTTCCACACTGGAAATAGTTTATAGCAGCCTTCTCGTACAAGTCTGCAATGTCACTTGATGACGTATTTGTAATACCACCCGAAAATAGCAAGCTCGTCAGACCTACTAGCACCTACTAACTCCTTCGGCAAACATTAATATCTGCCTCAGCCTTTAAAAAAAAGCAAAACCAATTAGTCCAAGCTTTGAGTTATAAAACTAATAGTTAACTACCCGTGTACATTTTGCACAAAAGTCACAGCCAAGGTTTTTGATTTCGTCTTCTTGAGTGGCACTATTCAGTATAACTTTGCGACGAGCACAGTTTTGTGTAACAGTTTCATTCTCATTATTCTTAACTGTATTTTTTTTCTTATTTTTCTGAACTGTCTTACGTTTCTTACCTTGTTGAATTTCTAATTTCTTTCGTTTTGATTCTTCTTGCTTACGCCCGATCAACTTATTTTTATCTAGCTTTGCTTTATTATTTTCTACGTTGTGATTCAAAAGGAACTTGAGGCTTGGACTTATTGGTTTTGCTTTTTTTCAAAGGCTGTGGCAGATATAAATGTTTGCTGAAGGAGTTAGTAGTAGTAGGTCTGACGAGCGTGCTATTTCAGAAGGTATTATAAATACGTAAAATAAATACGGCTGGACAGTTGTCATTAGTAAATTTTTAATTTGTGTTTTTTATATGAATTTTTAATGTGTTTTTTACGAGTACAAGCCGGTTTTTTTTTTAAATTGTTTTTCTAAGTGATTATTGTATATGTTTTATGTTTGTTGTATGTTTTTTTGTAAGTACCATGTTGATATTTGTTTTTTTTATAAATTACTGATTTGCGTATATTTTGATTAAGTGAATTATAAAACTATTTCACACTATTTAACAAGACCCAAGAAGAAGAAGATTAGTCCCAGATTGATAAAGTTAGTCACATGACAACCGCCCGAAAGATAGTAATCTCTTTTAGGTATGATTATAAATCAATAAACATATAAAATTAATAAAACAAATAGTTTTTTAATAAATTATAAATTAATTTCCCATTGTAGACTTCGTGGTCGAAAACTGGATAGGGTTGGTCGCACACTGAAAAAAACGGTCGTAAACTAGCATTTCACCTTGTTTTTCAATATTATTTAGTTTAAAATTACATCCTTCGAATATTTGTTGTTTTCTAACTTTCTAATATAACTTGACCATGTGTAGCACCCTAACAAATACTTTTAATAAATTTAAAGTGAATATTTCGCACTGATTTGTGGACGAAAAGTTAGGCACTCCGCTAATCGGTCGCTATCTGGCGCAATGACCCTACGTTATATTAATATTCTACCATTTTTTAATAATGGTTAAGGTACTTCGATTAAAATTTCAGGATTTTATGGAAAAAAAATGAAGCATAGACGGAAACCGTATATGAATTAACTTTTAAATTATGAGTAAAAACTGAAAAAAATAGAAAAATCATTTAATTTGTGTTTATAAACTTGAAGTTAGTAGTGTGAGAAAGCGCCCATGATATTCATAACACATCGGCAACGATTCGGCATGCTCAGAACAAGGTTGTCAATGTCTTGCTGCGGAATATTGTCCCATGTCCTTCTGAAGTGCGCAAAAAGTTGATCTTCTGCAGCCAGATTTTCAGGAACTTCCTTCAGAGCTCTTCTTTGCAGCATATCCCACGCATGATCAATGGGATTTAGATCTGGCGATTGAGCAGGCCAGTCTAACGCCCTAACATTGTGTGTATGTAACCAAGCTGCTACCCGTTCTCGCCGTGTGTGCCCGGGCATTGTCGTGCATGAGCAGGAAATCTTGCCCCATTTGTGTTCTGTGGGGCAAGATTACGGGCCCCAGCACCTGTTGGACGTATCGTTCTGCCGTCATATTGCCCCGCACCCAAACGAGATCCGTCCGTCCTCCAAGACGAGTTCCTGCCCAAACCATAATTGTTCCTCCTTGGTATGGGTGAACTTCCTGAGGGTTCTGAACACGGCTCCATCGTCCAGGAACTCGCCAAACACGCGTCCTTCGTGAATCTGGATGGAAGCCAAACCTGGATTCATCCGTGAACAGCACATTGGACCATTGCTCACGGCCCCAGTCCACGTGGTTCCGAACCCATTCTAATCGTCGTCCACGATTGCCTCTCCGTAAAGGTGGGACCCGGAGTGGTCTACGAGAGCGTAGATTGCTTTCATGCAGTCGCCTTCTTACAGTTTGGCCACTCACAAGCACTTGGTGTTCCACTCGCAGCCTTTGGACCAATTGAGTCGCCGTTGCATTTGGTTGAGCTCGCGCTGTAATTTGCAAAAATCGGTCTTGTCTGGGGGTAGTGATGCGACTTGGCCCCCGGTGCCTCTCCGCTACTTCACCTGTGGAACGATAGCGTGTCCACAATCTTGAAATTACATTTTGGTAGGTCCCTATGGCCTCAGCAACATTACGCTGAACAGACCCAGCTTCCAGCATTCCCACAGCTCGTAACATCTTCGCCCTCGTCAAATGTTGGCGTTGCATGGCTACAATACCTAAATTTTAACGTTTGTCAATAAAGTAGTGAGAATAGGTACCCACCTCATACATTTTTCTTACATCGGTTAAACAAAACCAAAAAGCAGCCAAGTGCGTTTCGGGCCACGCATATTGTAGGATTCCGTTTGGTTGTGGTTTTGTATTGTATTGGTATTCTCTTTCAAAATTAGACCTAGATACATACTACTAGATATATACTAGGTAGATACTCACTAGTCTCCCCTTTCGGTAAATAATTGGGTTCCCTCTTCGTCCTCCTTTTGTTTCTTCTATGGAACTTTGCTAAGTTAGGTCCTAACCTAAGAGCCAGGTTGAATCGGTTCAGTCGTCTCCGGAGAGTCAGGTTGGCTGAAATAATCCGTGCCCAGGTACTGTGGATGTTATATGCGACTCTCAGAGATGCTCCATCTAAATATCTGAAAAATGCACTTCATAACGATAAAATATGTAAAATAATTCATTTTATCAAATAAAATAATGTATTAGGTTAAAATAGGTAAGCAGAAATAATTGTAAATTAACTACAATCACCTAAAAATACATTTATTTACAGAAAGAATAATACACTAAACTTTACACTTACACAAGGCATGTACAAAATTTTTAAAAATACATTTGAAACCGTTGTGCTAACTGAAGACCGCTGCTAACGATCTAAAGGTAGCACTACTGATCCAAATCACTACCTGACGGAAGCTCGCTAAGATGCTGGCTGCATTGCCACGCTGAATGGCAATACAATCCATACAATCCAACCTTAGATTTAGGATTTAGGATAACTTTGTATTACCCACCTCCGAATAGCGCCTGCTATTTTTCAGTAGCAAACCCATTTGAATCATGCAATATTGCCTTTTCTGCAAGGCACTTCTCTAAAAGTTGTATAAAGAGATTAGCTACCATATTAGTTGTATAGGTACTTAATACCCTTACTGATTGGTCACGGGTATTTATTGCTTTTCTTTTTACTAAACAAATGTACCTAGGTAAGTACCTACCTATTAATAAAGAGGCAAAGTTTGTGAGTTTTAATGTAGGTAGCAATGTAGGAAGGTAGGTTTAATGTTTAACCTAACCACCGGTACCTACTACTGATCCGATTTCAAAAACTCTCTCCGATAGGAAACTAGGTAGGTACAGTGTATGTGTAGGTACCCTAGCCATTTTTTTGCCGTAGTTTTTCCTAGGTGGGTACCTAGTAAGTAGGTACCTACCACTAAGTAATTTCCGTGCATCCGTTGCATCCAGAGCATTGCAGGCCGGAGTACCGGACGTTGCATCAAATCAAATTGGCCTGGCTATCAACCCAGAATTTTTAGACGCATAAAACATGAAGATAGATAGCTACCTAATACCTACTAAGTACCACGGGCAACAAACACCTAAATAAACGCGATAAATACCCGTGATCCTGGATTTATGGATATATATTATATACCTACTATATCCTCGATTGACCGCAATCTCACCTGTCTTACCGTTGACCGTGATCTTACCGTGACCACAGAATAAATAATAATCGTGACTTGGAATAGGTAAATAAACATTATGTGAAGTAGGTACTTACCTAATACGTATCTAATCTACCTGCCTAACATTTCAAAGTAGGTAGTAGGTACTAGGTACCAAGGTGGGTAAGTTCTTCGTTCAACAAGAGCAAAATAAATTCTCAAAGCTTGTGAAATATTATATGAATTTAACAAAAACACAAGCAGGTAGTCTGAGAAAGATTGTTAAGTAAGTAGGTAGGTAGGTAGGTACTTACGAAAATATTTTCCATGAGAGTTCCAAAGGTAAAGTGGTTATGGCATCTCGCTTCGTTACTTTAACAAATATTTTAGAACCGAACACGAAAATGTCGCTGTTGTTCATTTCGTTGTTTCTGCAAGGAGTAAAACTGGGTAGGTATAAGGTAGGTATGTAGGTAGGTAGGTAGGTCAATGAAGGCAATACCTACCTGCAAGGTAGATACCGCTAGCGCATCGCGGTCGCCGTATCAAGGAGCGGGTTTGAATCCCGTCTGGTTGGTAATTCTCAATAATTATGAACAGCGGATTTACACCCTGTGTAGGTACTATTATTTATTATGTGACCATACGTACACTTGAAACACCTAAATTAGAGTTGGCTTACCTAAGTTTTTCCCCGAACTGCGAATACCTATTTAAATTAAATTAATTTTTTAAATATATTTTATAGTCAAGTCACCGGGCGACCCGCCTGGGAGTATTATTGTTCTGTGGACCCGCCACCATGGATGCCCGCCACGACGGCGACGCGACGGGCTGTCAATGCCATTTTATCAAATTCCCCATTAATCAAACTTTTTGGGGAGAAAAACATGAAGGAAAAAAATCCATGAAGTTATAGGTAAATCTGGAGGCCACGCTCGTCTAGACAAATATGAAGCAAATCGACTGAGTTCTATCTCGCTCCACTTAGGTCCCCCTCCTCTCTTTCTAGTAGGGTGACCCCTACTACAAAGTAAAAGAGACAAGTTCAAAAACGATGTTTGTGAAAACCTAACAATGTAGAATTGAAACTATCGTGGTTGGGAATCATATTAAAAGATAAACGGCTAATTACCACTAATTTCGTCACTTCTGAAGAGGCTTCTGAATTCAGTCTCGAAACGTCAGCAAAGTGACGAAATTAGTGGTAATTAGCCGTTTATCTTTTAATACCTAACAATGTGGTAAGAATGAATATTCGTACCATTCTTTTATAAGTAGATAATATTGTAAACTGAGAGACGTTTGAATGGAAAAAATAATTTGTCATAGTATCCTGCCAGCAATTAATTCCCTAACACATAACTCTTATTCCACTCTTATAGATGTGGTTGTCATTTTGCAGATAAAAATAAAACAATGTAGGTATTATAATTATATAATCTGTATGTATTAGTTGTATTATTCTTTCTGTAAATAAATGCATATCTGCAGGTACAAAATGATTAGAGATCCACCAACTTATCTGTAGAATGAAATGTATGTAGATGATAGAAAACTACATACATTTCATTCTACAGATAAGTTGGTGGATCTGTACTGCATATTTTGCTGTCTCATAAAATTGTTTTTTTTATTTGTCTCTGGCTAGCCATTGTCTTCTCCTTGTTGGATCCTTAGGAAAGCTAACAAAGGAATAAAATAAATTTAAATAACTGAGTAACAATATAAAAAAAAACTATATACCTAGGTAGTATAAGCGAGAAAGAAGATCAGAGGGCCTACCACAGGTTTGTAATTTGTTGCAACTCGGAATAACGAAAACCGAATTGCGACTCGAAATGTGGTAATTTATATGGAGTCACCGATGAGCGCCCCTAGCGGATAAGTTGCGGAACTTATTTGCTAGTATGAGTTTCTTTGGTTATACCGACTACCGAAAAACGAGTCGGAAATCCACTCACTGCGATCATTTCGTGAGACCAACTCACGATTACAACGGTTTTTCTGCAAAATGCGATGCTGAGTTCCCAAATTGACAGTACTATGATCGAAGTCACTCGAAATACGATAATCTTTTCGTGTTTCACTCTCACTTGGGTTTTGGACGGTGAGAAGCTTGTTTTCGTTATCTTGAGACCAAATCTTGGAGTATTTTGGAACGATTTTTTTTCTTTTTTAATTCAATTATGTCTTTTAGATATTTTCTAGCATTATCTAATTTTATGAATCGTCTAAATTGGATAGGGATCCGAGATAACCTATAACGAAAACAGCAAACGCAGGTAGAGTTGTAAAAAACAATGTCCATAGAATATGAATAAAATATTTACTATCAACTCCATAAACTTTATCATAATCTGAAATTACATTGGACTTGTCCACATTTTGTAGTAGCTTCACTTTTCTATTACATAGAAGATTATTGTTTGTGTTTCTGAAACAAACAAACAATCGCACCTATTTCAGAGCTTTTTTTTAAAAAAAATGGTAATTTAAACGTTTTTCCTTGGAGGAATGAATGCTTAAAGCGACACTGACTGCTTCGAAAATCAAATTCCATAGAGATTTGGTAGCATTTCAAGTTTTAAATCCAATGCGCCATCTTTCTAAAACCAACAAGTTACGAGTATCTCGGAAGTTACGGGTGAGCGCTCGATCGACCGATTTACGAGTACGCCGAACACTCAGGGTAAGGTGAAAGATGTATCGATTGAAATTACTTCATTCGGTAACGAGTGCTCGCTACTCGGAAGTCGGAAGTCGGTCGAATTTCTTTGCAAAACTTAGCATAAGCCCTCAGTCTAAACTTCCGAGTCGACAAAATTATATTTATGTTATTGACAATTCGCCTTAGAGACGCATTCGGTGTTGCCGCAGTTTACGGGATGCCGATTTCCACAAAGATGGGACAATTGAAAAATATCTATTAATCGTTAAATTATATCGGTTTGCTAGATCAGATAAATATTATTTTACAAATTACTTATAGGTTGTAATAATTATTTGCCATATTAAATTACCAATTATGAAATTCTTTGCCATTACAATGAAAATTTTAATTTAAAGGTAAACAATGGGCGAATTTCGATTTCTGAGATAGCATCACAGGAGTCCAACAAACGGTCAATGTACTTTGCTTCAACATAAAGTACAGAGTGAGGCCTCCAGATTTACCTATACCTAACTGCATGGAAAAATCTGCAAATAAAAAAAAAATTAAGATGCAGATGCAAAATTATTTTAAGAAATGAAACAAGTTTCAACTAGGTGTTTCAAATCTGATTTCAATAATCACACTTATACGGATACCTATTATAAATGCGAATGTTTGTGTGTGAGTGTGTCAGTGTGTTTGTTACTTCTTGACGCTGAAACGGCAGGACGGTTTGAATGTAAATTTGGAATGAAGATAACTGAACTCCAGGAATAACACATAGGCACATATTTATCCCGATATTCCGACGTGATCGAGACTTACTCGGGTAACACCGCGGGGCGCTGCTAGTACTTTCATATGTACCTATTTTGTATCTTTCTTCTAGGCTTACATTTTGATTCATCTGGCTAAATGAGTGAACACCTAAGTAATGAGTAAGTTATTCCTGTGATAAAATATTAGGTAAGTACCTACCTAGGTAGGTATACAAATTAAATATTTTATAAAATAGGTACCTAACAAGAGAAGTCACAGACTAGACTACTAAGACTACCTACTAAGAATAAGTTTTCGCAATTCACTAGTAAACAATATTACTGTAACTGAGTGTAACTTGAATGTTTTAAAGTTCTGAGAATTTTCTCTTTCACTCTACAATTATTCTATAGGTCTATATTAGTAGGTATTACTATTATTACTATACTATTAATATACTATTATTAGTCTTAATTAGTCTATATTCCTCAAAGGTCGCAAGGGGTTGGATTTAGAATCGTTTGGCAGGAGGAGGAGGGTGGGAGTAGGGGGAGAGGAAGGGGAGGGGTACCCCTTTGCCCCTGGTACCAGTCCCATAACAAGGTAACTTATAGTTTTCGAGAAAAAAAACTTTTTAGGTTAAGTATGATTTTTTTTAATTGGAAGTGTCGGATGTTACGGGACTCATCGCCAACTTGCAGGGAGGGTGCAGGAAATTCCAGCCTCGGCCCCCTTGTCCAGGAAACTTGTGCTTTTAAAGAAAAATAATAAAGATTTTTTTTATTGTTGGCTGACTGTGTGACTCGACACAGAGCACCCCGACAATAGTTGGTTAGGTTAGGTCCGAAAAGAGTGGCAGACCCGATACGGAGCACCCTGACTCCACGTGGTAAAAGAAGGTATAGTAGGTAATAATCTAATAGTGGGTGCGTTCAATCGGTACACTCCAAGGATGTAGTTGTTTTTTAACCACACTTTGAGGCTCTGAAAGACTTGGATTGACACGTAATGTCAATGACATTGTCAATTTTTGATGTAATCAAACGCTTTCTTCACCCGGTGTTGCCAATTTAGCTCTTTTAGAGCTAAATTCAGCTCTATCTCAACATTGTCAGCTCACTTTTTTCCAAAGATGTTAGTAGATAATATTAATGAATGAACGACAAAACCAAAGCCTACAGTTTTGTTATTGTTGCTGTGTAGTGAAGTAGACTGATTTGTTAAATCACATAACCATCTTTCCCGCCATTTTCGAAAAGAGACGTCGTCTACTTATATTTTATTTTATTTCCTAGTGTTTTTGAGTTATTTTGTATAAGTTTGATGGCATTTTAACCAATGTGGTCGTCTTTAGAGCACAAAATTGGTGGAAATTGTCTACCAAAGTTTTTTTGTAAAATGGCCACCATTTTACTAAAACATAACTGTGACTTTAACGACTTGGAATGATTGTAACGGTGCAAATTATATTGTACAATAAAAAATTATAACTACTTGAAAATGACAAATACAAAAGCAGTGCGAAGCCAATTATTAAGAAAAAAAAACATTACCTGCATTGTTTATTTTGCTCCTTTTTACTGAAACAATTAGCCTTATTTTTAACTCTTTTTTTAGATCTCATGAAGCAGAGTAAGACTGTTTTATTTTATTTTCAATAGCAATGGAAAATAAAGTCATGAGGCCGACTTTTTAATTTTCAAAATTTTGTTACCAATTTTTTTTATATTCCTCTTGACCTAGGAACTTGTTTTGTAAATATGCTACTTGTTATGTGTTTAGATCGATATGCTTACACCCAATCGATATATTGTACACCAAAAAATAAACTTAATAGGATTAACAAAAAAATAACTAACTTTTTTTTTAACTAAAAAAAACCTGTAATTGGGCGGCATTATCGCTGAAAGCTTATTGAGTGTGTATTTATATTTTACCAATAATTACTAAAAACTTGAAACATTTCGAGAATTTTCAGGTACATTTGGTACGGAACCCTGAATGTGATCCGACATGCACTTTACAGTTGTTTTAACCCTTTTAGGCAGGTTAAAGATACCCCCAGCAAAGATCCTTCCAGCCTTGATAGGTACCTACCTACTGACAAAGACAAAAGCTAGCCTTGATATTTCACAGAAAAATATATTGGTGATGTTTGCAACATCAAATCAATATTGGTTCAGTTGTTACGGCGTGATTGACTAACAAAGTCTTAGAGCATTTCATAGCAAAATAATCTAGGAGCTGATAACAAGTCCTGTTTCACTTTTTTAAAAAACCCTCTCGTGTAAACTGGAACTTTCGCAGTTACAATATTACTCGTTGGGCTCACATAAAATACTTCTCCATCTATGGATGGACAAGGTTTTTTTGGGGTGAAGGGTGGGATTGACTTGACTTTGACAGCAATCTAACGTCTAAATCGTAACAACCGAACACCCACCCAAAACGGTGGTTGTTCAGTTAGGGTCACGTGACGCTAACCGAACGCTCTAGCCGAGCCTCCGAACGGAACAACCCATACGCTTTGGCGACAAGCACATGATTTGACTTTGACAGACGTCAGAATTGTCAGAGGTGGTTGTTCGGTTAGGGTCACGTGATGCTAACCGAACGCCCTAACCGAGCCTGTGAACGAAACAACTGTACACTCTGGTGACAACTAACACTCAGAGTGTACCCACTGAATGCACCCTAGGTATAGTAAATAAGAGGATCGGGAATAATCGGGATTAGCTTCAGACCGAGCCGAGACGTCATAAACTAACCAGTCCAGGTTAAAACTAAAAATCTACCAATTTAGTAGTTCTCGCAGAAATTTATTATTTGCCCAAAAAATAACATCGCTTGCAAAGAATAACTTGGAAACAGGTAAAATTATTAGTTCATGAAATCGAGATTCAATTGTTTTGCACAGTACTTTTGAAACTGTTCGTTTCCAATGGCGAATGTTGTTGTGCCTTTCGCAACAACTGTCCCGTCTCCTCTAAATAAGCATGCTTCCATTATTGGCGTGTTAGTGCTATTTTTTAGAGTCTTCACTTCAACTGTAATCTTGTCTCCTTTTTGAGCTGGTTTGAGATAGCTGAAAATGTTGGCAACATTTATAGTTTATGTATCTACCTACCTAGTAAAATGTAAAACGCATCCATCAGCCTTATATTTTTGAGCATAACAATTGAAATTCACATGTGATTATAAAATTCAAATGTGATCCATACATTTTGCAGAAATTCGTATAGCGGGACAAAGTTTAATCCTGCTATATCATCCATTATTAACATCAGGTAATAAGCGGTACTATGGCCAATTCAGCCTTTGGGGTTAAGCTAGTGTGGCTAGCCGATAGAGGTCATCCATTTGTAATTAATTTGGAGTCCACCTGACTTATACCCGTCAAATATTTCAAATAAGGCTAACATTATGTATTTATTAGGTAGGTACTGAATTTATAAAACTTGCCTGATAAAAAGATTTGTAGTCATTCCAATTCTTCCGTCAGTTTTTCCTAGATTGGCGTATACACATGCCACGTCTATAATCGATGCTATGTATCCTCCGTGAATTGCATTTGTACCGTTGCACATACTAGAATCTATTTCGAACGTTGCTTGGAGATGCTTATCGTTTAACGATGTGAATTTTATCTAGAAATAATCTTAGATTGGGTAAGTCAAGCATGAACGAATGTCATGATGGTTTTTTTGTATGTTAGTCACAGTGGCTTTATTTCGTTTGGTGCTTTCCACACACCGTGGCTTCCATTTAAACAGTTCCATGGTGGTTTAAATATGCAGGCTTAAAATGTAAACTTTCACACGTAACCGCGTCAGTGAACCATACAGAAATAGTTCCGACGCAGGTGGCAGCGTATGTTAAATGAAGTTGAAAAATTGAAGTATTGAACCTTTCACACCCACTCACGTTTAGCATGGCGCTGGCGAAGTCATCTTACTTCGGCCCATAAGTACAACTGTATTTGAATATTTTTGATACTCAACTGAACGCATGAGCAGCATTAGCCTGCACACGTCAAAGGTCTACAGCTGCTACACGTTTAAATGGTTACCTACTGTATAAAACCATATACAAGTGTCAAAGATGGAAACCTAATGATATGACTGTTTTGTTTTCATTGTCTACCAACTAGACTAGGCAACTAAAGTATTAAAAAAAACTTTCAGAGGATGCTATTGAGATTTTAATCTTGATGTCATTATAAGTGTTTTGTTTTGCCGAAGGTAATTGCATGATGATGATACAAATCAAAAGCTTATTTTATCATCACTTATATTTTATGATTCCTGAGCACTTAGCAAAAAACAAATTGTTTATAAAACACTAGAGTTAGGTCACCTAGATGTTTAAATTTTATTAGTATTAGGTAAGTTACGTTTTTATTTTTTTTATACTACTGAATTGCGGAACAATCAGATGGCCCACCTGATGTTAAGCGGTAACCTCTGCCTATGAACAGTGCATTACCTCATAGGTCACGTCCACCTAGGACGCACCCTATGTGGCATTGCCCTGCGCCCGCCACCCCGAGACATAAAGATGAAAAGTCTCATGTGCCTGTAATTTCACCGGCACCCTTACCCTTCAAACCGGAACACAGCAATGCGAGCACTACTGCTTTGCGGCAGAAATAGGTATGGTGGTAGTACTTCCCCGGACGAACTCTTTCACAAAAAAGCTCTACTACTACTAAACGAAAAACTAAAATAAAATAGGTCAAGAGCATGTTCGACTTAAGTGCAGAGGGTTCCGTACAATCAGGCTACCATAGTAACTAGCAGTAGACCAAATTAACTTTTTAGCCCTTGGTAAAAATGCAACAAATTTTATTATACGTATTTCTTTCCACGAACTTTATCAGTTTCCCATGGGAATTTACGAGTAGTTGTTTTCGTTTAGGTTTTCCTGTAAACTATGATATATCTATATAATTCATTCATAATTATTTTTTGTAACGCACTACTTTAGTTTTTATTTCTTCATTAAATACCTATGTTTTTAAACTTTGCATTCTACAAGTACAAAAAAAAGTGTTCCTTATAGCGAGACATTTCTTATGATATGGCGCATGATGCACTTGACAACTAACAGTTATCAGAATTTAATTTGGCATAAAAAAGGGTAAATGGGAGATGACTGGAATAGATTGGAGGAGTATTCAATTTATCCATACAGAAGCTGACAAGAATGAATAATATAAACTGATCATCGTAGATCAAAACTGCCAATAGATACCCATTTGAAGAAACAACACATTAAATAAAATTAAATAAGTACTTGATTAGTCACATCACATAACGTACCTTGTTGAATATGGTCGATGTATCAAAGAACATGGAACTGTCTTTCGCATATTTTTCTAATGCTTTCACTACACGCAAACCTCGAGGGCTGAACATAGTGGTTCTAGAATCTTAGATATATTTTTTATATATAATTGATTTTCCTTGCTTTTACGTATCAACAAATAAACTACTTAGTTGCACGATCACGAAATTGTGTATAATAAAGTAACTGAATACGGTCAGATATAAATACTAGCTCCAGCATGACAGTGTACTATTACGATTGACGTGATTGGTCAAGAAATATTGGTCGTCAAAAGATATAGGATTAGATATAAGGTAAGTATACCTACATGAACATGTAGGTATACTTACTTTATTTTTTGTCTTGAAAACCACTATTTTGAATAGATTTTCAGTGACTATCACGAACTAGACTACATAATTGTATATCTATCTACACAAAGCGATGCTTGCTTCATGAATGTGTTGTCCTTAATGTTGTTTTTCCCGGTAATCCTGGTTGTGGTAAGGTAACAGGAATTGGTGTTGAGTTTGATGATGTATAATATTATGTATATATTATGTATATATTAACATTATCTGTTACAGGTAGCAACAGTACCCAGGTACTAATATAAAAAAAACTCATAACTTCTGATGAAAACGTTTCCTCCTCCAACAAATTCAAACGTCCGTCTCACGTAAGAATGGAATCAAAAAATAAATAATTATTGCTTCTGGGCAGTCGGGTAAGAAAAGAACGGTAGCTTTTAGATTTCTTTGCTGGTAACTCTGACCGGATCAACAAGCGGTCTTGCTTGCCAATAAATTTCGCTAAATCAACAAAAAATACAGTTTTTCTGTGATTTACAGTTCTACAATAAAGTTATTTTATTCCTTTAGGCCTCCTTAATTATATCTTGCCATTTTATTCAGTAAAGTGTGCCTAAAAATGCTCTAATTCGATTGATCATCTTTGAGTGGCAAATGGTTCAGCGATAGATCGCGCGTTTTCTTCTATTTTCTATGCAAAACATGGATTCGTTCAATGAAAACCCTAGTGAAATGGATTCTACTTCTCAAAACACAGGTATTATTAACATTTCATTTGTAAAATATAAACTAAAATGAAACAAACCAAATTAACAGCAAGTTGTATAATCCGACTAAATAATGATGCGAGCCTGATTCTGAAATCTGATTAGTCTTTTCTATCGAAAACAGGTCATTGTTGTAAAAACTGAATTTTTGATTGTTTTCTCATGTTTAAATTATCGTACATGTAATAATTGTCTACAAATCCTATCTTTATCGTTAGGTTATGAAAATCAGAGATGTGACCACGTGATTTGGACGGGTTATATATAATCCAAACAACTTTATTCCTATGTTTTTAGAAAAAAGTGATCAATAGAAACCTTGTAATAAATTTTGATAAAAAGAAACTAGTCCATAATGAGTCTGTAGCATAGAATTGTTGGTATCATATCGATAAATGCTAGTAGACTATCTAGTTTTAGGTTATACTTGTAATCATTACCTATTTAGATTTTGGTTAAAATAATATTTGCCTTGGATGCATGTTTCTATCATACACAAAATAACAAAGTAAGTAAGTAAGTAATATCTTTATCTCAGGCTTATTGAGAAATGTACTAAACCTAAACAATAAGCCCATAGCAACATAAATACCACAAAGCCTAGCACAAAATATCTATTAATATTTGACAGATTTTATCTCCATCTTTACATTATTTCAAACGTGAATGAAAACATTGTGAGGAAGCCAGTATATTATCATAAACAACAATTAGATGTCATTAAAAAACCTACAATTGTTAGTAGTTGAGCTTTTTTTGTTAATGAGTTTGTCTTGGGAAGTACTACTATATCTGCTGCATTATCCTGAGCATGGACCTATTTTCACAGCGCTATACACATCAAACACATCAAAAATATATTTTAGTGTGTGTAATTATTGTAGTGTGTAAGCTAAGCTGTGTGTATTTTAGTGTGTGTAATTATTGTAGTGTGTAAGCTAAGCTGTGTGTATTTTCTGATTAAAATAAAGTATAATTAATTTTCGATTGACTAATAGTCATGCGGTATAGATCCAAGTGTCAGTGTGACCATAACTATAGTAGAGTCCGCACCACGACTGAATTCTGGTGACTGGACCACTCGCTAGTTTCTATGTGCAAAACTGCAAAAGTGAAAATCTACCTCTGCTATCCGTTATTTCCTCAAAAGGCCGTCGGACTTCAGTCGTGGCGCGAACTCTAAACAGTTTGGGTATGTCACCTAGCCTGCCACCTTCATGTCATTTAGCTCTAAGCATCAAGTGTAGCTTCATCCTGTGTGGCTTGTGAGTTGACTGAGTAATATTATATTATATTTATTTATTAGAATCACCAACATAGTATACACTGTTACAAGTAATTACAACACATGATAATTATATTATGCATGCCAAGTGCTATCACAATTATAGATGACCGACAACATGCTATTAGGGAGAACAGATTAAAAATAGAAAAAAATAAATTATCACAAATTTACAATCACAGCAATGTCCTACAAATTTCATGAAAATGAAAAATGAAAAATATATGTATTTGGTGTACAAACACACTGGAATACTTACTAGGTATGAAAAAATATTGTGTTAATAGAGACTAGAGAGGTGCTATAGTCCAATTCTAGTCTATTTCTAGTGATCTCCACACTAGCCACGCCTGTATCGTGGAGATCTGTTAACGGTTTACTGAAAACATTTAGGTAGCTGTAAAAATACAGAGACACAACAGGTTACTAGGTACTTAAAATTATGAGAAAAACAGAAACAGCAAAAAAAAAAAAATAAGTAAAATATATTAGACGAGCAAGAATATTCTGTTTCTGAGTAATGTTGTAAACTTTCTATAACATTTTAGCACGGGGTCTCATCCCAAAGAAAAAATATATTGTTCTATTTAAATTCAATAGATGGCGTAACTGGTATAGATTTGTTATTGAAGTATGTGAAAAATTAATATTGGGCCCTGAAAAAAATATTTTGTAATATCAAAAAATACCCATAACACGGGAAAATTAAATAAATGCCTCTTCAATCAAGTTTAATTATTTTTAGTAAAATATAATGATGTCGTTTTCCTAGTGGTAATCATTTGAACTAGGTTGAGGTTTGACACAGTTTGTTTGTAGTACCACATGTAGTACAACTTGATAGATGGCGTTATTTAAAAAAATAAACAGATGACCCGCCAATGACGTCATGCCCAAAATGAAAGAGAAAACTATATAGTATTTACGTTCTATTCTAACATTTTCAAATAAAATATCAGACCTGATTACATATCATTGTAACCAAACACGAACTAGTTATACTTAAAAGGAAATGTCCTGACTGACTGACTGACCGAGTGACAACGCACAGCCTAAACCGCTGGTCGTTGAGACTTGAAATTTAGAGGGTGTAGGTAATATTCCTTTAAGGGTTTAAAGGTCTACTTAGAAAGGAAAATGAAATATTCGTATGCTAAGGGTTTCAAAATGGGGTTCACACGTAAAAACAAAAATGCTGTGTATTGCGGAAAGCGTCGGCAGTAGATACCTACCTACTTGAAATTTTCGCTTCGGCCGTCAAGGAAACCGGGGTTTCGTAACTGGTTCATAGGTACCTAGTTTCCTCAAATAAAATTAACAAACATATGTTTCAGCAATATATAAAAATTGGCACGGGAACGTTGTGTTTGTACAAAAAAACACTTTACGATTTAGCCATATTTCAGCGTAAATTCGACGTTGTAGAATATAGTTTCACGATATAGGTAGTTGTTGGGATTCAAATATTTTCAGGAATGGACTCCTAAATTGGAAAACTTGAGTGTTCGTTCGTTTCAAAGGTTGTGCCACGGCGTGGTTAGTTGTTTTCTGCACGCCGGGAAAGTTTTCTGACTAGGCGCGGACAAAGTCGCGACCGGGTCATCAAGGTGGTTAATGTGGGGTACCGCGAAATTCCTAATCTTAGATTTGATTTTTAACAGGCATGAAGTACAGTATTTAAATTAAAAATATGCATGGATACTACATTATAATTCCGAGGGGTCGCTGTAGGTACCAGAAACACGATAGGACAATATTTTCTCGATATAAAAAAGTCCAAAGTTACATCTATTTTTTGCCTAGATTAGATTGTTTACATATTATTGGGTAAAAAATTCGATAGGTAGATAAAATCAATTCAACAACGCCGAGGGTTCACTGAAGGAGTTTTGTAAAATTATTTACGAGATATTCAATAAAAACCGCTTTTTCGAGCGGCGGGCCAGCGGGCGAGATGCGTTTTATTGTGTATGAAGATTTGTGCCTAGGGTTGACGCAGTCTTAGTAAAGATGTTGAGTTAAAAAAAACATAATCGTCATAAAGGCCCGTTGCACATGGAGCTCTAAAAATGACGGAACTAATCAGTAGATAATTACAATTACAAACCACTTATAAACTGTACCTCGCACACGATGACACGACGCTATATAGATGCTCATGTTGTAAAGTTTCAGTCACTTCTTTACTATCGTCAGCTTCAGCTTATAATCTCAGAGATTAGTAGGCAAACTATTTTATTACACCACATGCAGCATTACCGTGGCAATGGAATCATGAGGTAAAGCATTGTTAAAGGCAGAGGTTACCGCTTAACACCAGGTGGGCTATTTTTTTTTTTTTTTTATACTACTTGGATGACGGAACATGCAAGAGGCCCACCTGATGTTAAGCGGTAACCTCTGCCTATGAACAGTGCATTACCTCATAGGTCAGGTCCACCTAGGACGTACCCTATGTGGCATTGCACTGCGCCCGCCACCCTGAGACATAGATGAAAAGTCTCATGTGCCTGTAAGATCTCGTTAGTATTTGAGTTTGTAACTTGTTCTTTTTGAGTAGCTCTATGTACGACGGGCCTAAGTTTTTTAACAAACGCCATCTGTTGAGTGTGTGCGCGTTTTACGCGGCAATTACAGTTGCAGGTGCTAGGTGGCTCTAGCTATCAATTGCGCTGCTAGCGGCATCTAGCGTCCAGGTAAGGCAACCAAATTAGCCCGCACAATAGCCCGAGTTATGGCGGTCACGTTTCGTTGTATGGCATGAGGTATCTGTACTAGTATAGTATTATTTTATCTGTGATTTTAGTAAAACATTTCCAGGAGCTGTCAACCAGCCGGCTGAAGCTGTGGCGATGCCAGCTGACAGCTCGCAGACACTGTTCCCCGACAGTCCTGTGTACGAGCCAGATGAAGATCTAGAGGTCATTTTCAAAGTTTCGTTATAAAAGGAACCAACAAAAATAACAGAGAGCATTCTACTGTACAAAGTGTGGCAACATATAGGAAGACAATAGGCCATGCATTTTCCCAAACTCCAATGACTCCAAAATTTTAACATCTTAAGTTTCACAGCTGCCCATCTGCCGTTTGACGACCTCTGTGGCGCGGCGGGCGCAGGTTCGCCTGCGACGCCAGAGGTTCTGGATTTGATTCCCGCCTCAGAACAAACATTTGTACGATCAGCAGATAATTGTGCAGGGGATGTTCTGGGTATTTTCTATGTATAATAAAAAATATCTATCTATGTAATGTATTGTGTTAAGTATATCAGTTATCTAGTACCCATTACACAAGCTCTGCTTAGCTTGGGGCTAGATAATGTTGTGTGAACTGTCCAGCATTGTTTAAAATTATTTATCAACACTAATATTATAAAGAGGAATGATTTGTATTTTTGTGTGTGTATGTTTGTAATGAATAAAAACAAAAACAACTGCCGATTTCAAAAATCCTTTCACCATTGGAAAGCTACATTCACCCTGAGTGACATAGGCTACCAGGGGGTTTAGGAGGGGGGGCGGGGGGCTATTTTTCATCCTGAAACTACCCGTGCGAAGCCGGAACGAGTCGCTAGTTTTTTATAATATGATTAATTTTCACCTGGAATAATGTGCAGATTTTGCAGTAATGATTTTGCATGTTTCAGCCCTTCCTCATCAGTGATGATACTGAGAACATCACTTCTAACAAAAGTGAGTATATTTGTATATTATAATGTGTCCGCCTATGAATAGACCCTTCATTCTCCGTCCATCGATGTTATAAAGCCCACTAAGAGATCACCCCAGTGGACGGACAGTAAAATCCACCTGAGTACTCAAAACCAACACTGTAATCACCAATCCGCCTGCCAAACGTGGTTATCATGGCAAATTCCCCCTTGCATTGTACGGGGGAGGCCTCGTCCAACAGTGGCTATAATGCAGCAGTGGATGTGTCTTATAAAATGTCTGTAGTTGCCTCTGCCCACCCCTAGTATGATATCTTCATAGAAGACAGTTGTGAGGTAGTTGAATGAAAAACAGTTGATCATCAGCTGATAGATGCCCACCGCTGGATATAGGCTAGTCCATAGAATGACACAACAAAGGTAAAAAAAATATAAGGTAATAAAAGGTGGGCCATCACCATCATTTTATTTGGGTAAATGACTGAACTGGCATGTTGCCTACCTTATGTTAACCGGTTACCCCATCCAACAACATATGTAATACCTCTTGGGTCACCACCTAGGCCACCTAGGACCTACTCTTTGTGGCACTGCACTGCGCCCGTCATCCTGAGACAAAGATGAAAGGTCTCATGTGCCTGTAATTTCACCAGCACCAAACCAGAACAGAACAGCAATAAACCGTCTTCCGGTGACCTTTGCGATGTCTTTCCTACAACTGCGTCATCGGTCACTCTAGAAACTTTTTTCACCAGCTGTCGCAAATGCACTAAGTCATAAACAGAAATCCAAAACTTACAGATGAGGACCAACAGCCAGTCCAACCAAAGCGGAAACTCTCAGACACTGCCAGTGAAACATCAGCTAAAATACAGAAACTCGATCTGCCCGAACACGAGACTGTCTCCTCGCAAACCCTTGACGATGAAGTCTCTGAAATAAACGCTGGCAAACGCAAGCTTGAAGACCTAGTGTTACCATCCACCTCCCGTGTTCTCACCCCAGTACGATCCAGTCCTAGGAAGCTCAAACGGAGTAATAGCGCCGAAATAACCGAACTCAAAACGCCAAAGACGCCCAAATCGCGACCCGCTAGCGTCGACATATACAATCGGAAAACGCCGCGAAAAACACCTGCGAAACAAACTGACGAAGTTGTAGTTATAAAATCTGATAAACCTTCTATACCTAAAGTGGAGTTCGTGAAACAAATCTCTTCTCGCCCAAGCGTAGAATTTGTAAAAGAAATCCGACTACCTAAAGTTTCTGAAACGATCGCCGAAGAAAACTCCGAACTTTATGAATCGCAAGAAATCCATCTAGCGCTATCACCAAGCCCAGATGATGACGTCAAAATCATAGGCTCAGTCTCGGTCAATCACAGCAGCGACCCTGTCACTGTAAAAGACAGGAGAGAAATCCTCGACCCGGGAAAAGTATCTCAAACCAGAAGCGACGGATATAATTACTCCGATCAGAGCAATCTGTCTCAACCGATACCAAAAGGTTTTGGAAATACGACAGATCAGGAATCTACCGATAGCTTTTGTTCTATGAATTTAGAGAGCCCTGACCACGTGCCGAGTGTAGCTTCGAAAATGATCTCTAAACTTTCTAACGGCAACTCCTCAACTCCTACCGAAATCGCCGAAGCTTCGAAAGTCTTGGCCGAAGACAGTGACAACACGCCTGATACAGTAAAGTTACACAGCGGGAAAGGCAAGCGCGGTAAAATCGATGCTTTTCGGACTAGCAACACCACTACACCATCTACCATTTCTCCAATGCAAAATGGGCATTCCCTACCTATAAGTACGCCTCAGATTCCGGTATTCGATATCCACGTAAACTACAACGAAGATAACGAGTTTCTATCCCTATACATCGTGAAGACGGACAACGATATCGGCTTGGATATCTGTCGAGAATATCAGAGGATTTCAAAGAGATTTACCGTCGATCCGTACTTAGCTGATGCCTCAGTGTCTCCATCGAGCGTGGCGAGTTCTAGTGTGTCGGCGTGTAGTATGGTAAACCTACCGAATAGGACGTCGTTCGCTTCTACAGTTAGCTCATCAACTTCAACATCCAGTAACCGCACCAGCGATGGAAACTTCGTCGTACCGCAACCGCCGCGCAAATCTGTCACTAACCCGTCTACATCTGTCAAAGGGTACGACAACTTAATTGAGAAACTAAACGACATATTCCATCACGTCAGGGAGACGACTATTGATGAACGAAACCGTTCCCTAAACGAAGAGAAATCCTCCATCGGAATTCAAGTGTGTCTATCCAGTGACGGTGCAACTACAAATGGAAACGCTAGTCCCGAAGAAGTGAATAAATGCGACAAAAACACCCCTAAAAGCTCTTTAAAGAAGTCTCGCGTTCGCGGTCGACGACAGATCGCTGGTAAGACTAAGCGCGCAATCTTGCCCACGCAAGCAGAAGAGCCGGAATATATGCACGGAATGAATTCCCCTGAAATGATACCGACCAATGGGGAAAATGGGAAGGCGTCCCCAGTGTCTCCTAAAGATGAAAAGTCACTACTTAATCTAGTTGCTACACCTAAATCGGTTAACAAGCTGAAGCAAAAGCGTCGGCCGACCTCGCCTAGACCGGCCACGCCTGTCGACACCCCTAAAGCCGTCAAGACGGAGTATCCCGGGTATGCGCCGGATACTGTGGTGCTCGCCAAATGGGTGGATAGACGATACTACTCGGGAAAAGTATTGGAGATCACAGAACCGAACAAGTATCTGATTAAGTTTGACGACGGACAAAGCAAGGTAAATATCTCGATACCTTATTGTATATTTTTATTTTTCAGTTTTACTTTATTTTTGACCCCCGACGCAAAAACGACGGAGTGATATGTTTGACGTGTCTGGATGTGTGTGTGTGTGAGTGTGTGTGTGTGTGTGTGTCTGGGTGTGTGTCTGTCTGTGGCATCGTAGCTCCCGAACGGATGACCCGATTTGTTTTTTTCTTAGTTTTGTTTCTGTCTAATTCGTTTTTAGGGTTCCGTACCCAAAGGGTAAAACGGGACCATATTACTAAGGCTCGGCTGTCTGTCTGTCTGTCCGTCTGTCACCAGGCCGTATCTCATGAACCGTGATAGATAGTTGCAATTTTCACAGATGATTTATTTCTGTTGCCAATACAACAACATAATATATACTGAAAAATAGAATAAAATAAATATTTAAGGGGGCTCCCATACAACAAACGTGATTTTTCGAAATGTAGGTTAAGCAATATTTTTTCGCCGTTTTTATAGATCATGGTACGGAACCCTTCGTGCGCGAGTCCAACTCGCACTTTACCTTATCTTGTTTGCTCTTTTGTATAGTGTTGGTATGACGGATCAAGCTTATGAATGATGTTGTATTAAATTGAAGGTGCTACTGGACGAGTTCATAATATTCGGCGACTTGAAGACGTTGCCCCTGAAGGGACAGTCGGTGTACGCAGTGGTTGATGAGGAGCAGAACTACGAGCCCGGGCTGGTGATGGGGGTGGAGGAGAACGAGAGTGGCACTGTCACCTACAACTGCATTACTGATGGGTGAGCTTCTTTCAATCTTTGCTGTATGACCTCTGTAACGCGTCGGGCGATTAGCCGGCTGAGATGCGTAAGGTTCAATTCCCGCTGCGGGTCAAATGTTTGTATGATCTGCAAATATTTGTTCCGGGTCTGGTTGTTATGGTACCATGGTACTAGTAGTCTCTGTTACCCACGACACAGGGAATCCTAGGACTATGTGTGTAACTGTTGGGTGTTATGTTTATGAACATTTTTACTACTATCACTCAAAGAACATTCTATGAGTAGTATGAGTATGAGTGTGAGTATGACTGACAACTTTGGAACAGCGTAGACAACGGAGAAACCTACAAGATACCTATTGAATAGTCAGTATAACATACCCGACTTGAGGGATTTATTTACCTTAAATAGCAACAAGTTGAGGGGATACTCACAAAAGTTCGTAATGCTGCCTGGAACCAGAAATCCCAGGAAAAACACATCTTGCCCAACCGTGTAGTAAACGCTTGGAACCGCGTCTTGATTGTTTTATTGTTGGTTTAGATGACGTTGCCGTTTGCCCACAGAGACACGAACGTGACGGTGACGGCCAGCGAGCTGTACCTGACGGAGGACCAGGCGCGCTCTTTGAAGGACTCCACGCCGGAGCGCGGCCCCTCCGCCCCCTCCACGCCGAGGGCGCGCCGCCATAACAGAGAACTAGACTTGGATAACATCATACAGGTAATGCATCTTAATAAACGTGGATGTCGTAAAAGCCGACTAAAGCTAAGGCCAAACTAACGCGTTCAGCCCGCGTCCTCAGTGGCGTGCACGATGGCGATCAATGGTAAGACAATGGATCACCACCGTGCACGCCATCGCGGACGCGGGCTGAACGGGTTGGTTTGGCCTTAGCTTAAGGGTTTACCCGGACTTTTGATAGGATTCGTTGGTATAAGATTTGTCCTGGTTGCTAGCTTATTAAAGATTGTGTTATTACTGGAAGAAAATGTTAGTCGAGTCAGTCGTGGGAAGCAATGGCGGCGATGAGCTCACCACTTGTCACGTTTATATTCCATGATGGTACAACCCACTGTGGAAAGAAGCCCATTGAGGAAAGTGTGTATGTATGTATGTACACTTGGCTGTACCAACCCAAAGCAGAAATCTTCATACAAAAATACCGCCTCGTGCCGCTCGAAAAAGCCGTTTTTAGGGTTCCGTACCCAAAGGGTAAAACTGAATCATATTACTAAGGCTCGGCTGTCCGTCTGTATGTCCGTCTGTCACCAGGCCGTGTATCATGAACCGTTATAGGACAGTTTAAATTTTCACAGATGATGTATTTCTGTTGCCGTAAACAAATACTAAAAAACAATAAAATAAAGATTTAAGGGGGCTCCCATACAACAAACGTTTTTTTTTTGCATTTTTATTGATAATGGTACGGAACCCTTCGTGCGCGAGTCCGACTCGCGCTTAGCCGGTTTTTTTATTCTTACCATAGATCCCTTTGTACCTTCCAGGGTCCCCGCAGTGCGCGCAGTCGAGACAAGAGTGGAACCTCCAGCGCTAGGAAACGTGTCCACTCACCGAAGAGCCCTAAAGCCTCCACGTCAGGTAACCATAACCAATCGTCACTTAATTATTTTGTGAAAATTATTTGTTTGACGTTTACCTTTTGTATGATTAAATGACTATCTGACTATCTGACTATCTTAACCTCACTCACACTAACCATGCTGTGCAAGCCTGTAATTGGCACACATTCTATAGTATATTTATATGGTTTTAAATAAATAACGGCTTATTACCACTGTATTTCGTTGCTTTGCTGACGTTTCGAGACTGAATTCAAAAGCCTCTTCATTATGAAGAGTGCTCATGATGAAGAAGCTTCTAAATTCAGTCTCGAAACGTCAGCAAAGCGACGAAATACAGTGGTAATAAGCCGTTATTTATTTAAAACTAGCGGCTCGCCCTGGCTTCGCACAGGTAGCCCCCCCCCCTCTATGTGCTTCTCCTGGTTCTAAGCTACCTCCCCACCAATTTTCAGCCAAATCGGTTCAGCCGTTCTTGAGTTAAGTGGTGTAACCAACACGACTTTGTTTTATATATAACGAAGTACAAAATAAGTTTGTGGTTTTTTTATAAGGACGCGCAGAACCGTTGGCCCTTATACTGGTCAACGATTCTGCCTTTAAAACTTTGCTCTATCTTATCTAGTTACTTCTCATTGAATGTACGACTATCAGGAAATTTGATTTCAAAACTCACTAAAATTGGAATAAAACATGTAATAAGCAAAGCTTGATAAAAGCAACAATTTTTATTAAAAATTACAAGAGTTCAACTTACAATGTTGTCTGCTCAAAAATCCGAAGCAAAAGTCAGTGAGCTCTCTAGCACGTGTGCCGCCATCTTTTTCTTCTATCTAACCTCCCCTCGAGTCCAGGCAGATGGCGCCGTAAGCGCTTGAAACTAACTTCATTATTGACTCGCATAAAATACCATCATTATTTTTATCGACAATGCTCAAATAATTACAAAACAAATTTGAAAATTCACTGCTAAATTATTAATGATTTTTGCAAGCAATCAAAACCTTAAATAAAAATAATTAAACTTAAAGTGGTCACATTTTTTTGAAAAATGAATTGGTAAATCACAAAATGATAAATTAACTTATTGATTAAATAACTATTTGTGATTTTAAAGTCCTAATATTTTGATAACACTAATAATTTCGTCAAACAAAAACAATATTAAATTGTAGTATCTTAAAACGGTGATCGACGCTGGGCCGATGAACCGATGCGGCGACATATATAATATAAGATGATTACCAACCACGATAGTTTCAATTGTATATTTCTATGGTGTTATTTAGTGAGCTGTTGGCGTTGCCAAATACATAAATAACACCTACCAATCGAACCACGTACCAAGTGTTTGTAGTAGAGCTTTTCTGTGAATGAGTTCGCCCGGGAAATACTACCACCATACCTATTTCTTGCCGCAAAGTAGTGCTTGCATATCTGTGTTCCGGTTTGAAGGTGCCGGTGAAATTACGGCACATGAGACTTGCATCTTTATGTCTCAGGGTTGCGGGCGCAGCGCAATGCTACGTAGGGCGTCTCCTGGATGTAAATTGGGCACTTCAGACACATTATTTGCAACAGATGGGGTAATCGCTGAACACTAGAGTCACTTCAGACACATTATTTGCAACAGATGGGGTAATCGCTGAACACTAGAGTCACTTCAGACACATTATTTGCAACAGATGGGGTAATCGCTGAACACTAGAGTCACTTCAGACACATTATTTGCAACAGATGGGGTAATCGCTGAACACTAGAGTCACTTCAGACACATTATTTGCAACAGATGGGGTAATCGCTGAACACTAGAGTCACTTCAGACACATTATTTGCAACAGATGGGGTAATCGCTGAACACTAGAGTCACTTCAGACACATTATTTGCAACAGATGGGGTAATCGCTGAACACTAGAGTCACTTCAGACACATTATTTGTAACAGATGGGGTAATCGCTGAACACTAGAGTCACTTCAGACACATTATTTGCAACAGATGGGGTAATCGCTGAACACTAGAGTCACTTCAGACACATTATTTGCAACAGATGGGGTAATCGCTGAACACTAGAGTCACTTCAGACACATTATTTGCAACAGATGGGGTAATCGCTGAACACTAGAGTCACTTCAGACACATTATTTGCAACATATGGGGTAATCGCTGAACACTAGAGTCACTTCAGACACATTATTTGCAACAGATGGAGTAATCGCTGAACGCTAGAGTCACTTCAGACACATTATTTGCAACAGATGGGGTAATCGCTGAACACTAGAGTCACTTCAGACACATTATTTGCAACAGATGGGGTAATCGCTGAACACTAGAGTCACTTCAGTCACATTATTTGCAACAGATGGGGTAATCGCTGAAAACTAGAGTCACTTCAGACACATTATTTGCAACAGATGGGGTAATCGCTGAACACTAGAGTCACTTCAGACACATTATTTGCAACAGATGGGGTAATCGCTGAACACTAGAGTCACTTCAGACACATTATTTGCAACAGATGGGGTAATCGCTGAACACTAGAGTCACTTCAGACACATTATTTGCAACAGATGGGGTAATCGCTGAACACTAGAGTCACTTCAGACACGTTATTTGCAACAGATGGGGTAATCGCTAAACACTAGAGTCACTTCAGACACATTATTTGCAACAGATGGGGTAATCGCTGAGCACTAGAGTCACTTCAGACACATTATTTTCTCACTGCAGGGCAAATACCTGCCCCGTTTACTTCCACTACTTTTGGAAATATACCAAAAATGTTTGTGTGTAAAAATTTAACCAGATATTTGACGATTAGGTCTAAAATCAGCTAAAACAGCAGCGGGCCGACCGCGGCTGGCCAGCGAGAGCAGCTCCGTCAGCGAGAGCAGCAACTCGGCGCCGCCGCGGATCGAGGAGGTGGCCGGGGTGGAGCCCGAAGTACAACGCACTCCCAGGAAACTAGATGGGGTCAAAGGTACACGCTGAACATTTCTGATTGGTACTTTCATCTCACCATGGTATTTGACCATGGTCCATGCTGACGATGTCTGTGGCGCGCCGGGCGAAGGTTCGCCTGTGACGCAGGATGTTGCGGGTTCGATTCCCGCCTCAGAACTTTTATACTATCTGTATTTGTACTATCTGCAGATATTTGTTCAGGGTGTTCTGGGTATTTTCTATGTATAATAAAAAATATCTATTTATGTAATGTATTGTATTAAGTATATTAGTTATCTAGTACCCATAACACAAGCTCTGCTTAGCTTGGGTCGCAGAGTCGCAGGCGAACCTTCGCCCGCCGCGCCACAGAGGTTGTCATAAATACCTAACTATGTGTTTATATTTTATGGACCTCTTCCCTAAGTTCTACACATTGCTTACAAACACAATCAAATTCAGAGATTGTTTTAAAGTTTGGTCTTTTTAATTTGGACGTCAGTCACATCATAGTTTTTTATTTATTTCACATCCAGTGATTTTCGGGATAATCTAATGATACCTCAATAATCTAAATCGGTTAAGGCGTTTAGTTATGGTGGAATAAAGAAACATACATACAAACAAACATACATAATGTAAATTTACCCTGAAAAGAACACTCCTTATTTTGGGGCAGTTGTATAATAATAAATCGTTGATGATTGATTGTATTAAATTTATTGCCCTTTCGCAAACATAATATATTGTTAACGATTTCAGCTGGTCCACTACAACTAAAAGGCGCGGCCAAGCAGAACATCGGGAAGAAAAACTCCAAACTAAACAAGTTCGAAAACGACGAGGACACAGTGTCTGTACTCGGCCCTATACCCCGCGATAACAACAAGATATTCGCCGGTCTGCACTTCCTGCTGACTTGCACTGATACACCGAAACGACAAACTGCGAAGTCAGAAAAGAATGGGAAGACTGATAAGGTATGGTACATCCTTATCTTATCTCGTTTCTGTATTCAGTCCTGTCCGCGGTCTCAAGATATTCGCCGGTCTACACTTCCTGCTGACTTGCACTGATACACCGAAGCGACAAAATGCGAAGTCAGAAAAGAATGGGCAGACTGATAAGGTATGGTACATCCTTATCTTATCTCGTTTCTGTATTCAGTCCTGTCCGCGGTCTCAAGATATTCGCCGGTCTACACTTCCTGCTGACTTGCACTGATACACCGAAGCGACAAACTGCAAAGTCAGAAAAGAATGGGAAGACTGATAAGGTATGGTACATCCTTATCTTATCTCGTTTCTGTATTCAGTCCTGTCCGCGGTCTCAAGATATTCGCCGGTCTACACTTCCTGCTGACTTGCACTGATACACCGAAACGACAAACTGCGAAGTCAGAAAAGAATGGGAAGACTAATAAGGTATACTACATCCTTATCTTATCTCGTTTCTGTATACGGCCCAGGATAGCGTCGGGATGCCCCAAGTGCTCGCATTGCTGTGCTCTGGTTTGAAGGGTATGGGTGCCGAAGAAATTAGGGGCACATGAGACTTTTTATCTTTATGTCTCAGGGTGGCGGGCGCAGTGCAATGCCACATAGGGCGCGTCCTAGGCGGACGGATCTATGTGGTAATGCATTATTAAAGGCAGAGGTTACCGCTTAACATCGTGTGGGCCATCTGCTAGTTCCGACATTCACGAATTAAGAAAAAAAAAAGCATTGCTGAATTTTTTGGTAGAAATCGTTACTCAGCGATAAGACCACCCATTGTATAACAGTCAATTTTAGTGCAGAAAGTGCATATTTTGTATACTTCTATTGCACATAGGATATTTATTTAACAAGACGTTATTAGAAGAAAAATAACAAAAACATTCAAAATTTAAATCACAAAATACTTCAATAGTCTTCCTACACTCAACGACCTCAGTAGCGCGTCGGGCGAGTAGCCGGCTGAGATGCGAAAGGTAGCGGGTTCGATTCCCGCTGCGGGACAAATGTTTGTATGATCTGCAAATATTTGTTCCGGGTCTGGGTGTATGGTACCACGGTACTCGTAGTTTCTGATACCCACGACACAGGGAATCCTAGTGTGGGATCAGGACTATGTATGTGACTGTTGGGTGCATAGCGTACACAAATGAAATTGCACATTTGCAATTTGCCTTTACGACGGCAGTACTCACTTCAGTCGTCACATAACCACACCCTACATTGTACTGTTTTAATATTACCAACCTAGCAAGTTTGTAAATTATACATCAGTTAAAATAATAAGACAATTTAAATCAGGGTTTGAAATTATCAAGATAAAATATGCTCTTTGATAATTATAAACAGATATTAAGCCTAGGATTCCTTTTTTAACTGATATTACATATCAACATTTATGTTAGAAGCAAGTAGTTTAGTAAATAAATTATACACATTTTACAATCAAGGTTTTTTTTATTTTATAATTGCGTTAATAAAAACTTGCAAACCAAAATACGAGAAGTTAATCAACTACATACTACTTAATTAAATTGATAAGTGGAATATCATCGTCATCAACCTCAACTGCGTTAACTGGACGGGGGCTGCCTGTATCTGAAGAATCGAAATTCAAAATACAACTTTAACTTAAATAATATTTTCGACTATACTTATCAAGATTAATTATCAACCTATATTTATCTTGATAATTATCACTTCGAACCCTGCTTTAAATTGAGTGATGTATTTATTTAAATCCAAACACAACTAACTAGGTCGAAGTAACGATATTACCTTCACCAGGAACATCTGTTAAAGATGCTATGTTATATCCAAACACAACTAACTATAGGTCGAAGTAACGATATTACCTTCACCAGGAACATCTGTTAAAGATGCTATTTTATATCCAAACACAACTAACTATAGGTCGAAGTAACGATATTACCTTCACCAGGAACATCTGTTAAAGATGCTATTTTATATCCAAACACAACTAACTATAGGTCGAAGTAACGATATTACCTTCGCCAGGAACATCTGTTAAAGATGCTATGTTATATCCAAACACAACTAACTATAGGTCGAAGTAACGATATTACCTTCACCAGGAACATCTGTTAAAGATGCTATGTTATATCCAAACACAACTAACTATAGGTCGAAGTAACGATATTACCTTCACCAGGAACATCTGTTAAAGATGCTATTTTATATCCAAACACAACTAACTATAGGTCGAAGTAACGATATTACCTTCACCAGGAACATCTGTTAAAGATGCTATGTTATATCCAAACACAACTAACTATAGGTCGAAGTAACGATATTACCTTCACCACGAACATCTGTTAAAGATGCTATGTTATATCCAAACACAACTAACTATAGGTCGAAGTAACGATATTACCTTCACCAGGAACATCTGTTAAAGATGCTATGTTATATCCAAACACAACTAACTATAGGTCGAAGTAACGATATTACCTTCACCACGAACATCTGTTAAAGATGCTATGTTATGACCCGGATTAAGCTATAGGCTACTTTTAATCCCGATAATCCTACTCCAGTAATATAATAAAAGCTTGTTTTGAAAAGATTTTGCGATTAAATTCCAGGAGACTCGACACTACTCGTCAGAGGAAGACAGCGAAGCCAATTCCGTGGTGGGCACCGACACAGAGGACCTCGTGTTTTGTTCGCGACCTTTCAACAAGGAGCGGTTGAAGGAACAGCTGGAAGCCGGTGGAGGGACCGTGCACAGGTAACCTTCATAGGGCTAGACAGGCCAGTCAGTTTGTTATTTAAATACTTGAATTACAACAAGCTGTTGACCCACCTGATGCTAAACGGTAACCTCTGCCTTTATCAATGCATTATCACACATTTTGAGTAGTAGTAGAGCTTTTTTGTGAAAGAGTTCGTCCGGGGAAGTACTACCACCATACCTATTTCTGCCGCAAAGCAGTAGTGCTCGCATTGCTGTGTTCCGGTTTGAAGGGTAAGGGTGCCGGTGAAATTACAGGCACATGAGACTTTTCACCTTTATGTCTCAGGGTGGCGGGCGCAGTGCAATGCCACATAGGGTGCGTCCTTGGTGGACGTGACCTATGAGGTAATGCACTGTTCATAGGCAGAGGTTACCGCTTAACATCAGGTGGGCCTCTTGCTTGTTCCGTCATCCAAGTAGTATAAAAAAAAAAAACATAGGTCACGTCCATTTAGGACGCGCCATATGTAGCATTACACTGCGCCCGACACCCTGAGACAAAGATGAAAGCCTGTAATTTCACCAGCACCCATACCCTTCAAACTGGAACACAGCAATGCGAGCACTACTGCTTTGCGGCAGAAATATGGAGGAAGTACTTCCCCGGACGAACTCTTTCACAAAAAAACCCACTTCTACAAAACTAGAAGTTCAAAGCTAGGGTAAGCTACAAAAGGTGGTGTATTAGTTTTTTTTTAATCTGGTTTGTGGTGGGTGCAACTTAGTAAACATCAAAAATGGTAACACACGATATTGACGACCTCTGTGGCGCGGCGGGCGATGGTTCACCTGCGACGCAGGTGATTGCGGGTGTGATTACCGCCTCGGAACAAATATTTGTACGATCTGCAGATAATTGTTCAGGGTGTTCTGGGTATAATGTATAATATAAAAAAATGTCTATCTATGTAATGTATTGTATTGAGTGTATCAGTTATCTAATAACACAAGCTCTGCTTAGCTTGGTGCTCGATAATGTTGTCTGAACTGTCCAGAATTATTGATTTATTTAATATCTCGGGACAACTTTGGCAGCTACTAAACCTCGAAATATTGGGTCTTTTTTTAATCACTAATTTTATAAAAGCTTGTATTGAAAAATATATTTGCAACGGTACAACTTATATCTCCAGCCATTTCGACGACGTACCCAAAAACAAGTACTCTGTTTGCAAACTGATCGCGCCTCGCCCGAGCTGTACCGCGAAGTACATCTGCTGCCTCGCCGCGGACATACGCGCCGTGTCCCACGAGTGGGTCATCGTGGGCTGCGCCGGGAGCGCGCTAGTGGACGAGGACGCGTATGCACTGCCGGCGGGATATTCTATCCTGAAGGCGGTATATATCAGTTGGGTAAGTACATCTGCTGCCTCGCCGCGGACATACGCGCCGTGTCCCACGAGTGGGTCATCGCGGGCTACGCCGGGAGTGCGCTAGTGGACGAGGACGCGTATGCACTGCCGGCGGGCTATTCTATGCTGAAGGCGGTATACAGTGGTGGCCATATAATTAAGAACGCTGATATAAAGGGAAGATTTTTTCCAACTAAGATGCAAAACTAATTGTATGCATTTGTTTTTATTTCTCTCGGTATCGTAAAACATTTCCATTGATACACATGATTGGCTAAAAATCAATAGGCAAACTTTTTACACTACTTTTAAACAAAGTATTCCTTATTACTTGCTGGTCACGTAATTAAGAACGCTAAGTAGTTTATACCTTTATTCAAATTTAAATAGATAACACTCAGTCGATTTGTTACTGTTTGTATAATTTTGGCGCCATTACGTGCGGTAAAAGATTAAAGGTGATTGCTTCTTTAGAAAAAACAATGGGAAAAAATAAAAGTTGTGATAAATCTACAAGGGAAGTAATAATAAAACTTCGCCGGAAGAATTGGTCTTATAAAAAGATAGCCGACCATCTCCAATGTTCAAAAACGATGGTTTTCCACGCTGTAAAGCATTTTGCTACGTATCAAACTACTTCGAATGTTCCACGTGTACCAACTCCAAAACAACTCCTCGAGATGACCGAAACATCGTTCGTATGGCAAAACAAAATCCTTTTAAAGGGTCCAATGAGCTTAGAAAAGAATATTTTGGTGAAAACAACCCTTCAGCAATCTCAGCACGCACTATTCGAAGACGTTTGGTAGAAGAAAAATTGCACGGTAGGATAGCAAGAAAGGTACCCATGTTAAAACTTTGCCACAGGCAAGCCCGGCTTGCATTTGCGAATAAGTATGAAAACTGGACTGTGAAACAGTGGAAAAATGTACTTTTTTCTGACGAGACGAAAATAAACAGAGTATGTTCTGATGGAAAACGATATGTACGACGTCCCCCGAATACAGCATTCGACCCAAAGTACACGAAAGTTACATTAAAGCACGGTGGTGGAAATGTGAAAATTTGGGGTTGCTTTTCTGGACATGGTGTAGGACCTGTTTTAAAGTTGATAGAAGGTAACATGGATCAGTTCCAATACAAAAATATACTGGAAGAAACAATGTTACCATACGCTGAAGACGTTCTACCGGTCATTTGGACATTCCAGCATGACAATGATCCAAAGCACACTGCACGCACCGTAAAGGAATTTCTTACAGCGCAATTAGTTTCTGTCTTAGACTGGCCTGCTAACAGTCCAGATCTAAACCCAATAGAGAATCTGTGGTTTGATGTAAAGAAAAAGGTTTCAAATACAAAGTGTGGAAACTTAAGAGAGCTGTGTGACGTTTTTTTACAAGAATGGAACTCTATTTCACTTGCGAAATGTCAAAAATTAATAGAGTCTATGCCTCGCCGGTGTAAAGCTGTAATTAAAAGCCGTGGATATGCTATTAACTATTAATTATAGTTAAATATTTATTAATGTGACTATTATATAACATAACTAGTTGCTTCTCAGAAGGTACACACTCTGTGTATGATACGATTTAAATAAAAAACTTCTAGAACTTCAAATCGTTCTTAATTATATGACCACAACTGTATATCAGTTGGGTAAGTTACCGTCACTGTTACACTACCGTCGTCTGTCTTTCCTGAAGACTATATCTGGGTCTCTTCAAGGCTAGAGTGAATAGGTGCCTTCTAGACCTTTGTGCTCCATCTTCGGCCACATCGTCACTTACCAACAGATGAGATCGTGGTCAAACAAACGTCTATAAATGTTTTAAAAAAGACTACCTCGACTGATTCTGTGACACTATAAAGAAAGAAAATTTGTTTATTTTCCCTAACCAGGACAGCACACACATAACTAAAAAAAAAAAAAATGTACTAAGGTCAATTATTGGGTAGTAATACAACAATAAAATGAAAAAAAAAAAAAAAAAAAACTGGTAGTAGAAAGTAGATTGTTATGTAGTAAGGCATCATTGTGGTTTGTGTGGGGTCAAATAGGTCCTTGTCTCAGGATAAGCTGCACCAGACCTAGGTTCAGTGCAGCGCTGGTTTTCAGACAGGGCCTAGGTAAGTGATGCCACGAACATCAATTAACTACTATCACGACAATACTGCGACACAAGAACGACATTAGAGCGACACATAGTGACAACTACTAGAGCGACTATCACGACACTAGGGCGTCCCTACTACGATACTAGAGCGTCAGTACCGCGACACATTACTGTGACTGTGACACACTAAGAGTGTCACGACGAACTGTCTTGTAATGTCTACATCCAACTTGGCTTGACTTGACTTTTCCATAGTAAACACAAATATATCATAATATTTCAGGTGCCACCCACAGGACGACGCAACGCAAACTTCTTCAAAGACAAGGTCATCTTATTCTGTGGGGACCAAGACACCGTCAAATTCTGGGAGGGGGTCTGCACGCTAGCCGGGGCCCACACCCGAGTGGTCAACGAAGAGGACCTTAACATGACCGGGGCCATCGCACTGGTCACCGAGTGGGACTGCCCCCACGAGGTCCAAAACAAGGCAGTGCAGGATAATGTACCACTGGTGGCCACCACGTGGATCGTGCAATGCCTCATCGAGTCCCGTGTGATCCCACCAACCTCCCACGTGAAGTTTTCATTTAGCTACACTGAGCCTGAATGATCGTGGGATTTCCGCAAGTACCTCTGCATACGTGAAAAGTGACACTGAGGTGTTGTGACAGTGATTTTTGGTGATGTGCTGTTGTTGGAGTTCTTACCCAAGTGTTGAGTTCATTTTATTGTACTGTTATTATCCTAAGTTACTAATTTTTCGTAGTTACAACCATTTAGCTCCTAAACTATCATTCATAAGATGTTTTTATTGCCTTCAGTATATTAAATAACACAACGCTTTAAAGTTACTCATTGTTTGTTTTTTAATGCAATAAAACATAAAAAAATATATCATTATCAGTAAGCATGATGGTATAATTTTGATTTTGTACATAGTATAATTATTTCATTATTTGAATTGTACACTGCTAAACTGTAAATTACCTTAGATAAGTTTCAAATCACATTTATATTCAAAATCCTTTATTTAATTAATTGTAATTCTAATTTCGATGCATAGATACTCTATGGTCTATAATCCGACAATAACACAACACCAAATTATTATAAGCTCAAATCTCGAGGTACCAGTCGGAAGTGACAGTGACACTCATTAGTGACGTTAAGTGTTAAGTGACAAGTGCTTAAGACGCCTGTTTATTGGTGATTGAGTGACGCGTACGGATTTGTTGATAGATAAATTATAGATCAAGCTACAGGTCTAGTGCTTAACTGAGTTAGTCCCTGAGGTATGGGAGCGGTACGGGAGGGGTGTTTTCGTTAAGTCAAAATGAAGCGTGGCTTCTCAGTCATCTGATAATTTGAGAGACGAAAACACTCCTCCCGTACCGCTCCAATACCTCATGGACTGATTCAGTTAGGCGATAGAACTATATGTTATACCCAATAGTGAGGTAACATATTCTGGATACTTTGGCGTAATGGCCAACTAATCAAATCGACTAAAATATAATGGCGTTTCTGTAGCACAAGGCTCAACCAATCAAAAACCAACTAATAGTGCCTCAGTTAGCCAATCAGGAACACATAATTAATTTGAGACCCTTTTGATTTTGGCGCCCGCTACGTTTGGCTTTCTATAAGGTCTTCTCTTGCTAGCCTTATAATAGCCACAATGTTCCCACTGCTGGGACTCTGGGCCTACTCTCGACGTTTGTTAAACGGCTAGTTTAAGTACGTATAGTAAGACACACGTTTAGCACTCGTCCATACAAAGGAAAATGTTTGTCCACTCAACAAGTTTTAAACCAGTTTGAAACGCATTTTAAATCAGTTGCAGCCAGTTAAGCCAGTTTCAAGGCTTGCAGGAAGCTAGTGTCGCGTTTTTGATTGAGTCAGACGTCTGCTCTCAGATAAAACTAATGACTGCTTCGATCACGGATACAGAACCTGTGATCGCAGAATGACTATGAAACTAATGACTGCTTCGATCACGGATACAGAACCTGTGATCGCAGAATGACTATGAAACTAATGACTGCTTCGATCACGGATACAGAACCTGTGATCGCAGAATGACTATGAAACTAATGACTGCTTCGATCACGGATACAGAACCTGTGATCGCAGAATGACTGCTTCGATCACGGATACAGAACCTGTGATCGCAGAATGACTATGAAACTAATGACTGCTTCGATCACGGATACAGAACCTGTGATCGCAGAATGACTATGAAAATTTAAGCACGTTTTGGTGGCGCCGTTTGGGGAAATAGTCTGAAACTGATTTCATACCATGAGTTTTTAAAGGGTTTAATTGCAGTTTCGTTTCACCGTGTGCTCTGGGACTTAGTGTTCATAAACTTGGTCTGTGTTTTATCTATTAATAAACCGTTAGACACAGTTATGTGTAACTATTTATAAGTTGTTGCCAACAACTAAAATGTATTCTTGTATCCAAGAAACCGTGTTAAAACCAGTTATTATACGGCATATACTAAACTAAGAGATTAAAGTGTAATGTTATTTGGAAAGCAGCCGAATTAAAAGCCAAAGTCATTATCCCCAGTGCATATTATCAATAATCATTTCAATATTAAATATATTAATATGGGTCTCTCTAGAAGAACGCAAATTAAAATATAGTTGTATGATATGTACTAATTGTTATATGAATATGAATGTCAAGGATATGAAATTTGCTCTTAATAAAGATATTAATAATTAAATTAAATAAGATTCGGCTCAGGACCTCACAAGGTGCAAATATGCAAGTCTCGACAGAGCTTACTCATTTGTGCCTTGCGGGGTCGAGACTCTGGGTCCAAGAAGCACCGGGCCCTTTGCGGACTCGAGAGCTGGCTCTTATCTGGCTCAACGCATTAGTATTTCCATTCAGCGTGACAATGCAGCCAGCATCTTAGGGACGCTTCCATGTGGTAGTGATTTGTATCAGTTTAGCTACCTTTAGATCGTTTGTAACGATCTTCAGGTAGATCAACTATTCCAATTGTATTTTTTAATTTTTGTGATACCTGCTTTTATTAGTTTTATTATTATTTCTATAACAAATGTGCAAATTAAACACAATTTACCATTTAAATTGTACAGTTTACATAACACAGGCTAATAATTCTATATTAATGTTTACGCCTGTGTAATATAATTAAATCGAATTCTTATAAATCCCAGTCTTAATCTTTAGATCGTGTCTTTAAAATTTTATTGACTAGAATTCATTAATATCCAATTTAAGAGCAAACTTCGTTTGTATAGAGCGTGCTAGCAGTACACTCTAATCATTTGATAGTGTCAGTTTGTACACAATTGACTTTTAAGCATGTCGCGTTGACGTGAATTGTAATATTTACTACGATTCTGCATAACTATAAGTAAACTGTACTAGGTAAAATATTTAAGGCAAATTATTAGCAGTAAGTGGTAAATGAATGAGGTAATAAAGAAATTAAGATCATAAAGCGATATGTAATTCTCCATCGTATAAAACCAGGTTCTCAAAATACCAGATTCTCAATACACCAGATTAGGAAAATACCAGGTTATGATAACTAACACCAATGGTAAAACTACCATATCAAGACACAATATTTGTAAACTACCAGATTAGTACACTACCAGATTTTCAAATCACCAGATTAGCAAAATACCAGGTTTTGAAAACACTAGATTCGCGTAATATCAGATTCTCAAACACCATAATATTAGCAAACTACCAGATTTGCAAAATTTAACTATATGATTTATTTATAAAGTTTATCTGTTTACATACGATTCCAAATTTGCTGTCAGTTTTGTGGGATTATGATGTTTCAGTTAAAAGTGGTCTAAATTTAGAAAATCGTTGTTATAATGAAATGGATTGCAGGAGCCTCCGCGAATAAATGTTTTTTGAGGAAATTTAATGATTTTCCATAAGTACTTTCCTCCGAAATTTATACAAATTGAAAGAGTAAAGACTAAATTGTAGCTACGATCCTGATTACGCGCGCGCATCGTATGCGGCTTCATACCGTCGATGGTACGCTAGGCATTTATCACGTGGCCTTGAGCGAGTGCCGGTGCGCTGACCTGGTAAGAGTACCACACGGCTTGCGCAGTATCAATTTCTAATACAAAATCATCAGCTGCGCAGGCCCGTGGTCAGGCCAGGTCTCGACTTATATGCCGTCTTACTGTACATATTTGTAAATATACACACAGTTAGAACTGTATTGAAAATAATTTAATTGGTGTTTAGAAATATTTTATGAAATTGGACTTAATGGTTTAGAATAAGGATTACTGTAATAAAATCAAAATGTGCTAAAAGTTATGCTTCAGGCCCGATCTTTTGAAAAGTTAAGGGACTGTCTACTACCATGTATTTTTATTTGTCGCCTGTATCGATCAGTATTTGTCAATTTGATTGCAGAGACGCAAAATTATACTTTTAGTTGTATTTATAATATATTTATATTTGTGTAATTATGATCTCCATAGAAATAGCATTTTTTGCCCGACTACTTGGGAGGAAGGGGTATTCAACGCTTTGGCTTGGCCTTAGCTTTAACCAATTTGTCAAAGAAGTATGCGTATAAACTTCTTTGAGAAATTGTTTTGCATATCTGCAATAATTACAAAAACAATAAAATGGTGCCCATTTTCTATACATTATGAAGAGGTAGTGTGTTTTTGGGTTTTAGATATAGGAGATAATTTCCGGAACTACTAATCCGATTCCGAAAAGTGTTCCACTAATTTGAACAATTATTCGTGAGTGTTATATGCGGTTTTGTTAGCTTCCGCCCGCGGATACGCTTGCGTTATGTACCGCGGGAAACAGGCCAGTACAAATAAACTTGTGGAGTGCCCGCGACGTCGTTTGCGTGGAGCTTTTTCTGCACAAACTTAAACACCCTGCTGCACCGCCATAGGGGGTGGATTTCGGAAATTATTTTCTTAGTGCTCTCCTAAACCACAAAAGGAATGTTCCTCCAAATTTCAGGCATCTATCTCTGATTTAGGCTGTGTGACAGTCAGTCAGTCAGCCACGCATATCAGATTATGCCATGTTTATGAGTAACGGCCACTTTTCGAGAAACTTCTTCCAAATACTTTGATTGAATGTAGTCGGGTTAGTTTTTTTATAAATTAACCAACTTATTGTGTTATTAATATAAATTCTTTTGTATACAAAGTATGTTGATTGATTGTCATTATTTAATGAACACTTGAATGTACAACTGAAATATATAATGTTAATAAATTAGTTTTAAGAAATTAATTAATACACAGCATGGATTAAGCATGTGTACTTCAAAATTTAATAATTGAATACACAAAAGACATTGTTAAATTTAATACACAAATGACATTGTTAAATTTAATGATTAAATACATAAATTACATTGTTAAATTTAATGATTAAATAAATACACAAATGGCATTGTAAATTTAATAATTTAATTCACAAACCGCATTGTTTTATTTGTAATCATTTTAAAATTAAATTAAAATAAAACAAATAATGATGCTATTAAAAAATTATGTGAATGATACATTGTAACTATCTTATCTATGCAACTGTTTTTTTTTGCATACATATATATAACAATTTGTCAAACATTGACAGAAATAATTTGCAATACAAAATATTTAATTTTTCGCAGCATATCTATGTACGTGTATGTAAAAAAATATGTTTTTGGCGCTGTTAAGCTTTAAAGAATCCTTCACAGTACCGGCACCATTAACTGTCTGCCCTAAACGAGATCCAAGTTTATTCTCCAACGTGTGTAAAATACCCCCTCTCCGGACTCTAGGGATATTATGATACAAGTTGATACAACCTGTATATTTCAAAATAAATGTCTATAATTATCGCAATGCCATTTCGTTCAAGAAGAAGGCGATTTATCTGAGAATAGTATATAGGTGCAAGTCAAAATGTACTCAAATATCATAAGGCTAAAACTTCTGATTGTCTGTTTAAATAAATGTTGTGAAATCTCATAATTTATTGTACAATACTATCCGCTATTCATTACCAGTGGTGGTTTGAAGAGGAAAGTCTCGCATGTTGCGCGAAATTCAAATTTTATTTTGTTTTTACGCGACTGCTCCAAAAAAAGGAGTATATTGTTTTCAGGGTTTATTTATACCACCATATCTTCTAAACGCCTTGACCTATTACAATGATTGCGGTATCATTGGAATCTGCACGGTTTTTTGAACAATATTAGTGACCATGATGTTCAAATTAAAAAGACAAATCTTTAAAAAATGTATCTGAAGCGACATTTTTAATAAATGTATTTGTTTGCTCATTGTAGCTTATCAACACTTCTTTAGATAGCGAAAACTGTTTTTAATTGATAGTGATGATGATGATGATGTCATCCAGGCCGATTTCGATTTCATCATCATCATTCTAGAGTCAAAAAGAGAAGCGTCGTGGGATTGGAGGGCGCAGCTGTGCTTATTTACTTTTTTTGTTTAGCGGCAATACAATAGCGCGTCTGTTCCATTTTGATCATTTTACAACTGTAACTATTTATTTAGTATACAATTCAAAACGCCGACAGTTTGAATCCTAGGCTAAAGAAATAGTTAAATAAACTAAATAAAACGTTAGTTCACAGTCTGGCCACAACGCTTCTCTTTTTGAATATACCCTATGATATTTAAATATGTGTGTCAAATCTCCCAGTTTTCGCAAAAAATTGCTAAAAACAAAATAAAGCTAGAATTTCGCTCCACGTGCGTGACGTTCCACGTCAAAGAAAGATCTCGTAACTTATTATACGACGATTACAGTCATCTTGAGGTAGATCTAATGAAATTTCCAATGCAAGAACGAAAAAACAAACTGATGTTCATTTCCACCAACCATTTACGGGACACTAAACGTATGTATACCTACCCTAAAAAAGTAAAAAAAAAGAAAAACCAGACTACGGAAAAACTGTACTGAAAAGTTTGAAAAAGACCAGTTGTTAACAAATTTATAACTATTAAATACGTTATATATATGTTATTCGAATGTGCTTTGATACCTTTGCAAAACCTTTCTTATGATACCTACCAAACATGAGATATTTACATGATCATGATCCACCAACTTAACTGTGGAACCATTAACCTACATTTTTCTATCATCTACATACATTTCATTCTATAGATAAGTTGGTGGATCTCTACTTGTGTAATCTGTATAAAATCCGCCATGTTGTTATTTTTAAATTCTATTTATCATATGACACGCGGAGTGGTGATACGAATCCAAAGACACCACATTTGTCTAAATCGGTTTTGTGGTTTAGGAGATACGAGGGAACAGATGATAAACATACATACATAGCCTGTCAAAAACATAACCCTCTGGGTAAAAATTGACAGGTTTCTTTGGTTATGTCTCATAAATGTTAGGTGTCTTATATTAGATGAAAATGGGGATGACTGAAAGCCGTGTTGAAAACTCGTGTTTTATCTTGAAGCGATTGTATTTGTAAGTCTGTATTTTATTGTAAATATAAATCAAATTTCCGTGTCAAATCTTTACATTGAGTCAAAACAGCTGCTTATAGTTTATCGTAGCTTTCCGTAAGGAGTGATTGATTCTCATAAATAATAGGATATTACTATTTTAATAAAGGTAATCGGTCGTCTCTTAGCTACGCATGAAAGTATGAGCAGTTATTTTGGCTCTCATATTTAAGGGCGCAAGTTATCAAGTTAAACCGCGCAAAAATTATTGCGATCCTATTATAATAGACTGATTTAAAAAGGAATGCTTTGGTTGGTTTTAGCATGGTTTAACTTAAGAACTAACGCTGCACAGAATTAACACCAAAATATAGTAAAATTACCATATAATCTTATGTTCTAGCTTCAGTGTTATCATAAGGGGTGATTCTCGGAAAAATGCCGTGCACGTGATGACTCATTGTAAATAACCATGGTTTTGTATGGGCGTCATACGAGATGATACGAGATGTGACATCATCGCGTAGACAGATTTTTCCGAGAACACCGGCCCAGTAGAACATCGGTTCTCTTTCATCTTGTTCAATTTTTTTTTAACCGAGGCGATATCATAATCTGTAGGGAGTTTACTTTAGATTATGTTATCGTCTAGGTTGATTTATTTGGGTTTCATCTGGATCTTTGTAATTCCATATCTAATTGTTTCCTAGACGGTGTAATTTATTGTGACCGTACTGCGGCATGCATTTGTAGTGAGTAGTTTCGACATGTTGGCGATCTCACGTCAATAGATGGCAGCACAAGTCGATAGCAGCAATGTTATGACGTAAAAATTGCATGCATAGATCTTACGAAGTTTTAGAGGAAGAACAAAGACCATGCATTCTTGTATCGATGTGGGTGATTCCACCTACGTCTTGGTATAAGAACATGTGCGTAGCGTGTACCTACGTGTACGTTCGCCGCAGTGGGCTGGAGGCTTTAAACCCACACTGTGTATTGACAGTTTGAGATCGTTAATGCTTGCTTTATATTTTTGATATGTTTTAAGTGATCTGTTTGAAGTATGTTTTGTTGATCTATTGATGTAACATTTTTAATGTCTGATAGATAATTGTATAATGAATAAAGTGATAGAAATGTAACCTTATTTTATTAGTAATACTTTGACATACTTACTAGCAATAATTTCTTGATATGAAACAAACTCCGTTTTGGCTAAACTAAGCTAGGTCTACGAGAGGGCACGTTCGGGGCGAACTACTAGTTAGAATTTTTGAATGAGCGAAGCAAGTTCTCTTTCTTAGCTCGAGAGGTTGGCTTTCGTATGTATTTGTGTATCTTTGTGTGATAGAAGTATGTTGGACGATAACTTTCCAACCGTTGAGTAGGACATAAAACAAAAATGAAAGGTTTTTTAACTACGTGAATGTCGCGGTAACCTCTGCCTTTAACAACGCATTACCACATAGGTCACGTCCACCTAGGACGCATTCTATTTGGCATTGCAGTGCGCCCGCCACCCTGAGACAAAGTAATCCATGCTAGTTTAATTTTGCAAGTTTTTATTTAACCTGCAATGTTTGTATGTATATGCAAAAGCCGTGCGACGCCATTTATAAAGAAAAAACAAGTACCAATGTATCTTTGGGCCAAAGCTTGCAACTGATAGTAGTAGTAGAGCTTTTTTGTGAAAGAGTTCGTCCGGGGAAGTTCTACCACCATACCTATTTCTGCCCCAAAGCAGTAGTGCTCGCATTGCTGTGTTCCGGTTTAGAGGGTAAGGGTGCCGGTGAAATTACAGGCAGATGAGACGAAATGAAATTAAATACCGCATAGGGCGCGTCCTAGGTGGACGTGACCTATGAGGTAATGCACTGTTCATAGGCAGAGGTTACCGCTTAACATCAGGTGGGCCATCTGCTTGTCACCGTCATTCAAGTAGTATACAAAAAAACTGAATTTTAAAGCAGTTATCCTCAACCGATTGAAATGAAATTTTGCTTACCTGTCAAGTTCCGATGACAATACAATATTATGGTGACAGCGAGCTGATGTGATGATGGATACGGAAGGTAGTCAACGGAACTCCTTGATGGACTAGCCGCCTTTAGGCTCATTTCGATCAGCACACGGTTCCGATAACTAATTTTATAAAAAACTTTTGTTGTTGGATTGAAAAATATTGTTTCCTAAAAACTTATTAGGTACGTACTACTTATACACAATTTAATGAAAAACTATCAAACCACAGGTCTAGATGTCAGTCCCTAGATTGTTTCTACCAAAAATTGTCCTAAATTAATGAGAAGCAAATTTTATTTTGTTATACCTAGAGATGGATGTACACTTCACTTGAATGAGGTGGCATTTATATACGAGTTAAGCATATGTAAACGTAGTTAAGTAGGTATATGGCTGAGTAGACCTACGTATTTATTTAAATTCATAATTATACATTCTGTATACCTACTGACAATCGCTGGGGAATAAAGGTTATCGAAAAGGGGACGACGCAATATGACGACCTCTGTGGCGCGGCGAGCGATGGTTCGCCTGCGACGCTGGAGAATGCTGGTTCGATTCCCGCATCGGAACAAATATTTGTAGATAGATATGTGTTCAGGGTGTTCTGGGTATTTTCTATGTAGGTATAATAAAAAATATCTATCTATGTAATGTATTGTATTAACAGTATCAGTTATCTAGTACACATAACTCTAGCTCTGCTTAGCTTAGGGCTAGATAATGTTGTGTGAACTGACAGGCATTAATTATTATTTTTAATAAGTATAGGATGGTTCGATGACAGTAAATTCGCTGAAAGTCGGTGGAAGGTGGCTCTATACCGTCGTTGCATTCTATGGGGAAAGCCTATGGATAGCTATGGACGTCACCGGCTGTTGATAAGCTTAAAGTTATTCTCAAAGTCAAAAGTATTTTATTCATTGAAATCACATTTTGAATCGTCTTATAAATTAAATTTACTCCTGTTCCAAAGCGACCAAACTTCAAAAGAATCAGTAACAAAGGCAAATTCTATGGTATCTGCTACTCTATCTAAAGATATGTAGATAAAACCTTAAAAATCTGGCAACCCCGAAGAAGTTACCATAAACCTAGCTAGCCTACAAAAGCTCAACTTCACAGTCACTATTTATTTTATAGAAAAGTCTACCATTCATTGCACTAAGGATTGAGTAGGTATTCATACTTACCTACAAGATTCTGTGATGACGATTCGTGATGTGTTCGGCTTAAGGTAGACCCCTCCGTCTCTTCCCGTGGATGATATAAAAATCAACTAAACACCGGAGGATGGGCAGCAGCATTTACCCGAGTACGCAACACTAATACTGCAATCACCAATCCAGTTGCCAAGAGTGGTTATGGCAAACCCCTCTGTTGCATTCAATGGGGGTCTATAGACTTCCAAAATCTGAAACTCACAGTTTTTCCCAATAAATAATTCACACATTACCACACAAAGAGCCATACATAAAAACATTTATCATACTACAATACGGCTTCTATGACCTGAACGATACCATATGACTTCTGCCTCCAAGTGTATCGTTTAACCCTCGAGTTAAGGGCCAGAGAGGGTTACCTATATAAAGCGAAGAGCTGATTTGCTGATCCCAGTGTGGGTTAGACTCTACAGTGTTCAAGGACTGGGAGAAATTGGATTGCAGTGAGGATACAGTGCTGAGGTTTTGGATACATGTGTTTTTGTGAATCGATAGCTTATAAAATGAAGATGGAGTTGGGGTGATTGTCAGAGGCCGTAGTTTAGGTTTTTGACAACCATGTGACACGGATGTTTGATGTTACACGGATTTTGTATGGAGAGATGAGCGCCCCCTATCTTACACTTTGCGAACCTCATGCATGAAGTCGTTCGAAGGTCGTGCGGTGTCTTGGCAGGCGTGCCCGGCACCAAAGATGCGCGTGGGCTTCCTTACGTCACGTCGAGAAACCTAGAGGCGAAAGTTCGCTCTTTATCCCTGGGGGGAAAAGGAATATTTTTTCTTGCTTCCACCCTTTGATTCATAGTGCTGCATATTCCTACGAAGACAGTGGCATCTACGGCTACAAGCCTACTCCTTACAAATTTAAGAACCAGCGACTTTTTTCAGCTAAGAACATTCGCCAAGTCACCTGTCAAACAAAAAAAAACAAATCAAATTCTGCTCATCCGTTCAGGAGCTATGATGACACAGACAGACACAGATAGGTACACATATAACCAGAGACATTCAATACTCCCCTTTTTTTAGTCAGGGTTACAAAAAAATGGGCACTGCACAACGATTTGCGCGGAGGGCGAAGTTTCGCCTACAACGCAGGAGGTTGCGGGTTCGATTCCCGCATCGGAACAAGTATTTGTACGATCTGCAGATATTTGTTCAGGGTGTTCTGGGTATTTTCTATGCGTAATAAAAAAATACCATCTATGTAAGTATACCAGTTATCTAGTACCCGTTTCACAAGCTCTGGCTTGGGGCTAGATAATATTGTGTGAACTGTCCAGCATTAAATATTGATTTTTATTTATTTATTTGTATTTATAGGTAAATGTCTCTGGCACTGCTCAACATATCTACTCCTTAGGCAAATAAAGCGAACAGGCCGTGTCGATATAAATTCTAGGCTTACCTGTGTCCAGCCAACTTTGGCTCAAGAATAGACTCCTCCGTCTCCTGATCTCCCGCGGATGGTGAAAAGCCATGGGATGGGCAGCAGGATTTAGTTAGGTACCTGGGGACTAAACATACCTAAATTATAAAAGATCGTTGTGAAATTAAAGAAGCAGTGACTAGGATCAACGGCGTAGCCAGGATTGTAGGTATATAGGGGGAGGGGGTAGACGGAAAATCCTAGATTTGATTGATTTGATCGTTGTTTTTAACATATATAAGTTTCAAAGGAGCAGTGGAGGTAGTATGTAATTAAACAAGTAATTAATTTTGTAAAAATTTAAAAACCCTCAACGCAATGAAACGGTTGAACCGATTTTGATCAAACATAACTAAGAACACTGCCGACAAAATCACCTTTCAAACAAAAAAAAACTAAATCGGTTCATCCGTTCGGGAGCTACAATGGGCACAATTCACACACACGCACACACACACAGACACGTCAAATTTATAACACCCCTTCGTTTTTGCGTCGGGGGTTAAAAATATAAAAATAATCTCGGCAGAATTAACAGTTTACCAGCGAACGACCGCTCTTCTAAGGGGGGCAGCTGCCCCTCCCTGCCCCTAAGTAGTTACCTCGCTATATACTCCCATGACTAGGATTGAGAAAGGTAGATGGTTTGGGCATTTAGAAAGGATGCACAATATTAATATTGACGAAACGGGTACATAAGACGAGCGTGATTGGGACAGTGGGAAGGGGAAGACCTCGGCGAACGTATTCAGACCAGATCGGAGACGTTCTGGAAAAAGGCCAGGTCAAGAATACACTTAACCGAAGAGCATGTATGAAGAATGTGGTGAGAGTAAATGAAGCAACAGAGGTGTGTCAGGATCGTAGCAAGTGGAAATCCGTGGTCTCTGCCTACCGCTACGGGAAACAGGCGTACGAGTAAACATAAATACTGCGATCACCAATCCGTCTGCCAAGCGTGATGATGCCAAATCTCCGCCTTGCATCCTATGGGAGTGGCCTCGTCTAGCAGTGGACGTCTATCACTGATGATGATCATGATTTTGAATAGAATACACCTAAATAAAATGCAGCTGAAATGAATACACTACAGAGTGTATCTGGTTTTCAGTAAGTACTACTTATTAAACTCTTATAGTACGCGCGTGCAAAAATTTCGTTTATTTGCTACCACGGAAGAATGTGCAAGACATACGAAATAAATCCGTTTAATAAATGCGTTTACGAATAAGCATTGCCATTCAGCGTGGCAATGCAGCCAGCATTGCACGCTGCCGTCGGGTGACGGCTTGTAGGTAGGTTTATAGTTTAGTTTTGCTTTATTGTCTTATTATACCCTTTAGGGCTGAATTTCGTAAAACCCTTTCTATAGAGAGCACCTAGAAGCCAAAAAGACCATTCATGCCAAAACTGACGTCTCCAACTTTAAAAACATGGGAATTTCATACAAACTTTAACACCTTTTTCAACCCCTTAGGGTGCGAATTTTCCAAAATCGTTTCCTATACCTATACCGTTTCGTGCGTGCCTACACCCCATAGAGAATGCTTGGCCCAAATTTTAGACCTCGCGGCCGAGTAGTTTCCGAGATTTCGTAATGTGGTCAGTGGGCTTCTCTTTTTAACCCCCGACGCAAAAACGAAGGGGAGTTATAAGTTTGACGTACCTATCTGTGTGTGTGTGTGTGTGTGTGTGTGTCTGTCTGTCCCAACGTAGCTCCCGAACGGATGAACCGTTTTTTTTTGTTGTTAGTTGGATTTGTAGGGAGTTTTCTTAGCTATGTTTGATCAAAATCGGTTCAGCCGTTTCATTGCGTCGGGTTTTTTTTAATTTTTACAAAATTAATTAGGTACTTGTATTTATTTAGATTTGACACTAATTATTTCAAATATGTACTATTATTTATTCTGTGACAGTACAATATTCAAATATATGAACGATGATGTTGAAATAAGTTTACCTACCATTTGGAGAGCAGTGGTCGGTATTTATTGTTAATTGATTTGAAACGCGAGTTTAAAATATTTTTAGCTTGTGAGTAGGTACATAAAAGCAAAATGTTCATTACTTTACTTAAATACCTATCAACTAAATACATAACAGGTTAAAGTTTATCAAGAAATAAACTAAAATAGTAGATAAGTACCTAAGTCTGTTTTCGAACCTTGCATCATAAACAGAAAAAAAACTACATCAGGCGATCATCCGTCCAAGGATACCTACCTAGACAGGTGGTGGTAGATACCTACTGACATACCTACTTACCACCTGAGGGAGCTATTTTAGACTAAACTTTTTTTTTAAGTACCTGAATGACGAAACATGCTGATGGCCCACCTGCGATGTTAACCTCTGCCCTTAACAATGCAGTACCTCATACATCACGTCCACCTAGGACGCGCCCTAATTTTCATTGTTCTACGCCCGCCCTAAGACATACAGTTGAAAAGTCTCATGTGCCTGTAATTTCACCAGCACCCATACTCTTCAAACCAGAACACAGCAATGCGAGCACTACTGCTTTGTGGCAGAAATGGGTCTTTCACAGAAAAGCCCTCTTAAGTTCCAAATATTCAGATATTTTGATTTCAACTATCAGTAAATTTCGCCTACTGTCGATATAATTCCAGCAGTAATTTCTAATTAATTACCTACTGATGGAAATGATTGACGCTTGCATGTGTGCAACTAACTTGTGTGTGCAGGACGCCATATAAAATACCTAAGCTACTCGGTGGCTATACCTAGGCCTTTTATTGGTAGATCATCATCATCATCACTGGCAGCTTAAATAATAGCCCACTGCTGGGTATAAGCCTCCTCCCTCAAACGCCACTCCAATCGTCTTTCTCTACGGCCTCTATATTATCCGCCCACGCTGGCTGATGGTCTGCCACGGCCTCTCGGTCACCACTCGGCCAGGACCTTACACCACCTGCTGTCACCTAATCTGGCCAAGTGTCCTGCCCAGCGCTACTTTAGTCTCGATGTACGGTTTTCAATATCTGCCACTTTTTTCCTTTGGATTTCCATGTTGCGGACACGGTCCAGTAAAGATATTTTAAGCATGGCACGCTCCATATCCCTTTGGGCCTTTGGGATTGATAGTAGTCATGTCATACTGATATGACAGTAAATACCTACCTATCTATACAGAGTCTGAACGTCCGTTCACTGTGTACAGATAATATAAGGTACCTATAAGAATGTCAGTAGATAACGCACTTTATGTTCGTTATTAATGGCGCTCTGTTTACGTCTTCCCTTATCGTTGGTGATATTGGTCTGAGATCACGTCTCTAAAGAATGGCTTCTTGTCTTCATAACACAACTAGCTTGTCCCCGCGGCCTCTACTGCTATGTACTTCAATATCTTAGTCTTCGACCAAAGTTATTTACGTCGATGATCTTAGTGTTAATAATACGAAGGTTTCCAAAATCTATAGTCAGGCCCGGACTTAGTGACCCAGGGCCCCTAGGCACTTGACAGTTGCCCCTCTCATCCCAAAGCCAGTTTGGAAATTAAGCAAATAAAATGCACTAGTACCTACAGATAATACATACATAGACACACGCCTTTTTCCCCAAACGGGTAAATAAATAAATAAATAAATAAATAAATAAATAAAATAAATAAGCCAAAATGGGCCTCAAATGGGCCTCTTTCACCGTGGGCTGCACCATCGTGGGACCGCCACGCTGGTGAGCTGATGATGGACTACGGAACTCGGTGGACTGTTTTAGGCTCACTTTGATCAGCACAAGGTTCCAATCACTAATTTCATAAAAAATTGTACCTAAGTATTGAAAAATATATGTTTCAACAAAAATCTTATAAGTATTATATAAGGCATAATAACGCAATGGTTAGATTCATTTGATTATGCCGGTTTAGAGGATCTTTTTAAGTAGGACACTATATCATGGTACGTATCTTGAACACAAACATAAACTCGCACACATACAATTCACATCTTCGCACACACAAACACACACACACACATGCACACACACACACACGCACCTAAAACACCTGTTTACTGTTTAGGTTCATACCTACACTTATATATACAAGGGGTGGCCTTAGGGTTTTGTTGATCGACAACTAGGTATCTATTGTTTATAGTGTCTTGATGCTGGTTTGTGTTATAAGTAGGTATCTACTACTAGACCGCTTCATGATATGATCCAACCATCTCCTTTTCATCATACGACAAGCAGGCGCACGCACGGCTCAGTAGGTACCATCCTTACCTCGTCAGTATACCCGCAATTCGCACTAAACGTTTCGGTTCCACCTTTGTAAAGCGAACTGCTAAGGAATGGAACAAGTGTTGCCGTCGTCTGTCTTGCCTGAAAACTATTAATATGGGTCTCTTTCAGGCAAGAGTGAATAGGTTCCTTCTAGACCTCCAGACGTTCGTGCTCCAACGTCGGCTGCATCGTCACTTACCAACAGGTGAGATGTTCAATCGCGGTCAATCGATGATCTACCATAGATACAAAAAACTATATACCTACTACCTACTATCCTATTACCAACACCTCTTTTAAGGGTATGTATGTCCTATGAGCACCTTTACAACTACCCAGTTGTAGAGGTGTTCATAGGACATATCTACCCTCTAGCCATTCTTTTCAAGAGACAAAAAGTATGTCCAATAAATATTTATCAGCGCCCCAAACTCTATAAATCGGGTAAAGCATCGACTTCGGGATAAATATCACGAAGGAATTCCCCAGTCGCCCCTTTCTGTCCGCAGTGACCACACTACTGAGTTATAGCACTTATCTACTTATCTATCGCTGAAACTTACCTATCTAGGACGCGTCTTTCTCCCGCCTTTCTAGAAGAAAATACGTACCTAGCTAAGTCTCATACCGTATAGTATTTATGCGGCGTATACTCGTGCTCTCCGTGGTATAACATAACATAACAGTCCAACAGTAACACACATAGTCCTAGGATTCCATGTGTCGTGGGTATCACGAACTAAGAGTAACATAGTACCTCAACACCCAGACCCGGAACAGATATTTGCAGATCATATACAAACGTTTTTAAATGGTTAAAAGGGGTTAATGGTTTAAAGTAAGTATAAATTTTTCAACAAGTAATTAATATGAAATTAAATTATTTTTGGGTTATTATTAGATTATTAGGGGGATTTTATACTACTTAGTTTAAAATGTTTTTGTGAAGTAGATATTAAATCTTTAATTGTTTATTCTTGTGGCAAGGCGGGCGAAGGTTCGCCTGCGACGCAGGAGGTTGCGGGTTCGATTCCCGCCTCGTAACAAATATTTGTACGATCTGCAGATATTTGTTCAGGGTGTTCTGGTAATAAAAAATATCTATCTACTTATATTATTATTGTATTAAGTATATCAGTTATCTAGTACCCATAACACAAGCTCTGCTTAGCTTGGGGCTAGATAATGTTGTGTGAACTGTCCTGCATTATTTTATTTATTTATTGGTATAACTATGATTTTATGGTATTTAATACTATATGGGTCAATAGGTTGAGGTAATATGTATACATATTACCTCAATGGTTATGGCAGGTATATTAATGTTATGGCTTATAGAACACAATGTGCCTCAATGGTAGATGGTCGCAGACTGCTCCGGTTTAGGCAAATGCGTATTAATACAGGCGTTGCAGTAATACACATTTGCTGTGTTCGGTTAAAACCTGAACAGTTATGTAACATTTAATTTTCATTGCATTTATTTTAAAATAATCTTATTCCACTCAAATCGCAATTCAACCAAGGATCTCACACCATCGTAAACGAGGGATCCGAAGGGATATTTCAAATCCGCCCGGTTTGATACCCTTACTATCTCGCGATACACCGTGAGTACACTGATGCGATTTTCTACCACCAATCCGTGTCGTGATATCGAGCTCCTCTATTTTGCTTGAGCCCCTCTCCCATTTATTTTGCTCCCTCCAACTAGACAAGCAGGTACTTATAGGTTCTAATGTCACGTCATGAAAAAAACCTCAAAATCAATGCATCAACGTCTGTTTAGACATAATCACGGGATAGCAGAAAAACCTCCTCTAAGTCACTACTATCCTGTCGACGCAATCAGACACTTAACGGTTGTGCATTATTTTTATTTTAACTAAAATAAATAAATAAAATAAAATAATGCAGGACAGTTCACATACCATTATCTAGCCCCAAGCTAAGCCGAGCTTGTGTTATGGGTACTAGATAACTGTTATACTTATTACAATATATTACATAGATAAACTAGTTTGTAAGGTGTGCAATAAAGTATTTTCATTCATTCAGTCATTTACATTCATTCATTCAATCAGACACCTACTATCAACATTGTAGACTTGAAACTGGAATTAGCTGTCTATACTATTAGAACACTACATTAGACGACGTTCATCAACAGCGTCCCATGCACATCTAAACATGTAGTACCTACAAATCACGGGATTGGAGGCAACCCTGCAAATATAATTCATTCCCTACCAACCTGTCGGCGCAAATAAACACTAGACTTGAAACTGCGATTAGCTGTGTATTCTATAGAACACTATATACATTAGACGCTGTTCATCAACAGCGTCCCATGTCCGTCTAAACATGTAGTACCTACTAATCACGGGATTGGAGGCAGCCCTGCAAATATAATTCATTCCCTACCAACCTGTCGGCGCAATCAGACACCCACCATCTACACTGTAGACTTGAGAAAATTAGATAGTTTAAGAAGTACCTATTCAAAACTTATCACAATTATGCTAGCGGTCTATCAATAATTATGTATGTCCAAAGCCTTCATTTTAAAAACCGCAGTTTACGATCTTCTCATTGGAGCTGCATCTCTTTCCACGAAGGCATTTCTAAAAAAAAAACCCTAAAGAAAAATCTATTTGCTACTTTCAATAATCTCCTCCCTCCTTGCGTCGGTAACCTTACTGCTGAGGGTCGTGACCTTTACAGGACCATGTAGGACCATGGTTTTGATGATGTGTCTCCACAGGCTTCTATCCTCAGCGAAGCGGATGGCATCGCTCACGCTGAAATCGAGCGCAGAGTGAATTTGATCGCTCCAGCGCATGGGGCTCCGTCCCCGCGATCTCTTTCCTTCCACCTCCAGTGACATCCAGCTTTTCAAGATTGCCACATTTCTAGGCACATGTGGCCTAAAAACATATGGAGGAAAGTCTGGTGTTAATGTTGAGTCCATGGAGGATTGAAGCGCTGGTGTGATGAGCCGTCTATGGGATTCGGAGCATTTTCCACCAGCACCACATTTCAAATGCATCGATACGCAATCGGTCCGCCTTCTTCAACGTGCAAGTCTCCCTCCCGTACTGAAAGATGGACAAACCCAAGGTGGTGATCAGTTTAGAAAGAAAGATAAAAGAATATATCGCTGGTTAAATGCAAAAGGGCCACAAGGCGAAAAAGGTAAATTTTACAGGGGAGCCCATCAAAGTTTTCAAAGTGATTTTTTTTATTTTTTACAAATCTATAAGGGCTACATCTATGTATTATATATGATTCGATGCGTATTTAAAAGCTTTATTCATTTATTACTAAGTGATTGCAGCAGCTTGCAGATTACGAAAGAAAATATCACATGAGTCCCTTTTGCTTATAAAAATGGCTGTTGAATCTGTGAATATAATAAACAAAACGCCACATATCAAAAAGTAAGAATTGTTTATTGAACGTTTTCTTAAAAAAACTATTACAATCAAGCATTACTAAACACAAAAAGAAGTAAGATAACAATATACAGCTTCCCAGAAATACTACGACTGATATCTTCAGAAAATTACGTATTTATACTGAAATACTTGCTTACTAGGCAAAAATAAACAGTACCTACCTACTCCAAAATGTTAAAACTCTTACCCTAACAGCGTTCTTGTTCCGTCCGCACTTGTTCTTTGGTTAACAAAATTATATCTCCTTCTCTTGTGGCTCTTTCTGGCAACACTCTCAAAATTTCGTACTTGGACGAGCCTCGAAATGCTTGGCATAGTGCTTATCCCGATACTGCTCCCCCCGAATCGATTTCGTTTCAACGGCAATGGGACGGGCCTCTGTGCGAGCTGACGTGGAATTGCCTGTTACAAACATGCTCAACACACCTCCACAGATCCTGCTTGTTTCCTGGCCGTTTCCAAATGGGAGTTAGGATTTTGGTTGCAAGCACTTCTATCACGCAATACTGATACTTTAATGGCTGCAGTTTATTTCCGTATTGCAACTTCTTTACGGTTGGGTGCAGGGTGCTGTGCCCTTCATCACTGCCAGTGCGGTACAGCTGTTGGTCAGCTCAGTCACCACGGATTATCGTGTACCAGGACTGCCGGTAGGATTTCCCGCCACGCTAGCCTTAATGATATCATTCGCCGGACCTGTACCATTGCAGCGTTAACATTCTAGCAATTCTAGAACCGAATGGTCTGCTACGTGACGATGGTAAGCGGCCTGAAGGCATGACTCTTGTTCCGTTGGGGAAGGGTAGGCGTTTGGTGTGGGACGCTATAAACATGCGTTGATACCCTTGCGCCATCTCATCTGTCCGGGACATCAGTAAGGGCCGGTGCGGTGGCAGATTCCGCTGAGAACCTCAAAAGACGCAAATATGCAAGCCTCGACAGAGCTTACTTATTTGCCTTTCGGGGTCGAGACTCTGTGTCCGTGGGGTACCGGGGCCTGATGACTTCATCATCATCAACGGCAGCAGAAGCAGCCAGTGGGCCAGGCAGCACAGCTCTCGTGCCTACTTAGTTAGATACTCACGCGGTGCGATTAAAATAATAATAATAATAGATAAAAATAAAATTACTGGCTTAAAAAAATACCTATAAGCCAATCTACAAACATCAATACAGCCACAAAAGAAACATGACCTAATTTTTGGTTATAAATACTATCTTATTCACCTTTTTCTTGTATACCAATCAGAAGCATAACAAGTACTGCACTTTCATCTTAAAAAATAAATAGTAATCTCATAGTATTTAAATACAAAGTGGACACATACTATAATATGGCACTTTGGCATAAACAATTTATGTAGGTACTCACGTGATATTTATATTACAAATGGCCGCATTCCAAAATATGGCCCTTTAATCTATAACATTTTACTGGAACTCAGAGTTATTACGCAATATGGGTCTTTTTCATAAAAATTACGTGCACTCCGAGGACAGAACAGACAAGATGGCCGTTTTGCTCTGAATTTGGTCACCAAAGTCTCGAAATGCCAAAGGGGCGGTTGTCTGATTAACCCATTTCTAACGCTAGAATCATAGGTGTCTTTTTCGAATATAAAAATTCTGAAGATTTAGGTATCATTTTTGGAATAAAACGAGTTTTTTTTTGCTTTGTGGACCTTTGGCATTTATTCAGCGATATATTTATTTGTAAACATGAGCTACACAGAAACACGTATTAAACTAACGTATTGGTTTACGGTTTCTTTTGGTGGATATGCTCCTATCTGATCAAATCTTATGCAGCTGCGATATGGCATTCTTTGTCATGCCTCAGAAAACTGTAAATTAGGAGGTTTTGTGTGTGACACATATAAAAAAACTACGATGCAAGTTTAAATTAATGTTTAATGACTTGTTCACTTCTTAAATGGCTTAGTGAAGTTTGTAGGTAAAATTGGTTATAACTGGGGGCTCTCACGATTTAGAAATAATTTACGGATCGGAAACGTCAGGCGTGTGCCTCACTTGCACTTGTCCGTTTTATTTGTTTGATAGATGACTTGATCAAGAGTGTTCATGTTTGGTGAACTATGTTTGTTGGAAATTGGTGCAGCCGTTTCGAGGATCAGCTTGCAATTTTTTTGAAGGGAACTCTGTGTTTTGCTTTGAATGATAATTCATTTTTTTCATGGGGCAACGTGAAATAGTGAATAGTGAATAGAAATCAATTCGTGAATAGTGTAATTCGCTTCGGGTCCCTACATCATTCAGTGTAACGAGTAACTTCTTAAATGAGCTTCCATAAGTATTCCGTTTTTCCAATTTTAATGAAACAATGAAAATAGTCGGGGTCTAAATTTTAGTGTAAAATTAATTTGTTAACATAGACCGTGGTTTGATCGCGTTCTCACCCGATGTGGCCGACGTTAAAGAAGAACCTTTTAGAAGGTCTAGTGCTTAGATTCACTCTTGCCTTGAAGAGACCCAGATTATAGTTTTCAAGATAGACATAACGCGTTGACATTAGTCCTAAAGTCTCTATACATTTCGGTGATAATCATGTTGAAAATGTCGGCTTTTTTCCGCAATACACCGTAACATTTTGACTTTTGGTCAAACACTGTTTCTAGGTATCGTAAGTTGCAATAATTATTCCTAGGAAGCAAAGAAAGAATAGCTGCATCCACTCTCTAACAGTTCGCATTACAAAGGTTCAAGATAATTGTGTAGCTCAATGGTTTACTGATGAATTGATAAAATGTGTCATGTTCTTATTCTTCGTTGTCCGTTGTCACTGAGCACTAGCTAACTAATTGAACCGCCAGGGTATCATGTTTGTTATACATTAACATTTGCAACATCAAAGCAAATATTGGCTTTAGAGCGAGTGATTATTGTCATAGTTAACGCGCGAACTGTTTGATCATCAGTGGTTTGGTCACTTGCAAACAAATTGGGATACATAATTCAGTAGTAGTGGAGCTTTTTTTGTGAATGAGTTCGCCCGTGGAAGTACTACCTCCATACCTATTTCTGCCGCAACACAGTAATGCTCGCTGTGTTCCAGTTTGAAAGGTATGGATGCCGGTGAATTTACAGGCACATGAGACTTTTCATCTTCATGTCTCAGGGTGTCGGGCGCAGTACAGTGCCACATAGGGTGCGTCCTAGGTGGACTGACCTGTGAGGTAATGCATTGTTAAAGGCAGAGGTTACCGCTTAACATCTGGTGGGCCATCTGCAAGTTCCGTCATTTAAGCAGTTAAGAAATAAAAACTTCATAGGTAGTCATGATTTTGGGATATGATTTTTAAGATTCTCGTAGCATGAACTTTCTCTGTCGTAGATGGCCTACGCGGCGTAGACCCACCCCCATCGAGCACTCCGGTACGGAGGCCGCAATGCTCTGAGCCCACCACAGAATAGTCATCGCGATTAATATAACTAATCCATAACTAATCGACTAAAGATGGCCGGCAACACTACACAAAATAGCAAAGTATAATGATAAAATATTGTAAATATTGTAGTTGTCTATAAATTATATCATCCTGTTAAAAGCGGCGTTTTATTAACTAGCTGCGTGTTTTAGCAGTTCTACGTTTCGTAGAGCTCACGAAACTATCGTTTCAAATGCTTTAAATGTAGGCAATACCAAAGGCAACTTTTTTAATATAATTTGTTATAAGTTATTTTTGTTTGTACAGATACCACAATAATGTAATTGATTACTAGTATTAATGAATTGATTAGTATTTATTTTATCCAATGTATGTAATATAGACGTACCTTTTTTAAATCATTTGCACGCTTGTGAAGCAAGAACATGTGCTCCTCACTATAACATAAGGCGTTCCATGTATCCTACCATGTTTTATCAAATAAACTGATTTCATTTCATTTTGCCATGGCCAAATAACCAAACTGCCACATATCTGTTTTCTATCTATTTTGTAACATTGGTAAACATCTGTTCGTAAGTGACGATGTGGCCGAAGATGGAGCACAAAGGTCTAGAAGGCACCTATTTACTCTATATAGTCTTGAAGAAACCCAGATTATAGTTTTCAGGAAATACAGACGACGGTAGTGTATCCACTCCTTGGCAGTTCGCATTACTAATAGAGGAGATTGGTGACGCTGTATTGGTGTTGAGTAGTCAGGATGGATGCTTCTGCTGCCCTTCCTCTGGTGTAATGCACTCATCATTTGTGAGACAGAAGGACGGAGGGGTCTGTTTTTAGGCTGAACACACCACGGCTTTTACTATTCTGGTATATTTTTTATCCTCAAAAAACAGAGTCGGAAGATGTTCCCTAGAGACGTCTTGTGACGCGTTATCTGCCAGATATAACGACTCAATGACGCACTAAAATATTGTGGTTATGATAACGCGTGGGGTTTACTAGCTACGTACCTACTTGGCAGCTTTTTTGTGTTGTGATAAAATATTTTTGTTGTAACCCAGGGTTATATATTACAATCACTATTGAGTAACTGTAGGGAAGGCTGCTAATTTCTCGTGGAAAGGCTTAGAATTTGGTGAAGAACATGGGCAACTCCCTATACATTGTTTGACTCAACTTTTTTGACTAACGTAATGTACAGTTGAGATACTTTTGTTTATTGATAATGATAATATATGTTAAAATAATGAAAAAGCTAAAATTTCTTGCGGAGAAGTTGTGTGAAAGTAATGAAGCTTGTTGCGTATTGTTTCATGCAAATGCAATGAGCTGATTTATCTAATTTCAATTAAAAAAAAAAGAGTTATTTCGTGTAATTTTGGTGCCATTTTAACCGGTGTAACTTGGATAAATAGCACATGTGTGATGTAGTGTAATGCGTGACTTTTCGAAATGGTGGATTTTTTCCTCGAAAACTTGGTTTTTCTCCCACTATTTAAACTGGGTTATGACTTGACGGAAACTCTCGACGACTTGAATATAATTATAATTATATCACTTGACATTGGCGAAATTGTTTGGAGCACTCCTCAGAAGCCATTACAAGAAGAACACAAAGAAGGTAGGCAGAGATAGATTGATAGACAGACAAACATGCGAGAATTGCGAGAATTATTACTAACTTAACTAATTAATTATATCTTCTTAATCATAGTTTAATGGTTCCGTTTTTACCTTTTGAGGTACGGAACTCTAACTTAATTCGTACTAAGGGCGTGGGTGCTCCACCAATGGAGTCACGCCGCGGGGTCGTGACCCCGCCAATGAAGCGGGGTTACGCCCTTACGTAATTACACGACCTCCTGAAACCATACGGGTAGGTTGTAGTGTATAGACTTCCTTTGGCTTTCAGGAAACTTCACGGTAGAATATTATCTAGCACCCTATCGATTATGTTTACAGTACTTTGAACTCAGTAGAGCGAATCATGCAAGTTCAAAAAACAAGTTTTTTGAAAACTACCTACATACATACATAGACACACGCCTTTTACCCCAAAAGGCTAGGCAGAGCCCCAAATGGGCCTCTTTTCACTGTGGACTGCACCATCGTGGGAAATAGACGTGACAAGCGGTGAGCTTATCGCCGCCATTGCCTCCCACGACTGACTCTGCTAAAGCTTTCTTCCAGTAATAACAAATTCCTTAAATAAGCTAGCAGCCAGGACAAATCTTATACCAGCGAATCTTACAAACAAGTCCGGGTAATCCGTTAGTCGGATTTTACGACATCCACGGGAGGAGATGGAGGGGTCTATTCTTGGGCCGGACACACTACGGCGAGTCACGGACACAGACGATTTTTTAAACTAGCTTCAATAAAATTGGTGATCGTTACGTATGCTGATCAAAATAAGCCTAAACACGGCCAGTCTACTATTATCCATCGAGGAGTGCCGTTATCCATCTTCCGTCTCCATCATCAGATCTGCTCGCTGTTACCATAATATTGTATTGTCATCGGAACTTGACAGGTGTGCCAAATTTAAGCTCAATCGAACATCGGAAAGTGCGTTCAATAACTTGTAAGATTTGATTACACCGGTATCGAGTGTATCTAAATAAAATACATTATTTGATTGTTTATGACAGATGGACATTATTTGATTGTATAGGTATTTTATTTTTAATGTTTCGTTTTTAGGGTTCCGTATCCAAAGGGTAAAACGGGATCCTATTAATAAGACTTCGCTGTCCGTCCGTCTATCAACAGGCTGTATCTCATGAACCGTGATAGTTAGACAGTTGAAATTTTCACAGATGATGTATTTGTCTGTTGCCTCTATAACAACAAATACTAAAAAACAGAATAAAATAAATATATATAAGGGGGCTCCGATACAATTGTCCGATACAAATGCTGTTTTTATAGATAACGGTACGGAAACTTTCGTGCACGAGTCCGACTCACACTTGGCCAGTATTTTACTTAATTCTCTGATAATAATGTTAACAACCGTAAAGGAATATTTGGACGCTTTATAAGCATAAGTATGAGCACACTGAATTTTGTACTGTAAGTGTTTTAAACAAAGAACCACACCTAAACAGGTGTAACTAGGTAAGTTGAGCCTTTATAAGGATTATTATCTACCTACATTCCTCAGTGTATTCTGGAGCAGTCTCCAACAATAAAGATTGTATCTCTGTAACGAACCTCGCCATATTTTCAGCCAAGAAAGGCCGTGGCCTGAAAATCAATACGCGTCCCCCGCGCGCGGCGCTCCGCAAGTCCCACCTCCGGCCTGGGCCCTACCCTGGAACATACTTTGTAAAACAGAAGCTATATGACAAAATTAAGTTCAAATAAAGTATTTTTTTTGTAAAGAGTATATTTTTAAACCCCGACGCAAAAACGACGGGGTGTTATAAGTTTGACGTATCTGTGTGTGTGTATATGTGTGTGTGTGTGCGTATGTGTCTGTGGCACTGTAGCTCCCGAACGGAGGAACCGATTTAATTTTTTTTTGAAAGTTGAATTTGTCGTGCGTGTTCTTAGCTATGTTTGATCAAAATCGGTTCAGCCGTATCATTGTGTTAAGGCTTTTTTAATTTTTATAAAATTAATAATTTGCTCAATACAAGCTTTCATTAAGTTAGTGATCGTAACCGTGTGCTGATCAAAATGACCTTAAACACGGCCAGTCTACTATTATCCAACGAGGAGTTCCGTTGACCACCTTCGCTCCCTTCGCTTTCGCTTCCTTGAGCTCGCTGTCACCATAATATTGTATTGTCATCGGAACTTGACAGGTATGCCAAATTTCATCTCAATCAGTTGAGGATAATTGCTTTAAAATTCAGTTGAAAGATTCCACCCGGATTCCACCCAGTTAAACATTGCAAGTTAAATAAAAGCTTGTAAAATGCCGTGGTGTGTCCGACCCAAGAATAGACCCCTACATCTCCTCCCGTGGATTTCGTAAAATCCGACTTACCCGGACTTGTTAGTAAACTTCGTTGGTATAAGATTTGTCCTGGCTGCTCTAGCTTATTATGAAATGTGTTATTACTGGAAGAAAGCGTTAGCCGTCAGTCGTAGAAGCAATGGCGGTGATGAGCTCACCACTTGTCTCGTCTATATTCCACGGTGGTGAAACAGGCGTGTCTATGTTTGTATGTATGTATTTCCGACACACCTACGTTACTTACAATTACATGTTTACATGCAGTCCTTTAAGACAACTTTTTTTATACTTAGAATGACGTAACAAGCAGAAGGCCCACCTGATGATAAGCGGTACCCTCTGCCTATGAACAGTGCATTATCACATAGGTCACGTCCACCTAGGACGCGCCCTATGTGGCATTGCACTACGCCCGCCAGCCTGAGGCATAAAGATGAAAAGTCTCATGTGCCTGTAATTTCACCGGCAACCATATCCTTCAAACCGGAACACAGAAATGCGAGTACTGCTGCTTTGCGGCAGAAATAGGTATATGGTGGCTGTAGGTACTTGCCCGGAAGAAAACTATCACAAAAAAGCTCTAATATTACTAAAAAACCTTTTTACTTACAATTTAAAATTCAGTCCATTTAGATAACTTTACATCAGTTTGCTCATTAACTTAGTTTTTGATGTTTACTGTTTTTATTGAATGCTCTGAGCGATGTTTTGACAAACAGCCCCACACAGATATGTTCAAACGGGTCCCTCATTAGAGCTGAACCTCCGAGCACCCTCCGTGCTCTGTGCTTCGTGCCTTTGATCTCGCCGACCCGCGCGGATGAATGGACCAGGCTATAGGGATGGGTCACACTTACAAAATCGAGAACCAGGGCTTATAAGTTCGTCCACCTTAAGACACCAGCTCTAAAAACCAGGACTCATAAAACCTTCAAGGTATTTTTTTTCACAGGAAATTGATCCGTGCAGTAATATAAAAAATACTTGGAAGGGGAAAAATAATTGCATAGGAACTGGACCGAACTGCCTTATATATAAGGAGCATAATTGCATCTGCGAAAAAGTACTACGAAATCTCGCAAGTAATTCGATTGCACAGGGCGATAAAGTTTCTGCGTCTGGAACTAGCGACCTGCAATTTACAAGTATTTTTTTACTTTCAAGTCTTAAGGGTCCGCACCTGGTCGGCGTACTTGCAATCAAAAACCTGGTGGAAAACCCAGGTCTCGTAAACATGCTCCTACCAGGCTAGATACACCAACAATGTGCGTTGGCATCAACAGTCGATAGGTGTTTTTTTTAACTGCGTGAATGACGAAACAAGCAGATTGACCACCTGATGTTAAAGCGGTAACCTCTGCCTTTAACAATGCATTACCACATAGGTCACGTCCACCTAGGACGCACCCTATGTGGCATTGCACTGCGCCCGCCACCCAGAGACATAAAGATGAAAAGTCTCATGTGCCTGCAATTTCACCGGCAAATCCTTCAAACTGGAACAATGCGCGCATTACTGCTTGGAGGCAGAAATAGGTATGGAGGTAGTACTTCCACGGTCGATCTCTGCTAAACAGCGTCTCCGGACTGTCTTGAGCGGCCTCTGTGCATAATGTGTTGTTTTGTAGAAAATTTACGGACCGAGTGAGTGAAGCGAGCTAAGTATTTGCAACAACTGAGTATTGCTTTCATCTGTCTGGATGTATGCATGTTAGTTGGTACCCGTGTACAGGGGCCAATTCTACTAAATTTTTTTTATTGAACTGTCCCATAACTGTTCGTTTTGTCAATTTTGGTATTCTACTAACTTCTAAGGGCATTATAATTGTGACCATTTATATAAACAATCGTAAAATCTACATACAATTTATGATACAATAATAAATTTAGCAGAATACCATTTGTAATGACAATTATAATTGAATAGTAATTGCAACGGTTTTTCTTTTAAAAATAGTAGAATTGGTTGTGTTTTTCGACTAATCTTGACGAAACTTGTTATATAGTCTTTCCAATTTCATCATAGTTTTTTTGTCGTCTGTGATTTTTGATTGCAGAGGTATTTCCCCCAACAAGGGGGTAGTATTCTGCGGCTCCATTTGCCGGCTGATTTTGATGATATTTCGCAGAAACATTCGGTAGTCGCTTCTAAACAAGAATTTAGAATATGAGCAAAATCGTTCAAGAAGTTGTCTAGATATACATAGATTATAGACAGACTTATAATGGATAGTTATATATACAAGTTTGTGCTCGCGAGGTTTACTGTTCACAGAACCTGGAGTTTAAATTATACTAGTTATTTGGATCAGTGAGCTACCTTTAGATCGTTAGCAGCGGTCTTCAGGTAGCACAGCTGTTTCATATATGTTTTTTTTATAATTCTGTGTATTCCTACTTTTATTATTGTACATTATTTTATTATTATTTCTGTGTAAATACATTCATTATTGTTTTTGTTTTTTGTATGTTATTTTTATTATGCTTTCTGTAAATAAATATTTAAATTTCTAATTTAATTTTGTTTAAAATTATTTTTGTTGTTGAATCCAACCCAGATGGGCATCGCACGGGAAACTACACCATAATTTTCTCGTCGGTGATACCGCAATGCCTCAAGATGAAAGTCTGTAAGTGCATGTTACCAGTGATGACATAAAAGGCAGTGAGACGTTTCCGCTAACTAATTGGCCGCATATTAAGCTCAAAGTTACGCAGCGGGCTATAGAGAGATCTATGCACGGAGTTTATAGAATCTAAAACGAGGAGAAAGTTCTCAAAATTTTCTGGTTGAAGTAGCGATGGGCAGGCCATATAGCTCGCATTCTGCTAACCGTTGAAGTAGCGATGGGCAGGCCATATAGCTCGCATCCTGCTAACCGTTGAAGTAGCGATGGGCAGGCCATATAGCTCGCATTCTGCTAACCGTTGAAGTAGCGATGGGCAGGCCATATAGCTCGCATCCTGCTAACCGTTGAAGTAGCGATGGGCAGGCCATATAGCTCGCATTCTGCTAACCGTTGAAGTAGCGATGGGCAGGCCATATAGCTCGCATTCTGCTAACCGTTGAAGTAGCGATGGGCAGGCCATATAGCTCGCATTCTGCTAACCGTTGAAGTAGCGATGGGCAGGCCATATAGCTCGCATTCTGCTAACCGTTGAAGTAGCGATGGGCAGGCCATATAGCTCGCATTCTGCTAACCGTTGAAGTAGCGATGGGCAGGCCATATAGCTCGCATTCTGCTAACCGTTGAAGTAGCGATGGGCAGGCCATATAGCTCGCATTCTGCTAACCGTTGAAGTAGCGATGGGCAGGCCATATAGCTCGCATTCTGCTAACCGTTGAAGTAGCGATGGGCAGGCCATATAGCTCGCATTCTGCTAACCGTTGGGGAATAAAGGTTCTCGAATAGTAAAAAATCTGTCCAAGTGCGAATCGGACTAGCGCACGAAAGGTTTCGTACCATTATCTATAAAAACGGCAAAAAAAACACGTTTGTTGTATAGGAGCCCCCTTTAATATTTATTTTATTCTGTTTTTTAGTATATGTTGTTATAGCGGCAACAGAAATACATCATCTGTGAAAATTTCAACTGTCTAATATATCACGATTCATGAGATGCAGCCTGGTGACAGACGGACAGACAGACGGACGGACAGCGGAGTCTTAGCAATAGGGTCCTGTTTTACCCTTTGGGTACGGAACCCTAAAAACAAACCACAGAAGAGAAAGGCCAGGTCTCGATGGGCCAAATACTTTTTTTTCTTCTACTTTTTTTAACTTTCCTTTATTAAATTTCTTAACTTAGCATTCTTTGATTACAATCTCACCTGTTGGTAATAAGTGACGATGGAGCACAAAGGTCTAGAAGGTACTAACGAATGCCCTTTCAGATTAAACCCTAAAAGCCTATATAGTCTGTAATAGGCAATCGCGGTTCCGTATAAAGGGATCATCTCCGGGCCTTTTGTGCGGCATTCATCCCCTCCAGCCTTGATCCGATCAAACGGCTTTGTCATACTTTCTACTTTGTTACTTCCATTTAGCTAGAGGTAATACATTTATTTACAGAAAGAATAATACAAGGTACAAAATACATATGAAACAGTTGTGCTACCTGAAGACCGCTACAAGCGATCTAAAGGTAGCTCAACTGATCCAAATCACTACCAGACGGAAGCGTCCCTAAGATGCTGGCTGCATTGCCACGCTGAATGGCAATACTAATGCGTTGAGCCAGATAAGAGCCAGCTCTCGGGTCACGCGTCGCTTCGACCAGATGCCCTGAAAGAATTTTGAAAACGCGATGGGCCCCGGAACCCCACGGACCCAGAGTCTCGACCCCGAAAGGCTCAAATAAGTAAGCTCTGTCGAGACTTGCATATTTGCGTCTTTTGAGGTCCTCAGCGGAATCTGCCGCCGCACCGGCCCTAACTGATGTCCCGGACAGATGAGATGGCGCAAGGGTATCAACGCATGTTTATAGCGTCCCACACCAAACGCCTACCCTTCTCCCACGGAACAAGAGTCATGCCGTCAGGCCGCTTACCATCGTCACGAAACAGACCATTCGGTTCTAGAATGGCTGGAATGTTAACGCTGGTAAGGGCCCGGCGAATGATATCATTAAGGATAGCGTGGCGGGAAATTCTACCGGCAGCCCTGGTGCACGATAATCCGTGGTGACCAAGCTGATCAACAGCAGTACCGCACTGGCAGTGATGAGGGGCACAGCACCCTACACCCAACCGTAAAGAAGTTGCAATACGGAAAGAAACTGGATCCATTAAAGTACCAGTATTTTGTGATGGAAGTGCTTGCAACCAAAACCCTGACTCCCATTTGGAAACGGCCAGGAGACGAGCACGATCTGTGGAGCTTGAGCACGTTTGTAACAGACAATTCCGCGTCAGCTCGCACAGAGGCCCGTCCCATTGCCGTTGAGACGAAAGAGATTTGGGGGGAGTAGTATTGGGGCAAGCACTATGCCAAGCATTTCGAGCCTCGTCTAAGTATTAAATTTTGAGTGTGTTGCCAGAAAGAGCCACAAGAGAAGGAGATAGAATTTTATTAACCAAAGAACAAGTGCTATAGACGGAAGACAAGAACGCTGGTAGGGCTACAGTTGAAATTTTACGAATACCTAAGCCTCCTAATTTAACAGGCAAGGAGGCTTGTGACCAAGCCCTGTCATCTAAATCGATATTCAAAACCGACGATAACGTGTTCTTTATTATGTTGTCCAAGCCTTCCACCAGCTCACTGTGTTTCCACAGTTGACAACATCTTAAAGCATATGTAAATTTTGGCACAAAAAGGCAAAACTTTATAATTGTAAAAGCCATATGGGCGTTAATTTTGAGCAATCGGTCGGAAGTTCTCATAAAATTTTGAATTTTCTCGTCTACAAAAGCCGGAAAAGACTCGTCAAGAATAGGTGAACCAAGGAGGCGAAGCGAACATTCATCTACAACTGTAATGTTTGAGGCCAAACTTTGAAATTTTTCAATGGCTGAATTTCTATCCATACATGTGTCGGAAACAAAAAGTTCGCACTTAGAAAAATTTAGATCTAAACCTATTTGCCGAAATTCATCAATGATGAGTTTTAGATCGCCAAGAACAGTGTCCACGTCGCCACCTAAGGTTCCGTCATCCAAATACCAAACGTTTAGTTTGGATTGGATACGTTGAATAATCGGATGGATGGCTAGGCTAAAAATGGCCGGACCTAGAGGGTCACCCTGCTGACAGCCAACAGCAGACCAAATAATATTGTTCTGATAGATTAATTAAGAAGGTGAGCCGTAACACTGCCAGAGAAATGGGTAAATTTCAGGGATTTTGTCTTTAATTTCTTTTAGCAGAGTGCCCCTATCTACAGAATTAAAGGCGTTTTTTATATCCACCTATAAAACTACCTCCCCCAAATTTTTGGCCAAAAATGTACGTAAAGAATGTACTGCGGCTTCACAGCCACCTCGCGAACCAAAGCCTAGCTGAATGGGTCGGAAATAGTCGCCTAGATAGGCGGCTTCTTTCCGGCAGCAGACTTTAGCTGCCAGGCGGCGGTAGGTGGTGCCCACGGCTATGGGTCTTATCCCGCCGTCCTTTTTTTTTAAAGATGCGCTTTAAAAAAAAAGGAAAAAAAGGTTCGCACCGTACAGGAGCTCCGTGATCTCGCTGTTGACTCGACCAGACAACATCAGGTTGATCAGGGTCGTCAAATCTCCCAGAAGGACTTCACCTGCATGGCCAGAACCGCCAGGCAGCAGGTCCTTTAGATGCTGTGGAGTCACAGCATCCAGGCCGCCGGCAGAGCCACTCTGAAAAGACATGACGGCAGCGAGCACATCCTGGCTGGTCGTCTCGACAGCGCCATCACTCTCTTGCGGTGAATCGGGGAGGAGGGAATCTGGCCCTGGGGACGGATGTTTACTCTCAAGATAATTGAGAGTATCATCAGAATTTTGGGCTATCGTGTCACTAGAAAATAGGATACGGGAGGCACCCTTGATGTCACCATCGCTAAGTTTACTCACTATACAAGTTTGTAAACAGTAGACTCAGCGACTGGCTTCACAGTTTTTGAATTTGTTGTTGTGGCCTGGTCATTGTACGAAAAAGGCATGCGCTCATCGCGTGCAGTGTACCTCACACAATTTTGTTTAATCCGAATAGTGAGTGAAGATTTGTTGCCTAATTCTTTTTTTACGTGAAGTACACTGTAGGGAAATACTAATAAATGTTCCCAAGCCTGCTTTGTATTTTTAGATACAACATTCCTGATGGCCTGTGATAGAGCATTAGCGACAGAGAGGCGAGCACCTCGGGGAATACGTTTCAAAATAGGGGTTGAAGTTTTATACTGGCTAATCACTTTCCAAAAAGGATGTAAATCTGCACTAAAATTCGAATTTGGCACCGAAACATCTACCGCTCCTGCGACCGGAGCAGACAGCGGGATAATAGGGTTGTTGTGGCACCTTTTTTGGTGAATTTTGAGACCTCTCTGTCCCTTGAACAAGCGTGGCTGGGAACATAGCGTGCACTCTACTAGATTCGGCACAGACACGACAGCATGGATCTCATTCCTGTTTGCAATCAACGGCTGAGTGCATAGTGCCATCACCAACAATATTAGACTTATAAATAATTATTTACAATAAAATAAAACTAGACTTCAGACAGGCAGGCGAAACGCTCGCCTCGTGGACCGGCGGGCACCACGGCAACCGCGCTCCTGCAAAATAACAAAGTCTGAGCTAGCTGTCAAAATAAGCGTAAACAAACTACCAAGAATGAAACCACCTTTTGATTTTGTGATGCGATGAGGCTGGCCCAGGTCTTGAAAACAATACCTGATACCTCCCGCGAGGTGGTCTCCCGGCCCCAGGGCTCGAAGCTCCCCGAGAAGCCGCAGAAAATTTCTTTCTGAAACAATATAAACAAAAATAAATTGCGCAGTTGACAGTTTTAAGACAGATCAGTTAATAGCTAGAGGTATATTTTTTGCACTACGATTAAAGGTGGTCCGGTAGAGATCGCTGCCCAACGATAGACCGTATATTATTTAATATCTACTTATTTATTTACAAAAACTCAACTAGTACATAAAACACCAAAACAATATATTAAACAATCAATATGAATATTTTCAATTATGATAAGGCATTTTCGGATTTTTAGATATGGCTCGCGGCCTGTATTGTGGGAAATGAATACGAATTACAGTAAAAAAAACAATAAAACTGCACGTTAAACAATTCTATTAGTAATCATCATCATCATCATCAGTCCACACTAGTCCACTGCTGGACATAGTTCTCTCCCACTGAGCCCGGTGTTCGGCTCTTCTCATCCACTTTCTGCCCGCCGCTTTTCGTAGGTCATCGCTCCACCTAGCCAGAGGGCGCACCACGCTACGTTTGCCAAGACGCGGTCTCCACTCAAGAACTCGCTTTTCGCTCGCTTCCTCGGTTGTCGGGTCTTCGGCATAATAATATGACCAGCCCATTGCCACTTCAGCTTGCTAATCCGGTGGGCTATGTCAATGAGTTTAGTTCTCTGTCGGATAATCTCATTTCGGACTTTATCTTTCAGAGAAACTCCTAGCATAGCCCGTTCCATAGCTCGCTGTGCAACCTTGACCTTGTGGATTAGCCCTACTGTGAGTGTCCACGTCTCGGCACCTTAGGTCATTACTGGTAGGATGCACTGATTGAAGACTTTAGTCTTCAGGCATTGTGGTATAGGCGACTAGAAGACTTGGCGTAGTTTTCCGAACGCTGCCCAGCCCAACTGAATCCTTCTCTTAGCCTCCTTCTCAAAGTTGTGTCTACATTGCAATATTTGCCCGAGGTATACGTAATTATGAACACCTTCGAATGGACCACCTTTTACGACTTTTACATTAGTAATATGCGTTCGTAAATAAATCATTATTAATAATATACTTATCACCCAAACCATTAAATTCTTGTGCTATTTATAACTGGCGTGGGATATTATGGTAACATAAATATTCTAATAAGAACTCATCAAATGCATTCAGGAAGTGTTCATGTCACTGAAGGATAGCGCAATCTGCGCAAAAACTACGGAATCCCGAGGGGAGAAACCACCTGTGACGCCGAATCTACTATCCTCTGAGCTGATATACAGGCTGATAGGATATTTCAGAGAGATAGAATGACATAAAAGAAAACACAAACCTACAAACCTTTTTTCGCCTTCCACTAGATAGTGGTTCCCAAAGTGGCCGATAACGCCCCTTTGTGGACGCTGCAGGACAAAAGGGGGCGGTAAGAGACCCCGGAAAAAATGGGGGCGTCAAATCAGACACACTTTCGCATTTTAATACTTATTAGTAGATAGGTCATTTTTGTAGATAATTGACCGTGGGCAATCATGTTTTAACAAGTTATTGTTAAATAACCCGATTTGAGCATGTTTAATCACCGCTAATATAGCTCACAAAAAAATGGGGGCGCTAAAAAATAATTATGGGAGCGCTAAAAATAATTTATTCTCAAAGTGGGCAAGCAGATAAAATTAGTTTGGGTACCTCTGCACTAGAATCATGGTTATTAGTTTCATAGATGGCTGACGTACATACCTACACCACTATTCCAATATAACATAAAAAAACCTGGATAATCAGTATTCGATAAAGATTCAATCTACGCTAAAAAGTAACGAATAATAACAATTTCCATGAAAATGGGAACAATTGGTCAAAACTATTCAATAGTGCATGCGCCATAGAATACTACGAAGCTATTATTACACCGCTCTTACGATTGTCAGAGAGGTGCGTAACTCAAGCACGAGTATTATGTCCATAAATTTGCACCATCTTCCAGTATATAACGACTAAATGAAGTACAATATTAAAATTATAAATATGTATCGATACACATTATAATTCCGAGAGAGCACTGCACCAGAAATAAGATCGGACAATATTTCCTGGATAGAAAAAAAAACCCAGAGTTACGTCTAACTTTTAATTCATTTAGATTCGATTGTTTATTTAAATGGAGCATACCATTGGAAAAAAAAATTGATAAATAAAATCAAGCCGAGGGTTTACTGTAGGGGGTTAGTAAAATTATCTATATATTACGAGATATTCAATAAAAACTGTGTTTTCTTGCGGCGCGACGCGATTTTTTAATGAAGATTTCTGCCTGGGGTTAGCGTGAAATACCCACGAGAATATTATGTTAAGGTGGTTGCTTTTTCATACAAACGTATTTGCACAAATAATATGGGCGAACAGAGTATAATTTTACACTGAAATGACTGTTGTTGGCTTTTATATTGGTCATTATTTGCGGCAAATCATATTTGGTTGAAGAAAACAGTGGATTAATAGCGAATATAACATCGAAATTTTAGTCCATACAAGTAATTAATGACCAATATAAAAGCCAACAACAGTCATTTCAGTGTAAAATTATACTCTGTTCGCCCATATTTGTGCAAATACGTTTGTATGAAAAAGCAACCACCTTAATGTTAACTTCCTTTTAGTTGGTAATATGAACTTAGGAGCATACTGTACCTCGGAATGCGATCCCGTGAGAGCGCGTCATTTCTCCCGATAATTTTCGCCTCGAACCAGGAAATTAGTTTTTATCTACTGAACTGCTAGTAAGTAGGTAGTAGGTATATAATAATAGCATTTTTTTTTACTTTGTATATGACGGGTCAATCTGATGGCCCACCTGATGTTAAGCGGTAACTTATGCCTTTAACAATGCATTACATTATAGGTCACGTCCACCTAGGACGCGCCCTATGTGGCATTGCACTGCGCCCGCCACCTTGAGGCATAAAGATGAAAAGTGTCATGTGCCTGTAATTTCACCGGCCCCACAAACCGAACACAGCAATGTAAGCTCTACTGCTTTGCGGCAGAAATAAGTATGGTGGTAGTACTTCCCCGGACGAACTCATTCACAAAAAAGCTCTACTATTTTAAATAAGTTCATAGCTGAATAACAAACACATAGAATTATTAAATAAAACAAAAAACCTGACTGCGTGAGTAATTTTGATATACCCAGTGTCGACGAAACTAACGACACCTCTCAAGCTATAGGCCTAGCGCTTAACTCAGTAGCCTCTTGAGGCATGGGAGCGGCACGGGAGGGGTGACATGTGACGTAAAGAACTGTCGGGCTACACACGTGATGCAAATTAGTGAAGATAGATCTTACGATATTTACAAATAAGTACCTAAGTTATTGCGAAAGAGAATAAAATACTCGTTCAAATAATTATTATATTTAATACAAATATCAATATTTTCAACCGAACTTTCAATTTATTAGCTTATGTCCATATCGCTACTTGAATCACTGTCAGTATGACTGGAATCACTTTCGTTATCTGAGTCGTCGTATATCGTTTTCATTCTCGGCAGAATTTGGGTCAGATTTCCTAACCTTGAAAAAATTATATACATTATAAACAACATCTTTAGTTCGAGCTCTAATCCGAGGACCCATCTTCGGTTGCTAATCTCGTGTGCGTCTTGTCTAAACATTTGACATAAGAAAATCACCACCCTCCCGTGCCGCTCCCACACCTCAGGAGGCTACTAAGTTAAACGCTATACCTGTAATATCCATCAAGCCGTTTAGGCTACAGAGCATGCCAAAGAAATATACATACACTCGAACAAGCATGTGGCCCACCTGATGTTAAGCGGTAACCTCTGCCTTTAACAATACCTCATAGGTCACGCCACAAGTCTCATGTGCCTGTAACTTCAACGGCACCCATACCCTTCAAAATGGAATACAGCAATGCGAGCACTACCATTGCTTTGCGACTGAAATAGTACCTACCTACTTCCTCTCTATAATACTTCTAGAGAGGTAGGTAGGTATATATTAAGCTACAGAACGGCTTCCCAGTCTCTCCAGCTACGCTATGCAGTTATTTTATAGGTAATTTGTTTATATTTAGGATCTACACTGCCTCACTGCGCTTATTAGATTGTTATTACAATGGGCGACGTATGGGAATTTGCATCGACATTTTTTTCCCCAGAACCCCGTTTCCTGGTTCGCGTGATTTGTTAGATGTCAACCAAAACATTTGGTTTTCGAACGCCACCTGTTCGACGGTTCCCACGGATTGCGTAAAATGTGTGGAACTAGATTTGTTCGAAATTGGAACGCACGTGTTCTAATTACAAACTTTGGAATTGATTTTGCGACATTCTATTGTTTGGTTTGCATTTAGAATGATATTTATTTGTTATTTAGTTTGTGTGAACAAAGGACGGACTAGATAATTATATATCTTTTTTATAAAAAAAATACCTACCTACCTTATTTGAATTCAATGATGAAACTTTTTGAACACCACGGTACTTGTACACAATTGTTTTTATCGTAAAAAACCCTTCCATATTTTAAATTTTAATTATTTAAAACCACTGCTCGGAGTTGATAGGTACCAAAATTAATTAGCAAGCTATCAAGCAAGCAGCACTGCAGTTGGGGTGGTAGATAACGAGTGTCACGTGATAATTTATTGCTGAAAACTGCGCCACTTTTGAGGCATGATTTAATTTAAGATAGGTAATTTTAATTTAGAATGCTAGTTTTGCTCACAAACTGATAATATATTGTATTGGACTACACACTGGTCAATACTGCATACATTTAAATCCTTAAAAAATGCAATGTTTTACTCGTCACGTTCGTACTCTCGTCAAAAATCCAACTGCGTGTTTTTTATTAGTTTCTAAATTCAAATGTTTTTAAAAGAAAATTAGGATTCGTTGTTTCAATGTCAAACAACAAAGCTTTTTGGTCACTTTATTGCAAAATGCAATACAAAACATAACTGAATCACATAACTTACAATCAATTGTAATTTTCGTCTCAATAAAACTTCGGATAAGGTTTAAATTACAATTGACTAACAAAGCGTATTCTCGAAAGCTCGAGACACCATGGAGTCCAGGTGCAATAAATCAGAGCGTAGATTAATTCTATTCTTCGCAGATGTAAGTTCGCCGTTCTGATTTCAATGTTTTGAAACTATGTAAAAGAAATTAAAATGCAATCTAGAATTTTATACAGGTAATTGTACTACGAAATATATCACGTGTGGACCCTGAAAGACCTACAGGTAGGTACTTACCTAGTTATACCTTGAGGTTTTGACTGCCTGCATATATACAATTGGCAGCTGAATCCACCTGAGTACTCATCACCCATACTGCGATCACCAGTCTGCCTGCCAAACGTGATTGTTTAAGGCAACCCCCGCCCCCCTCCCCCTCCATTGCATTATATGGGGGAGGTCTTATGCAAGTTTTTTTTAAATATTTATACTACCAATGTAGCAAACAAGCATACCTAAGGCCCACCTGTTGGTAAGCGGTTACCGTAGCCTATGGACGCCTTCAATACCAGAGGTATCACACGCGCTTTGCCGAACCTTTAAAAAATCTTTGAAAATTCGCTTTTAAAAGTTCTCGAGTGGCAACCGCAAAAGTGGAAGCCGTTTCGTTGGACCAAAGACATTATAGACGCAGAAATGCGGTGGATGGAGGCGGCTCAATGCCGTTCGTTGTGGCATTCTATGGGGGAGGTCTATGTCCAGCAATGTCAGTCAGCATGTTAATGATGACCTACTTCCCCGGACAAACTCTTTCACAAGTGCTCTACTAACTAAAACACTAAACTAAAACAACTAAACAAGTAGGCAAGAGTGAATAGGTGCCTTCTAGACTAGACTTTTGTGGTCCATCGTCGGCCACATCGTCACGGTGAGATCGCGGTCAAACGAAGGTCTATCAATATTACAAAAACTTTCTTCTAGGGTACAAAGGTAGGGTAGGGGTTCTGGGCTACTTCCTGATTGAGACCTACACAATAGTCAGTACACAATGCTTCCGTTATCTTTGGCGTCCGTCAAATGCAGCTACTTACAAATCTTGTCATGTTACTTACTCAATAAATTATTTGGTGCCACCGGTCACCCACCCACATCCATTTTTTCCACGACAATTACTAAATGCCCATAAAACTAATTGTCACAAATGTTATTCTCATTCACACGTTAATGATTTAGAAATGACCGTGAAATAGATACGGTAATAATGAAAATGACCAATGTCCTTTCCGTGTTTTACAAAAACATATATCTCAAAGGTTATAGAAAAGTCTACTCTATTTCAACGAAATAGGAGCGTTTACAATCAAAGAAACAGCAAGTAAAATGTTGAAAATGACATCTCAATACAATTGACAGCTGCGGTCAGTTTGTTTTTAATTTCCTCCCACAAATATAGCATGCGACATCTTTTTTTAGTCTTCTCTGGTCAATGCAGGGTATTGTAGGTTTATTAGTGTGAAATTCGTATGATTATGTTGTCAGCATTGATGTCGGAAGATGCTTTGTAAACTTTCTAACGTATTTTGAAACGAAATCAGTGGCACGATTATGTAACTCTGTTGCTATCGGTTTCAATCGATTTCAATACTGTGTCTATATTTGAAATGAAGTTTTTGTAATTACCTAATTTATGGAGTCTAGTTACAATTGAGCTTTGTAGTTAAACTGCGTAAATTGGGTAATCGTAAGAGCGTCCTTTCGAATAGAAACAAAATTGAAACTGATTGAAACTGTTAGTAACAGAGTTACGTAGTCCGCTAGCTGTTTCATAGATATAATTCTTCTAACAAATGTATACAGAAGGACACAATTAGCGCAGTGCTGATGTGCGCATTGTTTTGGAATTGAGTAACTTGGGCAGCGGAGACTATGATTTTGCTTATTAACACTGTAAGATAGCACCTTAGAGCATTGCAGGCGTAGGCCTGTAGGAGGTATTTATTACAAAGGTGCTATCCGGTACCTCCGTACCGGATAGCACCTTTGTAATAAATACCTAAAATCTTATGTGAAGATTTATTTATTTTATTTATTATTTTTTATCTTCCGTAAAGTTCAAAAAAAATGGCGGTCTACTATACATAATAAATTGCATAGGTATGTAATTAATTAATTCCTACCTAATTTAATTACAAAATACCTTCCTGAATTGTTTTTTTTTTGTTCTAAACACTAAGTTAAACTTTTTGCATTTGGGTCCTTACACTCATGCGCCTTGGTCCAGATCCTGAATGCTGCAAGTTTTCTACTAACAGAATCGGCGCAAGACCTGTTGATGTCACAACTATCGGCCATTTTTTTGCAGGCAATCCCGCAAGTCAATACTGGGAAAGTTTTGCAATGTTCGCAAGCTTACCATAGTTTCATAAATCATAATGTATTTTGGAATGTATGTGTAATACGCAACTTGACACAAACACGAAACACAAGCCTACTTCCTCAAAGTTTTGCGGGAAGCCATAGCATAGACAAGGGCCAAAGACAAACGTAAGGAGCTCAGGGGGTAAGAGGATTGCTTGACATGTAATACTATTGCGGCCGACTGTATTGATTGTAGGGTAACCATAGACTAGTAACAAATATTTTGCTTTCATTGCTATTCATCTAGCATCTTAAAGACGCTTCCGTCTGGTAGTGATTTGGATCAGTTACGCTAACTTTAGATCGTTTGCCACGGTCTCTATAATGACTCAATGAAATCTAAATTTCATTACCTATACCTATTGGCTATACCTTCTTGTATAAATTGTATTTTTCTTTCTGTAAATAAAGTACCTACCTAATATTTCAGTTCTTATTAAAAATAATAATGAAATCACCCAACAAATAAAGTGAAATAATCTGAATGTACCTGAATATTTACTGCGTTTAAACAAGTTCAAGCGTGTTTTTTTTCTTCTATTTATTGTTGTTTTCAACGATCTTTACTTGATCTTTAAAATAGACTACGCACTATAATTAATACAATTGTCGCGTTTGGTCCCTTTAGAGAGAGCCAACGGTTCTATGCGGGACTCTGGGTAGACAGAGTCACCGTTCAGATGAGAATTTACCTGCCTAGCGGGTGGTAAAATAAAGTAGACGAGTCAGAATACAATAGTTATTTTATTTAAAGAAGCTCCTATCACATGGTCAGCTAGATTCCTACCTACAGCTTGAAGAGCCAGAAAAGAAGGTGCCAGATGGGCGTAAAGGCTAGTAACGGCTAATGGGGTGGATTTCAATAGTTATTTCTCTCAAATAGTAACGCAAGCACTGTGGGTCTACAGAAGGTAGCAATGATGGTGAATGTAGTCAATTGGCACTAGTACTGCCCTGTTATTTGAAGTCCGAAGCACGAGGTAGCAGGTGGACACGTGGCAGCTTGGTCAGCCGGCGCGGCCAGGATTGACGTGGCAGGCTCCGTGGCGTTCGGCGGGTTCGCCGAAGGTGTAGGGCACGCGGCTTGCCTCAAGAAGGCAGCGGCGCGCTATGAAGAGTGCTATGGGCACTAAAAGGATGGCGCGGCTCAGGGCAGCGGCGCCCCCGTGATATGGCGTGCAGCCGCACGTGGCTGGTCGTCCCTCGTTGGGTAGGCGACGGGATCCTTGCAGAAGGTCCAGGAGTATTCGTCGGGCGATATGGCCTCGGTGAGCGCGTAGTGAGAGGCCGCTAACTAGCTGCCGTTTGACTTGCTTGGTGGAGACGTGGTCCCTGTAATCAGGTAGGCCGGGTCAGGCGGGCTTCTCGCGAGTACCGTGCGTGTGTCCGGGTAGCTTGGCGATGTCGAGAAGGTTCCAGGTTCCCGATGGGTGAAATTACGGGACAGCACGAGGCCGCAGGTGGGCACGCGGACACACACACATACGTCACAGTTTTACAGTTTATAATTTCCTAAGGATGCAAGTAATAATGATAGCTTGAGGAACAAACAGACACGCTAACCTGTACACGCCAACACAGCTGTGAGGATGTCTTCGGCAGCTAGGAGTACATGTGGCCTTGGCGTACTCGATGGAAAAGGCTGGACGCGTCCTTGTATTCAGTTTTATTGCAAGGTGAACCTTTACGATGGGTTAGTGACCCCATTCATCTCGTACGTTCATTGACTTATACTGCCATTGATTAGTGTCCCTTATGTTTAAGATCTTAAGGTGCATAATGGCGTACGGATTTATTACAGCGCTCCATGCGTCTCGAAAGGGAACTAATATTTCATTAACAGAACATCAATAGGCAATCTTTAATGTCAGTGTCATTGTCCCATGGCTCCGACCGTGTGCCATTAGTAAACGAAGAAGAAGCATTACTTGCCCTTCGTTCTTTTTGCTGTTAGTGTCAGATAAACACCTAATGTCATTGTCTGTGTGATGTCAACTGTGTTGTTTGTTTACATTTTGTTGAATGCTATGTGATAAGTTATTTATTTAGAAATTACGCTACAATACCCCCTCGACCAGATAAGGTTTTTCGCTAGAGAAAAATCCGCTAGAACTGCAACTCATTCTGCTGTGACTTACTTTCATTCTCTTCTTTCAGACATCATCTTTCATCCTTCCACAATAGTTACTCTCTAATAGCTAGCTGAGCACAACACACAGAGTCCACCTGCATATCAGCAAGCGTACTCAAGATCACAGCGGTTTAAGAAGTTGTCAGTATATATAGCATCAAAGTTCCCAGCAATATTATAAATTTAGTGTAGTGAATTTATTTTTAATTTCTCCTACCAGAACAAGACAGGATTGGTTGTATGATGAGCTGCACAGTGTTTCCTATCAGACATCTACCGTAGTCATGGTTTAGTCCCATGACCACAGTGTTTTTATCAGACAGCTCGAGCGATCATGGTTTCATTACCATGACCCTTCAGTTGTAACCCGTGGTTTAGAGCCAGGGCACAATATTAGTACAGGTTATAGTTATACCCGTTCCTTACAGTACCACTATTTGTAATAAAGTACTATCGCTATTGTAATATTACTAGAAATTAAAGTTACTTGAATTTTGATAGCATTTCAGGAATAGGGCTTATTTTTAACGAGGTTTCCTGTGAACCGCCTCGAGCTTTAGGCTATGTTTTGGTAAGGAGTTGCTAGCCGCTCCATATGCTATAATAAAAGGAAATTTAGATGAGCAAATGGTATAAGGCTTATTGTAGGGTTACCATTTCACCGCCCTGTAGGAGCACTGGCTTGTTTTTATTGGAGTTATCCTGATTACCGCTCCTAGCTCAAAAGTTAATAGTTATAAAAGCCAAAAGTTAAGTTAATAGTTAACAGTTCTCTACAGAATCTTTTCAGTTAATTAGTGACAGCAAAAGACATAGTATACTTTAGCGATAGCAAATAGACATAGTGTACAGTACAACACAACTCATCAATACCTTATACAGTTTATTTATTTCATTACTTTTCAGACCCCAAAGATTAAGTTATTTAAGTATTACAGTTCCTTTCAGACATCTTTATTTAGTTAGTTTTAGTTATAATAGATCAAAATAGTTATTTTTCACAGTTCCATTCAGACAGCTCAGTTAGATATAGTTGTAAAAACAAAAAGTTAGTTTCACAGAACCTTTCAGACAGCTCAGTTAGTTATAGTTGTAAAAACAAAATAGTTATGTTTCACAGAACCTTTCAGACAGCTCAGTTAGTTATAGTTGTAAAAACAAAATAGTTATGTTTCAAAGAACCTTTCAGACAGCTCATTTAGTTATAGTTGTAAAGGATTACATTAGTTATGTACCTCAGACCCCTTTCAGATAGCCTCTATTTAGTTAGATATAAAAGATTATTTTAGTTATGTATCACAGTTTCCTTTCAGATAGACTCTATTTAGTTAGACTAGTTTAGTTAGTTATTGTTGCAAGACATAAATTCATTTATTTATCACAGAACGTTTCAGTCATCTTCTATTTAGTTAGACTAGTTTAGTTAAATATAGAAGTTTAAAATACTTTCATTTATATATCACCAAAACCTTTCAGTCCGCTTCTATTTAGTTGTATATAGTTATATAGAAAACAAAAAGTGATATAGTTTTAGTCAAAGCAAACAGAACTCATTCATATTTTAGAACTCATTCAGATTTTACACAACTGACAACAGACTTCTAGTATTCAGAATAGATTTGTATCATTAGAATAGATTAGATTAGATAGAATAGATTATTTTTATTAGAATAGTAATATTATTCTGTATATTTGATAAGTTTATTAAGTTTATTAGATATCTTTGATATGCCAGGTACCCGATGATTGGTCCCGCATATCTTCTAGTTTATATAGTATAGGATATCTGTTTAGAGTGATCCTATGTTTGATTATACGTTTGTTATAGTCCCGTGCCATTATGTTTGTTCCACAAGTATCAGCAAGTATAGAGAGTACAAAGGTTGCTTTAGTGTGCAACTGAATATAAGCTTTTAGTAAAATTGTTATGATAATAACAAGCAAAAGTAATTATAGTCAATTAGCCAGTAAAAATAATTTATAATGAATTAGCAAGTACAAGTAATTTATAGTGATTTAGCAAGTAAAAGTAATTTATAGTAATTTAGCAAGTAAAAGTAATTTATAGTAATTTAGCAAGTAAAAGTAATTTATAGTAAATTAGCAAGTAAAAGTAATTTATAGTAAATAAGCAAGTAAAGTAATTTATAGTGCCTTAGCAAGTAAAAGTAATTTATAGTGCAAGTAAGCAAGTGAAGTAATTTATAGTAAATTAGCAAGTAAAAGTTAGTAGTATAGTTCAGTTTTACACCAGCGCAGCAATTACACAGTTATGAAAGAATGAGACGCTTGGGAGAACCCAGTTTAGGCTGTGTTCACCGCTACGTTCAAGTACACAACAGTAAATACAATAGAAGCCAACGTTCGATAAACTAATACAAGTAAGTATTACTAAACCGATACGATGAGTATGTGTCCGGTGTTGAGTTCATTCACCATCCAAATTAGCAAGTTAAAGAAAAGTTAGGTTAAAATTCTAGAAAAATACCATGTGTTACTAAAGAGAGAGAGAGATTTAAGAGAGAGAGAGAGAGAGAGTTGGGCGCCACTGTCGCGTTTGGTCCCTTTAGAGAGAGCCAACGGTTCTATGCGGGACTCTGGGTAGACAGAGTCACCGTTCAGATGAGAATTTACCTGCCTAGCGGGTGGTAAAATAAAGTAGACGAGTCAGAATACAATAGTTATTTTATTTAAAGAAGCTCCTATCACATGGTCAGCTAGATTCCTACCTACAGCTTGAAGAGCCAGAAAAGAAGGTGCCAGATGGGCGTAAAGGCTAGTAACGGCTAATGGGGTGGATTTCAATAGTTATTTCTCTCAAATAGTAACGCAAGCACTGTGGGTCTACAGAAGGTAGCAATGATGGTGAATGTAGTCAATTGGCACTAGTACTGCCCTGTTATTTGAAGTCCGAAGCACGAGGTAGCAGGTGGACACGTGGCAGCTTGGTCAGCCGGCGCGGCCAGGATTGACGTGGCAGGCTCCGTGGCGTTCGGCGGGTTCGCCGAAGGTGTAGGGCACGCGGCTTGCCTCAAGAAGGCAGCGGCGCGCTATGAAGAGTGCTATGGGCACTAAAAGGATGGCGCGGCTCAGGGCAGCGGCGCCCCCGTGATATGGCGTGCAGCCGCACGTGGCTGGTCGTCCCTCGTTGGGTAGGCGACGGGATCCTTGCAGAAGGTCCAGGAGTATTCGTCGGGCGATATGGCCTCGGTGAGCGCGTAGTGAGAGGCCGCTAACTAGCTGCCGTTTGACTTGCTAGGTGGAGACGTGGTCCCTGTAATCAGGTAGGCCGGGTCAGGCGGGCTTCTCGCGAGTACCGTGCGTGTGTCCGGGTAGCTTGGCGATGTCGAGAAGGTTCCAGGTTCCCGATGGGTGAAATTACGGGACAGCACGAGGCCGCAGGTGGGCACGCGGACACACACACATACGTCACAGTTTTACAGTTTATAATTTCCTAAGGATGCAAGTAATAATGATAGCTTGAGGAACAAACAGACACGCTAACCTGTACACGCCAACACGGCTGTGAGGATGTCTTCGGCAGCTAGGAGTACATGTGGCCTTGGCGTACTCGATGGAAAAGGCTGGACGCGTCCTTGTATTCAGTTTTATTGCAAGGTGAACCTTTACGATGGGTTAGTGACCCCATTCATCTCGTACGTTCATTGACTTATACTGCCATTGATTAGTGTCCCTTATGTTTAAGATCTTAAGGTGCATAATGGCGTACGGATTTATTACAGCGCTCCATGCGTCTCGAAAGGGAACTAATATTTCATTAGCAGAACATCAATAGGCAATCTTTAATGTCAGTGTCATTGTCCCATGGCTCCGACCGTGTGCCATTAGTAAACGAAGAAGAAGCATTACTTGCCCTTCGTTCTTTTTGCTGTTAGTGTCAGATAAACACCTAATGTCATTGTCTGTGTGATGTCAACTGTGTTGTTTGTTTACATTTTGTTGAATGCTATGTGATAAGTTATTTATTTAGAAATTACGCTACACAATAATGACATTAAAAGAAATAAAAACTGTCAAAAATAGTGCAATGTTTTTACACGTATAGCAACGTCTACGAACGCTACGAACTTTCACGTCTTAAGACGTTTACAAAATAAAGAAACATTACAAAAAACTTCCATCGAGTGATTTTAATTAAACATATAAATGAGGTATTTTAAGTAAATTACTTAGCTGTAGGTATTCTCAATCAACATTATACGTTCATGATGGATGAAGGCCTTCATCATGGAAACCTGATTTTGCGAAAACTAGGCGACTAACACTCATGTTTTTATTGATAGTGTCTTATAAATATCATTAGCTTAACTACGAATGTCATTCAACAATTTTAACAGTGATTTTTTTGTTTCATTGATTTCGAGCCACAAGCGAAACGCCCTTAAAGGCCTAAGTGGTTGGTAAAAGAGAGAATTAGGTACAAATTAGGGATAAGATCGGTAACTCTTATTGTTCACGCTCGATTGATTGTTTTTTTTTTAATTCTCTCTAATAATCTATTTATAACTTATTACACTGAACTGGACTGGAATAAACTCCAGCCGGACGTGAGACATACCATTTTTACAATAGCTTAGAATATTTATCAAAAATAATGGTGACCCTACCGAAGCCTACATAACAAACGGAAACGCGCGTACAAAAGACGGAAAACGAAATTGTACTTTTCTATTATCGACTTGTCTACTCACGAGTTACAATGGCTTCTGCGATTAGCTCAGGATTGGGAAAATTACATTATTATTTGATGAGACACAATACTGTGATGTGCGTGTATCCTGTCACTGTCTAAGAATAGAACCCTCCGTCTCCTCCGTGTTTTTTTTATTTTTTATTTTGTACTACTTGGAATGATTGATCAAGCAGATGGCCCACCTGATATTAAGCGGTACCCTCTGCCTAAGAACAGTGCGTTATCACATAGGTCACGTCCACCTAGGACGCGCCATAAAGTGGCATTGCACTGCGCCCGCCACCCTAAGGCATAAAGAAGAAAAGTCTCATGAGCCTGTAATTTCACCGGCACCCTTTACCCTTAAAACCGGAACACAGCAATGCGAGCACTACTGCTTTGTGGCAGAAATAGGTATGGTGGTAGTACTTCCCTGGCCGAACTCTTTCACAAAAAAGCTCTACTACTACTCAAAAATAAAAAAAGCGGCCAAGTGCGAGTCGGACTCGCCCATGAAGGGTTCCGTAGCTGCAAGTAACATAATATAAAAGTTCTTGGATGAATTACGATTAATGACGTATTCAAAAAAAACTACTTACTAGATCTCGTTCAAACTAATTTTGAGTGAAAGTTTACATGGTACTGTACATCATATTTTTTTTTTAGTTTTATCATTCTCTTATTTTAGAAGTTATGGGGGGGGGGGGGGACTTTTTACCACTTTGGAAGTGTCTCTCGTGCAAACTATTCAGTTTAGAAAAAAATTACACAAAAAACCTCAATATCATTTTTGAAGACCTATCCACGGATACCCCACACGTATGGGTATGAGGAAAAAAAAATTTTTGATTTTCAGTTCTAAGTATAGGGAACCCCAAAAATAAAAAACTACTTACTAGATCTCGTTCAAACCAATTTTAAGTGAAAGTTTACATAGTAATGTACATCATATATTTTTTTTAGTTTTATCATTCTCTTATTTTAGAAGTTACGGGGGGGGGGGGGGGGGACACTTTTTACCACTTTGGAAGTGTCTCTCGCGCAAACTATTAAGTTTAGAAAAGAATGATATTAGAAACCTCAACATGATTTTTGAAGACCTAAGTATCCATAGATAACCCACACGTAAAGGATTAATGAAATTTTTTTTTTTGAGTTTCAGTTCTATGTAAAATGAAAATGAAAATGGGGAACCCCAAAAATTTTTTTTTTTTAATTTTTGTGTAAAAATCTTAATGCGGTTCACAGAATACATCTGCCTTCTAAGTTTCAACAGTATAGCTCTTATAGTTTCGGAAAAAAAAGGCTGTGACATACACGGACAGACAGGCAGACAGACATGACGAATCTATAAGGGTTCCTTGTCTTTGACTACGGAACCCTAAAAATGCCGTAAAAGCAGAATAAGTGACGACCTCTGTAGCGCATCGGGCGAAAAGCCGGCTGAGATGCGAAAGGTTGCAGGTTTGGTTCCCCTGCGGGACAAGTGATTGTATGATCTGCAAATATTTGTTCCGGGTCTGGGTGCTATGGTACCATGGTAGGTACTCGTAGCTTCTTATACCCACGACATAGGGAATCCTAGTTTGGGGTCAGGCAGGACTATGTATTGGTATGTATTCTTAGGTAGGTACCTATACTAGTTTCCGCAAAATCACGTTTCGCTCCTCAAGAGTGTTTATAAGCTGTGACGCGCAAAAAACAAAATAAACATTGAATTTTGCGACACAAGCGACTTGGAATCAGAATTCGCGGTGACTCCAACTCAAACTCAGCCATCAGGGCTCTCCAACCTTATTTACATTTAGAATAGGTGCATTCCAATAACACCATTATTCCCCAACTGCACCACTTCAAACGCAGTCTGACTCTTCACCCCCAACATATCATTCAGAAACCGCCATTAGAACAAAACTAAACAAACACTAAGGACTAATGGCGGAACTGACCCTGACCTTCCGTTTCCTCCCTTCTGTACTTAGTTTATTAATAAATCTAATATACTTTTACATAAATCACGACAAAAAATCCCCAGCCGACAACAAACCTTACACCACCGCTTTACCTTTCAAAATCGCAGAACCGGATTTCAAGTTTTTTTAGGTTCTAAACCTAGCATTAAAACTATTTCGAGAATGAAGAATAAACCTTATTTTTCAATGCATAAAGTTTATTTGGGGTTGGCAGAGTGAGGTTTTGTTTTGGTACTAATTTGTGAGTTTAAAAAATGTCACATCTGCTTCGGATGGAGCTTATGATGAAGTGATTATTACATCGCCTACAGATAATTAAATTATTCATGAGTAGAGAAGATAATTTAACAACATTTTTAAAATAATTAATTGTAATACTGGCACAAAACGGAAGAAAACATTATTAAAAGGTTTTTCAAAATTCGAATTTACAGGAAGACGTTCACGTTCTCTTCACAAAATATTTAAATTTAGAACTTAGAAACCACTATTCGAATGGCTACTAACCAATGGCAGTAAGTATTATCCCAAAAACTAAAATGCAAAGTTATTTGAGTAATCCCACACCCGCGCGCAATCCCAATGTGGATTTATTTCACGTGCAGTGGCCAGGAATAAACCGAATGTGTACACTCGTGACGAGAACTTTTTAATATCTTTTATACGATTTCAAAAAAGGAAGATCTTAAGCCTACTACATCTCGTATAAACTTCCCTTAAATTGATTTAATTTCAAGTTTCATAGTAATCTTATTGATTGAAAAGATAAAATCATTGATAAAAAAACCGCCCAAGTGCGAGTCGGACTCGCGCACGAAGGATTCCGTACCTATAACAACCTTTATCTATAACAACGCCAAAAAATCGGCGTTTTTTGTCTAGGAGCTCCCTTAAATATTTATTTTATTCTGTTTATTAGTATTTTTTGTTATATCGGCAACAGAAATACATCATCTGTGAAAATTTCATCTATTTAACTATCTCGGTTCATGAGATACAGGCTGGTGACAGACAGACAGACAGACAGATATACGGACAGCGGAGCCTTAGTAATAGGGTCCCGTTTTACCCTTTGGGTACGGAACCCTAAAAACTAAAACCCGACTACGGAAAATCTGAAGGGTATGATCTATCAGGGCAAGGGATCAAACTCAAGGGATCCATCAGGTACTCTACGAAAAGGCTGGTGAGACCATTTTGTTAAGAAATAGAAATATATGAATATTGATATTTACACTAATAATAAAAGAGGTAAACTTTGTTTGTTTGATTGTTCGTGATGGATAAATTCAAAAACTACTGAACCGATTTAAAAAATATTTCGACTATAGAAAACTATATTATCAGCGAGTAACATAGGGGTGGTAGTGGTGTGGGGGAGGGTGAGAAGGGAGGGGAGGGGATCCTGACACAACATATGCGAATCCGGGGTGAGTTGCTAGTATAAGTATATACCTAATGTTTAGAATGTACTCATCAAGACCTTTCTCTTTTGATACCAAACATGATAAGACTATTAAAAAAATCTTAATTATTTGTTTGTTTTGATGGTTTTAATATAGGTACCCTATGACACTCGCACAATAAAGATGATTCTAACGACATATCACTCACCAATATCGGTTCAGCCGTTTAGTAGTTATGAGAGAACGTAAGGACGGACATACATACACACATACATACATACATACGTCATACAGGTCAAACACATAACCCTATTTCGCTGCAGTCTGGTAAAAATAAGGCATTTTTCATTATGATATTATATACTAGTTGTTATAGTTTTTCTTCAAGTTCAAGTTTTTTTTAAACTGTATAAGCTTCATAGATATGGAATACCTTCAATATGACTTAAGAACAAATATTTTTGTTTAATTATATCAATTTTATCATCACCTGTACAAAACTGCAAACAGTCGCGCCCAGAATAGAATCTTTCCTCCCACTCTCGCATTTCTTTAACTTCTTTATCGGAGGAATACGCAGTCGACTGCATTATCCGACGCCGCCATTGGTCGATTTTAACCTTTTAACCCCACCCATGAACGAAATATCACCCATTAAACTGAAAAAGATCCATTTCAGTGGCCATTCAAGATGCCGTTAATGTGGAACGTCTTATCTTACAGGCGCTCTTGTGTTGAAAAATAGCTCTGTGGCGTTTTTAAAAATGGTACGCGATATCTTGGGATTGCTAACTTTTTAGAAGTTGATTTGGCCAGCGCAATTAGATCTAATCTTCCAATTTTAAAACTGTCTGCTCTGCTCACTTGCTGACTACCTACCAGTGATCGATGACCTATCACTTATCAGCCTACGATGATCTCATATTTTGTCTCCAATCTCGAACCAGTTGCTCGCTAGCCCTTCATATAATTTTGACCGTTAAATGATTTATATCCTTTCAACAAAAAATACAATTTCTGTATAGTTTTTGCAAACCTGGGGAAGACATCAGTCACGGTTGGGGACGACAAATTTCGCTCGCGAAGCATACCAACATGAAGCCATAAATTGTAATACATTTTAAAAATGGAACGCTTCGTTCCGTTACAAGTCGGATTTGATGCGTTCCGCGACATTGGGCGCGGAGTGCGCGATATATTGCGCATGAAACTCGATTTTATGCGATGAAGCGTTTCTTGGTAGCGCCCTGCCTGTTGAGAACGTTTTAAGATTTGAATTGGATTTCAATAATGGTATTGCTTTATATTGAACTAGCTGACCCGCACGCGACTTCGTCCGCGTAGAAAGTATTTTAACCTGAACAACCATAGGTACCGGGAAATAACCCTTGAAACGACACCACACTCCAACTTTTACCATCTTTTATTTAACTTGGAATGTACCTATATTATGATGTTTGTCCGGGTGCAATTTTGCAACTGAATTTTAAAGAAGTTATCCTCAACCGATTGAAATTATATTGCAATTTTGTTTTTTGTTACATTTAAATTTTATGTTATCCATAAAGTGTGGTTTAAACTTGAAAAATAATAAACCATAACTTTTCAATCGTCAAAATAAGCTGTTATCTGGCCAAAACGTACCTATTAAAGTATTTTTTTTGCAAAGAAATCGCATGCTTACGTTGACACACGCCTTTTTCCCCGTAGGAAGAGCCTCATTGGGCCTCTTTTCACCGTGAGTTGCACCATCGTGGGAATATAGACGTGACAACAGGTGAGCTCATCCCCGCCATTGCTTCGTATGACTCGGCTAACGCTTTTTTCCAGTAATAAGCTAACAGCCTGGACAAATCTTAACTATACCTACCAAACGAATCTTGTCGGATTTTACGACATCCACGGGAGGATATTGTGGGGTCGTGGGTAGTGTTGGGTAACTCGTCTATTTTAAATGGGGATGAGGGAGGACCTCGTTTTGCATCACGAGCTACTCTCAAGGCCCCCCTCATTTGAGATGAGGTGATGTGGTGATTGCATCAGTCAGACACTCAGGCTCAAAATACTTAAAGACAAACTATTGGCGTTGGGAGTTGTTGCGAGTCAATAACTCTCATTCATAAGTTCACTCGTTCATTAGTTTTGCATAATTTGCATCAGTCACTCAGTCAGAACTCGGCTCAGACGGACTCGAGCACAGAAAAGTGAGGAATTAAATGAGGTGGTTCAAAGTTGAAAAACGAGTAACTCTTTAATTTTAATTTTGAGGTAGGTACTCAAACGAGGTACCTCACGAGTGAGGGAATCATCACTAGTCGTGGGCGTCTGTCTGCTGATAATGACGGTACCTACCTAAGCTAGGTAATTTGGGATTTTTTTCTTGACCTTTTTCGCCTTACTAGAACGACGAAGGCATATTTTTAATTTCTTAGATGGTCTTTGGAACAAATAATTATTATATTCTATTTTCAAACATAATTAATTTTCAAATCATAAAACGTTTTAGCAGAACAGCCATAGTCAAATTAAAGGGATCATTGACTCAAATGATTTAGTTGTAAAAGTTTTTTTTTTTTTTTTTTTTTTGTTATGTATTCTGCTTCTTGGCAATCTGTTTTAATAACAATAATCCAATTTGCTGTCCGATTTGATCCGTTTTTTGTGTTGAATGGAGAAAGATAAGTCCAGTGAGTCATCTCTCAATCTTTCTCTGTGAATCTTTCCACTAGACTTGGTATACTGTGTCTTTTCAGTCTTGAAAATGTAAGGCTGCCCGTTCCTTGTAACTGAGCAGCAAGTTCGTTCCTATGACTATCTAGTCTTAGTTGATAGTTTTTGCTGTAGGATTCTATTTCTTGTTTTACTGTTTTCAGTTTGATATCCATGTACACATACTTGTTACTCATATGCGGAGGTATATTTAGCATATTTCGGATGGTCTTGCTTTGAAATCTTTCCAGTATTTCGATGTTACTAAGGCTTGCAGAGCCCCATAACTGAATGCCGTAGGTCCAAATTGGTTTAATTAAAAGTAAAAGTAAAACGTTACATTTCTACCGCGTATTTTACTAACCCCTGAACGTGCGGTTGAACGGCACATTTCCTACACTCCCCAACTTTTTGCTATTATTTTACGCCATACATTAAATAAACTGCCTTGTAAATTTCAAACCTTATTGGTACTGGCATACTACTCAATTTTGTGCCTCTTGTTTATAAAGAAATATGGAAATAAAATCGCGGGAAGTGGACTACGAATTGTCTTAAAAATTGAGGCAAAGGGAATTTCGTTTAAAGCCAATGAATGTTTACGGTCGCTTTAGGCAACATTTATTACTTATGGATTTTTAATTACTCAGTAAGAGTTTTTGTTTGTCAAGATATAATTTTATGTGCATTTTATTGTTTATGTGGTTTTACAATGATCTACTTTTGTAACGGGGAGTTTTTAAGTGGAGTGACGTGTTTTTTATCAATTTCGAATTTTAGAAATCGTCATGTCATGTCACCTCGTGTACTAAGTATAATATAATACTTTATACCTAAACTTCTTGGTAGTGAATGTAGGGGTCTTTTCTTAGGCTAGGTCCTTCTCCTCCTGTGGATGTAATAAAAGCTGACTAAGGGATTACACCAGGGGATCGGCAGCAGTGAGTACTTAACACCAATACCTACTACGATCACCAATCTGCCTGCCAAGCGTGGTGATTACGGCAAATCCCCTCATTGCATTATATGGGGGTCTGGAGCAGTGGACGTTTCAAGTATGATGATGATGATGATGATGAGTGGTAGTAAAGTTATATTATGTTTATGATATACTATACAGTTCTTTTTTCGCCACTCTTAGTTCGTACAAACATAGATAGAAGATAGAAGATAGAAAATACTTTATTGAACACCTTAATAAATAATAATACCAACAAAAAGAAACAAAACTTAAGTATATAATTAAAAGGACAATGGGCGGTCTTATCGCTTAGCAGCGATTTCTTCCAGCAAAACCTTTGGATGGAGATACATTTATAAGTTAGGAAGAATGGCTGGGGGTGTATGTATATTATAGGTACAAAAGAAGTGAAAAAATAATTAAAGACAACATACATACATAGACACACGCCTTTTCCCCCGAAGGGGGGTAGGCAGAGCCTCAATGGGCCTCTTTTCACAGTGGGTTGCACCATCGTGTAATATAGACATGACAAGTGGTGAGCTCATCGCCGCCATTGCTTCCCACGACTGACTCGGCTAACGCTTTCTTCCTGTAATATTTAACACATTCCATAATAGGGAAAGAGCATATTTACGCGACCAGGGTTTTCCGCTAGGTTTTTTTTAGAGCGCACTTTTAAAGGGCACAGTCGATTAGATAGTAGCGTAAGTAAACGCAGCCCGAGTGGATGTGGTCTGAGTGTGTGCGGTCGGAAGCAGCACGTGCGCAGGTATCATCTTACACTGACCACTGAGGAAGTGGCCTTTAGTTACGTCAAGATACCGGCGTATGTAGCAAGCGTACCTACAACCAGCGAACGCGCAAAATATTTTATGTTGCTATGGGCTTATTGTTTAGGTTTTGTACAGTTCCCAATAAGATAAGGGGTAAGGGTGCCGGTGAAATTACAGGCACATGAGACTTTTCATCTTTTTGTCTCAGGGTGGCGGGCGCAATGCAATGCCACATAGGGCGCGTCCTAGGTGGACGTGACCTATGAGGTAATGCACTGTTCATAGGCAGAGGTTACCGCTTAACATCAGGTGAGCCATCTGCCTGATCCGTCATTCAAGTAGTATAAAAAATAAAAAATAAATTTCATTGATTAACATTTTAAAAGAGGTTTGTGAAAAAAAAATACAAGCTTTTATAAAATTGCTGATCAAAATGAGCCTAAACACGGCTAGTCTACTATTATCCATCGAGGAGTTCCGTTGTCCACCTTCCGTCTCAATCATCAGATCAGCTCGCTGTCACCATTGTATTGTCATAGGACCTTGACTGGTAGGTATGCCACATTTCAGCTCAATCGGTTGAGGATAACTGCTTTAAAATTCAGTTGCAATATTCCACCCGGACATACATATTCCACACGGACATACATTGCAATTTGCAAGTTAAAATAAAACTTGTAAAATAATTGAGCGAAAATGTTGTAAAAAGAGCCCATATTACCAAAAAAAAAAACTTTATAATTTGTGCCGCACGGCTTGTGCATTTGCCAGTTTCAAGTTATTTCCCATTTTCATTACTTCATTCAATATAATTTGCAACGTTACACTCCTTCCAAGTCGTCAAAGTCAAAGCAGAGTCATGTTTTAATAAAACGGTGGCCGTTTTACTGAAACTTTGTTAGACAATTTTCAACAATTTAAAAAGTCACGCAATTGTTTTCCATTTCATTTGACTACACTTGTGCTCTTTAAACAAGCTACGTTGGGTAAAATACCACTAAAATAACTTTAAAAAACGCTAGGACAAGAAATAAAATAAAAGTAGACGACGTCTCTTTTCGAAAATGGCGGGAAGAGTTGAGACTCCATATTACCAACCTAACTTCATCTAAAAACTAACCACGAACATACAGTCATTCACAAAATTGTTTACACTCAACAGTTTATCTATTTCACGCACAAATGGCAACTAATATTTACCGCCGTACAAATCACTCAGCCACAAAAATAAACAGAAACCATTGAAAAAAGCCCACTGTAATTAAAAAAGCTCATCGTTATTTAGATTTCCATAAATATCCTTCCCAAAGTCGGCTACTGTAGTTTTTTGGCGGTCGAATAGAGGGTTCGAATGTTATCGAAATATTCGAGTGAAACGCATAAGAAGTTAAGATAAAGAAGTGTCTGGTAATTTTATGATGATTCTTTTGAGTGGTTGGTGATAAGAGTATCTTTTCAGAGGTTATTTTAGTCCACACGCGAGTACGGATTGAGGCTAGCTATATAAACAGATGTACTATGTAATTACGATTATAATGTTACTCACGACTTTGTTTTATTGGTTTGAGCAGAGCTGCTAGCTTGAATTGCCGTCACTCACGTCAGTCACAGAGCTGCTTTTTTTTATTTTTTTTATAATTGGCGTCGCACGGCTTGCTCATTTCCCATTTTAAAGTATACGTTACAATCCTTCCAAGTCGGCAAAGTCACAGTCAAGTTATGTTTTAGTAAAACGGCGGCCGTATTACAAAAGCTTTGGAAAACAATTTGCACCAATTTGAAAAGTCACGCAATACACTTTTATTTCATTTGACTACACTTGTGCTCTATAGACGAGCTACATTGGTTACAAGTAAATAATTTTGTAAAAATTAAAAAAAAACCTCTACGCAATGAAACGGCTGAACCGATTTTGATCAAACATAGCTAAGAATACTCCCGACAAAAACACCCTTAAAACAAAAAACAAAAAAAATAAATCCGTTCATCCGTTCGGGAGCTACGAGACGACAGACAGACACACACACAGACACGTCAAACTTATAACACCCCGTCGTTTTTGCGTCGGGGATTAAAAATACCACCAAAATTACACAAAAAAACACAAAAAAACACTAGGAAATTAAATAAAACAAAAGTAGACGACGTCTCTTTTTGAAAATGGCTGAAAGAGTCCATAGAGCTGCTTGATAAGTTTGACAAAAACAAGAAATCAACGCGGTTTAGTCTGTATATCGTTTGATTTTAGTTTTGCGGACCAAATCTCTATTCAAACGATAATTCAGATCATGTTTCCATCTAGTGTCGATGTTATAAATGTCACAAATAGTATTCTACTCAACGGGCAATACAACATAAAACCCTTATTATGTCGAAATGTGTTCGAAACGCTTCAAAGTTTTATCGTGAACTTCGTCTAGAATTTTAGTATCTCTACCCAATAGTTTTGACTCTCTACACTCTTTCCAATGATATTCAATTTCAATTCAATTTCGTATATTTCTTTATTTATAAGTAACATAACAGTTTTATCACCAAATCGTTATAAATATTGTCACCAATCAATCAATCAAACGTGTCACTAGTGTCATTGATAATTAAATTACATGTCATTACACATATATGTAGTTACATTTAATAATACCCTGCTCTAGTCTATGGTAACCATGAACTGAAATTAGATAGAGAAAATAGTGGGAATACATTTACTTACAGAAACAATAATACAACTAAAACAAGTAGACATAAGTACAAAATTTTAAAAAAAATGTAACAGCTGTGCTACCTGAAGACCGCTGCTAACGATCTAAAGGTAGCTCAACTCCAGAAAATTGGTATTTAGCTCCCTCATATTAACAATTTACTGTTAATATGAGGGAGCAGAATACCAATTTTTTTAGTCTTTTTACAATTCAGTCTCAATTCGGTTAGCTTTCAGTGTGGTTTGAAAATAGTTACGAGTCCATCTGGAATCCGTACAGAAGAAAGCTTTTGATAGCTAGATATTCGATAACTAGGTATTTCCCATCACTAGTCTTCCACCCTCAATCCCCAAAATTCTATTTATTTTCTCTCCAAATCCTCGCGACTGTATCTGTCGAAATAAATTTTCGAGAATCACTAGTTTCCGACAAATAACTTTCTGTTCACTAATGACGTTTTGTTCACGACTGTACCAACTCAATGTCCCGGAAAATTAGGCTTTTAAAATAGTTTTGTGATGTTTTCATTATTTTGTCATCACTTTTTAATGAGACGTTCTATATTTACAATTTTAACAAAAGAAATTGGGAATCAAAAAGGATGGAATTGAGTTTAAGTCACATTATAACCAGCTTTCTGATATTTTTTAGGACAATAATTGATCTTTTATCGTAATTTTTTGTAAGATTTAATTTAAATACGACGAACCACTATGTTTTTTGCATTATATAATTTCTATATACCATTACGAAATGTCAATGTCAGTGTTACTAAAATTCACACAGTGCAGTTCAAGCCAAGACAAACCGATAAACCGGAAGGTTAACTAAAAGATTAATGACCCAGCAAGTGCCAGGTTCTCAAGACTGCCCCATAGTTCGCAAAGTCCCATGCAATTCATCAATATTCAAGAAATACCACTTTCTGCAAACTAGTACTATTCATATTCCCGCGGGGCCATTATCCGCGACTGGTACAATCGATGTCCGAACATTAATTATAAATTGTGGACTGATCTTGCATTGTCCGGTAAGGTCACGGCTTGACCCGTGAGAACGGCCGCATTGTCCGAATGTCGAAAAAAATGGATATTCAAAATCGCGACCCTAAAATTTGAATATGGAAGTCCCCTAGTCTAAGAAAACATGGCTTTGTCCGGTCGGGGCATTGTGCTGCGTTAATTTATGCAATGCAATGCAGTCTCATCCTATTATTATTCAAAAAGCAGGTGGTGTGTGGACACAACAGAACTGACCTTAGGATTGTCCGTCCGGACTGGACTTTTTGTAATCGAGTTTTGATTCTTTTAGGTTCAAACTAATTTCAGTTTGATTAAAGCGATTCCTTGGAAATTGGTTCGAAATTAGAATCAACAACTTCCGAAATACATTTTTCTAAATTTAAATAAAAGAACTTGCATTCCTGTATCCAAAATTTGAACAATTTTTCTCAACTGCATAACGTTGTAGGAGCAAATTATATTAGAAAAGCTTTTTGAAGCACATTTTATTTCTTAATATCAAAGCTGCAATTTTCCTCGATATCTGGAATCAATCATCTAACATAAATATTACAATATCCCTCATCCCCCGCAATCTCGGCCTCAAGGGTATAATGATTAACCGTATTCGGGTATTTCGGGAAAGCGTGGACATGTAATCCTGTGCTTTGATGGATGACCTCTTTGACGATAAAAAATCCCATTTTTTGTGGAAAAATCGTTGTTTAAGGGAGGATACTGATAGCAGTGGTCATAAAATAAACTGTCCGGTTTGTTTGCTTTCATGATGAAGTGTGTACAAAGGGGTAGAACACGACTTACACGGCTAAATGATTGAAAATAACACACTCGTAATATAAAAGAACGAAGATGACTGAAATAGCTCTCAGAATTAGCAAGTTGAAGTGGACATTGGCCCGCAGAACTGAGAAATATTAGGGGAAAGTCTTTGGAAGTACGCGGTTGAAGACAGTCTGTCGAGGCATTCGTTACGGGAATGGCCAGATGTCGTTCTGATCTGACAAAAAGAAAGCCCGTATAAAGTGTTGGTAATGTTAAGTGTGCCGCGGTGTTTCCGGTATGAGAATATACCCTTTCGTCTCCTCCCGTGGATTTAGTAATAACCGCATTAGAAAATTACACGAATGATGGGCAGCAAGCATCCTCTTGCGTATTTAACACCAATCCACCTGACAAGCGTGATGGTTATGGCAAATCCACATTGGGGAGGCCTCGTCCAACAGTGGACGTCTACAGGCTGGGGATGATGATGAATGTTAAGTGTTTTTTATAGTAGGTATTGTTGTGATTTGCAATTCCACATAAACCTTTACTTGATCCTTGGGGCAGTTTCGGGGATTTACCTAAAGACGTGCGATTGCGATAAAAATTTACGACTCGAAGCGAAAGGGTGGAAATCCACTTATATGATACAGAAGGTACAACGTAAATTATGAAAAAAAAAATGGAAGGAATTGTTGCAAAATGGCCTATGTTTATGTATACCAGACAGAAAAAAAACAGCCAAGTGCGAGTCGGACTCGCGCACCGAGGGTTCCGTACCTGTAGGTATATAAGTAAAAGTTATGGTATTTTAATTGCGGGCAGGGGTAGTAAGTTTAAAATTATTAAAATTCATCAATTCAATGCAATTTTTCCTTTATTTGTGCTATATGACGTTGCTTCGTACCAAATTTCGAGATTCTGAGTTCACTGGAAGTGCCCTGGTAAGTTTTCATTCCCTTGCGAGTGTCGAAATATGCAGCATAAACGACTGTATCTTTTGATTGCGTTGGCTTAGAATTTTGTTTTTTTTTCACAAATCCGAGGGACAGTAGATTTGAGTATTTGATATGAATTTCAGCTTGATACCTTTACGCATTTCTGAGAAAAAGGGTCTTGACAGACAGACAGACGGACAACAAAGTGATCCTATAATTGTTCCGTTTTTCTTTACGTACGGAACCCTAAAAATGGCGAAAAATCCGTGATTTTTAAAAAATACTATTTTTTCTCTAATTTGAAGCATAAACTGCATTAAAAAAACTAACTATTCAAAGACATGTTCAACAAAAGGCGCGAATCCACACTGGTTCTTTCATCAGCCACAAAGGTCCTTTTCAGGGCCACCATACCGAAAGCTGGTCACTGAACTAACATGGTGACCAAGAAAGGACCCGTGTCACGTGCCAATCAAACTAGGTACCTACAAGTACGATTGATCCTATTTTTGCACTGTTTTCTCTAACCTGACAGTACAATGTGTCAAAAACAATAAAAATATACCACACGTTTTTTTATTTTTATTTTTTATTCTACTTGAATGGCAGAATGTCCCACGTGATGTTAAGCGGTAACCTCTGCCTATGAACAGTGCATTACCTCATAGGTCACGTCCACCTAGGACGCGCCTTTTGTGGCATTGCACTGCGCCCGCCGCCCTGAGACATAAAGATGAAAGTCTCATGTGCCTATAATTTCACCGGCACCCTTACCCTTCAAACCGGAACACAGCAATGCGAGCACTACTGCTTTGCTTTGCACTAGTACTTCTCCGGACGAACTCTTTCACAAAAAAGCTCTACTACTACTAAAAACGTTAATATATTATTTTATCTGTGACCATACTAAGCGTTTCAGTTCTACCTTTATAATGCGAAAACTGCTAAGGAGTGGAATACACTACCGTCGTGTGTCTTTCCTGAAAACTATAATCGGGGTATATTCAATGCTAGAGTGGTGCCATCTAGACCTTCGGCCACGTCGCCACTTACCAACAGGTGAGATCGTGGTCAAACAAAGGTCTACCAATGTTAAAACAAAGAAAAACGAGGGGCCAAAGTAGACTACCTGATTTTTGCTTGGGTGATCGGCGATTTAGTCGCTCTTCGGATGCTTGGTGCCGCGTCCGATCGCTCCTATCCACACACTACAAACGACAGTTGCGGTGAACAAGTCGCTTTATGGAAGTTCGACACAGCGACTGATCGCTCCCCCCCCGATTCACATCTTCGCTAGCCGATGCAGCATTGATATAATCGCTTGACTTTGACGATCAAATGCGGCATGTCACTAAAACGCAACACAGATCGAAAACGCTAAGCGCACACTAGCTACCTTTTTTGCATCGGTGATCGGCGATTTAGTCGCTTTTCAGAAGCTTGGGGCCAAATGTCACGGTCAGGCATAGATACCACCTAAGGATCGAACCCACCCTGTTTAGGTAGTTAGCAATTAGACAGGCACTAGAAAGAACCCTAGTAAGTACGGTAGGTAGATAATACCTATTGGCGCTATTGCCCTAAAAACTGGCAACACGTATTCATTTGGTCAACGAACGTACCGTATCTGTTGTAAATTGTCGCCAAATATCGAAAGGGTTATTACCTTAATCCAGTCTCGTATCGCAGCGTGATGGTAAAATATGCCCACGCCCAAGGATTTAGACCTTTAGGATAGAATAAATAGTAGTCGGTGCCCTTATGGTGACTTTATGGTAATTTTTTGCCGTCATTTTATGGAAACGTGGTCGTTTGTTTTTATGTGATGGATTAGTGAGAATTGACGTATTGGATTGGGTTTTAGGAAAGGGATTTCTTGATTTATTGTCTCATTTTGAGGAGTACGATAACGGAAATACGGAAATTTTAAGATAACTAAGTTTAAAAAAAAAACCGTATACCTACATAATCTTCCAGAATGTAAGCAAAATACTTACTGTATGCAATTCCACTCGTTACAGAGAACAATTTTTTTTATATTACGGAGTTGTACTTAGCTTGTACTATTTGGTAAAAAAAACAGATTTTGTATAAAACCACGCTGCTTTAGGTACCTACCTATCTACGTTTAATAACATAAGGTAGCTACAAAGGTTAGCTAGGCCGAGATAAATAGATCTTACTCAGCACGTGCTAATGCTTAGCATTATCCCTGTCACTTTCACACACAACATGTCAAATCACGCGTGCTAGACAGGGACAGAGACAATGCTAAGCATTATTATGTGCTAAGTAACGTCTATTTATCTCAGCCGAGCCTTACAAACCGCTTAACTAAATTGTGTCCTAGTATGTTTTACTAATTTCTCAAACAGAAAGTTTGGTCTTTTTTTTCTGCTTTTCATTTGGTAGACCTTTGCATACATGTTTTGGGGCACCTTGTAGAGTTTTAGTAACAAAATCTTTAAAAAAACTCTGACATGATTTAAAATAGTAATGTTCGAATATCGATGGCATTATTGTTATTTCCCTACCCACAAGCAGTAGGTATTATCGCATCCCTAGCGAGTTGCCTACTGGCGATTGCGATCCGGACCCATACCCGCCTTAGAGCTATGGCAGCGGCTTTTTATTGCTCTTGTAGTATATCCCAAAAATTACTCACCGGGCAGGTATTGAACCTGGGACCGTCTTCTAGATCCGGAGAAGCGTTAACCGCTGAGCCAATGGTTGACTCCAAGTCAGGCCGATTTTTTGAAATGGTTTCATCTCCTTGAATGTATCGTAGGTAGTAGTCTACTGGGGAAACCTATATTACTGTTATCCACACCAGTTAAAATAACGCACGCTATTTTTGCCGAAAAGGTAGGCAGAACCTCAATGGGCCCCTTTTCACCGTGAGTTGCACCATCATGGGAATATAGACATGACAAGAGGTGAGCTCATCGCCGCCATTGCTTCTAACGACTGACTCCGCTAACGCCTTCTTTCAGTACTAACACATTCATTATAATCTATATATAGCAGCCAGGACAAATCTGATACCAACGAATCTTATTAACAAGTCCGGGTAATCCCTTGGTCGGCTTTTAGGACATCCACGAGAGGAGACGGGGGGTCTATTCTTAGGCCGGGCTCACTCTGTAAAATATAATGCATTGCCAGAGGTGATCGCTTAAGGTGATAGGTTAAAATATCGGCGGGCAAGAAAACAATAGCTGCAAGAAAGTGGCAGCGCTATTCTCACTTGAACCCGGTTAGAGATGAGGTATAGCTTTCTGCCGCTCAGAAGTAACTGACGTAAGCAACAAATGTTAAAACATCGATTTGCTTTCAAAGTAACAAATAAAAATAAATCCTCTTTTATTAATCTAAGGCCTGTAATATATAAATAGCAGTTTAAACTATAATTTCCGTCCATTGACATAAATAGTTTAAACTTAGAACTGCTATTGACATAGGGGCCTCAGTACTGTGATTATTTAAACTGAGTAGTATATAATACAAATTAACCGTAATTGTTTTCTCTATTCAAAGGAGGGGCCTAAAACGTGTTTTATGACGGCCGATTTCATAATATAAATCTATCAAGACAAGTTTAATTAGGCCCTGTCTGAAAACCAGCGCTGACCTAGGTCTGGTGCAGCATAATTATTCTGAGACAGGGACCTGTTTGACCCCACAGAACACACACAACCTATTAGCTTACCAAAGTTTTTAACAGTTTTTATTTATTTTTATTTTTGTTTTTCTAAGATCTATCTGCTGATCTTGTAGTAAGTTAATAGATTTTTGTTTTTGTTTTCATGATTTACGTGTGTTGTGTCGTGGGGAAAAATTAAAACATTTTCTTTTCTTTTTTTCTTTTTGGCAATCGTGATTCTGTTTTTAATTTATTTAGATTACATCATCAAATAATTACTATAATAACATCAAGTTTGTAACCTTTACTGTTACTGAGTGAGCACGTAACGCAACGACCCCAAAATTTTAACATAACGCCATTATTGAATTTATCTTTTAATTTCGCGAAAAAAGTAGGCCTACCTTACAATAATAAGTTCTCGCCATACAATAGATCTACATCGCGAATGTCCAAGAAATTTTACAGTGCAATTTTATTTATAGCGGAATTATACGGCGGTCGTGAGAAACGGACTTCCGCGAGGGAATGGGGACTGGACACGGATTATTAGGGGTAGGTTTAAACCGGCAGGATTTGTGGATTTACAAAACTTAAGCCGATCGAGAGGTTTGATTATTTTGGCATATTTTGGACATCTTAATTCATGGATCTTAACGAGCTTGTAATAATAAATGGAAGTTATATTATTCTACCCCCCTCATCGGTTGGTTTCTGGAATTCCTTTCTTAGTGCACCCCTAGACCACAAAAGGAGGGCTTTAGGATTACGGCTTAGGCTATACGTTGATAGTCAGTTAGTCTGTCAGTCACGCTACGATTTTATATATATTGATTATAGGTACTAAAATTATACAAAGAACAGAAAGAATAACTTTTTTTTTATACTACTTGAATGACGGAACAAGCAGATGGCCCACCTGAACTATGTTAAACGGTAACTTCTGCCTATGAACATTAATACCTATTAGTATTTGTAAATACTTAAAAAAAATACAAATAACATATTTGAGCTATCTAAAGACCGTTGTAAGTGATCTTTAGATATATATTCATGGTCATCCCTCTTCTGTAAATATTAATCTCGTAAATTTTGTGTCAATAGGTTCCCTTCCCTCTTGATGGATAGGGGTACGATATTGGTACCTAATATGATAATATTTGCACTTAAAATACCTCATCTTATTCAGGGGCTTTTATGGAGCTTTTAAATGAATAGCCATGCTTATAATAGTGTTTTTTTAAAGTTGGCTTCATAGGATTTTCTCCACTTTTTAATTGGCTAAAAATTCAATAACCTCTTATGATACATTCATAAATGCCGTATTTTAACTAGCACGGAAATCTTATTTCATATACTTACGAAAATCTTTAAAATGAATGCAAATGACTTGTTGTACCTATTCTAACTTGTTGTACCTATTCTAACTTGTTGTACCTATTCTAACTGAAATAAACTTATCTTTATCTTTATAAATACGCCATTTTTTATACGTACCGTTGGCATAACAATACGCACGCCATCTTTAGAACGCTTTCACATTAGGTGAGTAGATTTAGTAGTAGTACAACTTTTTTGTGAAAGATTTCGCCTGCGGAAGTACTACTACCATATTTATTTCTGCCGTAAGTAGTGCTCGCATTGCTGTGTTCCAGTTTGAAGGTTATATAGGTGCCGGTGAAATAACAGGCACTTCAGACTTTTCTTCTTTATGCTTCGATCAAGAATACAACTCTTTATGTCTCAAGGTGGTGGTGCAGTGCAATGCCACATAGGGCACGTCCTAAGTGGATATCACTTATGTGATAATGCATTGTTAAAGGCAGAGGTTACTGCTTAACATCAGGTGGGTCAACAGCTTGTTTCAACATTCAACCAGGTAAAAAACACCCGTTGGCTCACTTATTGGGCCAATGGTTTTGCCAAGGTAAAAATACTGCTACTTACAAAAAACCGTCGACGCACGCCCTCGAACTGAGTGCTTGGCCAACGCGAGAACACTTGGGGCATTGTTGATGAAAAACCGACACAGCACGGCAGGTGACGGTGGCTGCTAACGCCAAAACTGCGCCAAGCACGGTTGGACCAGCCTCGCCCAATCCCCACAACATAATAATGTAGTCATTTAGGTACGTTAAGTTCCAAATAAATATAATAGAAGTTCTCAGAAACGTAAACATTATGCTCTACATTTATTTTTTTGAACAAAAATCTCGTTTCTGCAAAAAAAACATAAATAGAGGAATGATTCTCAGCCACTTTCGACGTGTTGTACAAACTTGCCTACCTATTGTTAAAGAAAAAAAATGGAGTGACCACTAACAAGCTCTTTTAAATAAAAAACTTTCTCACGCCCAAGAATTTTATTTCACGAGTACCGAGTCGTTATATTTTTTTATTTAAATGAGATTTTTCACTTCATATTCAAATATTCCTACAAAATCAATTCTACAGAATTTTATGTTTTATTTGGCTCATAGACATTTTCCATTTGGTATTTTTGATGACCTCAGTGTCGCGACGGGCGAAGGTTCGCCTGCGACGCAGGAGGTTGCGGTTCCCGAACAAATCGGAACCTGGAACAAATATTTGTACCATCTGCAGATATTATAGTTCAGGGTATTCTGGGTATATTCTTTGTATAATAAAATATATTTTTCTATGTAGGTAGGTAAGTAATGTATTGTATTAAGTATATGATCAGTTGTCTAGTACCCATAACACAAGCTCTGCTTAGTTTGGGGCTAGATAATGTTGTTTGAACTGTCCAGCATTATTTATTATTATTATTTATTTATTTAATAAATAAAATTGTTGTTACCACTTTTAACGTAACGTTTTCAACGCGTTTTTCAACATAAAGTCAAGCCTCGCAAGGTGGTTTTTAATTTGGTTCCTCCTTGTGGCCTAAAAGATGTAATAAACTGTTGCTAGTCGTAGTAATACGTAGCGTTTTTTTTAAATAACTGGATCTAATATGTTTCTTAGTGAAAATCACACAGAAATTCTTTCCCAATATTGCTCTAACTTCCAAAAACTGATAAAATCAGCGGTCATTCCAAAACTCCCCAAAAGCTGTCCGAAAGAGCTACCATAAGTTTCCCAATTCCGAATGATAACGATCAGACAAGTTCTATTTTCAAAGCAAAACACGTCGGCAAACAATAAGGAGTGCACACGACCGCAGTCAAGGTGCAGGGTCCGCGCAGGGTCCTATTGTCCGATCTCCTTGCTGTACAAACTTTCCTACTGGCACAAAATATAATTGCCTTGGCCCCTTCTCTATTCAAAAAGCTTGAAGACTTACGGTACTGCCTGTGTACAAAAAAAATGACATTCCGTATTCAAAATATGTCACTTTCGCGTATCGATTTATTGTATCGCGAATTGAGACTGTCCTTTTGTGTCCGTTTGAGCCAAATCCCTTATTAGGTAAACCGTGAAGATGACGACGTTCCCATGACGACTGAATTTATTTTTACGACTGGACATATTGTCGCGAGGAATTATCGGAAGTTGTATGGATTAGTTCCATGAACGCACCGATGAATATGAAATGAAAGAAAAATATATTTATTCTAATTCAGAATGTTGGCCGCTAAGATCAATATTTTTATTAGATTTACTGAATTTGACGGAGCAGTACCTGGTGCAACGGAGCATCGCTTGACGTATTTTTTTAAAATCGTGTTTACTAACTATATCTCTTCCCATATTGCGTTTACTAAGTGCCTAGGTTTTTATTATAATTGGCGCCGCACGACTTGTGCATTTGCCATTTTCAAGTTAAATGTTATTTTAAGTTTTTCGTATTTTCAATATTACTTGCAACTTTACACTGCTTACTCCTTCCAAGTCGTCCAAGTCAAATTCAAATCAAGTATTAGTAGAACGGCGGCCGTTTTATTAAAAAATTGGTAGTCAATTTCCATCAATATGAAATGTCACGCAATTCACTTTCATTTCATTTCACTACACTTGTGCTCTATAAACGAGCTACATTGGTTAAAATGCAACAAAAAAACACAAAATAACTCAAAAAAACACTCTAGGAAAAGAAATAAAATAAAAGCAGACGACGTCTCTTTTCGAATATAACGGAAAGAGAGAGTGTATAAGGCTTAAATCTCTAATGTCCGACTTCAGCCAGTATTATAATTTTATTTTTTTAAATTAGAATTCTTTGGACTTCCGAGGAATAGTAAACTATTCAATATTCTGTGACTGTCACAGACAAACACGGTGTAATTATTCTGTGTAGCTTGGTAAATTCTAATTACAAACAGGCTTATTCAATTCAAATTGACACACTAATTAATACATAAACAAAACTGGCTGAAGAGGAACATTAGAGATTATAAGGGTAGCTATACACTTTTTTTTATAAAAAACAAATCGCCGAGCTGAGCTTGTTCGCCACCAGATATTAGGTACATTAATATTCAAATTAAATTTCATTTTAACAGAAAAACAATCACACCCTAATCAGTAGCCTCGTAATCAAAAAACATCATTACGTATTAAGTACCCAAATTAGAAGCAAAAATCCCACAGTGGGTACAAAAGGCCCCTAATACGGTCGATAGGGCGCGGTGATTACAGTCGCAAGTCTAGATGGTAGATAACCCGCCACACACAATGGATGGGTACATTACACCCCCGGGCCATTACAGGGTTGAACGGAAAAAATAATAAAATTGCTAATTATTCAAACTTCTCGAGACTATGCAAAAAATTATTGTAGTAGACTGAAGATTCTAGTTTTTATGCTGTATCGGAGTTCAAAATTTTTTTTTACTAGGTACATCGGAGTTTAACTGCGTGTAAAAATCCGAGTGTAAAATCAATCAATCAATCAAGTCATCTGAGCTGCGGGTAATGGCTTCTGGTTTGCGCTACGCAGCCTAGCCAAACTTACACCAATATATAAGACACACGCCTTTTCCCCCGAAGGGGTAGGCAGACCCTCGATTGACTGCGATCTCACCTGTTGGTAAGTGACGATGCGGCCGACGTTGAAGCACGAAGATCTAGAAGGAACCTATTCACTCTTGCCTGAAAGAGACCCATATTATAGTTTTCAGGAAAGACCGACGACGGCAACTTGTTCCATTCCTTAGCAGTTCGTATTACAAAGGTGGAACAGAAACACTTAGTTCGAATTGCGGGTGTACTGATAATAACCCCCGACGCAAAAACGATGGGGTGTAATAAGTTTGAAGTGTCTGTGTGTGTGTGTGTCTGTCTGTGGCATCGTAGCTCCCGAACGGATGAACCGATTTCGTTTTTTTTTTGTTTGAAAGGTGAATTTGTCGGGCGTGTTCTTAGCTATGTTTGATCAAAATCGGTTCAGCCGTTTCATTGCGTTGAGGGTTTTTTTAATTTTTACAAAAACAATTACTTGTGGTTGCTTATTAAATATACAATATTGATTTATATTTGTACAGTTAGTGACAGTAAACCAATACCTTTGTAGCATTGTACATACCTTTTAATTCAAGCAGTTGATTTTAAGGTTAAGCATGGGCTCCACACGAGGACAAAGTCACGTGTGTTCTTGTCTACAGTATTCAGTCAGTAATATTAGCAACTATAACTTACTTTTTTTAACAGACTTCAAAAAAGGAGGTTCTCAATTCGGGTGTTTTTTTATGTTTTTTACCTACCTCATATTATTATCTCCGTCATATATGAACCGATTTTTATTTTTTTGTTGACACGATATGCTTCCAGATTTTTCCCATTTTCGTCAAAAAAACTCAATCCATGAGGAATTGAGGGAACTCCTCAAATATTATAGGCACACATATAGCGATTTAGGTATTTTCAGCAACAAGTCAGGCATGTGCATTAGAAAGTGCCATTTGGTGAAGTGGAACTGATGAAGAAGACCAGAGATGGCCATTGGAACTACTCAATGATAAGTATTTCACAGGCGATAAGGGTGGCTTTCCGATATCCGATTGAGCTGAAACTTGGCATACCTGTCAAGTTCCGATGACAATACAATATGATGGTGACAGCGAGCTGATCTGATGATGGAGACGGAAGGTGGACAACGGAAATCCTCGATGGATAATAGTAGACTGGCTGTGTTTAGGCTCATTGTGATCAGCTACGGTTCCTATTATAAAATCTTTTACCTATTAGGGATAAATTCCTAGCTTTGAAGTCGTTTTTTTACGAAATAATTATTGACAGCAATATACACGGCACAGTTTATATCTTAGTAGGTATGCAAATTGTAGGTACCGTGTATGGTTTTGATCTAAATAAACTTTTACTTTATTTTAGCAGCCCTGAAATATGTATAGAAGGTGAGTACAGAAGCCCGCGCAATGAGTGACATAATAACCGACGAACCGATCGCAGATAAGCTATTAATTTGGCTCAAGTATCATATTCCACATCGAAAATATGCTCGCGGCATAATACACCCCCTCACCCGCACCCCTATTACAACTAGTTAGAGTTGAGTTTTGAGTAATTGTTTTGTTATGCAGAGGTATTGTTAGTTTATGAAGAAATTGATACGCCCTATTGTGCTGATTTCAATACCTTTTTTGTTTAGTTGATGTTTTGGACCGAAGTATGGTAATTCATGAATTTGTTTTTGTTAAACTTCGTCTTAGACAACCCTTTTCCAAAGCAGATTATTTAATGAGAAAATGCTTTATTAAATACTAGCAACTCGTCCCGGCTTCGCACGGGTAGTATTAGGATGAAAAACAGCCCCCCCCCCCCCCCCACCCCCCCTCCTACCCGTCTTCTGGTAGCCTATAAGGTGAATGTAGCTTTCCAATGGAGAAATAATTTTTGAAATCGGCGCAGTAGTGTTTTAGTTTATTAATTACAAACATAAACACAAAAATACAAATCTTTCCTCTTTATAATATTAGTGTAGATTAGTGTATATACTTACTGTAAATAGTGTAGATAGTGTAGATGTAGATAGTGTAGATGTAGACTAGGGTCCACCCGCAGCTTCGTTCGCGTTTTACCAGGATGGTGCAACCCACTGTGAAAAGAGGACCATCGGGGCTCTGCCTAGCCTTTCGGAAAAAAAGCGTGTGTCTATATATCTATCTAAACAAACAAATGTTACCTTTTTATTATATTAGTATAGATATAAATTAGATGTGGCATTGAGTTTCAAAGCATAACAGACCTTTGACCAACGTTACCACAGATCTAATTAATCTCATTTATATTCCATCCTCGTTATAATTGTCGTATCTCAACACAAATAGGACCTGTGACCCGACAATTACACTATAACGTATTTAAACTAATTATTGCAATGAAACGCAAATTACTGACCTCGAGATTGGTACTATATGATTATCTTAGGATACGCTTTGGAATATAGAACGTCCTACCCATCTACACTATCTGCATCTACACTAATATTATAAAGAGGAAAGATTTGTATTTTTGTGTGTGTGTGTATGTTTGTAATGAATAAACTCGAAAACTACTGTGCCGACTTCAACAATTCTTTCACCATTGGAAAGCTACATTCACCCTGAGTGACATAGGTACCAGGGGGAGGGGATAGGAGGGGGGGGGGGGATGTTTATCATCCTGAAACTACCCGTGCGACGCCGGGGTGAGTCGCTAGTTGTAAATAAACCGGCGAAATGCGTGTGAGTGAACGCGTCGTGTGTCATCACTTGGACATGGTGGTTATTCCTAAACCATTTCCCATACAAACTTTGAGGTACCAATAATGGCGTTTTTTTTAAACTGTGTGAATGACTGGCCAAGCTGATGGCCTACCTGATGTTAAGCCTGCGGTAACCTCTGCTTTTAACTTAACATCGCATTAGCTCATAGGTCACGTCCACCTAGGACGCATCCTATGTTGCATTGCCCTGCGCCCGCCACCCTGAGACATAAATATGAAGTCTCATGTGCCTGTAATTTCACCGCTAGTGTTTTATTTGAAGTAAAAACAAATTCCAAATGGCCATTTTTCAGTTTTTATAAGGTAAATAAATTTTCTACTAATTCCTACTAATAGCATTCAATTGTTTTTTGCATAAAAAACTGTATTTAAAAAAAAATGTGAACCGTTTTTTTTTTATTTATACTACCTACTTGAATGACTTAACAAGCAGGTGGCCCACCTGATGTTAAGCGGTAACCTCTGCCTATGAACAGTGCATTACTTCATAGGTCACATCCACCTAGGACGCGCCCTATGTGGCAATGCGCTGCGCCCGCCACCCTGAGACATAAAGATGAAAGTCTCTTGTGCTTGTAATTTCACCGGCTCCCTTACCCTTCAAACCGGAACACAGCAATGCGAGCTAGTGCTACCTACCTAGTTAAGTACCTAGTGTGTAGTGTACCTAGTGTAGTATGTAACTATTGTATGACTAAGACGACCGAAGTAATTAGTTGCAAATTTTACAGAATATGTGTTGTTGGCACAGACCAATAACGGCAGAGTGAAGGAATGGCAGTGGTGAGCTCACCACTCGTTACGTCGGTATTCCCACGATGGCGCAACCCACCAGTGAAAAGAGGCTCACTGACGCTTTGCCTACCGTTTCGGGGAAAAAGGCGTGTAAATATTTATTTATGATAATGCGCACAAAACTTCATGGAGTTTGTTAATAATATCCAAAATATAATCTCCTAGAGAATCAAATAAGATCCTCGAATAATTATAACATTTTTTGTTTCAATATCTTACGGTTATCGGAAAAAAACCGTCTCTTCACCAGGGCGGGGTCTACTGACAAATTTATGATAGTTTTTGCGAAGAACTCATTGATCTACGATCGATGGAAGAACTATACAGTTTTTGTAGTGAAGCGTTTTTATTGCTTGGAGTGTCAAGTGGTTGCGTGTGGGTTCGTGTTTAGGAGATTATCGACCTATCTGGAGGTGTCAAACCAATTTTATCTGGAAATATGGAAGGTTATCTCTTGAGAGGATAAAATTAATAGGTTTGATGATGTAAACAAAGCAGTGAATGACATCAGAACATTTTTAAAGACACTTACACTGCTTCGACTTTTCGACGAAACTTAACTTATTCTATGGAAGAGTCTATGGTCTATGGTCTATTTATATTTATGGTCTATTTATTTTTATGGAAGAGTCTATGGTCTGGTCTATATTCTCTATGGTCCTCCTAATGGTGTTGATATGGGCCGGGACGAATGAATGCGGGATGGTGAAGTGGCGACATGTCTCAAGAACAACATGATGTGATCCGCGAATGCCCCCTATCTTAAGGTGGGGATAACGCAAAAATTACCGATCTTTACCGGTAATTTTAACTAATAATTAAGTAACTAAATCGAGTATTCTAATTAAAAATATGAATGGATAATACATTATAATTCCGAGGGATCACTGTACAGCACTATAGCTGAAACACGATAGGACAACATTTTCTTGATAGAAAAAAAAAACAAAGTTACGTCTATTTTTTGCCTACATTCGATTGTTTAATAAAATGGTGCATATTATTGGGTAAAAAAATAGATAAATAAAATCAATGCAACAAAGCCGACGGTTTACAGTATTGGTTTTGTAAAAAAAAAAAGTATGAAGATTTCTGCCTGGCGTTGTCGGAGTATGAATCTGAGTGTTGGGCTACCACTGCGACTGATGGAAGAAGATTGCATGCCACGGAGATGCGAATGTTGAGATGGATGTGTGGAGTGACGAATTCATTCACTCTGCTGAGGAATAGCAAATTATTCAATACTCTGTGACTGACACAGATTAGCGAATAGCTACTTACCTACTATAATTACTATAATTTATAAGATTAATAATCGTTATCTCAATATGTTGAGATCAGTAACCTACTTATTGCACCAATCTAGATAAGCCCAATTACAAAAATAAACCAAAAACACCCGCGAAATACTTAGTCTACCGGAAACGAAACCTGTTTCTGTTAATTAGTGATTTAACCTTTGCGTGCTAACGTTTAGTGCATGCAAAACTAATAAATGTCAGACGTGGTCTTGTTTATGACAAGCATGTGTCAAATAACTGTTAATTGTTAAAAGAAATCATAATAGGACACTTTCCGCCATTTTGGAAAAGAATCGTCATTTGTTTTGTTTATATTTAATTTGATAGTCTTTTTGTTAGTCAATAATAATGTTAATTATCGTGAAGTTTTGGTGTCTCTTCAAACGGTGTTACATATATAAAGAGCACAAGTATAGTGATATATAAGTGTATATACACACTAAAACACACACACATAGGTACTCACTTTTACTAATATTATTTTTGTTTTGTAATTCTTATACCCTGTCTTTTTAACCCCCGACGCAAAAACGACGGGGTGTTATAAGTTTGACGTGTCTGTGTGTGTGTGTGTGTGTCTGTGGCATCGTAGCTCCCGAACGGATGAACCGATTTCATTTTTTTTTTGTTTGAAAGTTGTATTTGTCGGGGTGTTCTTGGCTATGTTTGATCAAAATCGGTTAAGCCGTTTCATTGCGTTGAGGGTTATTAAAATTTTTACAAAATTAATTACATGTGTCATTTTTATACCCTGTCTTTTGTAACGTAATTTTTTTACCATAGAAAACGGGAAGGAACTGACTCCTAACACACAGCTAACGCTAGTTCAGGAGCCAGGGCTTCAACTTGGACTGTATTATGTGAATAATTGCAATAATTGTGTCTTTTCGAGTGGGTGGATTTTGTCGTGCAAAATCTTAGTAATTCTGCCACCATTTTATGAGATATGACGAGTCTGTAGGTTGAGGATTTAGGCTCCCTTTTCAACGGTCGCCGTAACCCGCGCGCCATCTTGGATACTAGCGGTTTATTGTACAATTTGGAGACAAATTTATTATTTCTTTCGAGAAATTTTAATGGTATCGTGTTCGCCTAAGATAATGCTTAGCATGAATCCTAAACTTTTCCACATATTTATTACAAAGTATCAAATTTAATTTTATAGTGTTTTTTTAATATGCTTTAGTTCACAAGTAGGTATAGTGTATATTAAAGATACTTAAGTGTATTTTCGAGTAGGTGGATTTCGTCCTGCAAAACCTTACTAATTCTGCCACCGTTTTACTAGATAATAACTTTACTGAGACTCGTAACGACTTGACCTAATTTTATCAAAATATATTCTTGATGTTGGCAAAATTGCGGAGACTCCTCAGAGGCCATAATCAAATGAAGAAGAAACGGCACAATAAATACTTGACATTGGCAAAATCGAAGGATATCAGAGGCCATAATTAAGAAAATAATGGGAAGAAATCCACATACATAGGCGTTTTGAAAAAAAAACATGTTTCTAAGATATTGTTTACTAGCACCGCCCTGCGGTGTTACCCGCATAGGTCTCGATCCCGTGGGAATATCTGGATAAAAATGTGCTTATGTGTTATTCCGGGAGTCAAGCTATCTGCATTCCAAATTTCATCTAAATCCGTTGAGCCATTTCAGCGTGAAGAATTAACATACACACGCACACACTCACAAACTTTCGCATTTATAATAATGTTAGTGTGATGTTGTCAATGTTAGGGGTTGGTAGGTACTAGAATCAGAAACAGGTCTCATAACACGCGACATCTCATAAACAGTTCTAAATCAAGCTTATTTTCAAAAATATACATAGGTATTCATAAAAGTGTCAGATCGTCCCTCAAATTAACCCTGTATCAAAAGAATCCAAAACTAACTCGTTATCGCGTGCCTCTGCGCAGCATCCACAGCCACAGTTAACCCTAATACCACGTGCCGGGATCAATGCGACCCACCTTCGAGATCCAACCCTATTGTGCCCGTTTATCTTCAATCCCTTTATTCCAAAAGGGTGCACGAATCGTGCGCAAGGATTCTGTACCCGTGCTCTTTGTTCAGATGAAAATGAGATCGTAACCCTTATTTCTCTACGTCTTCAGTCTTTTATACAGTTTTTTAGGGACGTTTTATCTCCTCCGAGCGCTTATCTAAAGCCTATGTAAATGGGCGTGTGCGTGTGAATGTATAATTTTGTACTTGGAAATAACGTTCGCTGATAAAACTTCAGTGGCAGTTTCGGTGATAAAACATTCCAAATCAGGTTTTTAAACACCATCAATGGTTCTGGGAACCTATTTGTGAACACGTGAACTCAAACCGTGGGACCACACATGTACAAATGAAGCGTCCAAAGTAGACGATTTCCAAAACCAGATTTCTTTCTTCATCAATATTCACAATATTTCAAGAAGCCCCTTTTTTACTTGCCTTTTTTCTGTTCGGGTTTTCGTAACGACTTTTTTCTTTGACGAAAAAGACGATGGTGACCCCTGACCCCTTAGACCCTTTGAATGGGGAACGGTTTAAATCTAGTTTCTATGAAAAAAGCGTGTCCGTCTATGTGTTTTGTTGTGTATTCACAAAGCTGTGTGATTTAAGGCGTCGATGGACGCCAAATTCTGTCACTTACTAAAACATCACGTTTTTTTTAATTTAAAAACCAATTGGAAAGTAATTTTCAAAATTATAAACAAGGTCCTCTCGGCGTTGTGTTATTTAATATACTGAAGCCTATAAAAACATCTTATGTTTGATAGTTTCGGAGAAAAATGGGTGTAACTACGAAAACAGAGGCTACTTTGCAAATTTACTTCTTACATAACATTTTTGAAAACAAGGGGACTTGTTTTTTATGGTGTTGATAAACATATTTTTTTGTAGATTTATTGATAAAGATTGTGGAGAAAAAAGGTTTTAATGCACCATATTTCACATATATCCACGCCTTAAGTCCGAAACAGATTAAATGTGGTCGGGGCAGTTTATACAAAGTTGTTTCTGGGAATATTCGTCCTTATGTACAAGTATTTCTTAATTATGTACTCGAAATTCTGTTGAAAAAATGACATAGCAAATAAAAAATAAAGTGATATACGTTACGTATACGATTTACAAGGCAATATTTATGATTGTTTTTTTGTAACTATTGGGTAATATTTGTATCAATGTTGAAGTAAAAAAACGAATAATAAAATAAAATCGATTATCGTAATGTAACAACAGAAGTTACGAGTTATCATATCCTAAAACAATAATTAATAACATCCAGTTACCTTTAATCTGTTATTAACTATTATAATAACATCCAGTTTTTAATCTATTAATAACTTTATACTTATAACACCAAATTCAAAAACACGTGCTAATATTTGAAGTTAAAAAAAGTTACAACTTATCGCCCTTTTTGCAAACTTTTTTGCGCTAGTTTTTGTGCGATCCCTCAAGACACACAAATTGACACAATAGCCCGGACGCTCCCGTTAAGTAACCCAATTTTTACACCATATATAAAAAGAAAAAAAAACTAAAACTAACGGTCTTCTTACGTTTTTTCATTTTGTGTTAATTTGTATAACGCCCTGATGCTTACACACAAAGTGCGTATTGAGATCGAAAATTAGGCCGCATTCATGGCTTTTTGCATTTTTTGAGCCGTTTTTTAAATGTTTTGTGACAATATTGACAGATCTGCCCCAGATCTCCCGATGAGGAGATCTACGTCAAACTCGAGGATTTGTAAATAATCTCATTGAAAATTTAATACCATTCTAAAGAAGTTTCCTTACTGATTAGGTTTATTGTTGAAAGTTTTTTGTGTTTCAAACAGGGGCGGTTTGATTTCAAAAACAAGTTTCTTTGAATATTTATTAGGAGACTTTGTTTTAAAATTCAATCATTTGAACAGTGGCGACTAAATAATGTATAATTAGATTTGAATATGGATGAATGCCTTAAGTAGTTGCATGTCTTGGTTTCCGATTTAAATTAAGGTTTTGATTTACTTTCTTTTGTTTGATTTTATTAGAATCGTGTCAATGCTTCCAAAAAGCATATTTATTTAAGACTAGAAACTCGCCCGGCCTCGCACGAGTAGTGTTGGGATAAAGTCCCCCTAACCCTCCCCCCTTCCCAACCCCCAACGATCCACACACGAGATACAAAAACCCGCTAAAGTAATTTTTTTACACCTTGGGTTACATTATTGGAGTTTTATTAAGAAACCCTATTTTTTTTGAAAATATTATATAGCCTATGTCACCCGGGTATAGTGTAGCTTCCCAACAGTGAAATAATTTTTCAAATCGGTTCAGTAGTTTCGGAGCATCAATGCAAAAAAACAAGCAAACAATCAAATCTTTCCTCTTTATAATTAGTATAGATATATACAAGTAATTAATTTTGTAAAAATTAAAAAACCCTCAACGCAATGAAGCGGCTGAACCGATTTTGATCAAACATAGCTAAGGAAACTCCCGACAAATTCACCTTTCAAACAAAAAAAAAACGAAATCGGTTCATCCGTTTGGGAGCTACGAGGCGACAGACAGACACACACAGACACGTCAAACTTATAACACCCCGTCGTTTTGGCGTCGGGGGTTAAAAATCATCGGTACTTAAAAATACAAAAGTCCTACTAATATCATAAACGTCAAAGTTACGATGTTTGGATGTTTGTTACTCTATCACGCCGAAACGGCTAAATTGATTTCGATGAAATTTGGTACCTAGATAGATTATGAACTGGATTGAGCTATCGGTTACTTTTTATCCTGTTTAAATACGAGCAAAGCCGCGGGCAGACACTTGTATCTAATATGTAGACTCGTGAGACTTCGTCCGGGGAAGTAATACTTATATTGTAGTAATTTAGTAGCATTGCTGTGCTCCCGTTCGTAGATGCCGGTGAAATTACAGGCACAGCAAGGTGACAGGCGCAGTGCAATGCCACATAGACTACGTTGTAGGTATATGTGACATAAAATATATTGCATTTTTATTTCTGGGATTACCGCTTAACATCATAGATTTCATGTATATTTTTCTTTTTATTTTATCATCATTTTAAAATGCTGCAAATCTGGATAAATACTATCTAGGTGGATCCAAACAACATACCAAAAAAGCAAGTTTACCGCAATTATTGCAATTTCAGCGTTTTTTTTTGTACGATGTGACTGGCCTATCAGATCAAATTAAGAAGAAGAAAGAATTATACATAAAAAAAACTTTTTTATCTGTAGTTACCTGTAACATGACAATCGTTTATTTCTTCATCCACGTGTCTACATCTGTTTATCCTTATAACCCAAACAAACGGGTTTTCACTAAAACTCAGCATCCGTAGGGTTAATAGTGTTAATCTCCGTAACCATTATACCACGTGCCAGAGGAGGGTTAAATGTCAAAATTGTGAGAAAAGGATAAAAATTGAGAAAGGGTGTAGCGTCTTGAAGATTTATTTTTTGTGTTTATAAAATAGTCAATACAGTAAGGTTTTTTTTCACAGTCAATAAGTAAAGGTTTAAGTAGTTACTCAGCGAGTTAACTACTTAGAGTTTAATCCTTTCGTTAACTTTTAACTTAGTGAGCAGATAAAGTTGTGATTAACACTACTGAGGGATTGTGAAACGCAAATACTTGTTTACTGAGCATTAATATTTAAAGTAGCTTACTTAGAAACTTTGCTTATTGATTGTGAAACAAAGTCTAAATAAATTATTATCTTTTACCCCTTCCGGCTTTGTTTATACGGTAGCAAAGTAACTCCTAGGAAAATAAAGCCCTGGCAACCGTCGTTCGTGTCTGTCTCTTTTTCAATGCACGTGCAATCATATTTCAGTTTCGAAAAGCTGATGATTGCCGAGGCCCATTACTTTCGTAGTTAGTACATCCCAAAAATGCATATTTTTTTATAAAAACTTTATTTTTCAGTAAAACTAAAATACATTTTTACTTTTTTAATGCAGACCTTATTGTTCTCAAAATCGAGCCTGTAACTCCTAAAATCACTTTTCGATAACTCTCACGGTTTCAGACTCCACAAAAGTGGCCATGAAAAAAAAACTTAAAATTGGTCTAGAGGTTGTTTAGAGATATACAAATAAAAATCTTGTTTTTCAGGGTCACTTAGGCGAAGACTGAAACCTTGACAGTTATTGAAAAGTGATGTTAGGAGTTACAGGCTCGACTTTGAGAAAAATAAGTTCTGCCTTAAAAAACTAAAAAAATATTTTAGTTCACCTGAAAAATAAAGTTTTTATAAAAAAATATGCCTTTTGGGATCATTGTTTGTTCATTATGGATAGACACGATGCATAGTTTTACACAAGTTTGTGCTCGCGAGTACTACTATTCACACAACTACTAGTAGTATTCATCGATAATATTTTAAGCACAGTCACAGACGAGGGCATTGCACAAGAATTGTATATTAGACTTCTTAGCCGAAGCCTTTCTTACTTCATTGGTTTGAATTTACCGTTTTGAACCTAGGTTGTTGAACAAAATGGCGAAATTCTTTGAGCAGTGCGAGACCACTCATGTTTATATGTCAAGGAATCTGGCAAAAAAGGTCAACCTTGACGACGTCAAAGTGTGACGTAAACACTCTAATTCTATCAAATTATATTGTCTTTAGGCATATTCTGTACAAAAGGTGCACATCCATAGATCTGTACAAGTGTCGTCCTTCCCAGACCCTCGAGAACTCACTCGCAAATCAAATCCAATTGTGTTCCGGAGGAACTCTACTGATACCTTTTTGTACTGAAACCTGCAATCCCTTACTTAATCGTTCAAACTAAGTGGCATAAAGCTCCTACGCATACCTAGTGCTGCCTGTTTGTAGTCAAAGTAGCCGGACCCGAAGCCGGGATTACCTGGACTTGTTGATAAGATTCGTTGGTATAAGATATGTCCTGGATGTTAGCTTATTAAGGAATGTGTTATTACTGAAAGAAAGCGTTAGTAGAGTCAGTCGTGGAAAGCAATGAAGGCGATGAGCTCACCACTTGTCACGTTTATATTCCACGATGGTGCAACCCTCTGTGAAAATAGGCCCATTGAGACTCTGCCTACCCTTTCGGGGAAAAAGGCGCGTGTCTATGTATGTAATATGTAGGTACATTAAATTATTTAAATTGAATTAAATCTAGTAATCAGTAAAAAGTCGGATTGTCAACTCTATCCACATAATCCTATCACATGATACAAATCTGATTCCCACTGCACTTTAATCTTTCAGCCGCTGAAATTTTCGTACACCGAACCATCGTTGGGCAACTACGTTACAACTTTAATTTCTTCAAATCAAGCCAGCAATGGTTGTAAAACAAAGTGATGAAATAGTTGTAATGGGTATTGGTCCCGAAAAGCTCTCGCTCGGTAGTCAATTAAGTGATCAGCCAGGGGTTCTGCACAATTGGCCGCCTCTGAACAAAGCGTCACGGTGCTGCGCTCACGATGAGGTTTTATTAGGACCAATTGCGGGGGATGACACGTTTGCAATATTATAAGTATGGCAATAGTGAGAATGTTTGTTTAAAATATGGTATTATGTAGTAACGCGTCAGACTGGAATAAGCTGTAGGCACTTAATTATTATCATCGATGGCAAAAAAAAAATTATCTTAATCAATGCATCACCACTCTCTAGCCTCAAAGGTTTGCTTGAAGTATTTTCTTTTTAGGGTTAGGTTCGCCTTTGTAATGTCCTTTTTAAAGGATCAATTAGGAACAAAAACTAATTAAAATAAGCATTTTAAACTGATCTCTTGGTGAAAGGATCTATTAGGAACTAAATTATAGGTATAAGGGATCCATCAGAACAAGGGATCAAAGTCAAAGGATCTATCAGGAACTACTCTTTCATTTTGGCTTTTGTGTGTATAAGAATAAAGAATGCATTGGACTTATACTGAATTCATGTAGATTACGAGGATCTTTATTGTCCAATATATAATTTTGGTATACCTACTTACAATAAGTTTTAACCTAAAAAAAGTTGAATCGTCCTTAAAACTCTTAACGTTTGCTTGAAGTAAGTGAATCTAAAATGCAAAGGTACACGCATAAAGTAATTTCTGGCCATAATATTATTTACTTACTATCGAGAAAATTTTCCCCGTACTCACCTAAAACCAGCCAAAAAAACACGACAACAGAGCCCAGTGCCGACCCAAATCTGCCTTCCGATTTTTCGTCGTTCAATAAAATCGGCCGCGCTGAAATCGGCGGTCGCGCGCGGCCGTGCGTGAAATCGCATCAACAGCTCAACCGAGCGGCGCACGGTTGCGCTTCCCTGACCGGATTATAGGACTCTTTCATCGGTTTGTCACTACAAATCGGCTTTCAATATAAAGTGAGTTATATTGCGTTGAATTAAGATTGCATATGGCTTGGATAAGAGCAATTCCATTTCTGAAAAATCTGGGTGACTGTTGACGCTGATCAACAACTCAAACAAAATTTATGTTGAAACTTGAAGTCAGCGCGTGATATTATTAACCCCCGACGCAAAAACGACTGTGTGTTATAAGTTTGACGTGTCTGTGTCTGTTTGTGTGTGTGTGTGTGTGTGTGCGTGTGTCTGTCTGTGGCATCGTAGCTCCCGAACGGATGAACCGATAACGTTTTTTTTTTTTTTGTTTGAAAGGTAAATTTGTCGGGACTGTTTTTAGCTATTTTTGATCAAAATCGGTTCAGCCGTTTCATTGCGTTGAGGGTTTTTTAATTTTTACAAAATAATTAATTGTTAGTTTGATGAAACCACGATGATACGCGTAAATGTTCGCATGCAAGCCATTTTGAATCTAATGATACCGTAATCAAGCTCCATTCACATTGAAAGACGAAGTAAGAGCAGTATTCATAAATCGAACTTATACTTAGCACACCCCGGATATATACAACCACATTGATACCTATACCTACAAATATCCTTTTGATTTTGATTAAAAAAACGGTACCATTACGCCTGACGCCTGGATTAGAGGACAGCACAGTTAGTAAATAAATAGTAAAAAAATAAATAATGCTGGAAAGTTTACACAACATTATCTAGCCCCAAGCTAAGCAGAGCTTGTGTTATGGGTACTAGATAACTGATATACTACGGGGATATTCCTGTCCCGTATACGCCACGTTGGTGTTTCCCATATTCCTCTATGCTGCAGAAACATGGACTGTTAGGGAGAGCGAAAAAACAGATAGATAGATAGATAGAGGATAGATGCTCTCGAGATGTGGTGCTGGAGAAGAATGCTTGGGGTTTCATGGACTGAGTTTCGTACCAATCAGTCCATACTACAAGAACTCGGCATCAAGCAGCGACTATCAGCTACTGTGCCATTGAACGCCTTGTTGTACAGGGTAGAGTTGAGGGCACACGAGCACGGGGCAGATCGCCTATGAGATGGACTGACAAAATCAAGGCAGCTTTGGACGGTCCACTGCATAAATGCACCAGGAAAGCTGCGGTGCGAGATGAGTGGCAAAGGATTGTGAAGCGAGCCACAGACCCTGAAGTGACGACCACGACCTCTCACCACTCTGCCAAGAGATACGGTGAAGAAGGAGATACGGCACGTGTGGCAACCATATAGGCCTTAGAGTGACAGAGATAGCATTAGCTCAACTGAGCGGAGAACGAACGCTTCCCTGACCGGATTACGGGACTCGCCACGAACCTCGCTTTGAGGATGAAGCTGAATTTGTATAAATGCAAATATTAGCCATTACCGGAACTTTTAACAATGCAGGTTGGTATCGTATTTGATGGCAGACAATTTTTTTCATATCTCTGGTAGAATAAAGTGATGAAAATCGTTGTCAGCCTGTTCTTGAGTCCCCTCCCTCTCTCCGCCTCCTCCTCCTCCTCCTCCTCCTCCTCCTCCCCCCTCCTCCTCCTCCTCCTCCTCCTCATCCCCCCCCCCCCTCCTCCTCCTCACCCCCCCCCCCCCCCCCCCCCCCCCCTAACTCCTGAGTGTGGATGTTTGCTGAAGGAGGGGGAGCCACGTCTAGTAAGAAAGATAGCAAGGCCAGCAAGTTTTTATTTTAATGTTTTTTTTTTAAATAATTAATTATCAGATTCAGCCCAGTTGCAGTCATGCAGTAATAGAATAGATTTAAGTTTATATGTTGGGAAAATAAAACCAATTGTTCGTAAAGTGACACTTACTACATTGTTTTAATGACTCAATGCACCACACCCTTACTTTTAACTTGGCGTTCAAATAATCTATTCCTTCCATAAAAGTTTAATAGCAAAGAGTTTAAAATAAAACTATGACATATTACGAATAAAAAAAAATAGATAAATGATTAAAATGGCATTCAATAATTTATTTAAGTGATTAAAATTGTATTTAAATACCGCAGAATTTGTGTTTAAACATTTTATTTATTATAAATTTTAATAGGTATTTGTAAAGGCTGAATGTTGGAATCTCTACCAATTTCCTTACAATGAGGGCTTTTCATTTTCGAATAAAAAAAAGTAGGTAGTTCGATTTGGCTCGATAGATGCCGCTGACTTAAATGTGGTTGTGAAAATTAACAAATGCATTGTCTGTGCTTTTGTGTGATAGTAACAAAATACCACGAAAATATATTACTTTATTGTTGACTTTGACATTGCACTTTATTTTGACAGTTAAGTACAGAGCTGGCGCCATCTATTTTCAAGGGTTTAAGCATGATGTGAAACGGCCGTGAAAAAACCTCATTAAAAACTCCATAATTTATTTAGCTGTTAATTTTTTCAGCCTATAAAATAGTATACTACCATGGAGTTTTATAAAGTGAGTATAAAATGATGTCGACTTTAAGCTTAGAGCAATGCAGCCTCCGTACACTTTAAGCGAAGAAAAATTAATAGGTTATCACTGAATTTAACAGTAGTCTTTAGTAAAACATAAAAAACATACCTACAATAATCTTAAAAGAGAACAAAAATCACCGATAAGTGTGCTTATAAAATTCTGTCACAGACAGAATACAGTATTCCGGATCGATTACTGGATCCGGAATACTGTCATGTGTGTGAACTCGCTCATACAACTACATACGCTAATAACATATACGTTTAAACGGACCTGTAAAACGGACATTCTATGTATACGTGCCCTTAGTCAGAGAGAAATTCAATGCTTTGAATGTCAGGAACATTTTTACATGGAGTACCTACACTGAGTATTACAGTAGATAATTTATATCATAACGAACCGAGGTGTGTCCGGCCCCAGAATAGACACCTCCGTCTCCTCCCGTGGATTTCGTAAAAGCTGACTAAGGGTTTACCCGGACTTGTTTGTAAGATTCGTTGGTATAAGATTTGTCCTGGTAGCTTATTAAGGAATGAAAAAAATTATTATATTATTACTGAAAAAAAAACGTTAGCAGAGTCAGTCGTGGGAGCAATGGCGGCAATAAGCTCACCACTTGTCACGTCTATTTCCCATGATAGTGCAACCCACAGTGAAAAGAAGCCCATTTGCGGCTCTGTCTACCCTTTCGGGGAAAAAGGCGTGTGTCTCTGTATGTATGTATTATTTTTGTTCATATCTTACTTGACGTTATTTCATCGGGAAGTAAGTACTTATATAAATCAATATAAGTAAAACAGGCTCGTAGATACCGCACGAGGGTAATAGCTAGCGATAGCTTCTGACCCCACGCTTCTCTTATCATTCAAGAAATAGGTTATGCTATGAGTACCTACAGACGCAGTATCCTGATCTCAAATATTAATACAAGTTATTGCGTTTCTACACCACTTTGTGTAACATTATAGTGTGTATTTGACTAAGAAGCTTTTGATAATTAACAGTGAACGTAGGCTCTGAGTAAATTATTAACCCCCGACGCAAAAACGACGGGGTGTTATAAGTTTGACGTGTCTGTGTGTGAGTGTGTGTTTGTCTGTGTTTTTTTTTAAGGTGAATTTGTCTGGAGTATTCTTAGCTATGTTTGATCAAAATCGGTTCAGCCGTTACATTGCGTTGAGGGTATTTTTAATTTTTACAAAATTAATTACTTGTTTTCAATGTAGGGCTCAATCCAGAGCTGTCTTTACTTCTTTCTGTTTTTGAAAATACCAAAATTGCTATATATGTGTCGTGCCTATAATATTTAAGGAGTTCCCTCTATTAAACAAATATTCGTGCGATCGTAGGTATATTTGTTCAGGGTGTTCTGGGTATTTTCTATGTATTATATAAAATATCTATCTATGTTGTATATTGTATTAAGTATATCAGTTATCTAGTACCCAAAACACAAGCTCTGCTTAGCTTGGGGTAAGATAGTGTTGTGTGAGCTTGTCCAGCATTATTTATTTATTTATTTAATTCCTCTTTTTTATACTACTTGGAATGACTGACCTCATGGATCCCATCATCAGAACCAGATTTTGATAAAAATGAGACCAATCTAGAAGTACATCGTGTCAACAAAAAAAAACATAAATGACGGAGATAATGAGGAAAAAACTTTTAAAAAAACTCGCGATTTGAGAACCTCATATTTTTTTTAAGTCGTTTCAAAATTGCCTATGCATTATACAGAAATGTTGGCGTTACTCTCCAGACGTCCAAATAATGCTCACCAACAAAAAGACAAACAAACATCGCGCGAGTGATTTACCGGTGACGGACACCGTTTTGTTCTTATTAACGAATCGATCTTATTCTTAACTGTGATGGTATGTGATTGATTTATTCAGTACTCGACGCATATTTTAAACTAAACGATCGCTATATTTGGATAGAATTTGCACGTGTACGGTAGTCTGCAAAACCAGACAAATACTAGCATTTATATGGGAGATCTGTAGAACAACCAACATCACCGACATAGCTTTGAGAATTAGCAAGTTAAAGTGACTATGTCTATTCGTTTTAAGGATCAGAGCATGGATCCCGAATGTAGAAGAAAACACGAGCATTTTCAGGGGAGATCCGTAGAAGAACCTACATCACCAACATAGTCTTGAGAATTAGCAAGTTAAAGTGACTATGTCTATCCGTTTTAAGGATCAGAGCACGGATCCCGAATGTAGAAGAAAATACGAGCATTTACAGGGTAGATCCGTAGAAGAACGAGCATCACCAACATAGCCTTGAGAATAAACGACTTGAAGTGACTATGCCTATCCGTTTTAAGGATCAGGGCACGGATCCCGAATGTAGAAGAAAATGTATATCTGGACAAATATTAAATCTGCCAAATGTGATTAAAGTATTATATTAAGTAAGATTTCATATTTGAGATATATGTTATTTCTCCAAAACTGTTCATGTCTCCTTTGGAGGCTGTTTTCAAGCTTTTAACTGGTACGGAAATGGCATCAACACCAATGGCGAACATAACTCACCTTCGATTTGCCGATGATATAGTCATCATGGCAAAATGCTTCCATTTCATTCCACTACACTTATGCTCTTTAATCAAGCTACATTGATTAAAATGCCACCAAAATAACCCAAAATAATACTAGCAACAGAAATAAAATATAAGTAGATGACGTGTCTTTTCGAAATTGGCAGAAGGAGTCGTTTTTCTTGGTACTTTATATTTTCGTCGATAATTTATTGATTGTCTGACTGTACATTCCGCCAGCAGACTTCAGCATCGAAGGCGAAACGCAACGTCTCCAGCTCGGGCTCGACAATTGATAGATTGAACATCACAGTTGACACTCCTTTTGTGTTTTATACCTCTTTTAATCACTCATTCTCTCTGAGTTTGTACAATAATGTGAGAGCATTTTCGTAAATGTAGCTTAACTTCTGTTATCATCATCAGCATATTTTTGTTAAAGTAATAAAATATGTTTCTCGTATAATTTTTGGATCTTCATAATTTTTTTGAGGAACACCTTCGATATAAATCCACATTGCCGGTCTGGTCCGGCACTATCACTATGTCTGCACTATCCGATGTCCCACCTGATGTTAAGCGGTAACCTCTGCCTATGAACAATGCATTACCTCATAGGTCACGTCCACCTAGGACGCACACTATGTGCCATTGCACTGCGCCCGCCACCCTGAGACATAAAGATAAAGAGTCTAATGTGCCTATAATTTCACCGGTAAAAGTTTAGAATCGTTTGGCAGGAGGAGGAGGGGGAGATGGGGGGTGGTGGAGGGGGAGGGGTACCCCCTCACCCCTGGTACCAATCCCATAACAAGGTAACTTATAGTTTTCGAGAAAAAAAATAAAGAAAATTTTGAGGTTAAGTATGAGATTTTGGTAAAACTTTACAATCGTTTGGCAGGAGGAGGATGGGAGAGGGGGGGAGGAGTGGGGGATTTGTACCCCCTCGCCCCTGGTACCACTCCTATGCAAAGGTAACTTACAGTTTTCGAGAAAAAAAAAAATTTTAAATGTCGGACTCCGGTATGTGCTCCCGCCAGTACTCTCGCGAGGTCGCCCTTGAGTGTCGCTTCACCCACTCGACCTTTGCTACGCTACGGAGGTCACCGGCTCGCTTCGCTCGCCAGCTCCCCCCTTCACTCCGCTCGGCCTCGCGGGCTTGCTCCACTCAAGATCTCCCACGCGAGCTACTGGCTTCGCGTTTTTATATACACTCTAGGGGCGTGACGCACAGTACCACGTGGAGTCGGGGTGCTCCGTATCGGGTCTGCCACTCTTTTCGGACCTAACCAACTATTGTCGGGGTGCTCTGTGTCGAGTCACACAGTCAGTCAACAATAAAAAATCCATAATTTATAACATTAATTAATTCCTCAAAAGGATCTCTCTTATTTCTTTCAACATCCCTTCTCTACAGATAGAGGTACCTACTCATAAATTAAATCATTAATATTATTATTTTACGTTCCGATTTTGTAAAATTTTCTTTATTATTTTTCTTTAAAAGCACAAGTTTCCTGGACAAGGGGGCCGAGGCTGGAATTTCCTGCACCCTCCCTGCAAGTTGGCGATGACTCCCGTAACATCTGACACTTCCAATTCAAAAATTTCATACTTAACCTCAAAAATTTCTTTATTTTTTTTCTCGTAAACTATAAGTTACCTTGTTATGGGACTGGTACCAGGGGCAAAGGGGTACCCCTCCCCTTCCTCTCCCCCTACTCCCACCCTCCTCCTCCTGCCAAACGATTCTAAACCCAACCCATTTCACCGGTACCCTTAACCTTCAAGCCGGGACACAGCAATTATACTTCAGTTTGACTCAATTACTGTTTTTTTATCAACGTTAAGTTTTACCGCAATCTCTCTCACCTGTTGGTAAGTGACGATGCGACCGAAGATGGAGCACAAAGTCTAGAAGGCAGCTATTCACTATAGCCTTGAAGAGACCCAGCTTATTGTTTTCAGGAAAGACAGATTACGGTAGTGTGTTGCACTCCTTAGCAGTTTACTTTTCTCATTTTTCATAAAAATATTAATTATTTTATACCTTTTTTGTCCCTTTTTTATACAAGGGTTGAATTGCGAAAAATCCTTTCTTGATGAGCAAAAGGACCTTTCTTGGTGAGCAAAACGAAAGGAGCATTCATACCAATTTTAAGAATGTTGGCTCTGTAATTCCTGAGTTCCTACCTACGAACCAGTGAGTAACAGTGAGTATTATCAGTTTAGTATTTTGGGTAATTCTATGAGTCAAACTGACGATTGACCATACTGACTTATTTGATTACATCATCATTTGAAACCTAATTACAAATTACAAGGCATGCGTCAATGCCTGAAAATAACAATCGAATCGATAAGCACCTAGATACTGAATAGTTCCGACAAAAGAGTAATTCTACGTAAACTAAGTTCAAATTCAATATTTTCCTTATAGCACATGGATCTTTAGGTAATATTGGGTGCCTAAATCTATATTAATATTATATTTGTAACAAACTTTTTGCCCGTAGCTTCGTCGAGTTTTTATTGGCAAATACTTATAGAGATTTATTATTTTTACGCCGACTACCGTAAAACGCCGACTTCTACCAAAATCATTAAGGAATCTTTTAGTAATTTGAAAGTGACCTAAAAATGTAATGGTTATATATTAGTAAGGTCAAAGTCCATAGGATCATAGCCAAGGGATATATTAGGACCACTCGCTTCGCACGCGTGTCGTGAAAAGCCCCCACTTCTGAGCCCCCGACAGATAAGAAAATAGGATCCAAAACGTGGAGATCCAAAGAAGAATTAAGATCACTGACATTAACGTTCACAGTTAGCAAGTTGTAGTGGCAGCGGGCTGGCCATTTAGCAGAACTGACAACCGTTGTGGAAAGGTTCTCGAAAGGCGACCACAAACCGGGTGACGCAAGAAAGGCTAAAAATGGACCGATAGCATTTTAAAGGTAGGAAGTGAGTGTTTTTTTTTATACTACTTAGAATGACGGAACAAGCAGATGGCTCTGATGGTAAGCGGTACCATTTGCCTCTGAACAGTGCATTATCACATAGGTCACGTCCACCTAGGACTCTCCCTATGTGGCATTGCACTGCGCCCGCCACCCTGAGACAAAGATGAAAAGTCTCATGTGCCTGTAATTTCATCGGCAACCATACCCTTCAAACCGGAACACAGCAATGCGAGCACTACTGCTTTGCGACAGAAATAGGTATGGTGGTAGTACTTCCCCGAACAAACAGTTTCACAAAAATGCTCTACTACTACTAAAAAGTAGGTGGCCGCGGCATTCTTTGAGGAAGGTACATGCTGATGTCAGACCGTGGACTTAGAAGTTATTGTCTAACAAATTCTTCAAATTCAAACAAATGATTTTTTATAAAAACTTTCGTGAATCATATCAATTATTTTATAAAAACGGGAAATTTTCACGTACCGTTAAATCGATGTGAGCCCCGACATTGTTTCGACCCGTTTCGAGAGTCTTTTTCAAGGTGAGTGAACGCGACTCACAAAAAAAAATGCTTTTTTCTTTTTTTGTATTTTTGTATCTTGTCCAATGCTGTACTACTATGTGGATAAAGCATTGGGCTACAATATTGTTATATTTGTGTTACATAACTCTTTCATATCCTAAGATTTACACTGTAGCTGTTTATTGTCCTTGAATAAATAAAATAAAATTCCCATCAAACATACCCACGAAAGGCGAGGGTTTACTTCTCGAGTTTATACCTCTATGTATCATACGACGTTACCTTTATCAATACCTTCGTTAGAAAAAAGGTAATTAATATCGTAAGCTGCAAAATATTTATCTCGAGATTAATTATTCTTCGTATAAAGTCGACATATTGGATTCTGATTTTACAAAATTCCTTACTTGTAAACTTTTCTATTGGGCTGGGAAAATTAACTACTAAAGAAATGATTAAGGAGTTTTGAATAAATGCTAGATTACCATTCGATTTATTTTTTGCTGAACTTGGGCCATCACCAACGACGAAGAAAATAAACTCCTAATATAATATCAGAGAAAGACGGATAGAAGAATTTAGGCAATCTGACTTCCATAAGGGAGAAAACAAAACTACATGACATCATACGTAGAATAAGGACATTAAAGTGGATCTGGGCAGGATCTTGGCAGGATATGTAGCAGGATGGTAGAAACAAGGTGGATGAAAAAGCTGATAGAGTGGATACCAAGAGAGAATAAAAGGAGTAGAGGACGACCACGGAAACCTTAGGAATAATTATTTAGAAAAGAAAGCGGACTAGACTGGATGAGACAGGCTGCAGAGACAGAAAAACAGAGTAGTTACTAATAGATCCCTTGGCTGCTTGATTCCTTAATAATTTATGACATTTTTAATTGGCTGTGCCAACCCCAGGGAGAAATTTTTATACAAAAAAACTTGTCGCACGGCACAAAAATCAGTTTTTATTGAATCTCTCGTAAAATATAAATAATTTTACAAAACCCCTAAAGTAAACCCAAAGTTAACTGTAAGTTTTGGCAAAGTAAGTTAACCCAATGTTACCTCTGAGTTAAAAAGGGGGCTTTGTTGTATTGATTCTATTTCTCTTATTTTTTACCCAATAATATGCTCCATTTTAATTAACTATCGAATCTACACAAAACTTAGAGATAGCTTTGGGTTTTTTTTTCTATCGAGTAAATATTGTCGTATCGTGTTTCTGGTACAGTGATCTTTCAGAATTATAATGTAGTAATTCATACATATTTATAATTGGAATATTGTACTTGGCTTAGATGTTCAGATGAGATACTAAATGGAGCTAAGACAAATAATTGAAGCGAGCTGGCTTCAGACCGTGACCGCTGGAAAAAACTGGAGGAGGCCTACACCCGAGAGGTGTCCTAACCCAAATAATCATTTAAGTAATAACATAATCAATCTAATTTATTTAAAATAAATAGGCATATAAAATTGTAGTAAAATAAATAGTAAATTACTTATATAAAAAAAATATCTAATGTGAAAATATTAAATGTTTTGCATGCCATTTAGGGTTAAGGAATAAAAGGCTTTTTATTTATTTATTTATACTTGATTTAGTCAGTTAAAAATCAAATCTCAGATTGGTAGTTTTGCGTTATACCCCACCTTAATAACAATATAATTCATTGACATTTATGTAGGTACCTAATTGTAATTTAAAAGTAGTCACCAAATGTTTTTTTTTTAACTTATATTGTTATGTTATTTGTGTTTGGAGATATTCTTTACCAATTATCTTACAATAATACTTACCAATTATCTTACAACTATTACCGTTGTTTAACTTATATATGTATAACTGATTGTAATTACATAAAGCGGCCAAAGAAAAAGCCTTAAAGCAACTCAATTCGCAACCAACCCCACTCAACAGCCTATTAAAAAAGCCTTTTCAGCTCGAAAAAGTCAGTCAAAGGAAGGAAAAAAACTGTGAAAACGTCGGCCAAAGTACCTGCTCCCAATTACTCAACCCAAGTGGGGGGTTTGGGGGGTTTGGGGAGGGGGTGACCAGACGACATACAGACACCGTTGCCACGATCGATGATAGGATGAGATAAGTTTTGAAGTGAGGATGGTTTGTAGGTACCTATTAGGAAAGAGATCAAATTTAAAACTAGTGGTAGTAATAACTATTTGGTGTGAGACATTAATTTATGAATATAAAATATAATGATAAATACATTTATTTACAGACAATAATATAACTAATACAAGTAGGGATAGAACATTTTTTTTTAAAAATACGTATTAAACAGTGTGCTTCCTGAAGACCGCTGCTAACGATCTAAAGGTAGCTCAACTGATCCAAATCACTACCAGACGGCAGCGTCCCTAAGATGCTGGCTGCAATGCCGGCTAAATTGCAATACTAATGCGTTGAGCCAGATAAGAGGCAGATTTCGGGTCATGCGTCGCTTCGACCAGACGCCCTGAAATAATTTTAAATCTATAATACACCATTATAAAGGTCGTAGGATGTCGTTGGATGGAGGCGGCTCAATACCGTTCGTTGTGGCATTCTATGAGGCCAATGTACAGCAGCGGAAGTCGATTAATGATGTTAGACTACTACACGCCTAGGTACTACCCTTATTTTAAAGGTGTATTTTCAATAAAATATCTAGGTTTTATGGAATAAAATCATACGAAGAAATACCATCACTTCGAAGAAATAAAGTGGGGTATATAAATGGTTATTTTATCTTTTTTTTTTTATTTTTTTTTTTATACTACTTGAATGGGGGATCTAGCAGATGACCCACCTGATGTTAAGCGGTAACCTCTGCCTATGAACAGTGCATTACCTCATAGGTCACGTCCACCTAGGACGCGCCCTATGTGGCATTGCACTGCGCCCGCCACCCTGAGACATAAAGGAGAAAAGTTTCATGTGCCTGTAATTTCACCGGCACCCTTAGCCTTCAAGACGGAACACAGCAATGCAAGCACTACTGCTTTGCGCCAGAAATAGGTATGTTGGCCGTACTTCCCCGGACGCTCTTTCTCAAAAAAGCTCTTATACTACTAAAAACTACTATGTGTGAGCAAACTCACGTGAAATCTGATTTAATTTAGTCTAGTATCCGCCCGCGGCTTCGCTCGCTTTTTACCAGGGTAAACGTAGTTTAGGTCACCTTTCTATGTACCAAATTTCATCGAAACCCTTTCCGCCGTTTCGGCGTGCATAGGCAGAGGTTACCGCTTAACATCAGGTGGTTACAGCACATTGGTGCTTAACATCTGCTTGTTCCGTCAACCAAGTAGTATAAAAAAAACAACATTTCAAACTATGTAGCCCTGGTCACTATCGTGTAAATATGAACTAATTTTATTGTGTTTCGTCCAAAATGTTGCATATTGTCTCAGAGCATTGCAGGCCTCCGTACGATGCATATTGTAGAATATTGTGTTTCGTCCAAAATGTTGCATATTGTCTCAGAGCATTGCAGGCCTCCGTACGATGCATATTGTAGACAATATTGTAGAGATTGTTTGACGACCTCTGTGGCGCGGCGGGCGAAGTTTCGCCTGCGACGCAGGAGGTTGCGGGTTCTATTTTTTTCGTAGACATGTTCAACCTTTGCTTATAATCCTGTTTTTTCTGGTATATTCAAAAATTCCAGTATTCTGAACCTGAGTTTGTTGACCTTTATTTAAGTATAAGAAAGACAAGCGTTGGGTGTATAGAGTTCCTTATTTCTCTTCCTAAAATCTACCATCTTTGCAACTTTCAGATCCACAATACCGAAGTAAGTTTCGTTGTTTTTGTTTAAGGGTAGTAAGGAGCTGGGCGGGGCGGGGCGGCGCGACCTCTGACCCGCCTTCGCCCCTCACCTCGACACCCACGCTTCACCCCCGCTCACCTCAGGGGTGACAGGCTGGACTTTTTGGTGATTACTCTTGTAGGAATACCTTAAAAGCTGGGTGAAGTTAAACAAAGCAAGATGCTCTCGCGAAATATTTACGCATACATCATCATCAGTCTTTTGACGTCCTCATTTGAACCAGGCGTCCCTATAGAGTGCAATGGGGAGATTTGATACAAGCACCACGCTTGGGCAGGCGAATTGTAGTACTCAGATGGATGCTGCTGTCCATTCACTGGTCTAAACCCTTAGTTGCCTTTTACAACAACAAGGGGTATATTCTTAGGCCGGACACACCAACGTTGGTGCAATGTTGCGGGTTCGATTCCCGCTTCGGAACAAATATTTGTACGATTGCAGATATTTGTTCAGGGTGTTCTGGGTATGTTATATGTATAATTAAAAATATCTATCTATATGTAATATATTGTAGATAGATAGATAACACGTTTATTTGTATCTCCAATCACACACGTACATTCAAAACAAATAAAAGACAGTGCTCTAAAAACTAGATAATACAACCATCGTATTAAGTATATCAGTTATCTAGTACCCATAACACAAGCTCTGCATAGCTTGGGGCTAGATAATGTTGTGTGAACTGTCCAGCATTATTTATTTTATTTATTTATTTTAAGGATCATTTTAAATAGTATTAATTTGCTCCCAACAAATCTCTCTTTCTTTTCTCTTTCTCTCTCTTTTTTTTTTGCTAAAGCATAGTAGAGAATAGGACATCCACTACCCATGGAGAGACTACATCTAAGTCCCAACCGTGGGAAATTTTTCCATCGAGTAGTATATCATTTGAGATTATTCATTCGAAATCAATGACGTTTTTTTAGTTTAAAAAACTTAATAATAATGTATACAGGTCGATATTTGTTGCTTACTGTACCAAACTTCCTTGAAAAATCCTTAAGAGATCCATCAGGAACAAATAAATAATTAAAATAATCACTATAAACGAAATCAGTTTAGACAGGGTCGATTAGGAACAAAATTATAGGTATAAGCCTTATACCCGATCCCTTGTCTTGTTCGATCCCTTATACTATAAGGGACCATCAACTATAAGGGACTAAAATATAGAAGAAGTTGCAAATAGTATATTTATACATCTCACAGCGTCGTGACAACAGCCTCCAAAGAGCTTCTAAGGAGTGGAATACACTACCGACGTCTGTCTTTCCTGAAAACTATAATCTGGGTCTCTTCAAGGCTTATATAGAGTGAATAGGTGCCTTCTAGACCTTTGTGCTCCATCTTCGGCCACATCGTCACTTACCAACAGGTGAGATCGTGATCAAACAAAGGTATATCAAAGTTAAAAATAAAAAAATAAACCTTAAAAGTCAAAATCCAAAACTTATATTTCAATGTTTATTTAGAGGCAGCCCTGAGCCCCTGAGACCCGAAGTTCGACATGCTCAGATGGTTGCCACTGAAGGCGAAAATACCTTGAGCCGTACTAGAAATATACCAGACTTTACTCGTTAAAGGCAACATGACTGCAAGTATTGAATCAGGCAAATAGTAGTAGAGCTTTTTTATGAAAGAGTTCGTCCGGGGAAGTAATAGGACCATACCCATTTCTGCTGCAAAGCAGTATGTAGTGCTCATATTGCTGTGTTCCGGTTTGAACGGTTTTAGTCGAAGTAGAGCATTTTTTGTGAAAAAGTTCGTCCGGGGAAGCACTACCTCCCTACTTACTTCTGCTGCAAGGCAGTAGTGCTCGCATTACTGTGTTCTGGTTTGAAGGGTGCCCGTGAAGTAACAGACACATGAGACATTTCATCTTAATGTCTCAGGATGGCGGGCGCAGTGCTGTGGCACATAGGACGCGCCCTAGGTGGTCGTGACCTATGTGATAATGCATTGTTAAAGGCAGAGGTTACCGTTTACAGGGCCATCTGTTTGTTCCGTCAATTTAGCATAGCATAGCATTACCAAAAATTAAACAAAGTTGAGCTTATGTTATTTATTGAATTATTTATATTTTATATATATTAAATTATGTTAGGTATTTATAAAGCTAGTATAGAGTAGGTATTTAATTACATATGTTAATCATTTAATCTCAACCTATAATTATTTTAATAGCACTACCACCCACTCTACTTTACACAAAGGTTAACTGGAAGAAAATGATAATTAGCATTAAGTTCGCCTATGTACTGCTTTTTGTCTTGTGCAATAAATAATTTTCTATCTATCTATCTATCTATTACCCGGACTTGTTGATAGGATTCGTTGGTATAAGATTTGTCCTGGCTGCTAGCTTATTTAAGGAATGTGTTATTACTGGAATAAAGCGTTAGCCGAGTCAGTCGTGGGAAGCAATGGCGGCGAGTAGCTCATCACTTGTCCACTTCTATATTCCACGATGGTGCAACCCACTGTGAAAAGAGGGCTATTGAGGCTCAGCCTACCCCTTCGGGAAAATAGGCGTGAGCCTATGTATGTATGTATATTTATAGTATATACGAGTATTTGGTATTTCAGTATTAACGGAGCTGAGTGTTTGATTCAAATATGCTTTAGCAAAAATTCGTGGGACACACCCGAAAATATTTTTTGTTTGATTTGCTTATAAGTTTTACTATGCATGGACCCATATTAACACAAACAGGTGTTTTAGGGTTCCGTACCCAAAGGGTGAAACGGGAAAGCCGTAGGTAAATACAGTGACTTTAACATCAGATCATACAGCCTAAAACTCGTGTCATTGTACCGTTCACAAATCAAATTATGACGTCAACAACAATTTCTAATTGGAAGTCACGTCAGACAGTGGCACGTCATCTCACGGCGACGTCTCGTTGACAAGTGCGCAGGAGTGGCGCCCCCCTCCCCCGGCGCGCCACGCCCCCTGCGCGCGCCGCCTACCGGTGATCTAGATCGATCTACATCTGAATACGTTACAGTTGTGCGATGAATTGTACCAATTACAGAGTATTTGCTTATCGGTGAATAATGACTTAGTTTTGTTTATCATGATTGATTAGCTTGAACTAAATTAAGACCTAAACTCATAATTAGGCCATTTAGTTTATGTCAAAGTCATTTAAATAATAATTTATAATAGTATTAATTTTAATGAATTCAGTCTGATAGACTTGGAATGTATACTTAATATAATTTAATTTGGTTCTTATCTGGCTCAACGCATTAGTATTGCCATTCAGCGTGGCAATGCAGCCAGCATCTTAGGGACGCTTCCGTCTAGTGATTTGGATCAGTTGAGCTACCTTTAGATCGTTAGCAGCGGTCTGCAGGTAGCACAGCTTTTTAATATGTTTTTTTTATTTTGTACATACCTTCTTGTATTAGTTTTATTATTCTTTCTTTAAATAAAAGTGTTTTACCCTTTAAAAAAAACATAATTTAAGAACTGGATTTTAATCTAAATATTTTAATTATTTATACGTAAGTAGGTAAGTAGGTATAAGTACCTATCTGATACAAAGTTGGGTATATAAATGGTGTCTTTGTAGTAAGGTTATCAGCGTATGACCATAGATAAAGTCGATTCTATCAATACAAAAACATTTTGACTAACATTATTTATTATCTGTGCATAAATATACATCGAAAATAATTAATACCTATCTTATTATGTGAACTAACTCACAGCAAATACTAGGTACTAAATATTAGTGCACTTAGCTACTTGCTCACTTATGTATAGTTATACTTACCTAGCTATAGGTAAGTATAGTTCCTATCAGCACAGAAATATGGAGGCTGTGGAAAGTTGATACAAAGTGGGATTTTCAGGTACCGTGCGAAAAAACAACGCTGAAAATGCTGAAAATTCCTGGTAGAGCTTTTCAACCTTAAAGTATCGTTGAATGGATTTTACATTGAGATAAACGGTTTTATTTGTAACTGACAGTTTGTAGTCAACTGTCACGCCATGTATTGTCAAAGTTACTGCATCGAAATAGAAACCTTAAGAAGCTGTCAAGAGTTAAATAGGCTTTTTAAAACGTATTTGGGGAAAATGTAAACAGTTTAAGGTAACTAAAAATATATATGTAAATCTTCTTCATATTTCCAAGGGTATGATCGAGCCCAAAATACTATTTCGAAAAAAAAACTCGATAAAAAAAATCGTAAACTTACCTCTACAATGCGCTTATAACGTAAATATCTCTATTTGATACCTATTAGCGTTAATTGATAAAATGAATAAGAGTAACAAATAATATTATTTTAGAAGGCATGTTCGATTTATATTTTCGATTACGCAGCAAATATTTGTTTAGTTACCGTTTTTAGTGATTTTCCTGCACTATTCGTAGCGTGAGTCACTCTGTCACTGTCTGTCTCTGTCACTTTCTAACTTACCTGAACTTTACTGAGTTAGACAGTGATGGAATTTAGCTCTTGTCTGCCTTTTAAGCTGAACATATCAAAGCACATACCTGTGTTATCAATCTGTAATGGTTTATCAAAAGTAGGCTGCTATACAAATGTAAACAAAAGACGCCCATCGGTTTTTCTTGCCGACGGTACGCGGGCACTGAAAGATTTTCACCCCCCTCGCGGGGAGGGGGCCGGTGTCGAGGTGGCGGGGCCTTCGCTCCCTGCCCCTGGGCCACCGGGCCAATGGCGGAGCCGCGCGCCCTGGCCCGACCCGGCTCAGTCGCGACCGAACCGCGACCCTTGACACACAGCGCGTCGCGCGGCTTGTGCCCTGTGACGGCAACCGGCATCATCACGCACGGAGCGCTAGTATACGGTGGGGTCGGGGGCCCGGGGCTTTGCCCTCCGAGAGGCTCCGACCTCCCGCCTTTAGAGTTGGGCTTCCGCGGTAGTTGGAGGGACGACGATCTACTGCCGTCGACTCCCGCAAGTCAGGCCGCGTCGACGCAGAGCGGCTCCTCCGCCACGGACAAGAGCCAGAATGTGGAGTGCGTGGTCTGCGGAGACAAGTCCTCGGGGAAGCACTACGGCCAGTTCACTTGCGAGGGTACGTACTGTGAAGTGAAAGTGATGTGCTCCTTTACGGCGGGATCGCGTGCGATATGTGATTTGAGATAGATCTGGGGAGATGACGTCTTGTAGGTCAGTAGTGCGTTGGGTAAATCTTTGAGGGTCAATCAGGTCAGAAGGGGGTCATAAAGATAAAACTATGAAGTGGTCATTGAACTCTGGTTAACAAATATTTTTATTGAGTGCACGTGCCTTAAACTCTCTCTGAACTTTTTTTTTTACATTTACTTTATCTAAAATAATATAATTTTTTAAGAGTCTACAAACTCTTGTTGACTATGAAATTCAAATCGTTAGCAGCGGTCATCAGGTAGAACAACTGTTTATTTTTTATTTTATTTTTTTGCATTAGTACGTGTATTAGTTGTATTATTCTTTCTGTAAATAAATGTATTTATTAGTAATTAAAATATTTCCAAATAATACCATCCTGATTAGATAATGTCAAACAGTTTAAATAAAGTAAATTTTTAAAAGCTTAGAAAATTTATTAAAATTAAGTTATTGTAAATATGTTAGTTTAAAATAAACCTTGCTTTTAAATGTAAGGGATTTTTTATAATAAAATATCATTTCATGAACAGGTAGGTACAGCGTGTTTATTAAAACTTTTATGAAAATTGGTCCATAAAAATTTCTCATCCTTCTTAAAACTTTCTTGCATAAAATCAAATAAAATTTTAATTATTTAAATTTGAAATTAAAACAATGCCCTCTATGACCTCAAAAGTCTGAACAAGTAACCGCCGCTTTCTAATCAGAATACAATTATACAAAGTTTTCATAAACTGCCTGCTTCCACAGATAAGGGGTGTTTCTCTTTTATGCAAATTCGCAGAAACTGTTGTTTTCTGAGTTACGCTCTTTTGGCGTGGCTGTATCTTACGGCGAAAATTTTCAAGTCTTTTAGTGAATTATTCGTTCACTTTATCTATATCTTTCTATCAGTAAAAACAATTAAAGAGAGACGACTAGAATTTTATTCACCGTATATTTTAATTTTTGCATGTGTTAGGTAGGGGAATGACTTTGCCTTAAACTGCCCACTAAATAAATAATAACAATGGAACTTATTAACAAAACCGTCTTTGCTAAATAATAAAATAAAACGGAAATAAAAATACATAGTTTCAAAATATGTGTTGCCGCGCCTACATGTTTGAAGTGAGCGGCGATACGCATCCGCATATAACTTTAGAACATTTACAAAACACCACTGTGCCATAGCATACAAAACTGTATCGATATTGTAATAAACTCATTAAAGGTCCAGTATGAACCATACATTCTACTCGTATATGGGGTGTGAAGCGTTACCTTGCCGTAACACAGTTTTTTAACTAGCACGGAAGGCAAAGTTTTCTTATTTTCATATACTTAGGGTACAAACATCATTAATTATGTTTTGTTGTACCTATTCTAAGTGAAATAAAGTTATCTTATCTAATCTAATTCTCCAAAGACGAGGTTTTATTACAATAAATTCATTAATTTCCGAAAGAATTTACAATTTTTAGGTTTCTAAATAAAAATATCATAATAATAACACTTCTGTGAATATCTACTGACTTTATTTTATTTCTCGTGTTGAGATTTCTGATTAGCATGTCCCCTGCGATTTTAATTTATAATATTTAAAAAAACACACCGTATGTGTTTTCAGCAGTGAATTTTTGCCTACAGACAGAAAGAGTACGTACAGGATTCTTTTTCATAAAAACACTAAACTTCCGTTTCAATTCTCTACAGTATAAAATAATATTTATATCTCTCTGACCGCTAAACCCTTGGATGATACAAGCTAGCGCATTGCCACCGTGTGTATACTAACCATTGCCGCCAATATACTAACCAACTTAAACTTTATCGTGTTATGAGTTCACCTGAGTAAAACTATGTCATCTTCACTAGCAGTGTTATATTAATTCCAATTTATTTATTATGCCTAAAAAGCATCCCTACTTTTTCTTGAATAAAAGTAAAAGTAATTTTTTATTCAACATTGTTTGTGTCTTTTTCCGCGCATAGTATTAAACCGAAAACAGTTGTACAAAGTTTCAACTCAATCAGATTAACGATGCGCGACAAACAAACAAACATTATTTTTTATTTATAAACACAGACCATATATCAAGATAGACACCGCAGGTAATTTGCGTGTCACTTTGCCAGTTCGAATGTTTGCGCAATGATTCCGAGGTTTGTGACAGCACGTAAAAAAATGCCTAATTGCGCCATAGTGAACTGTAACAATTCTTCGAAATCAGGTAGCCGTACGAATGGAGATATTTCGCATTAGGTGCAAAATAAAACGGTACGCTTGGTTTCATACAAACTTACGTGTTGTCCGTGCCTATCTTGATACATGGTCTGTGTTTATAAAGAATAGGTTTTTGAACGATATCGATATATGATTGATAAAATTAGATTTATGATTTCTAGCCCAATTTAAAAAGTGTTCATTGTCACCCAAAACGATGTTTATCTCCCGATAAGAGAGGGCGCTACTGTCCTGTTTCAACGTTTTAGTCTGATGTAGATTTTATTTTGTCGTGTAGAATTACTGGCAAAGGTTTTTTACTGTTATTTAACCTACGAATCTATAACTCCTACTTAAATATAAAATAAAATGAGGTCTTTTTTGCATGTTTTTTGCTTTTACGCCATAACTATTCATTAAAACCTGAAACATAGACTACTTTTTGCTGAAATTCGGTGCCCTTAGAGGAATAACCGAATAACGCAGTTATACGACGGGCGAGCGTTTTATTTTAAATTAAGAGATTTTTGACTTCTTGAAGAGCATCTTAATTTCTGCGTGATATGATCCCTAACTTACCGCTTACGGGTTTACGGTGGATGCTCACGCATGTGGGGCGTTTTTTTTTGGTGTTTTTTGCTCATTACAGCTCATAAACACTTCTTCAGATAGCAAAAGTTGATTTCGCGAAAACTAGGAGACTTAACACACATGTTTTAATTGATAGTATCTCATAAATATTATAATTTTTATTTCTATGGTCGAAGTAATTTTAGCTACAATACACTTAAACAAAAACCACTGAAAAAATGTATTTAGGGGGATCGTAGCTAAACTGATGATATTTATGAGATACTATCAATTAAAACACGTGTGTTAAGTCTCCTAGTTCTCGCAAAATCAAACTTTGCTATCTGAAGAAGTGTTCATGAGCTGTAATGAAAAAAAACACCAAAAAAATTTAATTTCGCGCCGCAAGCGTGAGCATCAACCTTTAGTTTTGCTTAATTTATAATCAAAGTAAACCATGTAGCAATGATAACACAATGTAATGATATGAGTGACATAAGATTAACGCATCATTAACGGAACTGGCCCCGCAGACTGCAACCTTGACCTCTGACGGGTTAAAGCTAGCCTGTATGCCTTACGGTAAAAGTGACCTAAGTGTCAACCGTATCACAATTCCCGCTAACCCGTGCATGACTTAGTGACATAAGATGGCGCATCATTACCAAGCCTGGCCCCGCAGACCGCAACCTTGACCTGTGACGGGTTAAGAGCTAACCTGCAGGTTGCAGATGTCAGCTTTAGTGTTTAATTTTATATTTTATTTGATCTGATTGAAGTTGAAATCATTATTTAATTCATTCAAAAGTGTTGATATTCTGTATCTAGCTGTCTCCTTCACATTGGCTTGTAAATGCAATAATGATCAACTTCTTAATTTTCATTCAATTTAATAATAAATAATTAATAATGCTGGACAGTTCAAACAACCACATCTAGCCCCAAGCTAAGCAGAGCTTGATAACTCATATACTTAATACAATACATTACATAGATAGATATTTTTTATTATACATAGAAAATACCCAGAGCACCCTGAACAAATATCTGCAGATGGTACAAATATTTGTTCCGAGGAATCGAACCCGCAACATCCTGCGTCGCAGGCGAACCTTCGCCCGCCGCGCCACAGAGATCGTCATTTAATGGTTATTTATGGATCAGTGAACCTGTCCGACATATCCGGTTCTAAAAATGACCTCAAAATAACACTCAACAGTCACATACATAGTCCAGATCTACACTAAGATCCCTTGTCGTGGGTATCAGAAACTACAAGTTCCATGGTACTACAACACCCAGATCAGGAACAATTATTTGCAGATCATACAAACATTATTCCCGCAGCGGGAACCGAACCCGCAACCTATCGCATCCCAACCAGCTACTCGCCTGCCGCCATTCGTTCGTTCACGAGACCGTTGGTTCACCGTTGTTACCTTAGTTTGTAACAACAGCTTCGTGTAACAGGTTCTTTCTTGGTTATTAGTTTTCTGTGTTAGATCTGAGACCAGAGGGCCTAGTACAGGTTTGTCTAAGTTTTGCATTCGTTATCCTGACTATCGAATTGCGAGTCGTGTTTTTTTTGTATGGTTTTAATGTGTTTCTCAAGCAGTCCGCTTATCATTTTCTCCTTACAAAATTGTTTTCGACTCCCAATTAAGTTTTCGTTTTTCGAGTGGTTCCAAATTACAAACCCTCAGCTTGAAGCTACACCTGATCCTTAAATTGTGATTGACAGAGATATTTATTTATTGATTCTATTCTTCTTCTAGGATTCTTGAACATACCTATTTAAAGCTCACATGACCCGAGAGCTGGCTCTTATCTGGCTCAACGCATTAGTATTGCCATTCAGCGTAGCAATGCAGCCAGCATCTTGGGACGTTTCCGTCTGGTAACGATTTGGATGAGTTGAGGCTGTTTTTGCAACGGTTTTAAACAGCTCATTTGTTTTATTTTGTATAAAATATACTTGTATTATTGTTTCTGTGATAATTAAAAATATTTATAATGAAGGAACAACACGTACAAAAGGCTTTGAAAAATAATTACCCAAATGTGGGTAGATATTTAACTAAACCTGCGTAACTTCCTTAACTATGGACCTATTGATCTTCCCTTTTCAATGCGGGGTTTTCCATAACGCGTACTTGGACCACGTTATACGAAGACATAATTGGACTGGATAAATGACGGATCTGACTGTTGGCCCATCTGGTGTCTACCTATTACTAGGGCACCTCTACTTACGTGCCTTACCTGGCGTTGTACTGTGCTCGCCACCATGAACATTAAAAGTATTGCTTTTTATTGTTTTTTTTAACCACTTGAATGACGGAACAGGCAGATGACCCACCTGATGTTAAGCAGTAACCTCCGCCTTTAACAATACATTACCTCATAGGTCATGTCCATCTAGGACGCGCCCCATGTGGCATTGCACTACGTCCGCCACCCTGAGGCATAAATATGAAAAGTCTCATGTGCCTTTTATTTAACCGGCACCCATAGCCTTCAAACCGGAACACAGCAATGCGAGCACTATTTTTTTGTGGCAGAAATAGGTATGGAGGTAGTAAGTACTTTCCCTTTGGTAGTAGTAATTTATCTGAGGAGTCTGATATTTTTCTAATTTCACCTGTACCCATACCCTTCTAACCGGAACGCAGCGAGCCGAGCATACCTATACTGCTTGGCGGTTGATATAGGTATGGTGGTAGTACATCCCGGATGAAATCTCTTTCAGAAAGAGCTAGGTAGGACCATAGTGGGTGTCGTCAGCCAGCTTAGGGAGGCAAGGGAATAGGCAGCAGCATCAGTACATCACACCAATACTGCAATCAGACCAAGAACGCGCGTAGAACGCGCTCATTACTACGTTATAGCTGAACCAACAGCCGGCCGAAATCTTCATATAAAAAAACGCCTCACGCACGAAATAGCCGTTTTTATTGAATATCTCGTAATATATAGCAAATTTTACAAAACCCCTACAGCAAACACTCGGCGTTGTTGATATTATTTATCTAATTTTTTAACCTATACTATATGCACCATTTTAATAAACAATCTAATCTAGCCAAAAGTTAGAGGTAACTTTGTTTTTTTTTTCTTTCGAGATAATATTATCCAATCATGTGTCTGGTACAGTGATCCCTCGGAATTATAATGTAGTATATATGCATATTTTTTATTTGTATATTGTACTTGATTTAAGTCTGTTCAAAATCAAATCTACGATTAGGAATTTTGCCACATTACATTCGTTGAAATGAAAGAAACCTCCCAACGCACGATTGTATCTCGTTCATTGTATCGTTACGGCTCGCCCGTCATATGAATTCTTGACGAACCGCAAGCTACGAGTTTGGTGTAGACTGCTCGGGTTCAAATTTAAGAGTTAAAGAAACAACCCATTCAAGTACCATAGAGTACCTACTTCTGGGAATAGAGTATCAAAGAGTGGGTTGATTCTTTAACTCTTAAATTTGAACCCGAGCGGTCTACACCAAACTCGTAGCTTGTGGTTCATCAAGAATTCACATGACGGGCGAGACGTAACGCTGCAATGAACGAGCTACAAACGTGCGTTGAGAAGTTTCTTGGGATTAAAACCGTTGGCACCAATAGTCCAATAATTAAATTTAAAACAAATAAAAATTATAGTATATTTCCTAGAATTCTATTCTTAGCGCTTGACGATCAATTTAATAAAAACTATATTCAACGATACTAAATACGATATACTAAAAATTAACGGCGTTTTTTCCTTATTCATTCCGGTTGTTAGAATTTTAAACGAACTACACTATTGGATATAGATGTGTATTGGATACGTCAAAGAATACCTGTACCTAGGCCAATTAGTATCCTTCCAGGGACGACAAGATCTCGAAGTCGCTAGACGCACTGAGAATGCCTGGAAGGGATACTGGTCAATGAAAAACCTAATGAAAGGTACACTTCCTGAAGCTTATGGACGTGTGTATTCTCCCCATCCTCACCTACGGAGCACAGACCTGGTCTTTGACTGGTCAACAAAAGACCAAACTCGGGGTTTGCCAGCGAGCCATGGAGCACAGTATTCCAGGAGTCAGCCTGATAGACCGCGTTCGCAACAGTATACTGCGCTCCAAAACGCAAATCGCGGATATTGGACAGAAAGCTGGTAAATTGAAGTGGGATTGGGCAGGTCACGTCTGCCGCATATCAGACGGGTTATGGGCTAAAGCCGTAACAGATTGGACGCGTCTGAACGGAAAACGATCTCGTGGCAGACCGCGGCGAAGATAGAGTGACGAATTAGATACCTGTTTAAAAGATTGGTCCACAGTGGCCCAAAATAGAGAGAACTGGAGAGAAGGAAGGGAGGCCTTTGCCCTACAGTGGACACCACATTAGACCAATCAGACATCTTCGGAAAACAAATTCCAAAAATTCACAATTCATATCGGATTCTCTCAAATGGTGCAACTATGCTAATATGTGCATCTCGATAGAGGGTATATTTTTGAGCCGTTTGTGGTAGATACGTTAGGCCCATGGGGACCAGGGGCACACAAAATCTACAAGGACCTTGCAGAGAGCCTCATTGAGGCTACACTTGACCAGATTGCTGGCTTTTACTTCAGCCAACGAATAAGCATTGCCATACGTGGCAACGCCGCCAGCATTCTGGACACGCTGCCGTCACGGTGACGACATAGATGGACTGGGTTATCTATGATAGACTTGGGCGTTAAAGATAATCCAGTTGACCAATCACGTAATCACACTGTTTAATTAAATTAAAGAGAAGGTAGATTCTTTTTATTTTAATTAGTTTATTGTGATCGCTTGCTTACGTCCACAATTTGGATTACCCGAAGTCAAGTGCTTTGTGAAACAAGCACTTTGACTTGTTGTCACTAATTCAAAATTATTTTTTTCACCATAATATTGTATTGTCATCGAAACTTGACAGGTATGCAAAATTTCATCTCAATCTGTTGATGATAACTGCTTTAAAATTCAGTTGCAAGATTTGACCCGAACATACAAACATTACAAGTTAAATAAAAGCTTGTAAAATTACTGACATTATTTTTTTTATAGTTTACTTTTTTAACTGATATGAGAACAGTCCAAATAGTAAATCGTATCAAACAAAACGCGGCACTTCAAAGGATGCCAATACAATAACAATTTTTATTTTTTATTCGTTCTTAATTTTAATGCTCGATATTTTTATCGATGATTGTAGATGGCGCCAGTAAGGCCAAGACCTCAATTTTATCAGAGCTCAAATGTCTCAGAATTAACGATAAGAATAAGAAATTAAATGCATACAGTTTGTTAAATTTAATATTAACTCGTTAGCAACAACGACACATAATTCATCAAATACTATTGAACAAGCAATATTTGTATACTACAGGTCGTCCCAAGACTATCCGACATGAAGGGAAAGTACCTCAAATATTGTAGATAGGATGTTTTGCTGAAAGAAGACTTTAATTTATTTTTAAAACTTAGAAATACTACATTCATATATTTTCTAAAAATTACTTGCTTCGTCTGGGTATCGAACCCACTACTTTCCCTCCAGGTGGGGTTAAAAAACCCTGTATTTGAATTGTCAGCTCGAATACGGCTCTAACGATTTAGATGAAATTTACTATAGCTATGTTTTTTTTTGGGGTGAAAAACCGATCTAGCTAAATCTTGTCTCTTTTGAAAACGCGATTTTTAACAAACACAATTTTTCTATAATTATTCTCTATTTGCTAATCTGCATCAGTCACAGAATATTGAATAGTTTGCTGTTCCACGCCTGAGTGCAGGAATTTGAATTTCGAACAGGAGTATTCTGAATTCAAATAGACTGGCTGAAGATGAACAAAAGAGTTTGTTAGGGTAGCGATACACTTGTAAATACAATTTTACAAATAAAGCTGAGTGAAGCTCGTTTGTCTAGATATACAAAATTAAAACTTAATATATAATATTAATACCTACCTATACCTACTTAAACCAGTTAAATGATTAATTAATTTACATATGAAGCTGGCTCTTATATGGCTGAACGCATTAGTATTGCCATTCAGCGTGGCAATGCAGCCAGCATCTTAGAGACGCTTCCGTCAGGTGAATCAGTTTAGCTATCTTTAGATCGTTTGCACCGTTCTTTGAACAGCTCAACTGTTTCATTTATATTTTTAAAATATTGTAAATACTTGCCAACATAATACATACAGTACTATAGGGAACACGCACTAGGTATATAGGAAAACGGACTTCAAAAATAAATCTATGTTTTTTTCTGTATCTGTAACTCTAAGGTAGGTAGTCAAGATACAAACTAAACTAGAGTTAGTAGCTATTGATACTACTAAGTATCTTATCTACTGAGTAAAATTTCTCGATAACTAAACCAACTCAAAAACATCTCATTTACATAACGAACACACGAAACGTCAACGATAATAACTCCCAAAAGTTTCATAAGCAGTTCAAACTAAATTTGTTTAAATTTCAGCTTAGCATTACCGCTTTAAGTGTGTACCGATAAACCGCATTAGTGTCGCGCCCATAAAGTGTTATTTTGATGTCGACAAATCCACTTTATTAACAGTTGGACCTCCCGCTGATTGTAATACAACCATATCTAAATAAAACTGGAAGGTGGCCGGGGTAGCTTGGACTGAAACCGTATCACGTGTTATAATGACAAAGTCCCATAAGAGGTCGCTTCTTTTAAGTTAAATGCTCGCGTCCGTGAGCGACAATAGTGATTGCGTGTGACACCTGCTTTAGGGGTGTTGATTATTATCGATACACTTAATTACTGTCGATACATTTGTGTTAAATAATTTTTGTTAGGTAAACGTACCTAGTATCTCTTTTGAAAGTTGCTTAGTTTTTGTTACTTACTTACTTACTTACTTTTTCTATTAACATAAAGTGTTGTTATTAAAAGCTTGCGTATTGCTACTATGCTGCCATTATTATTAAATAGATACCATGTTAGTTTTGAATTGTTTATTTTAAATTAATATCCAAACAATATTACCCAATTTTGATTATAATATTGAAACTGCAATTAAATGCACTATCATTAGTTTATCTGTATGCAAATTCAGTTATTAGATAAAGCGCGTGCACTGTACAGGAGAGTTTCGATAGTGCGCGTCACTATCGTCCACTATAACCGGTCAGTTTATGGTATGTTTGTCCCGCGATACTGTGGCAGTTAACCCTATCTTTACGAGCGACTCTAAACATAAGTGTCTCTCCGAACTTATTTATTTTTATCTCATTCCCCTTTTTAAATTGAATCCATGATCGGCGCGTGTGTGGCTCTCTTCTCGCCACTAAACCTGTCAATAAACCGCTCGGACGCGTTGACTCATGCTGCCTTTTAATGAAAATTTGACTCTTTTTAATACGTTATTTATGTGAATTAAACAAGTACTAGAGCTACGCCTTAATAAGGTAAACATTCAAACGCACGACTTTAACGGCCATTTTGGAAATTTAAAGCCGCCATATTGTTAAAGAGTACCATGTTTGTCACGTCGTAAATCGTAAATTTACGCTTTTTTACGCTATAAAAATAAATGAGGCGTTTTATTAACAATTTATTATGTGCATTTTATGTTTTCTATACACTCTTATACATTAAAATGTTTACAATTTTTCAATGTTTCGTTGTAAGAATAATTTGTCACCATTCCCAAAAAAAATTGATGATATTTTTCTAAAGCTTTTCGATAAGTTTTTTAAACTTTTCAATCCCTAGGCAATGTAGGCTAACATAATAAAATAAACTATTTGATATAGTGGTAACCCATCTAATAAACATTATTCTAATCATCACTTCTTCCAAAGAATATTAAGTTCTAATCTAACAATGCCTCTATTGAATGAGAAGTAAATCAATTTACTAAGATTATCACATTGCAATCAATCATTCGGCGCAGCATAAAACTCATTAGCAAATGACAAAGGCAAGGCTAAAATATCTAACATGTATTTATCACCCTTATTAAATTCAGCAGATTCTACTGATACTGATGATGATAGCAGATACTGATGGTGCCTACCTACTAAACACAAAACTTACCAAATCTTATGTTCCATGCTTTACTAAACTGCAGTTAACCATTATTAACGTCAGCAGATTTAAATAATATAGTGGAATATTGAGATACTTATTATAACTATCTACTTAACCCAAAGTTTAGCACATCTTAGGTTCATGCTTAAGTAAGCTGTAGTTTACCTTAATTAAAGACAACAGATTCTAATTACATTAAACATGACCATCTAGACCTAAACTTAGCAATTCTTAGGTAGGTATACATGCATTTGGTAAACCAAAGTACCCTTCAATATACTGTTACAAAATTGCCAACAGCAAGGCCAAGTGGTCAATAACAGGTAGGAATGTACCCGTGCAAATGACTAAGCACCTCAGTATTAATTACTATATCAACCACTTGACGTAGAAAAACTGCATACTATGTAAATAATTGCCGTCTATAGACATTTGAGCACACAATTAACGCCTACATTCAATCATTCTTTATTTATCTTCTTCTCAACGTGACATCAGACATCCATCTTTCTTCTAGGTTGCGCACTAAAATCCTATGATAGGTCTCTTTCTAAGACTCTTATACAAATGACACAGTTGAACTATCAAAAGACCATTCTAATGATAGCTGAACTGATCCAAATCACTACCAGACGGAAGTGTCCCTACGATGCTGGCTGCAATGCCACGCTGAAAAGAGCGCGTTGGCGTAGAGCCAGATAAGAGCCAGCTCGCAGGTCACGCGTAGCTTCGACCTGAAAGATTTTTGAATACGCGAAAGACCCTGTACCCCTCGGACCTAGAATCTCGACCCTGAAAAGCTCAAATACTAAAGCTCTGTCGAGACTTCCATATTTACGCCATTTGAGATCTTCAGCCGAATCGGCTGCTGTACCGGCCCTAACTGATATCCCGGACATATGAGTGGCGAAAGGCATCAACGCATGTAGCGTCTCATACCACCACTGCCCTTCTCCTACGGAACAAGGGTGATGCCGTCACGCCACTTACCATCGTCACGTAGCAGACCATTCAGCTCTCTAGAACGGCTGGAACGTTGTCGCTGGTAAAGGCCCGTACATAAAATATGTGCCAATATGTGCTGTGGTATGTGCCTGGCCTAAGAATATACCCTCCGTCTCCTCCCGTGGATATCGTGAAAGCTGACTAAGGGATTAAACCAGGGGGTGGGCAGATAAAACAATCTAAGTACTCAACACCAACTGTAATACTGCGATCACCAATCCGCCTGTTCTAAGTGATTAATTTCCCCTTTTTAATGACTAAAGAAAGAAATAAAGAAAGAAATAAAATTTATTTTGACCAAAACTGCACACAGAATCAATAAAAACTAAAACATAGTAATGGCTGCAGTAGCTCAGCATAATGCTGCAGCTCCCTGCAGCGCTGATTTTCAGCGCGAACCTCGATGGTCTGAATAATCTAGATCATCAGCAGCCTAGAACGTCCACTGCGAATGAGGCCTCTCTTTAGACTGTAATGGGGGTATTTGCCATAATCACCACGCTTGGTAAGCGAATTGATGTTCGGGATTTGTTAGAAAGATTCGTTGGTATAAGATTTGTCCTGGCTGCTAGCTTATTAAGGAATGTGTTGTTACTGTCGGTTATGGTACCATGGCACTCTTAGTTCCTGATACCCACGACATAGAAATCCTTGTGTGGGATCAGAACTATGTATCTGACTGTTGGGTGTTGTGTTATGTTAATATGTAATGGAAGATAGCTTTAGAAGAGTCAGTCGTGGGAAGCAACGGCGGCGATGAGCTCACCACTTGTCACGTCTACACTACCACGATGGTGCAACCTACGGTTAAAATGGCCCATTGAGGCTCTGCCTACCCTTTCGGGGATGAAGGCGTGTGTCTATATTTTTATCATTGGTGTTGGGCACTCAGGTGGTTGCTGCTACTCCTAATACTCTGGTGTAATCTGTAGTCGGGATCGACATCCACGGGAGGAGACAGAGTGATCCATTCTTAGGCCGCCGGATATGCCATAGCTCTTGGGTGTCACTAGATAAATGCTGTTAGATGATGTAATGCAGTGGTCAGTGGATTTAGGTCAGTGAGACAGTCGACGCCTAATCACTGCCATTACCGGTCACTCGCTTGCGAATGATTGCGAACGAAACTCCTAGTTATATTAATGTTTATCTCGTCATCATCATCATCATCATCATCATCATCAGCCTGTAGACGTCCTGCCTTGTGTTATCGGCCTGTAGTAGTGATCGATCGAACGCAGAGATTTCAGGCTTAAAGAAGAGAAACATTTGGCAAAGACTAAGATCCAGATTCTCGCCAAAAAGTCACACGCCTTTCGATCTTCTATAGGTTATATTTCAGGAAATGCTCCCATGAAGTTCAAGATCTGATCCCACCATCTCCTTTTCATCATAGGACGAGTACACACACGGCTCAGTACCATCCTTACCTCATTAGTATACTTTCTATTCGTATTAAGCGTTTCGGTACTGCATTTTTAATAAAATTGGAATACACTACCGTCGTCTGTCTTTCAGAAAACTATAATCTGTGTGGGTCTCTTCAAGGCTAGAGTGAAGACTGCTGCATCGTAGCCACATCGTCACTTACCAACAGGTGCAATGAGATCTCGGTCAAACGAAGGTTAATTGTTTACTTTACAATTTCCGATAAAAAGTATTTGAGTAACATCTGCATTCCTAAAGCAGACTTACATTTCCTTAATCTTCCGTTTTTTTTCGTTATTATAGGCGACGCACGGCTTGTGCATTTGGCATTTTCAAGTTATTTTTCATTTTCATTAGTGTATTTTCAATATAATTTGCAATGTTACACTCCATCCAAGTCGTCAAAGTCAAAGTCGAGTCATGTTTCATGTGTAGTCGAGTAAAACGATGACCGTTTTACTAAAACTTTCCACCAATTTAAAAAGTCACGTAATTCACTTCCATTTTTCACTTGACGACATTGTGGCGCAGCGGGCGAAGATTCGCCTGCGACGCAGGAGGTTGCGGGTTCGATTCCCGCCTCGGAACAAATATTTGTGCGATCTGCAGATATTTGTTCAGGGTGTTCTGGGTATTTTCTATGTATAATAAAAAATATCTTTCTATGTATTGTATTGTAGTATTAAGTATATCAGTTATCTAGTACCCATAATACAAAATCTGCTTAGCTTGGGGCTAGATAATGTTGTGTGAACTGTCCATCATTATTACTATTATTATTATTTAATGTCACTACACTTGTGCTCTTTAAACGAGCTACATTGGTTAAAATGCCACCAAAATAACACAATATAACTCAAAAAACACTAAAAAATGAAATAAAATAAAAGTAGGTGACGTCTCTTTTCGAAAATCATTATAATATACTTTCATTATCCGCGGAATTTTCTATCCGCAGTCCCGTACCATTGTCTTTGATTTCACTTCAAACTCGATGTCAATGCACTGAGTGCGGTATCAGCTACAATTTGCAGCGGCTGATGTTCCCAGCGATAGAGGTAATTGGGTGGCTGAGGTGCCAACATAATACGGAGCAGCGGAGTGGTAACAAGTACAGAATGATACACTTACCTAAATAATAAAATAAATAAATAATGCTGGACAGTTCACACAATATTATGTAGCCCCAAGCTAAGCAGAGCTGGTGTTATGGGTACTAGATAACTGATATAGTTACTTAACTTCCATCTGGTAGTGATTTAGATTAGTTGAGCTACTTTTAGATCGTTAGCAGCGGTCTTCAAGTAGCACAATCTGTTTCATATGTTTTTTATTTTTTATTTTGTACATACCTACTTGTATTAGTTGCATTATTCTTTCTGTATATATTATGTCCCTTAACATTACATTGCATTATATTACATTTGTACATTAAATAGATAGACATATACATTTATTTACAGAAATAATAATACAAGGTATGTACAAAATACATCTGAAACAGTTGTGCTACCTTTAGATCGCTTGCAGCGGTCATCAGGACCGCTGCAAGCGATCTAAAGGTAGCTCAACTGATCCAAATCACTACCAGACGGAAGCGTCCCTAAGATGCTGGCTGCATTGCCACGCTGAATGGCAATACTAATGCGTTGAGCCAGATAAGAGCCAGCTCTCGGGTCACGCGGCGCTTCGACCAGATGCCCTGAAAGAATTTTGAAAACGCGAAGCGCCCCGGATCCCCACGTACCCAGAGTCTCGACCCCGAAAGGCTCAATGGATAGTTTTTTTTGTATATATAGAAAATACCCAGAACACCCTGAACAATGATCTGCAGGTCGTACAAATATTTGTTCCGAGGCGGGAATCAAACCCGCAACCTCCTGCGTCGCAGGCAAACCGTCGCCCGCTGCGCCACAGAGGTCGTCGAAACTCTGAAGCCTATTCGACTTTTGATAGGTGGATGTTCTCGCTTGTACCGTGAAATTCTTTTGTTTTTTGTTTTTTGCTCATCATCTCATCAACACTTCTTCAGATAGCGAAAGCTGATTTGGAGAAAACAGGAGACTTAACACACATGTTCTAATTGACATCATAAACAAACACATCATAAACAAAAAAACTGCGCTGATAAATATATACGTGAGCTGTAGTGAGCAAATAACACCAAAAACATTAATTTCGGGTCATCCGAGAGCATCCACCTTACCTCAGCAAACCTCAGCTCACCTCAGCAAACCTCAGCTCACCTCAGCTCACCTCAGCTGCTGTTGCATTTTACAACAAACCGAATAAACCTATTCGTTTTAATTTTAAGTTTAACATTTTGTAAAAGTTTGTAAAAAAGTTTACGTAGTTAACAAAAAGCGGCCAAGTTTTGTCGACGCGCACTGTAAGGTTCCGTAGTTTCCAATCTCAAAGAAGGGTTTTCTTGTTTTACACATGTAGCGCGCGTAGTGAGTTCCGTTGTCCACGTTCCGTCTCCATCATCAGATCAACTCGCTATTGCCATCATATTGCATTGTCTTCGGAACTTAACAGGTATGCCAAATTTCAGCACAATCGGTTGAGGATAACTGCTTTAAAATTCAGTTGCAAAGATTCCACCCGGATTCCACCCTGACATACATAGCAAGTAAAACTAAAGCTTGTCTAATAGTCCATGGAATTGGTACTTTTTTACCTTGCATCAAAATGAGGTAGTTCTGTTTTTTTTATGAGTTGGTAGTGATGATATGGGTAGTGACAAATCCAAGTTTTCCACCACGAAAGCCCTCCGGATCACAGTTACATAAGTGATAATTCATTAAAATTTAGGACTTTTTTCAGTTTTTGTGTACTTTTACTACCAAGGACCTGTGTTACGGCAAAAGTCACTATGGACACTTTTAAGTAGACTAAATTTTCAATTAAATGAAAATATTTTGGTTTTGGTAGGTCAAATAGTTTCTATGATACGGCTATTCAAAAATTTGCACAATGTCAAAAACAAGGAAGGAGGAGTTGGGCGGTGTCTGATGAACTTTTTTTTATGTTGGGAAATCAGTGGACTTTAATAATTACTCAGGTAACTTTTGATAACTGACTTGTGTGACTTTTTTGGACATGCAAAAAATTTATTTCAACGTTAGGTTAGGTTAGGTTATTGTTTGTATAAAACACTGCAACTCGATGTGTGATAAGATGATCACTTGGGAACCGTTAGCCGCACGACGAGCCTTAGGCTACTTATATTTATTCTGTGTTCTTACACAGTAACTCTTGAACTATCTGCTTCCTAGTGCTTATCGCTGACGTGCTCACAGCGCTAACGGTACCTACGCCAGCTCGCATTGTTACCAAAATACAGCAGCGATCTTTTTATTATTATTTTTAAACATTGATATACCTTTATTTGACCACGACCTCACCTGTTGGTAAGTGACGATGTGGCCGAAGATGGAGCACAAAGGTCTAGAAGGCACTTTAGCCTTGAATGGTCTCTTCAAGATTATAGTTTTCAGGAAACAAAGACGACGGTAGTGTATTCCACTCTTTAGCAGTTCGCATTACAAAGGTAGAACTGAATTTTTTAGTATGAATAGAAGGTATACTAATGAGGTAAGGATGGTATTGAGCCGTGCGATAGGTATACGATTAACTTTTTTTTTAACTTTGTCAATGACGGAACAATTATTTGCCCCAAGATGTCAAGCGGTAACCTCTGCCTTTAACAATGCATTACGTCATAGGTCACGTCCACCTAGGACGCGCCGTATTTGGCATTGCATGCACTGCGCCCGCCACACTGAGACATAAAGATGAAAAGTCTCATGTGCATGTTACCTTACTAACCATGTTAGTAAGATTATATTCCCATGGAATCCTCTCTGTCACTCTCTTTGTCCATCTAGAATTTTCTGCATATATTAGTTTCTATACATATACTTTTTTCGTTCTTTTTATAATACTTTTGTTCAAAAGTTGTTTGCTTTTGTTACTTTTGTTGTTTTGTTTCTGTTAATTTTGGCCAAATCTATGAGCAAAATATATGCTTTACCAATATTAGAATAGTAGCCACATCAAAAACTGGACTCCAGATCATTCCAGATGGTGTGTTTCTAGAGCCTTGTGTGCCTGTTGGTGTCGCCGTATCGTCTAGTCAAGTGGAAAAAGACCTTTATAGGCTCTATGTTCAGTTCGGGTACCGGACTCAAAATGAAGTTGACCCCATAATTACCTCCCGTGGCTAGAAGTTACCAATCCAAGCAATATATTAAGAAATGAGAGTTCTGGCAGTTTAGTCTACAACACGAAAATATCCGTTGATCGTGACAACTTACCATAAATGATTATTCGTTATGACATCTGTGGTATTTCTTGTAATTGATGGAGATAACGTACTTTCATCTTGAATAATATATTTATTTCACAATCAAAACCAAAGCTGTACCTTCATTTGTTATCACTGAAGCTTGCATATCAGTTTATTTATTGTGCTTATTGTTTTCGGAGTGTTCCGAGTCGCGGGAAACAATGGCGGCGTTGAGCTCACCACTTGTCACGTCTATATTCCCACGATGACGCAACCTATAACATAACATAACATCCAACTTATTTTCGCAAAATAATCGATAATTTTATACTTTCAGCGCTTGGTTGAAATCATATCATTATTTGTCAAATTCAAAATAAAACCTATCATACGTCATCATGTTCATCAGGGGAAGTACTACCACCATACCGTTAGTAGCTTAGCTTTTTTGTGAAAAAGTTCGTCCGGGGAAGTACCTACTTACCACCAACTGTGTTCCGGTTTGTGTACGGGTGCTGGTGAAATTACAGGCTCATGATACTCAGGGTGGCGCAGTGCAATGACGCATAGTGCGTGGCCTAGATATACGTGAAGTATGAGTTAGTGCATTGTAATAGGTAGAGGTTCCCGAATAACATCAGCCGGCCAAGCCAAATGGCATTCGTTTCTAAGCGATTCCATTTCTACAGTCGTAATACAATACAATTAGACCACGTGACATTTCGATAGCTTACATCAATCTCATACATTATTGGCTGTGACATCGCTATTAGAATGTTACTTTGTCTACGGCCTCAGGTGGGCCATCTTCTTTATCCGACATTAAAACCAAACCAAAACTAAAAAGAACTCTTTTATGTATTTATGAAAATCACATTACAGTAAGAAAGCCAAAACTCTCAAGCACAGAGCTACCCAACCATAGATAAGATTAATAATTGATGTATGAATAGTATATTTATATCGTTTAATAGGTTTTTCGTATGCGTGTTCGCCCTTTAATCATTACGTCGAAGCTTGGCGATAACGAAATCATTCAACCTTTCCCCAAATTGTTTCTTATTATAATGTTCCCTCATAATTTATTCATGAGATTGCTCTTAGCTGTCTTTAGATCATTAACTTCGTATTTTAACTGTTTTATTTGACGTATCCATACAAATTATTGGATTTTCTTTACGTAGTAGCCATTGATATGCGATTATGATAATACGAATTATCATAGAATAAATTATAGTTAACAAACAAACTGAAATGTTGACGAAACAAATGATTATTTAATAAATACGACTTTATTTACAAAAATAATAATAAATAAATAAATAATGCTGGATAGTTCACACAACATAAACTAGCCCCAAGCTAAACAGAGCTTGTGTTATGGGAACTAGTTTACTGATATACTTAATACAATACATTAAATAGATATATATTTTTTATTATACATAGAAAATACCCAGAACACCCTGAACAAATATCTGCAGATCGCACAAATATTTGTTCCAAGGCGGGAATCGAACCCGCAACCTCCCTACGCCCGCCGCGCTACAAAGGTCGTCATAAATAAATACAAATTAGACACATCATCAGTCCACAGAAGTCCACTGACATAGGAATCCCCAATAGAATGCCACGTCGAACTAAAGCCGCCTCCGTCCACCGTTTATTATACCTTTGATCCATCGAGAGGGGGTTCTTCCTCTTTTGCGTCATCCGGTTTGTGATTGCCACTCGACAACCTCATTTCTCAAATAGTTATCAGACAGTTGAGCTACAAACGATCTAAGGATAGATAAACAAATCCAAATCCCTGTAGAAAGCGTCCCTACGATGGATGCATTGCCACGCTGAATGGAAATACTTGATTTCTATCTATATATAGCGTTGAGCTAGATAGACAACAGATAGTTAAGATTATTTTTATAAAAACGGGAAATTTACACGTACCTTTAATTTCCCGTTTTTATAAAAATAATTGATATTCGTCACGATTTCTTTTACAGTATAGTTAGTTAAGATGTTAATGAAGTTGATAAAATAAATGAAATAGGTATTGATATTTTGTATTTTCGTCCACAGGTTGCAAATCCTTTTTCAAGAGGTCCGTTAGAAGAAATCTGACGTACTCCTGCAGAGGGAATAGGAATTGTCCCATCGATCAGCACCATAGAAACCAGTGCCAATACTGCAGGCTCAGAAAATGTCTCAAAATGGGCATGAGAAGAGAAGGTGAGTCTCAAACACATTATAAAAATTGTATTACTGGGTTAATTTTCAAGCATGATACCCAGACCAAAGCCAAAAACTTTCAAAATTGTAAAGGAAAATTTTACTAACCCAAAAATTGGCTTTAAAATTGACGTAGTAACTAACAATCATGCCTATATTGAGACATTTGAAACTTGTGTTACTAAAGTTTTCTTTTTTGTCCACCGGTACTTTACTCATACTCTGTAAGTACTATGTAATATAAGTTTTAATATTATGTTGTCTGCATTAAAATTCAACGTTATTGCCAGCGTAATTGCCTCTTGGAGTTTAAGTGTGTTTTATCGTCCTGAGATTTTATTGCCAGTGTAGCTACTGTTAAAGAGTTCATCAATGAGGGAACGTGCGGTATTAATACAAAAATCTTTAGAGATACAATGATTGTCACAGGTGTAATTAGTAAAATCATTAATCTTCTGGCGTCATTAGTCGGACAACTGCCCAAGGGCATGCTCTAACTAACAGTTGACGATCAGACTAATATAAAGTTATGAGCCGTAATAGGTTATTATTATGGTAGAATTAATACTGACGGTTATTGTTTTAAAGACAGCGCCGTGATTGATGGTATAGATGATGGTATAACCTGATGGTTCTAATACTGATGATGATGAAAATAAAATTAATGATACAGACGGTATAGCTTTTTGTTTAAGTAAAGACGGTGTACGTAAATGAGAATATGCGCTAAAAATAATAGATGTCTTAGGTCAAGGTTGGCAGAGAATGGACCTTGACGACACTCGTAAACGACAGTGTGGCTTTTAACAACCTATTGAAAAACTTGTTGGTACCTCTGTTTTGGTATTAGCTATGATGAAATTCCTTTTGTTATATAATTTTCTACACAACCTCACGTTTGATGCAATATCTCCGAATTTTGTCATAAAATTTTTGACCTCTTATTTCTCTTTTTCTATGCCCAAAAAGTATATCCAGTTTTTTTTTTTTGAAAAAGTCTTTATTGTCGTACGTACTACACACATCAACACGATCTAGGGATATTTTAAAAAAAGCGAATTACTATCAATGTGTTAATTATTTATATGACATGTATATATTTAAAAGATACGTTATAATATTCTTCCATTTTTTAATAATGGTTAAGGTACTTCGATTAAAATTTCAGCATTTTATGGAAAAAAAATGAAGCATAGACGGAAACCGTATATGAATTAACTTTTAATTTATGAGTAAAAACTGAAAAAAATAGAAAAATATTTTAATTTGTGTTTATAAACTTGAAGTTAGTAGTCTGAGAAAGCGCCCATGATGTTCATAACACATCGGCAACGATTCGGCATGCTCAGAACAAGGTTGTCAATGTCATGCTGCGGAATATTGTCCCATGTCCTTCTGAGGTGCGCAAAAAGTTGATCTTCTGTAGCCAGATTTTCAGGAACTTCCTTCAGAGCTCTTCTTTGCAGCATATCCCACGCATGCTCAATGGGATTTAGGTCTGGCGATTGAGCAGGCCAGTCTAAGGCCCTAACATTGTGTGTATGTAACCAAGCTGCTACCGTTCTCGCCGTGTGTGCCCGGGCATTGTCGTGCATGAGCAGGAAATCTTGCCCCATTTGTGTTCTGTGGGGCAAGATTACGGGCCCCAGCACCTGTTGGACGTATCGTTCTGCCGTCATATTGCCCCGCACCCAAACGAGATCCGTCCGTCCTCCAAGACGAATTCCTGCCCAAACCATAATTGTTCCTCCTTGGTTTGGGTGAACTTCCTGAGGGTTCTGAAGACGGCTCCATCATCCAGGAACTCGCCAAACACGCGTCCTTCTTGAATCTGGATGGAAGCCGAACCTGGATTCATCCGTGAACAGCACATTGGACCATTGCTCACGGCCCCAGTCCACGTGGTTCCGAACACATTCTAATCGTCGTCCACGATTGCCTCTCCGTAAAGGTGGGACCCGGAGTGGTCTACGAGAGCGTAGATTGCTTTCATGCAGTCGCCTTCTTACAGTTTGGCCACTCACAAGCACTTGGTGTTCCACTCGCAGCCTTTGGACCAATTGAGTCGCCGTTGCATTTGGTTGAGCTCGCACAGTAATTTGCAAAAATCGGTCTTGTCTGGGGGTAGTGATGCGACTTGGCCCCCGGTGCCTCTCCGCTACTTCACCTGTGGCACGATAGCGTTTCCACAATCTTGAAATTACATTTTGGTGGGTCCCTATGGCCTCAGCAACATTACGCTGAACAGACCCAGCTTCCAGCATTCCCACAGCTCGTAATATCTCCGCCCTCGTCAAATGTTGGCGTTGCATGGCTACAATACCTCAATTTTAACTTTATCTTTCGTTTAAAAATGAAAAAAAAACTGTAACTAAACGTAATTCGTTTTCTAAATTTCGCACAAATGAAAATTCCCTCTCCTACACATCAAGACATTTTTATGCCACCGAAACAAAAGAATTTTCAAAAATTTGAATTTGGAATTAGTCTGAGATCAATTACAAACAAATCGGTGTATAAAAGATTCCAATGCGGCCAGTACTTTTCGAGTTATTTAATTGAGTATGAAATATCCCTAGACCGTGTTGATGAGTGTATATAAATACGTAATACAGCAAGGATACATTTTGTTGAGCCACTAACACTTGCTTTTTCTGAAGAAATACCCGAAAAACAATGCCATAACGAATAGTTGAATAAAAAAAGGCATGATATACATGAAATAGCTGCTTATGAACGATTTGTAAGTTTTGTGAGTCAAACACAAACCTTTTTAAACCAGGAGATCGTCAGCATTGGCCTGAGGGGCTAACATCGGTTACCAATCCGCCTACGACGCGTGATGATTATGGCAAACCCCCTTTACATTTTATGGGGAGGTCTGGTTCAGCAGTGGACTCCAACCACCTGATGATGATGATGATGTTTAATTCTCGATGTTGCCAGCTGTTAAAAATATGACAAACAAAATACACGAACGAATAAAAGATAACAGAATAATTTCCCGTATCATAAAGGAAACGGTCTTGACGCAGGGCGCAGAGGTTGAAGAGTTCGTATCGCCCGCTGGGTCTATCTGTGGCACCTGTTTTGTGACCTTTAGAACACACGACTGATTAAACTGTTTAGGAATTTCAACTTTTATCTGCATTTATTATTTATTTATTTTATTCGTTTTATAAATAGTACTGATGCTCATGTCAAATTTTGGAGAAAGGCCTTAAAATGTATTTATATATTTTTTCAGTCAAATGCTACAATGGTTGTAAGAGATAGTAGTATCTAATTAAACGAAAATATCACGGTTAACAGCCAGAACAGGAATACAGATTCCACTCGCTCTGAAGTACCTATTGTGTCTAGATTTCGATAATACCTCATTGAAATCATACGAGTACGATTGATACAGGAATATAATATATCTACTAGTGGAATGCCTGTGACTTCACTCGCGTGGAGTTTTATCCAAAAAAACTTCAACATCCCGCACCTCCTTAGGGGTTGAATTTCGTCAATTCCTTTCTGCACAAAAGTGTCCTTCAAATATTAGGACTATAAGACTTACGGTTTAGGCTGTGCGTTGATAGTCAGTGAATCAGTCAGTTACGCAACACTTTTATATGAATTGACATTTCATTTATTTTTATTTTTATTTAACAATGATATTTTCATTGTTTCCTAACATTGACCTCATAATAAACTTTTACACTCAAATCGTGTTGGTCAGTTGTACCTCTCCAACGACAACCCAGAACAATATGAAAAGTTTCACACCTCGCACCTTTGTGTCATTAACCGTCCTTTCACACTTCCGAAGAGATAATGCAAAGGGCACAAGAGACCGGAAAGGACACAGTAACCCGTTGCTCTCAATTCAACCCTTAAGCACGGGCATTAGGTCTTCTCGACCCCGTTATTTTGCCCAACAAACGATTTGTTTGGTGTCAACAAACAAAAGAAAGGTGCAAACTCCTGGCTCCAGATTATAGTAACAGAGAAATATATAGAAAAAAGTCTTTATTCTTTGCTCTATAATCGCCTTAGATATCAAAGATGGAGATAAAGTCGAGTTCTTTGTGTTTTTTGCTCTGTATATCATTGTTTTGTGCCGCGAGGTGTTTTCTAAAACGTTTTAGTGGTTGAAAGGGTCCATTCAGCTACTACGTAATGCGTTTAATTGTGATACGACATGATTTGATAGCCTTTTGTGCGAAATGGTCATTCGAGTTATGTAATGCCAGGTAATGGTCAGTTGTCTCGTCCACTAATTCTTCTACAATCAGTAATTTCTAACAGCGCCAAATAACAGTAACAATGATTTGGACATTCTTGTTTCGATTATGATTTATATTTTCCCTGAAGCATAACAATGCTTTCAATTTTCAAATGATAAGTTCCGTGAGTTTCTAATCTATACAGTTTTTTGGAGACAAAACAAACAAGGTTGATAGTGAAACAAACTTACCTTGTGACGTTTGACCATAATTATTAAAAAAGCCTTGCATCCTTTGAGATTTATAAAAAGAAGGTAAGTTTGTGCTTGGTGTCCCGTACATACGAGCGTACTACTTAGTGAATATTTACCTTCTTATTGTAAATCTCAAAGGATGCAAGGTGCAGTATAATTGTATAATCCAATAAACCTATATAATGCGTATAAACTGATGTCAATATCAGTCCACCATTGCCAGATGTTGCTCCGCAGTATTAATGCATCGAGACAGGCAATTCCCATAATTGCAATGCAAAACAAAGTTCGCATGCCGACTGATTAATTAACTAACATTAGTCTGACCGGTTTATTTAATAAGTGCAGTATATACACGAACAAAACCCGTCAATTTCGCCCGTCATTTTAGATGAACAATAGCCTTTACACCTTTAGTAAGGCCCCTTTGTTTAGGGCGCATCAATCACTCTTTGTTTGAGTATCTTAATAAGTTTTTGTGTTGGACCGGTCATTTAGAAAGATTTCTGGTATCGCACCAGACATCCCCTTGGTTCGTGAATTTTAATGGAATCGTTTTAGGGAAATTGGAAACCCTGATAAAAAAATTGAGTGAAAATCTGCTTGAGTTACCTTGATGAATGGTTGGGAACAGTTATTGGGAGAGTTGAATAAGGACGGGAATTCAACTAGAAAATAGCTTATAAGATGGAAGTTACTAAGCTCTAGGTTTATATATACATTATCACTACCAGCCTTTAGACGTTGACTGCTGGACGAGGCTTCCCCTTAGAATGTAATGGGATGATTCGCCATACGCTTGGCAGGCGGATTGGTGAACGCAGTAATGGTTTTGAGTACTCAGCTGGAAGCTGCTTCCCATCTCCTGATGTAATCCTTTAAAGCAATTACGTGGATGTCGTAATTGCTTTAACGACATCCACGGGAGGAGACAAAGGGATATATTGATAGACTAGACAAACCACATCAGATATATGTACACATATTACATAGGGCTAAGCACGAAACAGCGAGACGATAATCAACTTCAAATATTGCCCAATGACATCGGGGTGGCAATTTGATTGGTTAATGACATTTGCTATCGTGTCACTAGCGTCTCGCTAACATTATTTATTCGTGCTTGGACTACTGTTTGCCCGAGGGGTTAGGCAGAGCCTCAAATGACCAGGAGTCGCACAATCGCAGGAATATAGACGTGACCAGAGGTAACCTCATCGACGCCATTGCTTTCTCACGATTAACCCTGCTAATGCTTTTCTTCAGTAATATACCACTCCTAAATAAGCCACCAGCCAGGATAAATCTCATACCAATGAAAATTAACCAACAATTCCCGGTAATATATACAAACGCTCACAAATTTAGTTACCTCATACGTCATGGTCTATAACAGTCTTTGCATTGTACCGCCTTAATCCAAGCGCAAAACTGTCTCGTTTTGTACAACGAAACCATGCACAATGCGTATATTGTGAGCCCACAAGACCTGTCAAAAATGTCATCGTCTTTGAACATTCCCAGGGGCAAATTACTGCAATGTTTGCATCAGTTATTATTTAAAGAGCAAAGCCCGATGCACGCCTATATCCTACAAAGGACGTCAAAAGAATCGGTGCGTCGTTTTGAGGAGGGTGTCAATTTGCGTCCTGAACCAGGTGTGGTCATTGTTGACCAACTGACCGTGAGGGTCTGTTTGGATTAGACCAGTCTAGTTTGCCAAAAATCGATCAAACCGTGAGAATCTTAACGTTTTTTCCAATGGAAAACATTTAAGACAATGAATACATAATAATCAAATGACTGGAGAGAGGAATTTTCGGGCAACACCAAAAGACGAATATAATGATATAATCGGGTCAACAATCAGTAAGCACACTTAGAAATACGAGTATAACCCGAGGCGGTGCTTACCGACTTTGTCTGCTGCGTCACAGAGATATTATCGTTTCTAGTGAGCATAATAACTGTGACATGTTTCGTACGACGCTCCAGGGCCGAGTATAATGGTCCACATTCCGGGAAAACCGAGGCTTACTAGCCGCGTCCGACGTAAAGATGCTATCAACAGTTTTCTCGCGGCAACGTTCCCACGGATCGCGAAAAAACGCTTTAGTAGTTGTTACCCCTTGCCGGACATCGGTCAGAAGTTTCGCCCGGGTGAAAACATTAATTAAAAGCAAGACAACATAGACCGGTTTAGTTTTTGTATGGTCAAGGTGCGTGACCCTCGACCCACCAATGGATCCCGGGCGTCGTAAGCTAATTATATTTCCGCACGTTTTGTCAAGCGATTTGCATGTGAATCGGGGATCGACTACAATAGAAAACGGTGCTAATCTGCTTGGAAAGGTTCTGAGCCAGCCAGGGCAGGTAATGCTCAAATACGACGGCGGGTCGCGTTCAATGGATGTTAGAAACTTGATAGGTTTTCACTATAAATATTAGTTTTATAACCGACCGACGAATATAGAATTTCACATTGTGATGATAGGTGATTTCGTCGGTGGATACAATGAAATAGTCAATGTCGATGATAAAACAGGCTGTTATAAAGACTATTGAATAAAACACATTGATATCAACATCTCCACTTTTAAACTTTCATTGAGCTTCATTACGCAGTCCTCTATGAAGAAACCCATTAGTCCCGATCTCAACAATGCATTTTATCACCATAATGTATCTGTCCCGGCTGATCCATCAGAAACACTATTAAGACGTCCACAAAAAGACTCCCAAAATCGAGCGAACAAAATCCAATTCGGTCGCCTCGTAAACCTCCAAAGCGAAATGGACAAAAAGGAATCAAAGTGTAAAATCATTTGTGTCGGATTAAAAAAGGAGCTAGCGAACGAGCGTGAGATATACAGCACTATCAATCACTGGGTGATTTATATTCTCCCACTAGGATGATGTATCACCGGACTGACCGTCTGGAAAAGTATTCCGATAATTAACTTTTAAAATTTGACGGACGCCTTCATTTTGGTTAAAACTCCGTCGGACTTGGCACAACCAACGCAAATTCTGCCTGTGTATAAAATAATGTAAAAAGTTATAGATAAATAAAGATCTTTATAATTATAACATTTGTATCAAACCAGGTTTTTTTATATTCAGTATCTTAAATAATAATTTCAAACAAGTATTTGTCGGTTTTTGGATATCTGATTGAACATTTACTTTTCAATCAGATACATTTACATTTACATTTAGAGCATTGCAGGCCTTCGACCGGAGGACATTTATTTTAAAACATACATTATAATCAAATGTCATACATTCCTTTGGTAGTTGCATAGATAAAGCACTCTCAATGAAATACCATCAATTCTAGAGTCAATATGTAATCCGGAGATAAATATAGACTCAAACATTCATGAAGAGCAGTGCGACTGTCCACTATATAGCACGTCAAAATATTCACCTACAGGAGGTTGGCTCAATGGCGTTCCACTTGCCAGCTCGGGAATCGAAGGTGGACCCCTGCAGAGCAGTCGGCGTGTGCCTAACGAACTATACGGGTGATTTATAGGAACGCACTCGCTCGCTCCGACGCTAATTCCTTCACGACGTGTGATGTTACCACGAGAAATATCATTACATTTAAATCATCGACTTTGCATCTCCACTTCCAACATTCAATGATAAAACATATTTCCTTGATTTAGCTCAGGGATAATCCGATTCGAAATTATATGCAATAATAAATCGTCAGTGTACAGGTGAAATTTTCTCACAGTCGCCGAGCTCTAACGCCGTATAATCTCGAATACTCGAGAGAGTAATGCACGGTTTGTATGTATATTGGTTACTACGTTAGTAGTCTCAGGAAACCTGTTTCGTCTGGTCGTGCCCTCTGTACCGTAACATATAATATATTTGTTGGCATCCAGCTTTATAGTTTCACTTTATATTTAAAGATCACGAACATGTGGAAATCGAGCTTCGCTGATTCAAAATTGTTTATTCGCTTGATAGACATGTAAGATTACTATCGCGGCCGGAATGTCCAGCTTGTTTCTAATAGATTCTGTAGTGGATATTTACATTTTGTTGACAGCTTAATGGTCGGATAAAGCTCCCATCGCTCCCATCATGGTCACAAATAATCGACACAAATGCAACGAAAAACAAAAACTAATTTAATATGCTAATGTCAGTGATGGCTCAATAAAATTAATGATAACAGTCGGTAATAATGATGACGCCGAAAGCAGTCGAGACTGCTTTCGGGACCTGTCGCTCGGCATGCATCTAGCGTCCGCATCTCCGCATGTCAGTCCGTACGTCCATCATTAGACGTGAATCATCCTCGGTATCGTGCCGGAGAATTTCGTGAGGTCACAGTTTAGTATAGCGGTTCAGGCGCCCTGCGGTCGTTTGCCGGAGACGCTGCGGTCCATCCTGGGCCCAAGAATGGGACGAGAGACGAGCTCTCTGTCTAACGCCGACCGTTCCGTGACCCCGCAGCTAATCACATATCTGCAAGCGTATTATGATTATCGCAAGCCTTCGTTTCTCGTACGTTGTTGTGGTCACTGACTCGGCGCACGGTGGTTCGTTTCATTTCCAGCCGACATTATTGTTTCTTATGCACGATTTTCATTGATATTTCTCACGCGCTATTTGAATATCATCGAGCAATCCTGCGTTATTATCGGTAGGTTGCTGGAGATTAATTTGCATAAACACATGATATGACACATTCATTTAATTTCGTAGATACTTTCTAGAACCATAGGTACTTGTACCTGCCTACTTGTTGCTATGTTCTCACTAGATCTGTGTCTGATAGAGGCTCCTTTGTGTTCTTAACATAATTTAGTTTCAGTTAAGTATAGCGAAACAGATTTACCTGTTACTGGCCTCACCATAAGTCTCATGTGGTATTTAGCAAGTCGATAATTACTAAAAACCCGCGTTGGAACTAATAGGGTAGTCGGCTGGAATGCACTTCATTCATAGCACGTGCCTCCAATAGCTATTATACGATATTTAGCATATTTCCTAAGAATTTTTATCTCGCCTATAACTTTAATTGTTCACTGTTTCTGTGTTATCTACCGCATCCAGATTTTTGTTTTAATTTAATTATTTGTAGCGTAGTGGGAGGTTCTGTTTATGTTTACTTTTACGACTTTCTTTTCAAAATCTTTCATTATTAGCATTCTGTTCATTTTTTTCTGAATCAATTAACTACTGCGTTAGTGTTACCTTACGCATCCAATTTGTAACTTTTCGGGACAGTTTTTCATCGAAACCTGTTAATTTGCCACGTGTATTTTCCCCGTTATCTTAGTAGTTGTTGGTGCATACGGGCAATGTTACTTATGGATCAGCATAATCAGGTGTTCAATCGTTGTCATCATTTCTCCCGCCACGAAACTTTCTACATTAATAACAAATGTGTAAAGAAGCAATATTTCTCACTGTCGTAAGACCCGACTTTTCTAATGATATCAAAACACGACCGTTAGAGCAACAAAGAGTGCACGGTCGACAATTTGTCGCTTGTCGACTATCTGTCGTTTGTCGGCTGTTGGTCGACATGTAGTCGCGTGCTCGGATCTCGTTGAAAAATGTACAACATAAATAACAGATTATCAACTTGTATCGAGACTTCAGATGGCTAACAACTTGTAATAAATAAATGGGCAAACGGTAAATGGAGACGAACTGAATTTATACTTACACCCAGCAGTATACGTACAGGTTGTCCCAGAATATGTTTTGTTTACTTATAAGTAGGTTCCATATTCATACATAGACACACGCTTTGTTCCCCGAAAGGGTAGGCAGAGCCTCAAATGAGCCTCTTTTCACTGTGGGTTGCACCATCGTGGGAAATAAACATGACAAATGATGAGCTCATCGCCGCCATTGTTGCCCACGACTGATTCTGCTAACGCATTCTGCTTGCGTAATAACACATTCCTTAAATAAGCTAGCAGCCAGTACAAATCTTATACCAACGAATTTACAAACAAGTCCAAGTAGGTTCCAACCTTAATTAAAACAGGTATGAACTATTTTCCGAAATCAATGTATTTCTTTCTATGTATTTTATACGGAAAACTATACTTTTAGCATACTACCAATGCCTTTTCTTCAGAAAACCAACATGATTTAGCTGTTTCTTGAACTTTGTACCTTATTCATGATTAGTATTCAATCTGCAAGTTTCAGGCGAGGTTGTTCCACGGCTTCAAATATGTTCAAATACGTGACGCAGAAAATTCAAACATGTACTTGATGGTAGCATAAGTTTTAACAAGTAATTAATTTTGTAAAAATAAAAAACCCCCAACGCAATGAAACGGCTGAACCGATTTTGATCAAACATAGCTAAGAACACTCGCGACAAATTCACCTTTCAAACAAAAAAAAAACGGAATCGTTTCATCCGTTCGGGAGCTACGTTGGGACAGACAGACACGTCAAACTTATAACTCCCCTTCGTTTTTGCGTCGGGGGTTAAAAAGATTTTTGTCATAAAATTTTATGACATGAATGTGCGTAAAAAAACAATTTACTTACATAAACACACGCCCTTTTCCCCGAAAGGGTAGGCAGAGCCTCAAATGAGCCTTTTTCCACAAAAATATTTTAATTTATATATATACAAATCCAACCGTCATGATAATTACCTAAATATTACTAAGTTAACTTTTATGTTTCAATACATTATTAAAGAAGCATTTAATTTAGTTATTTGAACAAACCAGCATTATATTCTTTTTTTTGTCTAATCTTCTTTCCTCAACGTTTGAAAATAACTAAATAAATAAATAAATAATGCTGGACAGTTCACACAACATTATCTAGCCCCAAACTAAGCAGAGCTTGTGTTATGGGTACTATATAACTGATATACTTAATACAATATATTACATAGATAGATATTTTTTATTACACATAGAAAATACCCAGAACACCCTGAACAAATATCTGCGATCGCACAAATATTTGTTCCGAGGCGGGAATCGAACCCGCAACCTCCTGCGTCGCAGGCCAAACTTCGCCCGCCGCACCACAGAGGTCGTCAATATTCTGACAATATTCTGCTAGCTATAATAATAAATGGCCTTCCCATTGTAATTTCAACTTGCTAATTCTGAGAGCTATGTTGGTGATCTTGGCTCTTCTACGGATTTCCTCATTTCAGATTATATCACGTAGTGAAACTCCGAACATAGCTCTCTCCATAGCCCGCTGCGCGATTCTAAGGTCAAACTTAGCTATCTACTTAAAAATAAGTTATAAAATGTGTACTACGTATAAGATTTACTTCTCAAAAGTTACATTTTGGAGTATTTCTTTTCGATATTATATTACAGACTCACAATAAAATTAATTTCCAAAAGTTTCATTTACTTTCTAAATTCGTCGCTATTCCAGGACAGCCTGTACTACCTATGGCACGGTATAGTACAATTCCACATGCACATCTTACACGTATGTAGCCTGATAATGAAACACCACATCTCTTAATGGTTCAATTTATAGCATGTTAATTTTTGTGGTCGTTTTGTCAGTCATTAGAAGTGAAATGTTAAATGTTAAGGCATATTGATTAGAATGTTTGAGTTTGATGGAAAGGATAAGGCGGTGCTGGGCTGCATCGTAATAGGTGTTTTTTCAAATTTTTGTTTTATCATTGACTGCTTCTACGTATAGCCATGGTGTATCTGGCCTAAGAATATACCCCTCCGTCTCCTCCCGTGGATGTCGTAAAAGCCGCCTGAGGGATTACCCGGACATGTTGATAAGATTCGTTGGTATTAGATTTTTCTTGGCTGCTAGCTTATTATGGAATGTGTTATTACTGGAAGAAAGCGTTAGCCGAGTGTCCAGGGAAGCAATGGCGGCGATGAGCTCACCACTTGTCACGTCTATATTCCATGCATGGTGCAACCCACTGTGAAAAGAGGCCCATTGAGGCTCTGCCTACCCCTTCGGGGAAAAAGCCGTGTGTCTATGTATGTATGTATGCTTCTACGTAATAACATCAGCAGTCCAAGTCGCTATAAAGAAAAGATATAAGATCACTAATAGGAAAAAATTTTGCTGCCAACTTATTTAATTTGAAGGACGGCGATTTAATCTTTTTTTTAAACTTCTTGAATGTCTAAACAAGCAGATGGCCCACCTGATGTTAAGCGGTAACCTCTGTCTTTAACAATGTAACCATTAAAATTAACATTACCTCACAGGTCACGTCCACCTAGGACGCACCCTATGCGGCTTAGCAAAGAGCCCGCCACCCTGAGACATTAAAAAAAAAAACTTTATTTCAGACACACATATCCATAATTTGGTTAGTTCACAAATATACAGCACTTATGAAAAATATTATTAATTCCTACAGTAACACAGTTAAATAAAGATTAAAGTCTCATGTATCCTGTAAATTCACCGGTACCCATAACCTTCAAACCGGAAAACAGTAAAGTGAGCACTACTACTTTGTGGCAGAAATAGGTATGGAGGTAGTACTTCCCCGGACGAACTCTTTCTCAAAAATGCTCTTCTACTAGTAAAACTGCTTTTCTGATGATTCCGAACGCTTCTTTCCGCACACTACAAACGCCAGTCGTGAACAAAAACGAGTCGCTTTTTCCACGATCCAACGCGGCAAGTCGCCAAATCGAGATGAATAGTCGCAGATACGTGCGATTTCGATGCGGAAATCGAACGCAGAAAGTAGCTAAAACGCAGCATACGAGTAGGTGCAGTCATAAAACCACTGTATTTTTTCTTTTTACCCATGAATTTCCTAATAATAACTTACATAATTACTGTCGTGGTGTGTCCGAAGAAAAGACCTCAGCATCTCCTCCCGTGGATATCGTAATAAACCCGACTAAGGAATAAACCAGGGGAAAGTCAGCATCATCCATTTATGCGCCAACCCCAGGCAGAAATCTTCATACACAAGTAATTAATTTTGTAAAAATTAAAAAAAACCCTCAATGCAATGAAACGGCTGAACCGATTATGATCAAACATAGCTAAGAAAACTCCCGACAAATTCACCTTTCAAACAAAAAAAAACTAAATCGCTTCATCCGTTCGGGATTTACAATGCCACAGACAGACACACATAACACACACACAGACACGTTAAACTTATGACACCCCGTCATTTTTACGTCGGGGGTTAAAATAAACGCCTCGCGCCGCTCAAAGAAAACATTTTTATTGCATACCAAAATTACACGAAATAACTCGCAAAAACACATTAAAATGTAATTATAAGAAAACTACTACGTTATTTTCAAAAATAACGGATTAAGGTGGATGCGCACGCTTGCGGCGCGAAATTCAATTTTTTTGGTGTTTTTTGCCCATAACAGCTCATCAACACTTCTTCAGATAACAAAAGTTGAGTTCGCGACAACTAGGAGACTTAACACACATGTTTTAATTGATAGTATCTCATAAATATCATCAGTTTAGCTATGATACCCCTAAACACATTTTTACAGTGTTTTTGTTTGTTTAGGGGTATCGTAGCTAAACTGATGATATTTATGAGATGCAATCAATTAAAACATGTGTGTTAGGTCTCCTAGTTGTCGCGAACTCAACTTTCGTCATCTGAAGAAGTGTTGATGACCTGTAAAGGGCAAAAAACACCAAAAAAATTTAATCTCGCGCCGCAAACGTGAGCATTCACCTTAAGTCTCAAATAGTCATCAATAAACTACTCAATCGGTATGATATTGTTTATTAATACTAATTATTCGTTTATTGCTTCTCAATGAACGCAGTTTTAGATAAAGTAAGTCCACATAGCCATATGTTCACAATCTTGCACCAATAAAATATCATTAAAGTTGCTCACGCGCTTTAAGTTTTTATTCATTATTCATTCATGGAACTAAATAGTATTGTTTGTAGTTGTTTTTATGACCCATTAACCACGTGGATTAATGTGGTATTACCACTCGTGAAAGTATTAGCTGATAGCGAAAAGCGATCATAAACATGGCTTACTCACAATAGTAGTTGTTGACACAGAGCGAAAAATGACTTATTGTTGCACCGAGTATACGTTTCAGCTTGGACTCTAATAATAACATAGAGATAAATAGGAGATAAATAGATCTTACTTAGCACGTACTAATGCTTAGCATTATCCCTGTCACATTCACACACATGACAAATAACGCGTGCTAGAGAGGGACAGACACACTGCTAAGAATTAGTAGGTACGTGCTAACTTATGTTTATTTATTGAGATAAATAAACATAACTTAGCACGTACCTAAAACCACGAGTGTAGCAAGAACTCGCTCAGAGTGAGGTTTATAATTTGTTTTTCTTTTAAGTATAGCGAGAAATGAGAAATTGAGAACTTGGGCATTTGTTTTTATTTCACGATCTTTTGAATGAATACACTTCACTTCACTTTTTACTTTTGTCGGTGCTTACATCGATTTAACGGTACGTGAAAATTTCCCGTTTTTATAAATAATTGAATAGATTCACTTTTATTTAACTAAATAATAAAAGTTTCGTTTCGTTTCGTATGAGGTAGTGCTGGTCTCTGGTGTCGGAGTTTGTCAAGCCGCCCGAGGGCCTCTGACATGGCTTAAAATAAAATAAAAGATTAAATAGAAAACAAAACGGTGCGTAAAAATTAGGTTAGAAACTGGGATGTAATGCATTTTCATACAATTTAGCTGCACTGCTTTTATACGGAAACCGGGATGTAATGGAATTTCATAAAATATTACTGCACTGTTTTTGAGGGTCAGGTCAGCTGGCTTCGTAAAAATAAAATGCAGCTGGTCACATGATCGACCCCGAATAGCAATCTTCCTAGTTGGCAGGCAATAGTCCAAACTCCGAAGTCATTATAAGAAGGAAAACTGTATAATCGGAAGTAATATTTTACTCCTTGAAAGCTTCAGCAAGTAAATAAAATTAGACTTGTGACTATCTAACTAATCAATAAAAAACATAAATCTTCCTTTTATCTTGAAAATCACATCTCTTTCTGGCTAATTGGATAAAGAAATTGCATTTAATTAAGATAGGTTTCGTTTTTATGGTCTTGACTTCAAACCGGTTATTTTTTGTCAAACGGGTAAAAAAATAGATACCAAATACAGATTTGAAAGAGTTTTTTTCACCTGCTTGTATCTTTTTGTGGATCCTTCAGTTTTGTATATTTTGATGATGAAAATACTTTAAATGTCATACTTTGTGAAAGAGTTCGTCCTGGTAAGAAAACCATATTATACATATTTCCACAAAGCAGTAATACTCGCATTGCTGTTGCTGTGTTCCGATTTGAATGGGTGCCTGTGAAAAACAGGCACAAGAGACTTTTCATCTTTATTCTCAAGGTGTCGGGCGCAGTGCACTGCCACATAAGGCGCGTCCTAGGTGCTCTTCCGTCACCTCCCATGGATGGCGTAACAGCCGACTAAGGGATTACCCGGACTTGTTTGTTGGTATAAGATTTGTCCTGGCTGCTAGTTTATTAAGAAATCTGTTATTTACTGGACAAAAGCCTTAGCCATGGGAAGCAATGGCGGCGATGAGCTCACCACTTGTCACATCTATATTCCAACAATGGTGCAACCCACGATGAAAAGTGGCCCATGGAGGTTCTGCCTACCCTTTCGGGAAAACAGGCGTGTATCTATGTAAATGATATTGTAACGGTTGGTGGATGGAGGCGGCAGCCCAACAGTCCACGTCTATCGGCTGCTGATAATTCACACTAATGATAAAATAGCACACGGCCGTACCTAATTGAGCCGAGATGAAGTAAAGTAGAGCGAAACAGAATACCTTCAACGACACTCGACATTGTTTTCCTTATAGCACAAGATCTGGCTCGTTAGATCTTTGCACTCATATGGATTTTAAAGAGACGTCGCTAAAAAACCGATCTTTAATAATTAGATCGATAGATTAACTCTTTATTGATCACCACACAGAAACAATAAGAAAATAATAATAACATATTCAATAAAATAAAAAAACAATTGGCGGTGAAAGCGATCTCTTCCAGGCAACCTTTGGATGCCCCTTTGATTATAATCGATGTAGAATCATCACCATCATCAGGCTATAGAAGTCTACAGCTGCACAAAGGCTTCCCCATAGAGTGCCACGACTAACGGTCTTGAGCTGAATCCATCCACAGACTTCGTACAACCTCTATAATGTCTTTGCCAATCGTGAACCATTATTCCCTAACAGTTGTCAGTTCTGTGATCTATATGGCCTGCCCATTGCCATTTATACATCCTAATTGTCGCTATGTCGGTGATCTTGGTTATTCTACGGCTTTCCTCATTTTGGATTCCATCACATAGTTAAGCTCCGAGATTAGCTCTCTCCATAGCTCGCTGCGCAAATTTGAGTTTTTATGTGAGGCCAATAGTCAGCGAGCGCGTCTCAGTGCCGTAAATCATCACTGGCAACACGCACGGATGGCAACAAACACACAACTATACAAACTTTCGGATTTATATTTTAAGTATAGGATATAATTTCATAGGATAGTAGGATTCAATAGTAGAAAGAAAGAAAGAAACATTTATTTGTGTCAACAAACGCAGATACAAAAAGACACACACACACAGAAACAAAGATTAACAAAGAAAAATAAAACTAATTTTGTTTTTGACTGGTACTAAGAGGCACATTTTTTTTTAATTGTGCCTCTTAGTACCATTCATGCATCACTGACACAAATTGGAGTCCTGCTCAGCATTTCTGGTACTAGCATAGAACTAGGATAGAGTAGCAGGATATAATATGATAGAATAGTAGGATAGTATGTATAGTAAGATAAAATCGTAGGATAGGATAGTAGGATACGATTTTAGGATAGAAGTAGGAAGTATGGAGTAGGAAAGTAGCTTTAGTTTAATCATCAACGTAAAGCAGTCAACTGTCGGGAAAGATCAACCGTGACGCTGCAGAGCCTGAGCTTCGGGTCATCTCATCCTGCTGCAGGCGGCCTGCGCTGATCCCTTCTCCGTGCACCTACTGGTCGTCTGTCATCAGACTCACGAATTATCAGTGCTTTGGAAAATGCTGTTACCAATATTTATTTTATGTTCCTTCTTCTTATTATGCTGTTCCCAATATATTTTCTTCTATAGCTGTTTTCTGTAGTATTTATGTTATATTTATTATATTAGAAACTCTTCTAAACTATGATTCTATGAGCCCCAATCGTTGAAAATGCCTACAACTCTATTATCTTCATTCCGTAGCCTGGTATTTACAAATATCACTATATGCTGAGACACTGATTATTTCTTGAGTACCTTGCTTTAATTCAATCACCAGCTTGTCATCACCGTACCACCATAAGGCCCTGGAAAGGGTCTAGTATGCATGGTAAAAGAACCACTGTGGTGAAAGGATTCAGTGAACCATGCAGGGATGCTGCACATCACTGCATATCATATGTCTTTGTTTTCTTTCCCCTGATAGACATTCGCTTGACCGCGATCTCACCTGTTGGTAAGTGACGATGCGGCTGACAATGGTTGGTTCAAGGACATTCCAGTTTCGTGCCATACTTGTTTGCAGTAGAAAAATCTAATGGTACCCACTAAATTCGAACTAATGATCATTAACAACACCGACCACCGGATTTCAGTGTCACCAGACACCTAGACACACCACACCACACCACACAACACCAGCCACATAGAAGTTAAACTGTAAAATATGGAAATTGAAGATAATAGAGTTTTTAAGATTTCGAACAAATGAGGCTTTCATATAACCTTTTCTTTTACTACTAGCTCTTACACTACTCATGTCTAAGATCCGCCTTAAGAGTGTCTTTAGTCATCTAGATTTTTATCAGATATGTATTCAACTAGTGGAATACCCGCGACTTCGTCCGCGTGGAGATTATTCTATAAAAAATTCAACACCCCCTTAATGAGTGAATTTTGGAAATTCCTTCCTAAATGCACCCCTAGACCACAAATGAATGTATCCCCAAACTTCAGCTCTCTAGGACTTACGGTATAGGCTGTCTTTCCAGCAGTCAGTGAAAAGTTCAACGCAGACTGCTTGTTGTGCAGGCTGCTTGTTAGTACTGCAGCTTTAAATCAGGCAATGTATATCATTGTGTAAATACTTCTTGCTTTCGTCCCACTAATATCATAAATATCAGAGTTACGATGTTTGGATGTTATATGTTTATTACTCAACCACGCCAAAAAGGCTGAACCGATTATAATGAAATTTTGGTAGACAGATATATTATGACCAAGATTGAGCTATAGCCTACTTTTTAACCTGGTTAAACGCGAGAGAAGCCCTGGGCAGACACTAGTTAAATATATATCTGATCGACTGACAATTGTTGGGGAATAAGGCGACCATGAACCAGATGACGCAGTGCAGAACAGCTTCTAGCTCAATCGACGTACGTTGTGGTATTCTGTGGAAAAGGCTTATGTCACGGTGGACGTCTTCTAGCTGATGTTGTGATGGTATCAGATTAAAATACTGATGTCAGAAGATAAAGATATGAATCTCTAGAGACGCCCTCCAGTACTATGACAGACCTCGTTCACATTGAAAGGTGTGAGCTCATAAACATTCGCGTGACAATTATTATTTGCATTTTTATAAGAAAAATGTTATAAAATGTCATCTTACGCCTTATCAACGTTACTATAACCTAAAAAAACATCATAAAGTAAATAAAACATACATAGATAGATACTTTTTCCCGGAAGGGGTAAGCAGAGCCTCAGTGATCCTTTGACTGTTGTCGAACAATCGTAGCAACATAGACTTGACCAGTGGTGAGCTTATCACCACCATTACTGTTCCACGGCTAACTCGGTAAACGCTTTCTTCCATCAAGTGTTGCATCTAGCCACATCAAGCATGATTGCCATGCAATAACGTTTTGTTTTGTGGTGCTTAATATACGTTTTTTTTTAAAAACCTACTTAAATATTTAGAGCCGTCATAGTGATTATAAATCCTTATGACTGCAGACAACGCTTTAGACGCATCTCGCACTATATGTACCTACTTATATTGTACATGCAGACACATTTATCTCACGAAAGCTTTTGTACGCAAATGTACACAGCTTCAACGAACTCTCAAACGATACGACAGATTATCGTTTCCTTCACAATCCGTGTCAAGAGCAAATATTTACACTGCAATTGATATTTTAGCACCATCCATATCTTGAACCCTATCTCGCCAACTTTAAGTCCAAATTCGTTTAACAATCCCTCAAATCGTTTCATTTGATTTTCTGTACGTGAGTTGAATTAAAATAAATAAAAGCCAAGTAAATAGATCGTTTAATCAAGTAACCACGTAAATGGGTTAGACGTGTTTTGGTTTGAATATGTTTTGGCAATTTCCTTATGTTTTTGACTTTATGGAAGAATAACTTTGTAATTTCTTCCGTTTCTTTGATATGTTATCTATGTGAGGCTGGATCTATGTTAGAATGTACAAGCCTCTTAAAATAATGCTCAGTTATGTTAAGGTGGTTGCTTTTTCATACTAACGTATTTTACCAAATATGGGTGAACAGAGTATAATTTTTCACTGAAATGACTGTTGTTGGCTTTTACATTGGTCATTATTTTCGGCAAAAAATTGGTTGAAGAAAAAAGTGGCATAATAGCGAAAATAACATCGCAATTTTAGTCCATAGAATTAATTTTGATATTTTTTCGATATTAATCCATTATTTGAATGAGCTCTAAGTTAATTATGTGTGTGGGTCTTAGTACGAGTATACAAATACTACCTAATATCTTTGTGTCTTCTGAAATTTTTCTTTGCAAGCTTACTTAATGTTATTTTAAAAGATGGTGTGTGTGAACTTCACTTTTTGTTAACGAGGGTTATCATAACGCCTTCTCTTTTAAAATAATTTGTTTCCCGTGTAGTTGCGTACCGTGGGCCTAAACTCCAATAATTAGGTACAATTCTTTACTACGGGTTTACTTCTTCTTCTGTCTTCTTCGTCGTATTCTTCATTAATGAAGGTCGTGCCCGCCTTGAAAGGATTTAGTAGAGATGCATACGAGCTGCTTCCACGCTGTTCTATCTTCAGCTTGTCTTAGGGCAGCTGTGATAGGGAGGCCAGTGAGCGCCTTGTCTTGATCAGACCAGCGACTAAGTGATCGGCCACGCGGTCTTTTCCATCCACTTTTCCCACTACAACCAGTTTTTCAAGATAATCTGTTTGTCTTCGGGCTGTGTTCAAAATAACTGAGAACTCGCTGGTAGCAGATGGCGGAGAGTCTGGTGGAAGTCTCCAGTTTTACATACGTTGATTTTATTCGTGTACAGGTACGACCCGAGGATTCGAGCTACTGTTACGGTCTTAGTAATAGTCATGTATTAGTGAATAAAACTTGTGCTAGTTAAACCGGAGTAAATCAATGTAATAATGTATAAATAAAGCATCAAAATTACCTCTCGGGCTAACCACAAAGCAATATTGTTTAAAATTATCGAATCTTGTTCTAACTTTTTGTTTTAATCCAACAGTCACACACATAGTTCTGATACCACACTAAGATCCACTGTGTCGTGGGTATCAGGAACTTGTACTTCGGTACCACAACCTCCAGACCCAGAATGACACGTGCTCGTGCTATCAAATCTAAATGTAATAATATCATTGTTACGTTCTAGAGGTGACTGTCAATAAAACCACAGTCTCCATCGCTATAAGTAAATTATAATCAAAATTAAATTATTGATTGTTAAAGTCAGGTTTTTATCACAATCATAAACCACTAATTAATTAGGTACCAAAATTTCTAATTTCATCAACTTCGTCCAACTAAGTTTATTAGCTTTACGGTTACGAAATCCAGACGGATTAGCTGTATTAATTTAAGTAATTTATACTCAGCCATAAAGTTTTTATACCAATTGTCAACGTCTTAAATTATTATTTACAAAAACTGTATTAAATCTGATACAGGTATCAGATTAAATTAATAACTAATATAAACATTGATAATTTTCACTTAATCCGGTGAGGTATGCGCCGTGTCCAACGATTTAATTCCAGTGAAGAAATACGAGAGAAATCCGAATGAGACGTAGTCATATGCAAATACGCCTAATGGAAGCGACCACTTTACGGGAATCTCCATTTCCATTCATAAGATTCGATAACACAAATTACGAAAGTGTTAGAAATTAGAATCGATTTTGAAGAATTTTAATTGTAATTAGTTGTCGATCAAACAACCGCTTTGTTCGGAGTCGCGGCGAGCGGGCATCGATGATCGAGATAGTCGAGTCGAGATGTATCGAGAGATATCGTAATGACGCGCTATTAGTGAGGTGTCGACGCCGCGGCCCGTGGGAGAACACTCGCCCTACATTTCCTACAAACCGGCTAATCACGCGCGCTATTACTCTAATTCAAAGCGAATTATACCACCGATGTAACACTTTAATTGAATTGTTGATGTAACCGTAATTCGTGTTATTTCAATGATTGATACTGTGGTATTTGTTCGTAAACTTTGATGTTATTTATGCGCACTAACATATGTAAACAACAAGTACTACAACAAGTATATACTTACAATAAATCATATTCTAGCATTGACATCTTTAGGCACTCGAAGGATACCCTTAAGGTGGTCGCTTTTCCATACAAACGTATTAGCACAAATATGGGCAAACAGAGTATAATTTTACACTGAAATGACTGTTGTTGGCTTTTATATTGGTCATTATTTGCGTCAACACATATTTGGTGTAAGAAAACAGTGGATTAATAGCGAAAATAACATCGAAATTTTAGTTCATTTATGTCAGTGTGTGAGTGTACACTGACAGTGTCACACACATAGCCGCAGATTAGATAACAGTAACATGTCACTTACACGCGACGTTGTCAGCTCGTGACTTACGCCGGCTAAGCGCTGTTGCCGCTTCGATCTGTCATATCATAATTAGCTCGGATAGAAAATATTAGAAAAACAAACATTTAGGATTGGACATGTGTATGCGAATCAGCCAGACAGCCGGAGGCCGCAATGCATTGCAAGGTCTCTACATATGAACTTTGTATAAATAATGGGAGAAAATTAAATTACAAACAACTAGACAGAAATTACAGACAAATATAATATTATCTTAATTACGTAAAAATTAAATTAAATACTACTAGCTGATCATAATTACCTATATATTTACGCACAAGGTTTTTTGAACTGAGACCTCACGAATACACACGGTTTAGGTAGGTTACCTTATTTATTTCGAAAAAATATCTATGTACATCCACATGTGGTTCGAAAAGTTAGACCTTCAACGTCGTTAAAATTCCTAGAAACGGGAGGTCAACAAAGAATGTTATACACTGGTTGTTATTTTATAGAGTAGGTACCTACAAGTTTCAAGATTCATAAATTTTAGACTTTTCCCAGTATTTGTATCATAAAAGCTACAAACGTAAAAAAAACAGCGTTGTAGGATTAGTGGAAGTACCCTAGAGGTTTTGTTTTTTTACATTTTTGATTTACCCTAACATCTCAGAAACTAAAATAGTTTTGAAATGTCGAAGCGAGGAACTTTCATATGACACCACATTTGATCTGATATTCTCACTTTTTTTTACCTCCTCTTGGACCCCAATATCTCAACAACCCCCCGACCGATATAGCTCATAACCTTACCAACAAATTGTACCAATACTATCACCTCCCAATCAAATTTCATGAAGATCGGATTAACGGTTCGGAAGTTATGCTCGGACAAACATACATACATACATACATACAAATGCCAATTCTTCCAAGTTGAATCAGAGAACTCGCTTCGCTCATTCAATATTAAAAAAAAAAAACATAGTATTGCCTTGTTTCAGTCGAAGTCAGTTCTGTGTAGGTAGGTGAAACTACAATCTTCAAACAAATTCGTTGAAATGATTCCTAGGGGTCTTATTCATTATAATTGCCAGTTAGGGTCTTCGGAAGATTCAGATATGCAGGCCCAGGGTGGGTATTGAACATTTTGCCTCCTGCTTAGAAGACAAGAGTTCATCTTACTATGACATGTTATGTCTGTTCGTGTATGTCACAGCCACTTTTTTCCGAAACTATAGGATCTATGCTGTTGAAACTTGGTAAGTAGGTGTATTCTGTGAACCGCATTCAGATTTTCACAAAAAAATAGAAAAAAACAAAAAAAAAATGGGGGTTCAGTTCTAAGTATTAGTACTTAGAACTGAAACTCAATTTTTTTTTTCATCAAACCCGTTGGTGTGGGGTATCTATGTATAGGTCTTCAAAAATGATATTGAGGTTTATAATATAACTTTTTTCTAAACTGAATAGTTTGCACGACAGACACTTCCAAAGTGGTAAAAAGTCCCCCCCCCCCAACCCCGTAACTTCTAAAATAAGAGAATGATAAAACTAAAAAAAAAATGTACATTACCATGTAAACTTCCAACGAAAATTGGTTTGAACGAGATCTAGTTAGTAGTTTTTTTTTAATACGTCATAAATCGTAAACCATCCAAGAACTTTGATATTATGTTACTTGCTGCTACGGGACCCTTCATGGGCGACTCCGACTCGCACTTGGCCACTTTTTTTTTTAATTTCCATAATATTATTTGCATGCAATGCATATCAGCCGGCCTAGCCAAAAGACATTCGCTTCGAAGCGATTCCATTCCTTTCTAGGCGCTAGTCCAGATGGTACGTTCCTAAGCACTAATTTATTACTAGTAGGTAATTGTGTTTATACTGTACTAGCCATTTCACCGCAGCTTGGCAAACAAACAAACAAACAAAACAACAAAGTTTACATATTTACAGGGAATTAATTTTGTAAAACTTAAAAAAAAACCGAACGAAATAAAACGGCTGAACCGATTTTGATCCAACAAAGCTAAGAACACTCCCGACAAATACACCTATCAAACAAAAACAAAAAACGATTTCGGTTCATCCGTTCGGGAGCCACGTTGGGACATACAGACACACACACACACACACAGACACGTCAAACTTATAACACCCCTTCGTTTTTCGTCGGGGGTTAAAAAATACAAAATAATAGTGAAGATAAATAAAAAAACATAAAAAAGATAAATATTTTATACATAGTGTAATACAAATTAACAATCTTTTTTTTTAAGGAGAATTAGCCTTTTTGAAATGCAATCCTTTCCCTCATTGTCTCGCAAGTCGCAAAGGCCTCGAAATTAAAAATAATATAATTAATTTTTATTGAATGGGTTATCCTCTCTTTTAACCCCCGACGAAAAACGAAGGGGTATTATAAGTTTGACGTGTCTGTGTGTGTGTGTGTCTGTCTGTCCCATCGTAGCTCCCAAACGGATGAACCGAAATCGTTTTTTTTTGTTTGAAAGGTTTATTTTTCGGGAGTGTTCTTAGCTTTGTTTGATCAAAATCGGTTCAGCCGTTCAGCTTTGGGGTTTTTTTTTTAATTTTTACAAAATTAATTACTAACTCAACTATAATCTGGACCTCTTCAAGGCTAGAGTGAATAGGTGCCTTCTAGACCTTTGTGCTCCATCTTCGGCCGCATCGTCACTTACCAACAGGTGAGATCGTGCACAAACAAAGGTCTATCAATGTTAAAAAAAAAAAAAAAAAAAACTTGTTGAAAATAGGGTCAACTGCGGATTTCCTCAATGAAGAATTGTTACTTCGTCGGCTTTATTTCTCAAACTCAAGACATCACAATAATGGAAATGGAGCGCGACGAATTATTCCCATTTGTCACACTGATCTGTCCCTCCTAAGGTGACAGTTAGAACAAAAAAGTTGGATCTGTCCCCCTGTTGCGTGATTGGGTGATGGCTGGTACATTTGCGTGTAATTTTAATTTTAATTTTAGATTATTGTATGGAACCCTTCGTGCTAGAGTCCGACTAGCACTTGGCAGTTTTTTTTTATTTTTTATGATACAAATTGGCAAACTAGCATACGGCCTGATGTGAAGTGGTCACCGTCGCTTATAGACACCGGCAACACTGGGGGTAATTGTCGATGCGCTGCCTACCCTGAAGGAATTTATGACCATTTTTCATGAAATAAAACATGGTTACGTACGACATGTACGACACGGGAAAACCTCAGATGGAAGCTCATTCCATAGTTTATAGGCACAGAATAAATAATAGTACTTTATGGGGAAGAAATGATCTCGAGAAACGAGTCGTTCGAGAAACCCAGGGTTCTATGATGTGCGGATGAGCTTTGTCACGGTGCCGGGAAGAGCGATGGTAAAATCTCGATGCGAGGATGAGATCGGAAAGCTCGTCAGAACATTCCCCGTTGTAGAGGCGGTAGATCACGCAAAGAGATCCGATAGCTCTGCGTTGGCTAAGCGGTTCTAGAGTATCGGAGAGCTTGGGGTCACCGATGATGCTAATGGCTCTTCTCTGTAAGGAGTCAAAACGAAGCAGCTGGTACTTGGGTGCCCCGTGCCATAGATGGGAACAGTTTCTACGTGCGGCCTTACTTGTGCTTTGTAAAGCAATAGCCATTTATGCGGCGTAAAATAAAGTTTCTATGTGCATTATATTATGGGGGAGGCCTATGCCCAGCCGTGGACTTCAGTTGATGATCTATCAATAAAAGCTGAAAGTAAATAAATCTTTAGAAAAAAAAGCGGCCAAGTGCGAGTCGGACTCGCCCATGAAGGGTTCCGTAGCAGCAAGTAACATAACATAAAAGTTCTTGGATGGTTTACAACTTATGATATATTAAAAAAAACTACGTACTAGATCTCTTTCAAAACAATTTTCGTTGGAAGTTTACATGGTAATGTTCACCATTTTTTTTGTTTAGTTTTATCATTCTCTCTCTCGCAAACTATTCAGTTTAGAAAAAAATGATATTAGAAACCTCAATATCATTTTCGAAGACCTATCCATTGATACCCCACACAGGTTTGATGAAAAAAAAATGTGTTTCAGTTTTAAGTATGGGGAACCCCAAAAACTTATTGTTTTTTTCTATTTTTGTGTGAAAATTAGTTTCGGAAAAAAGTGGCTGTGACATACACGGACAGACAGACATACATGACGAATCCATAAGGGTTCCGTATTTTTTTTTTTCGGAACCCTGAAAAACTACTTCATAGCTAGGAATTTATACCCAATACAACATAAATACATACATAGACACACGCCTTTTTCCCCGAAAGAGTAAGCAGAGCCTCTCATGTGCCTCTTTTCACTGTGGGTTGCACCATCGTGGGAAATACACGTGACAAGTGGTGAGCTCATCGCCGCCATTGCTTCCCACGACTGACTCTGCTAATGCTTTCTTCCAGTATAATACATTCCTGAAATAAGCTAGCAGTCAGGAACTACAAGCTAACTACAAGTCCAGGTATAAGACTTAATAAAATTAGTGTGCTGATGAAAATGAGCCTAAGCACGGCCAGTTTACTATTATCCATCGAGGAGTTCCGCTGTCCACGTTCCGTCTCCATCATCAGATCAGCTCGCTTTCACCATAGTATTGTACTGTCATCGGAACTAGATAGGTACGAGTATGCCAAATTTCAGCTCAATCGGATATCGCAGGAGACACCATTGTTGCCACCCGTGAAATATAGTAGTAGTAGAGCTTTTTTGTGTGAGAGTTCGTCCGGGGAAGTACTACCACCATACCTATTTCTGCCGCAAAGCAGTAGTCCTCGCATTGCTGTGTTCCGGTTTGAAGGGTAAGGGTGCCGGTGAAATTACAGGCACATGAGACGTTTCACCTTTATGTCTCAGGGTGGCGGGCGCAGTGCAATGCCACATAGGGCGCGTCCTAGGTGGACGTGACCTATGAGGTAATGCACTGTTCATAGGCAGAGGTTACCGCTTAACATCAGGTGGGCCATCAGCATGTTCCGTCATTCTAGTAGTATAAAAAACAAAAAACATTCTGAATGCAATGCTTGACTTGTTGCTGAAAATACCGAAATTGATATATGTGTGCCTATAATATTTGAGGAGTTCCCTCAATCTTCATGGATTCCATCATCAGAAAAACATTTTAATGAAAATGGCACCAATCTGGAAGTATATCATGTAATTTTTTTTCCTAATCGTTACGTAAATGGTATGAGGTACCAAACATAATAAAAAACTCTGGAATTGATAACCTCCTCCATTTTTTGAGGTCGGTTAAGAATCGAGTACCTACTTTTTGATTTGAAATAAGGACACACCACAACACAAACATAATATTGGCTGAAGCAGAATCAGTGTATTTTGTAGATCATTACAAAAACATTTATAAAAAAAAAATAGTCTGGTATCGAACCCAGTACTGTGGTTTTAGTGTCGAGAGATCTAGTCACTGGTTCACAAAAAAAAAGTAAAAAAAAATACAAAAAATATAGGCAGTATAGAATCGAACGCAGTAACGTGGGTTCAGAAGTTCTGAGTCGACAGTCCAAGCCGCTAGTCCAACTATTTTGAAATTCGCGCGCCGAAATTAGCTTATAGTTCTAATACAATAATATCCTTGACTGTGTGCGTGAGTAGGCTTTCATATTGCTCGGAATTTGCTCGGCACAAGTATGTTAAAACTAGAGACTAAAATAACCTGAAATATAGCTAGGTACATAGCAAATAAACCACCATTTGCGTGAACGTTAGTGTTATGACATAATATGCACATTTTAATTCATAAATACATAAAATACTTCAAAATTTGGCAACAGCGCCATCTATTGACGCTGTCGTGCCTAGCTGACCACGAGGAACAACCTTAAATGGGAAATTAAAAAACTGCATCGCTCATATGTATAAGTTTTATTTCCATGCATAGATCATCACAAGAATAAAACAAAAATGTCTAAAAACAATACCTAATACTATACTCTACTATACTTACATTTATAAGAAAGAAAGAAAGAAAGAAAAAAAGATTTATTTGTAACACTCCACACTGCACCCACACCCACACATACATCCACACACCCACGAACATACACATAGATTCATACACACATACACATACATACTCATGCACCCGCACACTTTTATCATCGTGATCAATTTGTTTGTAGCAACTAGTAAGTTTTGTTTGATATATCGTACTGAGTAGAATCTTTTGTTAATTTTAAGCTGTGTAGACCTTTTTTGGCCATAATTTTGTTAATGTTAAACGTAAGTAATATTGTATAAATCGCTGTTGGTTTACCAAAATAAATAAAATAAAATAAAATAAGTAAAAAGTTATAAAAACTACGATAAAATGTAAAATAAATGTCTTAATAAATATGTACAATATTTTTATAAAATATATCGTGTTTATGTAAAATGTTGATGATAATCTCAAAGAAATCCCCACTCGAAAATATATACAGCAAAAAAAACAAAACCCTACTTTTTGGATTTAGGTAACTTCCGTCATATTGACATTTTTCGTATAAACTGTAGCCTATGTCACTTGGACCATGATGATGAATCGATTGACATAACAAAATGGGATGTGTAGTTTAAGCGCTATGGTAAAACATACGTAAATACAAACATAGAACGGTACCTACATACATAGGTACTGCTAAAAACGTAACCCTTCCTTTTGGTTTTGCCATAGTCAGGTAAAAAAAACCGATAAAAATATGCCGTGAGCTGAAAAAGAAGAGAAAAATTCCAGTGCACTTGTCACGGACAAAAAATAATGCAACCTGTTTACACGTTTATTTTCTTGTCTCTGCGTCGACAAAAGGAAAAAAACAAAAAGCGCGCGTGCGCAAGCATTCGTTCTTGCCGGTAAAAAAGGGTCGAAGTTTCAAACTTTGAAATTCTATGCGCCACGGATTTATTCGGTTCCGTATTTCCGCCCAGTGCGGAACGTTTACCAGTATTCGTCATTCTCTGTGAAAAAATCAATCATTCGAAGTTTGAAATTCTTTGCGCGCTTCGGATTTCATCTTCTTTACTAATTTGTCACCGGCCAGTGTGAAGCGGTACCGAAATGACATTCCATCACGTCCAAAGTTTGAAATTTTAAAATTCTTCGAATTTCTTCGTCGGTTCCGTTTGGTACCGGCCAGTGCACATCCGAATTCTGAGCGACGATTACTCGATTAGACTCGATTCCGCGGTTCACATCGATTCGTCTCGCTTCGTACCGATGATTTGTGGCGTCACGATCTTTGAAATGCCTCGTTGTGATGTGAAGTGAAACAACAACAGGTATTTTTTGTTTGAAGATCCGTTTGTTGTAGATCAATGAACCAAATGGTTTGATAATATTATTGAGCTACGTATACTACCTAACCGTGATTCTAATAATCGCGAAACATTCATTCAATAGTGACACCGTGTTTTGTCTCATTCGATCGAAAAGACAATGAAGAGTTTTCCTAATGTTATTGTAGGATTATTTATCTCTTGCGTTGGCGACTGTTTTGGTAACAGTAAATATTTCGAAATACGTAACTATCGGTAGGTAGGTACTCATAAAGGTTATATTGTAAACAAAAAAATATTATGAATAGTAAGTAGGTATGTCTTTCTCTGGTTAAATATGAAACACTAGGGTTTTTTACAAGCTTTTAATTAGCTTGCAATGTTTGTTTGTATGTCAGATTGTTTGCTTAGGTCAAATCTTGCAAGCTGAATTAGAACACCTTCTTGACATCCGAATGAGCTGATGTTTTTAATACTTTTTTTTTTTTTAATTTATTTATCATATAAACTTACTATTACAACATATAACAAAAAGGTTTGCAAAAAAAAAATGCTATATGCGAGTCTTACTGTCTTACTTGTCAAGTTCCATCAATGACTAACTATATATTATGGTGACAGCGAGCTTATCTGATGATGGAGACAGAAAGTGGACAACGGGACTCTTCAATTTTAGATTTGCTGCGTTTAGGCTTATTTTGATCAGCACACGGTTCCGATCACAAATTGTATAAAAGCTAGTCATGAAAAAAATATTTTTCAACAAATTATTTAGATTTATTTCTGGCAAAAACGATGTCATTTTATTGTGTAACGATGTTAACTGTACAATCACCGGATCATTAAACCTCAAACTTATAAGGTCAACACTTGCTAGGGGCCAATTTAAAAGACATTACGACCGTTTAAGTTACCTAAGATGTCAGTAAAACGGTTGAAAAATCTGATCATAGAGATCCAAGTATTTAACAGGTTGAAAAGAAAAAAAAGATGAATTAAAAATTTATGATGAATGGAAAAGTATAGATAGAAAAAACAATGCTCATTGCTCAAAGCAAGTATATATAGAATATGTAGGTAACTATATTTAAAGATTAGCCCATAAGACACTTACTTAGAAAAGATCTTACTTTATTTTAAAAAGGTCGCACTCAAACGTATTCTTGGTAATCTATGTGTTTGTACAGAACAGCTCATCAATGGCTCTAGCGTTTTGATGACATTTACATCATAGGGTTTTTTTTTAAACGATCTAGTAGAGCTAGGATCCATAGCTGGTAAAAATCTTAACTTGTTGAAGTAGTGAGGTGTACAGTATTGTCTTATATTGAGAACTACACGATGGAGCCCTGCGGAAATAATGTCACCACTAAACAACACAAAAATATGCCGCTCGTAAACTCGTCAATAAATTTCAGAATAATACAAACTCCATAACGTACAAATGTAGCAATATAAAGCAGTTGGTACACTGAAGCAGTTAGAACTCCCATAAAGTGTTATAACCACCATAACATAATGAAGTTGTTGCTAATTGCAATTTATGTGTGGAATAATTTTGCGGGAATTATATGACCCGAATTATACCGTGCAGTATCTTGTGAGGAACAATTGAATATGGGGAGCTTTTACTATCTGCGTAATACAAGAAGCAATTTCGTTGTCTTATGTTGCACAGTCACTCTGAAGTTGTGTTAGATCATAATCAAAGGTTAAAATATTAAAGTTTTTGGTGCATTAGGCACTTAATTTATCAAAATATTTACTATATGGCCCATATATCAAGTTAGAATATTATTTACAGGAAAAATAAAACAACTAATACAAGTAAATATGAGCATAATTTATAAACACAAATGAAATAGATGCGCTACCTAAAAACCGTTGCAAATGATCTAAAGGTAGGTCAACTGATCCAAATCACTACTAGACGAAAGCGTCCCTAAGATATTGGCTGTATTGCCACGCTGAATACTAATGAGATAAGATAAGAGCCAGCTCTCAGAATATTATATTGACGATATTAGCTGTAGTGTTTTTCAATGAAAGGGCCCTGTAATAAGTGTTCTGCCTAGAAACATGTTGCCTTGGCATTATTATATTATTAAAGTAATTATTGATTCCTGATATCAAGGGTCCGTATCAGATAGCTTCATTAGGAAACTATCGTGAATTAATTGGAGGTTTCCATTGTTTCAGCCGTACAACGAGGCCGCGTACCGCCGTCGCAGCCACCCGGCCTCACTTTACCCGGCCAATTCGCCCTGGGGAATGGAGATCCCACAGGCCTGAACAGCCACCCCTACCTCTCCTCATACATCTCATTGCTGCTACGAGCTGAACCGTATCCGACGTCACGATACGGCCAGTGCGTCCAACCGACCAATGTCATGGGGATCGACAATATCTGTGAACTCGCCGCGAGACTGCTGTTTTCAGCGGTGGAGTGGGCGAGGAATATACCCTTCTTCCCTGACCTACAAGTGACGGACCAAGTCGCACTGCTAAGATTAGTTTGGTCCGAGCTTTTTGTGCTGAACGCGTCTCAGTGTTCCATGCCGTTGCATGTAGCTCCGTTATTAGCAGCGGCTGGACTACACGCTTCGCCAATGGCGGCGGACCGAGTCGTCGCATTCATGGACCACATCAGGATCTTCCAGGAGCAAGTGGAGAAGCTCAAAGCCCTCCACGTGGACTCCGCGGAGTATTCCTGCCTGAAAGCGATCGTCCTCTTCACGACAGGTAAAATTTTGGATAGTCTTTTTGGGGAGGCGCGGTTGTTGCTTTACAGGGTTGCCGGGGGTTTTAGTTCTGTTACGAATTATACACAACTGGTTACTCTAGTGAGGACGCATTTAGATGCGTATGCGGAGGCGTCGAGGGTGCAAGCGCAGGTCCAACCCTCGGCGCCTCCTCCTTCCGCCGCTTCTTCAGGCTACTATTCGACATTGGACACGTCTCTCGGCGTCAACTCCTCTCTATCCTACGGGAGCTTCCTATCTCCGACCCGCCTGCCTCCGAACTACACTAGTAGTCCGCGAATGGGTGAACCTAGCACATCTTCACCTTTCAAGTTCTGGGATTGCAAGGTTAAGGCGGATCAGGGGAGTTGACGCTGAGTTCAAGAGGGTATGGATCAAATTTGTGGTTTTGGTGGCGAATGTGTTTGTCACTAATAGGAATGAGAGCCCCGCATTTTGAGGTGCAGCGTGTTTGGGAACCGCTTACTTAAGTGTGGCGCGTAATTATGGACTGTTTATCGGAGTTCTTAGGCGTAGCGTGTAATATTATACTGTTTATTCGCGTATTTAAGCGTAGAAAATATTATGCTGTTTTGAGGATAATAACTCTCACTCTTCGGTAAAACAGTTCTACTGTAGAATAGTATTATATTCGGGGAGTTTGCGACTTATTGTTCTCTAGAAATATCGCGATTAAATTGTGATATTGTACATATGATGTATGTTAGGTTAGGTCTTGTTCCGCGGTTAGAATCGCAGTAACGTTATTTATTTCCTGTAGATATGTAGGTATTAATATACTAATGAATATATTACGTGCGTATAAACGACTTACCTTTTTAGTTTGATTTGCTTTTTTAATTTTCCTTTTCTTACCTCATTACATTATTTATTATTAACATGGTACACATTCATATCTGTTAGGGATCAATAAATAAGGATTTGAATCCAGTTAATTATTGCCAATTTTAATCTCGTTTTAGTTTTACAAACATGTTGAATTCATGTTTATTTTCATCAACTTGGTACATTTATCATCCAGATTTTATCTTAATTATAGCTTGAGCAGATTTATATACTAAAAAGTAAGTATTATTTATTGTATAAAGATTATTAATAGGTACCTGCCCAATTTTATTTATTTTTGGGACATACTCATGCATCAGACAACATTAAGAAAATATAATTATGAGTATTTAGGTAATGTTTGTATCCGATAAAGTAAGTAATATGTACGTATTGAAATAGGTTTTACCTAAAAAGTAGAGCTTTCTAGCAGCATCTAAGCAGCAGCCTGTGGCAGTCTGCCCTTTTAGCGATGCCTTTTAGTGTCATATTATATCGATGGTACCTTATAACAGGAGTAGACGGTTTGTAGAGTTGGCAACATCAGGCTTCGTAACTCGCAAGTTTTAACTACATATAAAAGTCTACGACAATTTTAATACTTCCATGTTATTTTATAACTCGTAAATTTATTTTAATAGTTGTTCTTTATAGCTTTTATTCAAGGATTTGGCAGGCTTTAAAATATTACATTTCAAGGAAACAAGTGCGTATAATAAGTAATTTAATTTATTTCGCTTGCAGAGGTACATATTATAATATTGTAGGTCAAAAAACATATCTTTTATATTTTTTCTTTTAGTATCCTGGTGTTTTTTAAAGTTTTATTGAAAATCGTTTAAAAACGTTTTTCAAAACGGCTCTAACGATTTCGATTAAAGTAGCTATATGGGGGTTTTTGGGGTGAAAAATCGATCTAGCTAGGTCTCATCTTTGGGAAAATTCGTTTTTCCAAGTTTAAGCAATAATTTGCGAGGTCAGTATTTGGATGGGTGACCACTTGGGGTGGCTTGAACACTTTTTACGTGTAGGTACATTTTGGACGTGTAGATACACTTAATAAACACGATTTTACAATTAAAAAAAACAAACATAATTTAATAAATAATTTAAAAGTTATTTTAATAAAAAGTTAGCTAATTTTTAATTTGTATAGACGGATAATTTATCCATTTATTTGTATGCGCCACTATTGATAATTTAATTCTACTATTATTTCTGCAACGATAAATCCACTGAACAAGTCCCAGACTTCCCTATAGCAGTATGACAGGTAACAGAACACTGTCACTATCCGTACAAGTAATACCACAACACTGTCACCAGGATACTAAACAGAATATAAAACTAGTTACTGGTACGTCACGAGTGTCCACCATACCGAGACACTTTCCTCTGTATACCAGCTTCGGCACTGTTGAAGAGACCAGGGTCTTGGTAAAGTGGACGCTGGAATATGCCCGGGGGTATGTTGAATATGCAGCGCCAATAAATGTAGTTTTATCCGAGCTAGGTAACTTTCTCCGGCAACTTCACCCGGCGGTATAATAGTTTTGCACCGTTGGATTATGGATCGATGTGGAGACAGCGCCACAAAGAAGTCCCACGACAATTTAAGGAACTAACTGTTAGAAGATTATGATGCATGGCCACCTTGCACGGCCAAGACAAAACAAATGTGTTGACATTTCTGAAATCAAAATTTCGCCTTTGCATCTTTGAGCATAAAATAAATAAATAATAAATAAAATAATAACTTTTTATCTTTGAGCATAAGGAACTAACTAGCATTGGAAATTCCCGCCATTTTTGAAAAGAGACGTCATCTACTTTTAATTCATTTCATTTCCTAGTTTTATAAGGTATTTTGTGTAATTTTGGTGGCATTTTAACCAATGTGTCTCGTATTGAGCACAAGTGTAGTGAAATTAAATGGAAATGTATGGCGTGAATTTTCAAATCGGTGGAAATTTTCTACCAAAGTTTTTGTAAAACGACCTCCGTTTCGCTGTGCGACGCCAATTATAAAGAAAAAAAACTAACACCTCGGGACTTCTTTCGTGGCGATGTGCTTTATCCAACGCGACTATAATGGAAATTAACTACGTAGTAAGTAATTAATACAATGCACTCAGTCTGGAGAGAGGTAAGGATGTGAATTTATTATCATCCTGTGATGAAAATTTCTTAAGTTACATAGTGAAAACGAAACGAAACTCTACACCATGCGTACCATACGCATTTGGCCAGTTTATAATTATTTCAGGCAACATCGTTTTTTTTTTTTGCCTGATTCTACCATAGTAGTAGGTACTGTATGAATGCTTTTTAATCTGTATGCATTAATTGTTATAAATCTGTGTGGTATGAATTGGGCATGATAATTTATGAATGACGTCTTTTATGAAATTATTTCCAAAGTTATTTCTGTTAGTAGGTATTACTATACCCATTTTTACCAACCAATACTTATTTTACGGGATTCTTAAAGCATGCACTCGAATTAGGTCGAAGCAACGCATTGATATTGTCATTCAGCGTGGCAATGCATGGCTGAGATGCAAGAGGTTGCGGGTTCGATTCGGCGGGATAAATGTTTGCATGATCTGCAAATATTTGTTGTGAGTCTGGGTGTGTGGTACCATGGTACTGGTAGTTCCTGATAGCCACGATACAGGGCATCTCAGAGTGGGATCAGGACTGTTATGTAATTGTTGGGTGTGTTAGGATGCTTCCGTTCCGTCTGGTAGTGATTTGAATCAGTTGATTATCTTTAGATCGTTTGCATCGGTCTTTGGATAGTACAACTGTATAATTCGGTTTATATATATGTATAACAACATATACTAATTGTATTGCCAATTTTTTTCTGTACAGGTATTTTTTTTGTAATGTCTTCTTTGGAATATTTCCAATAATTTAGCCAGTGTCAAATAATAAATTCAAGTAATCAAACTATTATAAGTCAACTCGTTAAGAGACTTCATCAAGTCATAACCCAGTATAAAATGGTGGCAGAAAAACCAAGGTTTTGGAGGACACAATCCACTATTCCGAAAAGACACGCAATACCGTTCTATACATCTACACCACACTCATGGGCTCTATAAATATGTTACACCGGTTAAAATGGCACCAAAACTACATGATATAACTTTAAAAACATAGGTAAAAATGATGACGTTCAAATCTGGCGGATTGAAGGTTTTTTAATTTTGTTGACAGACATTTCAAATTAACAAGTTCAAAACTGACAGATTTGTCATAAGTTTCTTGATGGATTCTTGTAGGTACATACGTGTCTCGTAATTGGTTGGGGAAAATAAGCATTAAGTATCATGTAATTTTGTCTTTTAGCAAATTATAAATTTTTAATAATCAACTCATTAAGTGCCTCCAAATTCGCGTAATTTGTTTAAACTGCAACTTTAATTGCATCTAACCACAAGTATGGACATAAATGTACAATTATACAGATATATCTCTATTGAAACCGTATAATAGTTCCCATAGTTACAAACATTGATTGCATAATACAATATAAGATTTAAGAGCCACTATAAAAGCTTCGATACCGTACAGTGCTCCTCAAAAGCCATAAGTGTGGACTTTATTGTGTATGGCATAAAGGTGTATTGTTGGTTCAACTTTCTGTCGTGACTGGTCAATGAAACATGACTCTGTAGATACTCCACGTGTTAACGAATTACGTCAAGTCACGTCTGATGTATGTTTCGGCGTAAAGTTAATTGAAACTTACCTAATATTTCGTGAAATTGTGACTTTTAAGATAATCCAGCATGAAACTTCTTCCACATTATCCTACCAAAATTGTCTACCAAAGTTTTGTAAAACGGCCACCGTTTTACTCAAACTTTGGTAGACAATTTCCACCAATTTGAATAGTCACGCAATTCACTTCCATTTCATTTCACTACACTTGTGCTCTTTAAATGAGCTACATTAGTTACACGTATTTAATTTTGTAAAAATTAAAAAAAACCCTCAACGCAATGAAATGGCTGAACCGATTTTGATCAAACATAGCTAAGAACACGCCCGACTAATTCACCTTTCAAACAAAAAAAAACAAAATCGGTTCATCCGTTCGGGATCTACGCTGCCACAGACATACACACACACAGACACATACGCAGACACACACACACACAGACACGTCAAACATATAACACCCCGTCGTTTTTGCGTCGGGGGTTAAAAATGCCACCAAATAACACAAAATAATTCAAAAAAACGCTAGGAACAGAAATAAAAAAGATTAGGTGACATTCTTCTTTTCGTAAATGGCGGAAAGAGTCCCACCAACGCATCCGTCTAACATTTTGTTTAGATATCAATAAAAACATAATTCACTCTATCATACTAACATAACATGCTTTTAAAATGTTAACTCGCCAAAAAGAAAAGCTTCAGAATTCTATGAATACCGCTATCCCGTTCCAACAAAAGCAAGTACACATAGGAGTAAAGAGTGTGTCCGTGTAACGGGATAGAGTTCGTGATGGTGGATGCGGGACCGGTCACGTTTTTGAAAAAGTGTCGGTCGGGCGGGACCCTTCCCGGCTAGTCGAGAGCTTGGTGCAAGTTTTGAGAGAGTCCTTAATATTACAAAAGTTATTTATTTTTACGGTACTTACTTACTTATCATTTAAATATATATATATATATATATATATATATATTGATATTGATATTTATTATATCATAAAATAAATTGTCTTGAATTACAATTATTTAATCCTTCACCATGCCTCGTGTAGCCAAAGGATGAAAGCTAGATGAGTAGCAAAAAAAAATATGGCAATGATTTTTACTACAAGTTATTTTTTTTGTAAAAATTCAAAAAACCCTCAACGCAATGAAACGGTTGAACCGATTTTGATCAAACATAGCTAAGAACACTCCCGACTAATTCACCTTTCAAACAAATAAAAACAAAATCAAAATCGGTTCATCCGTTTGGGAGCTACGATGCCACAGACAGACACGTCAAACTTTTAACACCCCGTCGTTTTTGCGTCAGGGGTTAATAAAAACCATTGCCATTCTAAATATCTTATAAAAAAAATAAAGAAATGAAAGAAATAATGGAAAATTTTAAAATATTTACAGAGGATATTCATTAAAAATAATAAAAAATAAATAAATGGTGATGTTCGTTTGTATTTGATAAATGCTAAGATAATAAAAATATACTGAATGTTTAAGATGTATGGATGTTATTCGGTCTTTGTCGCCAAAACGGCTGCGCTACATACATACCTACACGCCTTTTCCCCGAAATAAGGCAGAGCCACAACCTGAGTGTTTGCGAATGAATTGTTAGTGACCACGGTAATTTCACATTAATGATTTTCAAAGATGGTCTCTATTGAAATACAGAACACCTTGAGATAATCCCTTGGACCACACTCACTTGCATACAATCCTATACAGCCTTATTCAGATCCACTTCCTCAATATCTGACTTACGGAGTATCAGCGATCGAATAACAATGGATGGTCATTCAGTACTGGCCGTGATAAACGATATCTGGGGTGAGATTATTTTCCACGCAAATCTTTAAATGCCAGAGGCATTGTTGGTGCTTGCGAACTATCAGAAGATATCGGTTAGGTATATCGAATTAAAATGAATAACTACAAATTCATACTCTACAGTCTTTTTACATAATATTGTATATTTTTTTACGCAAAGTCAAGCAACTTCTGAATTGTGAGATTACTAAGGTACCTTAGAGGTTTTTGATTTTCATGATTCCCATACAAAAATTGGATATCTTAGAATTGAATCTACCGTGGCTTGGTATCATTTTATAAAAATTACGGCTAGTTTTTTTTTTAATGTAATTGCTCGACTATCTGGCACACGGCCCGCGGATGGCAAGCGGTTACCGTCGGACATCTGCAACACCAGAGGTATTGCTAATGCGTTGCTTACTAGTGGTGTATAGTCGTAATTTTTATATTTTTTGCCGTAATATTTTAATGCATTGAGTTAGAACTTTGATTATTTTGTGCACTAGATGCATTTTGTCTTACAGGCGTTTACAATCTATATTATGGTGTTATTTCAAGTTGCTACCTTCAGTCGTTCTTGAGAAAATGGGTCTTTAAAAGGTCTTTCTTTCTTTTTTAACAGGCTTTTAGGCTCACTAAAAATTTATACCATAATGGTTCCGTTAGTACCTTTTAATGTACAGAACACCTAAAATAAGCGCGCCTTCTAACTAGCCTACCACATCTTCTCTTTTCTTTGCATATTTTTTACGGTACAATACCCAAGGGATGGCAACGGGACTATAATTACCACAGATAAAATAATACTACACATATCACTAACCCTCGGCTGTCCATCCGTCCGTTTGACAGCGAGCTGTGCCTCATGACTGGATGAATTCCTACCCAGTTTCAACTTTCAGTGTGTTTTTGTAAGGCCTCTATAACAACAAATAATAAACTGAAAATATAATTCAAAATTAAAGGGGGTGCCATAGATAAAACGTGATTTGTTATGTTTAATCTTGTACGGCTCGCTTTTGGCCGATTTTTTTTTTACTTGTCGATTGTCGTCTTATCCCGCAAATGAATGAAGTCTCCCAATACAAATCTTTCGACTTTAGGAGAATTTTAACTTATTCTAATTTGAGGTATTGTCAAATTGACCAATGGCAAATCACCGTACTGGTTGAAATATTCCACCCAATCACGTTCTATTGTAGAAGGATTACTTGCAAATTCCGTTCAGAAATTTTTATTCTTACTACTAATTTTAATATTGAAATTCAATTGATAGTTTTGTAAGAAATCACGTTCCAAAGGTATAGTACGGTAGTTGAAAACGCGTCAAGTTCGGACTCTCAAGATTTATGAATTATGTATGACTATCAAGTTTTGCAATAAATTGGCGTGTCAGTAGCACGCACGTTTCATAAATAGAGTCAGAATGTAACAACATTCTAGTTTGTTTGATAATTTTAATAGCTAAAGTTATGAAGAGGCAATCAAAACATGGTTTAGAACAGTAATTAAATACTCTTAATAATGCAACTTTATGAAGGAGTTTGTAGATACATTGCTTGTTTGTGATAAAATAGGTACATCGACATTTGGGTAAAATAAAAAGTACAGAAATCATTAACATTTTAGTACAAAAAGCATTCGCAAACTTTCCCCGCAACAGCTCAAGCGGAATCTAAATTATCTGACCACGTTTTGAAGATAAGGACACTCTAACCCTACCCCAACCACAGTATAACCTTTTTGCGTCACTGAATAATCAGATAAACAGACAAACGGAGAATCGGTAACCCCGCACTTATCACACTGATTAATATTTCCATTCATCAACTGTGACTTTTAACCATCAAATAAAATACAACCTTATTTATTTAAGGTTTAAATTCATTGTTAAAGGCAACTAAATCACTTGGTACCTTAGGCAGTTGAGGGGCAGTTGTCACTTTTTCGAATTCGTGTGCAAGGAAAATTGCAACCTTCAGTAAATCATATAAAATGCATTATTCTTTGTTCGTATTTCAGAGATGACATTGCATGACACGTGTTTGTGACAAGGGTCCAATCGACGGAATTTCAATTTTCGAATGTTATTTGTTGTTTTTTTATTACGATTACGCAAGAAGTTGCCAGATTCGGTACGCATCTGTTGGTATTTTATTATTGTGTCGTCCCTTTTGTATCACATGTTAATTTTGTTTATTGTGGTTGCTAATAGTGTGGGTGTGAGTTTTCTCTCTCGTACTATCAAAACAACCACAATTATCACATCTAAGATAGATTATTGTATCGAAAAAAAAACGTTGCAATTCCTACTTTCGAATGAAGTAAAAATATAAGAGATAGACCAATATAAAAAAATTACCGTGCCTAATTTAATGCATCTTCTCAGGCTTGGTTGCAATGAACAGGCGTAAAGTCGGATAGAACAACATTCAAAATAATATTGATTTTATTCAATTTTCAATCCAGCAATTCGAGTATTAAAAAGCATTATTTGTAAATCCATTTTCTTTATTCAGTTATGTTTACTTATAAATACAATTTTATTGTAATTGTTAAAAAGTACTTAAAAACCAATTCAATACAATAAATTCAACAACCGTAACATTGTTTATACTTATCGAATATTTGATTGTCCATTGTTGCCAGGTCACAATAAACAAATTTGTTTTATTATTGTGAAAACAAGTTCGTTACGAAATTGGATTAAAATGAGATTGGTGCCAAAATATTGTTCACACGGTATAGCACAATGTACCTGAATCAAATTGAATTTCAATAAATCAAAACATAATTTGTCTTTAGACACCATTTTTTTTTTTTTCTAACACTTAAAAGCTATGAATTCATCTTACCTAATGATATTGAAATCATTGAATCATGATAACAATCGTTTTTAGTGAACGATTTTAAGTGACAACTAGCCATTCACTGCAATCGGTACCAAGTGGATTCGCTGCTTTTAACAATAAATTTAAACTGAAATGTTCCTGGATGTTCCTTTATTGGCATATGAAATAGTTTATTTTTCTCAAACAAAACCTGTGCGAAACAATCTTTACAAATTATTGACTAAACTAAGCGAGGTCTCAGAGTCTAATTGCAGGATGTGGCGTTTGAATGTATGTTTGTAAGTATGTGTGTTTGTCCGACGATAACTGCAAAACCGTTGATCCAATCTTGATTAAACTTGGTAGGTAGGGTGGTTATGTGAATATATTTTTTAGGTTCGAACATGAACTTGATTGGTAAAGGAGTTTTTGAGCTACGGGGGAAAAGAGGTAACCTAATTTATTGATAAACTATACAATGCGAGGTCACGTTCGGGTCGAACTACTTCAATATTCTAAGTACAATTTGTTACAAAAAAAAAAACAGAAAGTCAATCCATCCAGAACAAAATCCACTTGATATTGATTTAGAACGGGAGCTAAAACATTGTCAGTCGGGGTCGATGCGACCGAGACAATGGGAGTAGGGTTGCGGTCACAGATGTTGTTTATCGCGCCGCGGTCTAATCTTTAACCCTCCTATATTTAACTAATGAAACAGAAGAGCGTAACTGAAAAAAGTTTCTTTAATTATGATAAAAAAGTGTCATTAGTTACTTTTAAAATTCAAAGTTACCGAAAAAATATTACTGAAAATACTGTCGATGGTGATAGCCAATTGTTTTATTAAAAATAATATACAGTAGAACTACTAACACCTTAAAAATGCCAAGAACCGAGCTAAGCGATATCTAAGTATATGTGTTTGTTTGTCGATAACTGCAGAAGCGATGATCCAATTTTGATAAAACTTGGTAGGTGGGTAGGTTATGTGAATAGAATTTTGAGTTTGAACTTGAGCTTTATAGCTTTTTTTGTATTTATTAATAGCTTTTTTATTACATAAAATCAAATAACTAAGTATATTAATATTAGTGGGTTTTGGTGGGATCTGATCCCACCATCTCCTATTCATCATAGGACGAGCAGACGCACGGCTCGGTACCATCCTTCACCTATTCGTGCTAAACGTTTCAATTCTACCTTTTAATGCGAACTGCTAGGGAGTGGAACACAATATACAGTCGTCTGTCTTTCCTGAAAACTATAATATGGGTATCTTCAAGGCTAGAGTGAATAGGTGCCTTCTAGACCTTTGTGCTCCATCTTCGGCCACATCGTCACTTACCAACAGGTGAGATCTTGGTCAAACAAAGGTCTATCGAAGTTAAAAAAAAAAAACTTTGCATTTATTTTCTGAATTTTTAATTTGTCACTTAGAACTCTTTACCTCTGATGGCGTATGATATGCAAATACGCACATATCAGAACTTTTGGATGTTTGTTCGAACGAGGGGTGACCCGTAATTGAATTACGTGTCGGCTCAAGTTACACTTTAGGTGACGCGTTATACACTTTTTTGAGGGTTTTATTATCATTTAGTAGTAGTACGAGTAGTACGAGTAGTATGGGTCGACATGTGTATGATCGATTTTTTATAGCTGTTGGCTCTTAGACTTTTTCATAGTCTTTGTGTGGAGTTTTGGTTAGGGGGGTTGATACCAATGTGGAGATATACATATTATATTTCAGAACTAAATTCTACGGGACTTCTAATAAGTTAAACTATTTTATTAATTAAATCGCTGGAACCACACTTCTAGGCTTGCTAATAAGAACAAAGTGTCCTCTCCTTAAATAGAGACAGTAAGAAAAATGACAATTGACACATTCTTAGGTCTAATTTATGTTATAAATCTAGGTCAATGTTAAATTACTTATTAGCCTGCTTTATGGCTAGATTGTAATGATATTGTACATTAATTATAAAACCTGGAAAAAAAAACTAGGTACCTACTTTAGTTAAAAAAAATGGGCTCAGTGTTTCCGATTCGTAGATTTTTCGTTTTAAAGGTAATTTCCTTGCAATCAGTGCATCAAGAATGTTGGTCTGGCTACGTACCTGAAATTATTCCTCCAAGGAAATACAGATATTTAAAAACGTCAATAAAAATACATGCTTGCACAGACCAATCAAAATGATTAGATTAAACACCATCTTCAAAAAATACATAAACTCGAAACCGTAATCTATTGCTTTGTTTTTTTATAAGGAATTATCAATATAAAATACCTACAGGCCAGATAAAATACCTATGTATATAAATATAAACATTCTGGCAGTGGTGTATCCGGTATAAGAGTAGACCCCTCCGTCTCTTCCCGTGAATGTCAAAAAACCCGACTAAGGGATTAAACTAGGCGAAGGGCTACAGTCGTCCACTGCTGCACTGGAACACCCATAGGATGTGATGGGAGATTTGCCATAATCACCACGCTTGGCAGGCGGATTGGTGATCGCGGTATTGTAGTTGAGTAGGTACTCAGAATGCTGCTGCCAATCCCTTGGTGTAATACCTTAGTCGGCTTTTACGACATCCACGGGAGGAGAGAGAGGGGGTCCATTTTCAAGCTGGAAACACTACGGCTATGTACACCTGAATACTCAACACCAATACTGCGATCTCGAATCCGCCTGCCAACCGTGGTATGGTAAATCTCCCGTTGCATCCTATGGGGTAGCTTCGTCCTAACGTCGGCATCACGTAGTGGACGTCTAACGCACACAACTGAAACTCTACGTGCAAGGGTTCTTTAGTCATCGGGTAAATTAGTCACTGCTTGCTTTTATATGATACACGGACTCAAATTAAAAATCTCGAATGGAAAAACTCGAATGAAAATCTCGAAATAAAATTTAGAATCAAATATCTCGAATAAAAAATCTCATGTAACTAGTAGCAGTTTACTGATGGCACTCTATACACATCACATTTTTAATTTTTAATTGATTCTGTGTATAGTTTTTTCAAAAAAAACTTTTTACTTCCTTACTTAGGTACCTACTGAAAAAGGTTATCAGGTACAAATCGCTACTAAGCGATAAGACCGCCCATTTTGCAACATAGTTAGTTTTTGTTTTATTATCTGTAAAAAAAAATGTATTATGGTGTGCAATAAAGTACTTTCTATCTATCTATCTATCTTACTTACATACTTTTTTTTTATACTACTTGAATGACGGAACAAGCAGATGGCCTACCTGATGTTAAGCTGTAACCTCTGCCTATTAACAGTGAATTCTCACATAGGTCACGTCCACCTAGGACGCGCCCTATGCGGTATTGCACTGCACCCGCCACCCTGAAACATAAAGATGAAAAGTCTCATATGCCTGTAATTTCACTGGCACCCATACCCTTCAAACCGGAACACAGCAATGCAAGCACTACTGCTTTGTGACAGAAATAAGCATACTTACTGATGTTGCTATAAATTCCAATAAATTGTGATAGGTAGTTAGTCTGGTTCACACTATAAACAAACCGCTGGCCGGTACGACGGCCATTAGAGGGGCGATTACACACAAACTAACAAACAAGAAAGCGCACAAATCAAGCGAGATATTCAATCTGTGGCCACAATAACATTAGAATATCGCCGCTGATATAACACGAAACTAAAGGGCTTAGCGACATTACACTCTTAGTTAGAGATTTAGGGCGATGGAAGAGACATAATAATAGACAGGGAAAAGTATTTCTTCTTCTTCTCTTCTTATAATGGTTTCTGAGAAATACTCGAAACAAATTCGCCAATGTCAAGTGATGATATTTTTTTAATCAAATTAGTCAAGTCATCAAGAGTCTAGTAGTTTAATAGTAGTAGTAGTAGTAGAGCTTTTTTGTGAGAGAGTTCGTCCGGGGAAGAACTACCACTATACCTATTTCTGCCGCAAAGCAGTAGTGTCGCATTACTGTGTTCCGGTTTGAAGGGTATAGGAGCCGGTGAAATTACAGGCACATGAGACTTTTCATCTTTATGTCTCAGGGGCGGGCGCAGTGCAATGCCGCATAGCGCGCGTCCTAGGTGGACGTGACCTATGAGGTAATGCATTCTTAAAGGCAGAGGTTACCGCTTAAAATCAGGTTCAGTCATTCAATCACCTTTAAAAAAAACTTGGTCTTTAGTAGTTCATTTTTTCATGAGTTCTTTGTTTTTCCTACGCGGTTTTCGCATTTTACTTACATTTGCCTGATCCCTGCCACTTTAGAGCGGCGGCAAGTCTCATCCAGCCTCCCTAATCCACGTGTTAACGATCTGTAAGGGATACGGAAGGGATAGGTGAAGGGCTTGCGAACAAATTAAGGGATCCTAATGGTTATCGGCGGATCTTACGACGGCTACGGGCCCTTAGTGTCCTCCGATGAATTTTAATGCGCCGTGTGTTTGAGGATGAATTTGTATGATCTTCGTAAGAGATTGTGTGGACTATAAAGTTATGGGTAAACAGGATAATATTGACCATAATAAGATTTTCTATTGAAAAATATATTTTTTCAAAGCATGCTGTTATGTTCGTTACCGTAATTTGATAAAAATGAGCCCAAGCACTGCCAAGCTTTCCACTTTCCATTTCCATTATCAGATCAGCTCACTGTCACAAAATAATAACGCAAAAAAAAACATTAGTATTGCCCTTCAGCGTGGCAATGCAGCCAGCATCTTAGGGACGCTTCCGTCTGGTAGTGAGTTGGATCAGTTGAGCTACGTTTAGATCATTAGCAGCAGTCTTCAGGTAGCTCAATTGATCCATATGTGTTTTTTTTACATGCCTACTTGTATAAGTTGTATTATTATTTCTGTAAATAAATGTAATTTTATATAAAAAACTAAAAATTTCAAGCATTTAGAAAAATCAATCTAAAATTAAAATTAAAATCACTGGGAACAATAAAAACTCAAAAACCATGGTAAATATCCCTTTTCTAGTGAAAAGTATGTACATAACCACGATAATTCCAAAAGTTATATCATTTAGAAAAACTACAACTCAACAAAATGTTCTTCATTCTTTATAGCATAGTATATGGAATAATTTCAGAAAAAAGCTTCCGTTAGACTTGTAATTTACAACTTACACCCTATAACTATTCATAGCGATCGTTAAACGACAGTCATAACAGTTAGTTAAGGTGCGTCCACACAGACTGGAATCAATTAAGGGTCAGCTAATCTGCGCTCCTCGACCTCCGCAAACAATGCCGTTTGCAACTATCGTGCATGTCAGAACTATTAAACTTTGGAATATTTTATAATAACATTTCGAGTACCGCTCGACCTCAAATGGGACATTTGGCAAAATAAATTAATAAAATTCTTCAAAAATTTAAATAAAAGTGTTTTTGTATTAAAATTTATTTGGGGCCAATTTCAAGGTTACATACCTTATCCAATAAAATAAAACATTAAAATCAGACTACTCGATTAAAAATATGCATAATAATGAATTAAAAAAATTAAGAAATAAACTACCTATCGAAATAAATTACATAGTTATTCAAATAAATGTTTGAATAAACTATGTCACATCACGTCAATTTTATTACAGTTCATAAAACACAGCTTAAATCCAGAGACAGTTCTAATTTTGATCATTTTGAGAGTTTAAATAATGTCCAAAACTTTAAAACAAATAAACTGGAATGTTTAGGTTAAGAAGTTCCTTTTTAAAGTTTTAAACAGCTTTAGACTGTCAAAATGGTCAAAATAACAACTTATTCAGGAATATGTTATTGTTGTTTGTTGACAACCAATCCGGTTTTTGTTCCTAAAACAATTTAGGAATATGAATCAAGCTTTGTTTTGTGAAATATGTACCTACTAGTGTCTGCCCGTGGCTTCGATCACGTTTTAGTGGGATCAAGGTAGCCCAATCCATGTCATAATCTATCTGTACACCAAATTGAGTAACAAACATGCAATCACATATTAAAAGGTATCCAAAATTACGAGTATACCAAACGTCAGCAGTAGTTTTAGTAAGTACCAAACGAGTATAGTTGTAATTTTTCAAAACTAATACCTAGCCACGATAGTTTTAATTCTATGAAACATACAAACATCCAATCTCTTAAATTTGTGACAACTATACATTTTTGGTACAAAGGACTTAAACGCACTCCTTCTACATAAAAAATATATTGTAATTTCAAGCTGATCAAAATTGGTTTGATTGAATTTATCTATTATCTTTTGTTTTATCTAGTTAATCAGCAGTTACCCAGTAAAGGTCGCCACACAATAGTTGAGTTGTAATCTGCGGATACAAACGATAACAGTAATGTGGGTGTTAATGCGAACCGCCCGGGGGGCCGTCAGCGCTTTCCGGTTAATTCGTGAAATAGCCAAGCTTATGTCAACGCAAGTGTATTATGATTCGACCATTACACTAACCGCACATTAGTTCTATTGTAGCTCGTATTTGGGTTCAAAGGGATGAGTTCATTAGCTGATTGGATGATGTTTTCTTGTCTTGTTGGTAACAAGACAAGAAAGTTGTTGTTTGTTGTTATTGTTGTCTTGTTGTCTTGTTGTCTCAGGAAGATCTAAAAAATACCAATACTACCTGGAGGTAGTATTGGTATTTTTTAGCTCTTTCTGAGCGTGTCATAGATCATATTGATTAACCATTGCAAAATATAACGAATGTGGTGACCTTTAGCCACACTGGTTCTTTTTGGTACACGTACTCAAGTTATTTTGAGGAGCAATTTTTTTTTATTGAATTTCTAAAGGTGCCGACCATTACACTTTCACTGTCGTGTCTGTCTGTGTATCTGCCAGTCTGTATGTGTGTCAGTCTGTCACAGTCACAGTTTATTTTCTCAGAAACTACTAGATGAACATTTTGAAGTCGGTTATACTCGTTTATAAAGAGAGGCGTGATTGACAGATATGTAGGAGCTAATTTTGACAAAGACAATATAAAAAAAAATGCTTTAAGGGACATATATAAGACATTACATTTGTTATACTATTTAAACTTCCGTAAGCGTTATTCATAGTTATTAACTCGAGTCGGGCATTTACTCGAAACAAGTGTATTAACAAAAAAACAAAAAAAAGTGTTGCTTAATGTTACCGAGGACTAATAAGTTAAACTGTTCTAGTTGTAAGGAATCCTCTCCACGAGGGTCCGAATTGCACTTAACTGTTTTAATAAACAACTTCTCAAAATAACTTTCTCAAAATAAGTTTATCACAAAATCATGTTATCAATATTTTTATATAATTTTACTCTAAAATTCTGATGATTCACAGTAGATTGTAAATACCATAGACAAACGTATGTAAAACTTATCTCAAAACCGCAAGAAACGAAACAAAGCTCTCTGTTCACTGAACCGGCTTTTCAAATCCGCATGTTAACAGACTTGGGACCTATCCATTGTAGGCCTTATCGGCCGAACTTTGCCTGCAAGACAATGGCAAGACACGGCGACGCGACTTGCAGACGTCCAATGAAACGGGGAACTATGAGTGAGGTGTCTGTTGTTTTTGAGTAGTCTATGACTTTACGTCGAAAGACCGAAAACTGATTTCTCTGAAATTTTAGTATAGTCTGAATTTGTGTATTAATATTTCTACAATCTTCGTGACAGTCTGTGGATGACAAATCTTGCAACTACCCAACCGATTGTTCTGAAATTTGGCATACCTGTCAATTGCCAATTATAATAGAAAGAAAGAAAGAAAACGTTTATTTGCAACTATACACAAAGACACACATCAACAAAAAAGGAATTAAGAACTAAATAAAAACTCATTAAAAAAACTTATTACACAGAAACAAAGCTGTGTGTGTTTGTGTGGCTCAACTGTCCGCGGGTTTGGACTATATACATTTACACGCCTTTTTCCCCAACACCCTCAATAGGCTGCATTTCACTGTAGGTCAAATGTTAGAAACATTATGACCAGTGGCGAGCTCATCGCCGTTATTGCTTTAGCACAACTAACTGATAACACATTCCTAAATAACCCAGCAGCTATAATAATTTGTAAAATAGATGGTAGGGTACCTACTCATTAATTACACTTTCATTGTTGCAAAAGCGAATTTCTTAAGCAGCTTCCTTACATTCATCTTCCAAAGACTTATTGCCGTGTGGCGTAATTATTCAAATTATATCCTTATCAGGTTAGAACAGTTTCCCACCACCCTCCCGAACATGTTTTACAGCTTCAACCCTTATTCATAAAGCGTTAAGAGTCACTTTATGTTTTTTGAACGAGTATTTCAGAGACACGTCTTGTTTATCAGTTTCGTGGTGATATTTTAATTTATTTTGCGTAATTAGTTTTTGTTTTTCTGCCGCTAATGACTTTTTCTGCACGTGGGTCATTTGGAGAAGCTCTATCTAATGCTAAAATATAATTTATCATTTTAGGTAAGGGGGTCTTGAAGATTTGAATTTTGATTTGAATTTGATGTTTAATTTTAATTTTTGATTTTAAATTTAGTTTTGAATTTTATTTTTAATTCTGGTTTTACTCAAAATATGTTGTCTGAAATAAACAAATTGAATTGAATTGAAATATCACTGAGTAAATTTTTGCCCCAATCAAAGAAAACAACAACTCGATGCGCTCTTATTCTTTTTAACCGACTTCAAAAAGAGAGAGGTTCTCCATTCGTCTGTATTTTTTTTTGTATGTTATGGGATATTTTCGCCGATTGCAAACCTATTCTAGGGCCGGACACACCGCGGCACAAATATTGGAATCTTAACGTTTTATCGGGAAATATTACAAGAATCTTCAACAACATGAGATCTAAATACCTTATTTATGTTCCCTAGTTTCCCAGGTAAATTTAATTTGTAAGTAAGCCCGTATCGCGCCGTATGTTACCCGCGAGCGAGATATCGATCTAATCTACCGATGCACGATATCGACTCTTGGTCTTACTCTGGGGATATCCTGCGTCACTTTGAATCAGTTTTTAATTGAAAATGAGCCTTACATCGCTGATTTTAGAGTCAATATAGTACGGGGGTAATCCCAAGTTTTGTCCTAAAAAGTTGGTTTTATATCTATATTTTTGTTTCAAAATATAAAGATTTACCTATAATATCTATATTTTTGTTTCAATATATACAGAGCCGCTAACCACAGACTAACTACTTAATTACACTCCTAGTAAGGAAGGGGATATCACTCGCGTTTTCCAGTATTTTTAACTATTTGAGAAAGAATAGAAAGCATAGGCATAGAAGTGAAACTTCTATACGTTTGTGTTAGTATATATTCTGTGCTTGTATACTGTATCGATGGGACATTTGTCACGAGCTCTGTACGGGACAAATATGGAGGACCTTACTGCCTTTATCGAAACATGAAGCGCTATTAACCTCTGCTAACATTTTGTAAGACTTATTCTCGGGTACATTACATTACGGCTTACATTATAGACACCGTTATAATTTAAATTGTTAATTACTGGGGTACCCAAGATTTTACTCTAATTTTTTAATATTTCCCTGCTTAAAATTGGTATCTACTTTTCTAAAATATCGCGATATGTTTACGCCATCATGAGATATATTGTACTGAGGGTTCAGTTTACTTCCGTATTTTACAAATGATGTTTAAATCTATTTAGTAAAATCAAAAAGTACCTCCTTACAAACGTTAAAAATTAGTTACGTAACTCTTTATAAAAAAACTTAATTATTTAAAAAAAACTATATTTTTTTGTCGATCAAAGCATAGAGCTCGTATTTTATAGCTTTTTGTCTTCAACGGTCTAATCTACTAGCGATAGCGATTTAAAACGTATTAATTTACATATTATTGCTTCTTTCTTCCACACAGACTGGCCTATCACGTGTGATCAAAATGGATGTGATCGGTTTCGCGTTATCAAAACAGAGAAACCCCCATTACACATAGAATAAAAAAAAACATGTCATCTTTCATAAAAACAAACTGTGTGCAGCCATTACTAATTTCGTATCAAAAAATAACCAGATTTAACATTTTTAGGGTACCTCTTTCAAACTCTGAGTCATCATCATAAACAACAGCCTATAGAAGTTCTCTGGAAATAGACCCTAGAACACCACGAGCAACCTCCATCCACAGATTTCCTGGGACCTTTATAATAGCCAAGGAAAATTCCGTTTACAAATCTCAAAACATACTAACTAAATGCAAAACGAATAGATATTTTAATACAGGCCAATGCTATAATCACACTGACCATCCGTGTCCGTTCATCTCTCTGCTGACATATGTCAAATCGTACGAAAGACGTGCGCTCATTATTGCATTATTGTTTTTACACTTATATCATTGTAAAAAACACAAAATCCTTTCAAAAACACATAAATAAAGTGCCACCAGTAATAGTGCGTTCAGTTTTCCCGTGTATACGGGACTTTTGTGAATGAATGAAATAACTGGTATATCATTAAAATATTATGTCAAGTCTTAGTCAAACTTGGGGTACATTTTGCATATAGTAGGCAACATACATTACATTCTTGGCCCTATAAATCGACGTCATACATGTGCGAGGTAGTGAAAGAGACATATTTACTTCAAAATTATTGCTAGTTTTAAAGCTATGTCGTCGATTGCTATAGAAATTGGATATACAATTTTGACACGTGATGTTTGCATCCCGTGTAGTTTAATTCAATGAGCAAAGCTTTCGATTATAAGCTCGAGTGCTCGCATTCGTTAATTGTCACACAAAATATGTAGGTAACGGTACGTGAAAATTTCCCGTTTTTATAATATAATTAATATGTAGGTACTTGAAGTTTGTGTTTTGTCCCATACTGACCGCCCGCGTCCGTCTGTCTGCCCGCTGCTGACAGGTGTTAAATCGTAGGAGCGACGTGCGCGCACCGTACCCACAGTAATTAGTCGACTCATGACGATTAAGTAATACTTACCTCAGGATATACCACGGAATATTGTAGTGGAACACTTGATTCGACATAAAGAAATGTATACACCAGATTATACAAACTTACAAAGGAAAGTCCGAATCAAATGACATTTCTGAGATGACTTTCATAGTTCGATTCGGTGAGCCTATTTTCAGAGTATCTATAAAGCCTCTGTACCTATATTTTACGAGATATTTTGGTTGTTGAAGCGGCGCGAAGCGTGTTTTTATGAAGATTTCTTGTCTGGTTTGGCGCAGCCTTGGCGCTTTAGATTCCATTTTTAGGAAAGGCTACCTTTTTATCTAAGTTCCAAAACCAAACAATTTATAAATTTTCTAAAAACTATATAAGTTTAGTTATTTTGTAGGTAATATTTCTGTATTAGATACATCACTTCAGACCGGAATGCAGTTCTATGCTCTCAAAATTATTATTTTTACTTAATCCGCTATTTAGGAAAATATACATTTTTATTTAATTTAACTATCGAGGATCAAACTTCGTTTTGTTTGAAGCTGGTAAGCGGTACTTGGTGTGAACGTAGCTTGCGTTACATACCAGGAAGCGCCTTTATTCGTGGTACGTGATGAAAAGTCCTACGAGAATATTGTTGTAATATGATACATTTTTTATGACACAGTATTTCTTAAGATTGTATTTTGGATGTAAAACATGAACTTTTTTGACGTTTTTTTATTGCAGTAGCATTTAAAAGTATTATGGCTATCGTAAGAAGTTGACGACCTCTGAGGCGTGGCGGGTGATTAGCCAGCTGAGGTGCGAGAGTAACGGGTTCGATCGGCGATGATGGATCAAAAAGTCTGTCAGTCAGTCGGTATAGATAGATAGATAGATAAATTGGCATGCTTTAGACTCAGCCTGAAGTTATTAATACTTACTTAATTTTAACTCTGACATTAACTGCGTTTCTTCCTCCGCAAAATTGATAAAATTTACGACAACATTAAACTTTTATTACCCGACTTCAAAACAGGAGGATATTACCTTCAATTCACATACATTTCATACAACCCTTGTTCATCTAACGGGCTTACATTCATCAAATAAGTATAGGTAATCTAGGCACATCCATTCACACTGGTTTACTATTAAATCAATGTCCTCCTTATATGTATTGCTGTGCTCGTCTGTCCGTCTGTCACGCGGTACGAAGAAACATAGCTCTCTCTGTAAGGACACGATTAACCACTATTGTGTATTTGAATGTCTTTAATTATGGAGATTTAATGTTTCTTAGATAAAGCTTATTGAATCTTAAGAGAAGTAATGAATACTTAAGATGCTGACAAGTCAAATAGGGTTCACTTAAACGCATTTTTAGTCAAATCTACTCAGCTAATAACAGTGAAAAAAATGTATGTTACTCATCATCAAAGGGTTTAAAAGAGTCAAAATACGATTGTTAGATAAGTTTTCTAGATAAAAAATAATCATGAAATTAACTTTAAAATACGTAAATATCTCTATTAAAAATTATCTTATCTTATCTTAAATAATATTATTATAAAGAGCCAAGTAGATTTATAGTTTACGCCTATGAAAATAATATTTATTTAGATATGGTTTTTCGTGATTTCCACTCACTTTTCGTTTGGCGAGCGCTATTCTGTCACCTTCTAAGATACTTAACCTTATTGTATTGTATTGTATTGTATTGTATTGTTATTTATTGGTAACATAAAAAGGTTACAGGTCATCAAAGTCAAAGTCAAAGTCAAAGTCAAATGTATTTTATTCATTGAAATCACAAGGATCATTTTGAATCGTCTTAAAAAATAAATTTACAGTTACTCCTGTTCCAACGCAACCAGACCTAGAAGAATCAGGCAACAAACACGGTCTGTTTTTCTTTTGATGATCCTTCTTACTACTAGGTGCAGAGCGCCTGTGTGGTGCCTCGAGAACAAGTTGAAACTGATTCAAGGAAAAAAGGAAAACCAAATTAAAAGCCTTACTTAGGTAGGCAGTCAAAAGTAAGATGATAGAGAGAATCAGCAAAAGTTCATAAGGCAGCACACACTACGCTTGATATACACATAAATAACACATCAGTAATAAATTATATGCAGGTACAGACATTGCAAATTGACAAATTAGGTGTCGAGGGGCAGAGCGACATCAGGCCACGCGGCTTTATCATTAACATAGTCATGTAGTGTGTAATACGCTTTCTTAATTAAATTATTCTTTATGTAAGATTTAAATCTTCGAATCGAAAGTTTAGAAGCACTTTCTGGAAGTTTATTATAGAACCGAACAGAATTCCCCATAAAAGACCCACTTACTTTTTTTAATCTAAATTTGGGAATACTCAGTTTATTTTTATTTCTCGTGTTAAAACAATGCACGTCACTTTTTTTCATAAATCTATCTAAGTGTTTATGTGTATATAATAAGGTTTCGTAGATGTATTGCGATATTACGGTGAGAATGTCAATTTCCTTAAAACGCTCCCTCAAGGAGTCACGTGGCTTCATTTTATAAATGGCACGTATTGCCCGTTTTTGTAAAACAAATATTGCTTGGATGTCTGCTGCTTTCCCCCACAGAATGATGCCATATGACATAACACTATGGAAGTAGCCAAAATAAACTAGCCTAGCTGTAGCTTCATCAGTAAGCTGCCTTATCGTACGAACTGCATATGCAGCGAAACTAAGTCTACCCGCAAGTGCCTCAATTTGTGGTCCCCACTGCAAACTTGCATCAATATTAAGTCCTAAGAAAACAGTAGAGTTTACAAGATTGAGTGTCTCGCCATTTACTTTAATATTAGTTGGGTAATGTTTTACATTTGGCAAAGTGAATTACCTTATATGAGTTAGATGGTGATATAATTTAGTTTTTGGCAGTGTCTCAATCAAGATTGATTATTACTGACTAAATCAAGTACAATACTCAAATTATAAATATGCATGGGTTATAATTCCGAGGGATCACGTACAGTACAAGAAATACGATAGGACAATATTTTCTCAATGGAAAATATATATTATATAAATAATGCTGGACAGTTCACAAAACATGATCTAGCCCCAAGCTAAGCAGAGCTTGTGTTATGGGTACTGGATAACTGATATACTTAATATAATACATTACATACATAGATAGATATACTTTATTTTACATATCAAAAAAAACAAAGTTACGTCTATTTTTTGCATATGCACAATAATCGAATTTGTTTATTTAAATGGTGCACAATGAGTAAAAAAATAGATAAATAAAATCAATATAACGTAACCAAGGGTTTACTGCAGGGGTTTTGTAAAATAATCTATATTTTACGATATATTCAATAAAAACCGATTTTTCGAGCGGCGCGAAGCATTTTTTCTTTTTGTATAAATATTTCTGCCTGGTGTTGGCGCAGGTCCAAATAAACAGAAAAAACAGTGTTGGACTAACGAATGAACATATAACACTGCTAAGAAAAGGAAAGTCACAATTTAATTCCGCTATCGACTCAAATAGTCGAACCTAGTCGAACACACAAATGCCATTTTAATAATCGACAGAAACAAAAGGCGGTACCTGATGAGAGTAATCATACAGCCACGTTCAGGAATTAGACGCTGCACGCCCAATCTATCGTACATCTTTACACCGCCAATTTAAAACACCACCAAAACTGGTTGAACCGTCCACCTGACGCACCTACCCAAAATAGCAGCATAATGCAGATTCACACGTGAACTAAGGTGAGAGCGATCTACCAGCGGCAAGGCCGAGAAAACGGATCAATTTAAAATGATACCTACCATCACGTAATAAGGTCAACATTCCCACGATCGCTGCTTAAGAGCACAATTAAGAAAGTATCCGATAAGGCTCGTTGGCTCGTCTGGGATTCAGGACCTTAATGAAAAATGATTAAGGTTGGTTTTGTTTTGGGTGGCGTTCGCGGACCGGTTCGTCGGTCGCGAACTTTTACCTATAAATTTGTGTCGGCCAGCCGGCATGCGGCGGGCACGCTTGTCTAGAAGCTCTTTGTAACAAGTGTTTTAGGTCACGAGTGGCTAGCGGGAAACAGCTGATTTATTATTGTCATAAAATACACTTGTTACACGTCACATTTAGCTAAAAGCCCCCGCAAAGTTAGCCATAGTGGCCGCATTTAGACCTCGTACGCGCAAACAACTGACCACATTTTTGTACGCACTGGCTACAGCCCTAGCTTATGGCTTTGACGCGCTGAGATCTCAACCGCAGCTTGTGGCCATGCCTACTAGCTGATCTGTTGTTCAAGTCACTTATTAATGAACGAATGAATGAATGAAAATACCATATTTCACACCCTACATACCACTTTATATAAAAATTATACATAACAAAAAAAAATGTTTATAAATAAATAATTCAAAATCGTAAAATCGGTGCGTGGTTGACTGACTAACTATCAACGCACAGCCTAAGCCGTAAGTCCTAAAGACTAAAATTTAGGAGGGTACATTCTTTTTGTAGTTTAAGGATGCCTAAGGAAGAAAGTGAAATTCATACAAAAAAGGGAGCAGCGGAGTGTTGAAGTTTATATGGAAAAAACACGTAAACAAAGTCACCGGCATTCTATTAGCTATAAATATTTTCTCATATAAGTGATATTTGTCTTTTTAAGATAAATGGATGCAATAAATTATATTCATAAATTTTTACTACTTTTATTTCGTTCAAAGAGTTAAAAACCTAAACAAATGCTGTTAACAGAACATATCGCAGAAAAGTAACATTCAGAACAAGTAACAAAGTTTTTGGAGTTTACTCCTTAAGAATCAAATTTCATATAAGGCCCCATAGTACGCAAATAGATGAGAAGTAAAAAAAAAAAAAAAAAAAATCGAAAAAAAAGATTAAAAAAATCGAGGTAAAATCGAGCGTTAGCATAAAGTGAAGTTGTTACTATGGGTGCAACTGCGCACATAGTAAACTCCGGTCGCGCGTCGGAACTGACACACGCCATCTTTTTTTTGTAATTTGTGTACTCACTGATGATGATAATGATGATGATGATGGATGATATGTTTTCGCTTCGAACCTATTCTATTTCTACTGTCGTAATACAATACCACGTGACATTTCGATTTGAGATTGTATTCTCTAAAGATAAAGCTAAATATAGCCTTAATAATATTATAATATCCAATAATAATAAGCTATAATAATATCCCTGTCCTTTGCTTTTTATATATAAAAGAAAAGGATGGCGATACGTTTAGTTATCTTTAGCTTCAGAGAATGCAACGTCAAATCACTACCATTGTTTGAGTTTTCTAATAGCGTTATTACTAATAGAATACTACTTTTTCTCCTTCAAGTTTTTCTGAGGCCGTAGACAAAGTAACATTCTAATAGCGATGTCGTTAGTAGAAAAGCCAACAATGTATGAGAGATTGACGTAACATATCGAAGGTTAGGTTAGGTTTCGATACAATAGTAATATTACAATACGTATATATATATATATTATATAGTATTGTATTACGATTGTAAAAATGGAATCGCTTCGAAGCGAATGCCACTTGGCTAGGCCGGCTGTTATCGTATCGCAAGTCGTTCCCGCTTTCGCCCCTGACTCACACCAAGCGAGTTCAAGCCAGGGACGATCTTCGTAGCATTTCACAACGAGTCAATTAAAGCTAGAATCATTACTGCAAATGTTCCTACTCTGCCCTGAGCATGCCAATTTTATGCCAGTTTCTGTGATATTTTGTATGGGAATCAGAATTAAATCAATACTAAGAGAGTAGACTGTGACCCACCGGGGGGCACCTTGGTGGGGCAAGGCAGAACCCAGAGTTATAATAGTAATAAATAAATAATGCTGGACAGTTCACACAACATTATCTAGCCCCAAGCTAAGCTAATCTAGAGCTTACGTACAACATTACAAAGATATTTTTGATTATAATAGACAATACCCAGATCACCCTGAACAAATATCTGCAGATCGTACAAATATTTGTTCCGAGGCGGGAATCGAACCTGCAACCTCCTGCGTCGCAGGCGAACCTTGGCCCGCCGCGCCACAGAGGTCGTCATTACTGATAACTGCCCCATTAGTGAGGTAAAGTGGACGATTAACAAGTAAAAGTCCACTGTGCCCCACCAATGGGGCGCAATGATGGGTCAAAGTGGAAGCATCCAACTTTTCGTGTTCCATCATCACATCATCATCAGCCATAGACGTCCATCAACTGCTGGACGAGATCTCCCCCATAGAAAGAAAGAAAGAAAGAAAGAAAGAAAGGTATTTATTTTGACCAAAACTGCACACAGAAACAATAAAAAAACACATAATATGTAAGTACAGAGCTGTGTGTGTGTGTGTTTTGTGCTGTGTGTGTACATAGAATGCAATGGGGACTATAATTAATAAATAAATAATGCTGGACAGTTCACACAACATTATCTAGCCCCAAGCTAAGCAGAGCTTGTGTTATGTGTACTATACAACTGATATACTTAATACAATATATTACATAGATAGATATTTTTAACCCCCGACGAAAAACTAAGGGGTGTTATAAGTTTGAAGTGTCTGTGTGTGTGTGTGTGTGTGTGTGTGTCTGTCCCATCTTAGCTCCCGAACGGATGAACCGATTTAGTTTTTTGTTTTTGTTTGAAAGGTGTATTTGTCGGGAGTATTCTTAGCTTTGTTTGATCAACATCGGTTCAGCCGTTCAGCGTTGGGGGTTTTTTTATTTTTACAAAATTAATTACTTGTTTAAGACAAGACACAGACGTCATCACACATATCCAGACAGACATTATCCATAATAATCACGCTTGGCAGGCGGATTGTCGATTGCAGTATTGTTGTTAAGTAGGTACTCAAGTGGATGCTGCATTACCAAATAAAACTTTCCGGCAACTTTTCTTGAATAGTTTAGAATTATTTAATCTTTGCCGATACGCGAAGAACTGCCATATTTTATAGTTACCAGGAAGTCGGCGGATGGAGGTGGTTAACTAAATTCGCGAAATCTTCTGTCTAGCCATAGTTTTCCTTCTCATGCTTCTTATAGTTCATCATCATTATCATCATCAGCCTATGGAAGTCCACTACTGGATAGGCCTCTCATATAGAATGTCACGACGAATAGTCTTGAGCCGCCTCCATCCACTGACTTCCTCCATCCTTTTATATGTCCTCTGTCCATCGAGAAGGGGATCTTCGCTACTCAAAAACTATATTCCCTAAAGGTTATCAGTTCTTTGAGTAAGTAAGTAAGTAAGTAAGTGAAAAGTTTATTTTGATACACCTTACACATAGTTATTTTTATATACAGTTTAATTATAATACGAGCATAGATAGATATGTATAGTGCTATCAAAAAAGGTCCGTGTCAGCATAATGCTGCAGTGACCTGCAGCGCTGATTTTCAGCACGGACCACGGTGAGCCACATGGCCTGCCTGTTGCCACTTTAACTTGCTAGTTCCGAGAGCTATGTCGGTGATCTTGGTTCTTCTTTGGATCTCCTCGTATCGGATTCTATCACGTCTAATAGTAACACAGTGTGAAAATACTTTGGTAAAAGCCTAATTCGTTATGCACCCCGCTTTTTACGGACGCGAGAGTGGATGTGTTTTACTTTGCGGTTATTTATGACCCCAGCTGGGGTCAGTGAGAGATTGCGAAAACAACACGATTTTGTAATAAATATAATGAATTTAACATATTGGTTAAGAAGAAAATATTGATTTAGATGCAGACAAAATTAATAGAAACTCGGGGTCGAGACTATGGGTCCGTGGGGTATAGAGACAGCGGGGCCCTTCGCGTTTTCAAAATTATTTCAGGACGTCTGGTCGAAACTACCCGAAAGCTGGCTCTTATCTGGCTCAAACCATTAGTATTGCCATTCAGCGTGGCAAAGCAGCCAGCATCTTAGGGACGCTTCCGTCTGGTAGTGATTTGGATCAGTTGAACTACCTTTAGATCGTTAGCAGCGGTCTTCAGGTAGCACAACTGTTAAAAATGTATTTTAAAAATGTTGTACATACCTACTTGTATTGGTTGTATTATTCTTTATGTAAATTAATTAATTCATGGTAAAAATTAGTTTTTTGTGAAAAATATATTTTTCCATGAATTAATGATTTCTATCGATATATTATTACTGGGAGCAAGCGTTGATGGTGGGCAGGCAAGGCGGTGATGAGCTCACCACTGGTCACGTCTATGTTCCTATAATTGTGCTACCCACGGTAAAGACTCTCTTTGAGACCATAAAAGGCGGGAAAAAGGCGTGTGTCTAAAAAGTAAATATCTAATTATACAAAAAATTATAAAAATATCAAATTCTACGACAATTTAATACATAATTACGAGCTAATTACCATAAAACGAACGTAATTAAGTCAATAAATACATTAAAATTAATCAAAAACCACTAACACGGCTATAAAGTTATTTTTCAGTTTAATGAATATGTCTTAGAGAAATTAACACCTTGCATTGACTATAAATTCTAAAAACCAATACAAAATGGTCCATATATTGGTACTGCTTAGTATTTTCAGTAGAGGTCTATTAAAATGGTTTTAAAAATGTATCTTAGATCTAGTAGTCATGTTTCAATCAGAGATTTAAATTTAAAGCAGTGTATGGTTTCATTTGAAACTTCTATTTGAATTGAATTTCATTTGAATTTTCTAATTAGATAATGAAGAATTTCGTCTCTCTTTAAATTTTTATGAGCTTTTCCTAAACATAAATTAAATTTGATCAAACGATTTTATATCCAGTCTGTAAAATAGAAGCAACGCGTGGCCCGAGAGCTGGCTCTTATTTGGCTCAACGCATAGGTTCTGTTCCAAAACCAAAACCACCACCACCACAACCAAAACCAAAACTGTTCCATTCAGCGTGACAGTGCAGCCAGCATTTAAAAGTCAGTCGCCTCCGTTGGTGATTTGTATCAATTGAGCTATCTTTCGATCGTTTGCAACGGTTTTTAGATAGCTGAACGCTAGCTGAAGGGTGGAAGTTGACTGCTTTTGCTTTCACCATGCGTACCAAGCCGCGGGCAAAAGGCTTGTATTCCATATTCAAAAAATGTTATAAAAAATAATTATTCAAATTATCAGCGTAATCTTCGATCAATAATACAACTAGATGTCAGGTCGGCGCAAAAATACTTATCGGAGAATAACAGCTCACTTCAAAAGTGAGCTCTGTTTTTTATTTGTATTTGTGAGAACTTTATTTGTAGCTGTTTAAGGTTGATTTCACACTAAATGTTGTTTAAACTATGTCTTTTCATTTCTAAGTGACAGGAGTAATTTATTGCTTTACTCGTTTTTTGTGACGAATGATCGTAGGGGAGAAGGAGGGACATTAGGACACTTTTTACGTAATATGTCCAGTTATTTTGTAATAATTTTTTTGGTGCATTTTGTGCAGTAAAACCTATGTTTGTATTTTACCTTTACAATACAATAATAAAATAAACATATTCATTGAGTAGAATAGGTAAAATTTTAATTTTAGTAAGTCCCTGACAATGTCCCAAACTGCCCCCCTTCCGGGGCAGTTTAAGAATTGTGATTTTAATGGCCATAATAATATTAAAAACTTTTTATTTATCAAATATGCTTATTTATTAAAATTTATTTGTTTAAGCATCTGAAATAAATGAAAACACCTAAAGTGACACAAAGTTTTTTAAATGGTGCCTGGGGGTTGGTTAGGACACATACATAGACAGTACATGTCCTAAAGTGCCCCAAAATATATGTCATAACCTACCCCAAGGCGCCATTTAAAAAACTTTGTGTCATAAAACAATTGTTATATAATTTGAAACTAATACGTTTAGCTCTATCCATGTATAGATTCCCAAACTTAACAGAAAATATAAAAAAACATATAATTTATTCTCATAATGAGCAAATAAACAAATACGTAGTCCAGAGGAAAAAATTACACCAGCCACTGAAAATCCCGACCTGTTAATAAGTTAGTTTGACAGCTGACAGCGTGGCGAATGACATGTGACGGTTTGTAGTAGTAGTTTTGCCATTCTAAAAATGCATTTTCTACTAAAAAAATGTCTACGGTTTTGGAGAAAACTCCAATGTCTAAAGGTGCCCCTGTCCTAAGCTGCCTCCTTCTCCCCTAAGTATAAGATAATATTTTGAAGATTTGCTACTTTATTGCTAGGTGTCATGGTTGTAATTAGGTTGAACTTAAAACGGTTTTAAAACTTTTGTTTCAGTTCGTTAGTAAACAAATATAGCTGTATAAGTATATGCATACCCACGCGGATGGTATTTAGCTTTGATTTTGTACGTGACCCGAAATCTAGTTGTATTCTTGATCGAAGGCATATATTCACTGTCTCTTGAGACTTCGTGTCGTATACCGTTTTACATCAATGGTATGTTTATATTAGCATTTAAATCCATTTCTTCATGCCTTGTATTTCAATTTTGATATCTCCTGTGTGGTCTGACATTTATGTCCGAATTTAGTTTAATTTATTTGAAAAGCCATTAGACAATTTGCTACTATAGCTTCTAGTGACTGAGACTGGAATCTCAAATGGAGAGAAATACATAAAATTTACTGTTTTATATGTTAATGCGTAAAATCACCGTATAATGAGTTTTTAATTTAATTTCTAAGAGCCGATTGCCATCGGATTTTGGAACATATAATTGACAAATTGCACTAATTTAATGAATTAACTTTTGCTGATTCTCTCTAAGCATCTTACTTTTGACTTCCTACCTAAGGTTTTTAAGTTGGTTTCCCTATGGTTGGTTTAAGACAACAAAATAAACGTTAATCTTCATCATACTACCAAGGGCACGATAGAACCCTAAACAAGATTTCGAGAAATTTTCTGGATAAAAAAAAACAACTAACCTCTACAATGCGCTTATAACGTAAATATCTCTATTACCCATTGATAAAATTAAAATAATATTATTATAAAGGGCATCGTAGATTTGTATCTTCGATTACGCACCAAATATTTATTGAAATACTGTTTTTCGTGATTTTCGTCCACTTTTCGTAGCGCGAGCGCTGTTTTGTCACTTTCTAAATAACCTGAACTTTACTGAGTTAGATACCTAGTAACATAATTCGGCTGTTGTCTGCCTCGTAAGCAGTTTCTTATAGAGCGTTGCTATTGACAAGGCTTCGCTGATTTATGCGGTCCAGCCCCCGGAATGAATAAAGAACTGGCTATGGGCAGGCCATTTGTCTCCATCCTTTATGGTAAATGGGAGATTTAGAGCCACTATCTGGCCTGAAGGAGTTTTGCTTATGAACATTTATGAGGTGCTTAAAAAAGAAATAAATCTACCTAACTCTAGGCTACTGGAGTTTCATGATTTTAATACGCTTTGGCTATACGATATTCTTACAAAATAAATACGGAAAAGACTCGCGTCCTGGGGCTTCCGTACAATTGTTTTGTATAATTTGTCTTATATGCCGAATAAGTGGATTTGTTAAGCTTTTTCTTAAAATTTTCAACATCCCGATCTAGGGGTAAAAATAACGAAATTCTCAATTCTTGAACAAACCCATAAGGGCTTTTTGAGTGTATATAAAAATATTTTTGACATATGGTATTTAAGTCATTTTTGAGAAAAAACAGTATTTATACTGTTTTTTCTCAAAAATTAAATTTGAATTGGAAATTGGAAATTGGAAATTTTCTCAAAAATTTTTTAACCGTCCGTCTTTCTGTCTGTAAATTTACAGACAGAAAGACGGATGGTAAAAAAAATCATTTTTTTGGGTACAAAACCCAGAGTAAAATTAACCTAAAATTCTAAAGTAATTTAAAAAAACCTTGGTAAATAACGGACAATCTAAAGTATAGAACTCATAATGATCCGTGTCTTTTAAAAAGTAAAAAAGAAACTACACCGGAACTAAAAACAAATGACAAATCACGTCGCCCTATTGGCAATATTTCAAAAAGAGAACATTAAACTAAAAACAGCAATACCACAACATTAATAACTAAGTGAAAATACCCATAATGTCCCCCTTCCTACGACAAAACAGAGGAAACTATTTTTGTCGAACAAAAAATATTTCCGGATAAAGATTTATTTGGTTCACTCTTGTAGACTCTGAGTAATGATAAGCAAGCTATAGAAAGTCAAAGCAAGTTTACTTGCCCAGTTCTATTGCATCTATAATTATTTTCATAAAAAAGGCATGATTTTTTCCCCAATACAAGATTTTATAATATTAGTGATTGGGACCGTGTGCTGATCACAAAGAGCCTAAACATGGCCACAGTCTACTATTATCCATCGAGGAGTTCCGTTGTCCACCTTATGTCTCCATCATCAGACCAGCTCGCTGTCACCATCATATTGTATTGCCAAATGTAAGTTAATTAAAGTTTCAGTTCGGTGGCCGTCTTACTAAAACTTTGGTAGAAAATTTCCACCAATTTGTAAAGTCACGCAATACACTTTCATTTCATTTCACCATACTTGTGCTCTTTAAACGAGGTACATTGGTTCAAATGCCACCAAAATAACACAAAATAACTAAAAAAACACTAGGAAATAAAATGAAATAAAAGTAGACGACGTATCTTTTCGAAAATGGCGGGAAAAGCGAATGCCCATCGCCTTAGTAGGCTTTTGTTAATCCACGGGGGAGACATCCAAGACAACTATTAGTAATACAGTATATCTATGAAAATAGATAAACAGGTATCAATAGGTACAGTTCATACATCAGTTGCTTACGATTGTAAGATTCAATGCATAGTTGAGTTAATCACTCTGTCTTTGTAGACGTCCCTCCGTATAAAACGCGTGAAATGAAGTGTTTCCCCCACCCTCCTGCGGCTCCTGATGCACTCCCAGATTTTTATTGCTCAATTAATCCACTAAATTATCGGTGATTTGCCTTCTCACTCGTGTAAGAGTTCTGAATTTATAATATGGTTTATCTTTCCAATCCTCATTATATTTATATTTTACCCGGAAGGCAGTAGGAGCTAGGGTTATGTTTTTCGGGCGTATTTTACGTGTGTATGTCTGTCTGTTCTTTAGTCCGCTTCTGTAGCCTAAACGACTTGATCAAGTTTGATAATTGAGGTGCTTTTGAATTTGTCTCAGCCAGGCAAGTGTCATAGGATATATACAGTGTCATAAAGTCACTAGGGGGCGCCGCAACGGACGATGGAAGTTGATCGACTTTTTATTGAAAATTGTTGGATGAATAGTATTTGTTCGGATGTTTGACGCGTATTTTCTAGAAGGTATAACAACTTGAATACATTTTTTAACACAACACTGCTTGGGGTAATTTGTACCAAGTTATGCCATCTAAACACTGGTTTAGCCCTTTTAGCATATGAGGTTGAACAATGTTTTAAAAATAGAACATCGATATTTGAACTGTCTTACAAAATAATACATTTTTACCGTCACAAAAGTTTAATTTGTGATCAGTATTTAATAGTACGTAAAGTATTACGGCTGTGTAATAGTAGTTAGATATCAGTAGAATACGCCTATCAACCATTCAAGTGGTCTTGCGGTCAATCAATAACAATAAAAGGTCCACAAAAAGTCATTCTCCTCACGTACGGGCGGTCGTCGCAAGTCCATTTCGGAAATTGATACACTGCCTATCCTATTACTATGACATAAGGTCCATTTTTATTTAAATATTTTTTGCACTGTCCAGTATGAGCTGACCTCGGAGAATTTGTAGATCTAGTAGGTGAATGGGGTCTCATTAAAATGGATAAGCGTTTTCTTAGGTTTCATGAGCTTCTGGTACGAATTGCTTGAAATTGTATTAGTGTGATAGTGTGGGGGACGTGAAATATTGTGTGAATTGGATTTACTTTTTGTTGTCAGCAAAAAACTTGGAACTTGATCGTATTTCCTTCTCTAAGACAATACGATTTCTACTTGTAACTTGGACTTGTATAACATGACTATATGTAGTTAAGGCGCTATAGGTTCAGCGAAAGTTTTAGTATGAGGCGAAGAAGTTTTGTAAAATTTTGTTGATGAATTCAGTACCTCAATTAATAATTAATAAGTTACCAAATGTTTCAAAAATTAAAACGTGCAAGAAGTAAGTCTAAAATTGGATTTCAATTTTCTTTGATTTTTTATCGCGTGAAGTAATTCAAATGTATTGAATGCACTAGCTTCAAAAAGCTTAAGTATTCTTACATATTTCCATACATATTTTTCTTCACCGAAACTATAAGAACTCTTAATCAAAAACTTAAAAATTATAGAGTTCATTATACACATTTCGTTAATCTATACCGCCTTAACAAGCAACATTGATGGTGTTTTTACAGCATCATCAACCAGTAGCCGTCCACTATTAGACATAGGCCTTGTTTATATAATGCCATAGCGCGCTTTCGTCGTTATAAGGCCGTCGCCTTGGGCCACCTCCACACCACTGCGTTGTCTGGTTCAAGGTCACCACTCAAGATCCTTTAATCCCCATCTGGTATCGGTTATGCGAGCTATACAGCAATGTTTTTACATAAATCATTTAATGATGCCTAAATTGATATAAAACTGAGGTATCATAAATGAATGTCCGTCAAACATAACCCTTTAACTACAAATGTTGGGCCAACAATACCTACCGATCAGATAAGCACTGACACGACGTAGGCGGAGCGGGGGGCGTCACCTAGTGATATACGATACTGTATCGACGTAATTAATTAACATAACTATGCTTAGTAATTTGCAAGTTATTTGTATCGTTTATATAAGCTATGGCGAAAGTTTTGTGGAATGTGGAAGTTTGTTTTTGTGTTTTGAGTTCCGCATGGTAATCTCTGGTTATAAATATACAGTGTGTCCCACGGACAAGCTACTTGGAGGACAAGTACTTTAAGTATTGAAGTTAGAAAGTTTTACATAATAGAGACTTTACTTTATTTTTAAAGTAACTAATACTGCATTCAAGGATATTCAAAAATTCACTTACCTAAGACGGAACTGGAACCCGCCTAATTTAAATAAGACACAGAAACGTGTCTTATTTTATAATTTTCTATGTTACTGAGAAGGAATTGCTCCTTGTAACTTACCCTTTCAATTGGTATCATAAACATACATTTTTTTTTTATTTAGAGTGTTTGATTCCTGGGTTACGCTAGTGACTTTTTTAATATCCTTGAATGCAGTATTACTGACTTTAAAAAAAAAACGAATTCTTCATTATGTGAAATTTCCTAACTTCAGTATTTAAACTATTTGTTCTCCATGTAGCATGGACGTGAGACACACTTTATATAATTTATTTGAACATCTAATAATGTCATTATCTAACGGTAGCTACTTCGATTACATTTAAATCGCATACTTTAAGAAGATGGCAAGCATTAAGGACATAAAACTAGGTACTGTTCTAATAAACTAGATGCACCTAGTAAAGATAGGCATGCATCCCTTTAAGGGATCCATCAGCAATATGAGACTTAAATAAAAAAATAAACTGTAATAACGCGTAGGAACAACAGTTTTTCTCTATAATTCTTCTCATCCTCCTTTTTGAAATGTTATTGAAGTGGACAATCCCTGGCGCCAAATACTACGCATGTTTTTTGTTTTGCTTGTCTGCATGCTCGGTGGTGGTTTGGTTACTCTTGGTGGTGGATCTTTAAGTCATAACAATGTACTAACCACAATCTTTCTGTTCTGAGCATAATTCACCCAAAGTAACCAGTTCACTAGCTATGTACGGCACTAACAAATTGGAGCACCGCCTGGGGTGCGATGGACCGACATGGACGCTGTAAGTATTAACATTTTTATTTTTTAGTGTAGTTTCACAGTAAGCTTCTTTTTATATTTCAAATCGTTTTATTCAGCACATAAAGTTTCCACGCGCGGTACTCTGGGCCAACAATTAAAGAGTGTTTTATTAATAAAAAGCCAATGGTAATAAATCTTAGTAAGGAAAACGATATGGATAAAAAAGCAGTTTACTAAACAATCTTTAGTATTTACTAATATTCATTTGCACTTTGTAGATAGATTTGTGTTTTTAATTTTTGTCACTAATCAAAATACCTACTAAAAACTTAACCCTACTTTATCGCGTTGGGTTTGCGAGACCCCACTACGGAGAAAAGGGGCTAATAAGTGAAACAGAGATTTATGAGCGTACAGATATGCAAATAGAAATTTGCGGTCCCTCGCCAATAAAAAGACGCGAGTCCCTTCAGGGGACTGTTTGTCCAACTGTCGGGATGACGACTTATAATTATTTCGGCCCTTTGCATAGATGGATGTGCCTTTTAGGTTATTTCATAATTATTTACTGTCAATTTTTGGTTTCAAAAGATACTCGAATTGCTAAGATCAATGACTCGTTTCAAAAAGGTATATTTTTTCAGCTCACCATTGAAACTAATTCAGAAGTGTAATTCTTTAAGCTCTTCTTCTTTTATTTGTAGCTTCTGTGGCGAAACATGGTTGTCTCATATGACAGCATGAAATTTATTAATAATTTCATGTCTGTTCAGTTCAGTTCAGTTCTTGAACAAGTGGCCAAAACGAACAGTCAAATTCTTATCTCTAAAATTGATGGGTGATGTTCTGTCACCCAAAGGAGTAACATGTAGTCTCGCCATTCATGCCACAAGTCTAAACATAAATTAAAAAACAAAAACCCTAGAGTAGGTTGCTTATTTGTCTCACAGACTACCCACTTACTCATTCGCGTTATAGTGCTCCGCCATTCGTCATAAAATTTTGGTACTTTTTGGAGTGTAGTATACGGAAAGATGCTAGCAGAATGGAATTGCTGTAGCTAGTGAGATTACTTGAAACAAAATATACCAGATAACACAATACTTACGCCATCGTAAAAACAAGATGATTCTTGGTAGCCCATAACACCGTTAATCTTTACCTTTATACCGATTCAGACTAGAATTAGTGCGGTAATCTGATTCGTGACGTCACAGCGCCGCGCCGGTGCGAATAATTAGCAATCCCCTACAAAGCCGAAGATAACTGAATAACGATGCAGTACACGATAACCCCGGTGTAAGGATTTTGTAAAACAAGGGGGAGAAATCTAAAGATGTTGCTTTTTAGAAGTCAAATGTCCTTAGATTATTTTGTTAGGACTGAGAAGTTTTCCCAGTGTAATTTTAGCATTATTTATCCCTCGCTAGACGGCGTTAACAGTAAATATTTCAAAATACGTAACTATCACAAAGATATTTTTCACTAGAAACGGGAAATTTAACATGATTTTTGAGTTTTAATTGTTCCCGATATTTCGGCACAGTTGCATGCGCCATGATCAAAAAACTCAAAAATCATGGTTATTAAATATCCCGTTTCTAGTGAAAAGTATGTACATAACCATGATACCACAAAGATATTAATTATTACATAATTTTACAGGATTTTGTACTTATTTTAACTATTTATTTTGGCTAAACGAAGTTCTCTACTGCCATCATAAATTTTAACAAGCAGGTAAATGCCAATAGTTACGCGAGTGCCATCTCTTGACGATGAACGAACTAAACTGACAATGACACTTGGAAAACTCCTCATTGCTGAGCTATGGTGGAATTTGCTTCTTACATCAATTTAATTTCCAGTGCATGAATAACAGAACAACAAAAAAGTAAAAAAAAAACAATTAAATCATCATCAATTTAATAATTCCTGCGTAAAACATTCATAAACTATCTATTAAAATTCAGCTACAAAATATGAATCATTTCAAACTTCAATCAACCCGTCGTCGTGTCGCGTCGGCCGGACAGGCCCCAACCCCAACAGACTGTTAATACTGACCAACGACCTAACGAGCTGTGACCACATGAATATGCAGGCAAGGACGAATTCATTAATATTTTACACCTCCGATTGGGATTAAAAATGCTGTATTTTGCTTTATTTCTGAAAGGTACAAAAACTTAAATTCGGTCTATAACTATAGGTTTTTTTTACTTAGTTTTCTTTGAGCTCAGATATTTTGATGGGTATGATATCGGAATTTGAAAGTCTTGGGGAAAAATACGTTGGAGAAATCTGAATACATAGAAAACTGAAATTGGTGTGATTATAAAATTTTCTTGCTGTCGGGTTCTATGCTGATATAAGGTTTCTACTACCTACATGGTTATTTATCAGGCTAAGTATCTGGTTCGATAACAAATGAGAACGCTGTGTGTGGGAAGAGAAGATAAATCATTAAAGTCGACTATCTATTAAACGTATTTCGAGACAAGAATTTTGAATTCGATGTTTTTAAATGAAGTCATTACGACAAAATCTCAATATTTTCTCGCACAAATACCAATAAACCGTTTAAAATCCAATAATTTATTTCTATCACAATGCGCTATCAAAATAACAGTGAGAACGTAGGCGGAGTTAATCGGAACAAAATTATAATGTTACACGTGCGCCCGCGCATTCAGTGGCGGCGCCGAGAGCGACATCTGTCACTCCGCAATTACGCTGGATTTATAACTTAATCACCCGTTTGACGTGCACGATTAATACTCTGTGAAAATAATCACATAGTTTTTTGTCTCCGCTGTAATCAGCGGTGAATGTACAATAATTTTCTTTTTACCGTCGCGTCGCCACGTCAGCCGTTTCAACACGAGCTGCAGTTTAGAGTTACTGATAAACGGTACTGAGGTTTTTGTTGTGGATATAAGTTACTATGATAAAAACTCATTATTTTTAAATAATTATACGTTCGAAAATTCACATAATGATAGGGAAAGTAACATTGACAATGGGTCGGAGAGCATTGTAGAATGACATTGACGTTTCTTTTTTATTGATTGGTGGTCAGGGGTGCAGGGGTGTCAACTCAACGTGTCGCGGCTCAAGTGACGTGTGTGCAGATACGATTATCTGCACCCCTAGGGAATGTCAGATAAAAAAGTGCATACATGTTCGGCGAGGTTGCGGAACAATTTGATTACTTTTTTGACATTTTACAATTTGTTAGGGCGCGGGCGTCAAGATCGAACTTGTTTCGTTGCCCTAGAGTATTTATCATAAAAATAGCATTTGTGTGCACTTAATAACGTAGGGTTTTCCAAAACTCAAATTATATAAAGCAATTTGTTTTCTCACAAACTTTCATACGTTTTTTATACATTAAGTTTAATTTATGAGTTTTTTTTTTCTTCACGCAGGTGACATGTTACGGTGAACAGTCTATTTTCAATATAATTTGCAACGTTACAATCCTTATAAGCAGTCAAAGTCAAATTAAATTAGTCCTTTATCCTATGGTAATAAGCTGTCATATAGTTAGGCAAGTTTGTAAACTTTAAAATGTATTTATTGCATAAAATCTTTTTTAAATTAATAGTACATTATGGTACAAGTGTGTAGTGGTGGTGATTACCGCTGAGGCGCCATTGAGACCCGAGCCGTTAGGTGAGGGTCTTAAGAGAGCCGAGGACAGTAATCATCAATACACACGTTTATCGAACGACATTTTTCAACACACTTGTGAAGAAAATAAGAATAAAACAGAAATACACACTCTCTGTAAATATTCAACTCTCTTTATAACTCACTAGTGAACTATAGCAATGAAAAAGTCACAGTTTGATTACAGGTGTCATTATGTGCCTAATTGCGGTGAAATTAGAGCCACTTTATGAGCGATTGTGTTGAAAAATTACTTTTTTGTAATTAACTTAACAACAACATAATAATATTATATTCTTATGCGTGAAATAAAAAAAAAACAAAGAAAATTTAATGTTTAACATTTAGAATGACTTTATTATTTCAATCCTACCATTAAATTTCCCAATCGTACCCCATTGCGGATGACGTCACAAAGCAAGTCGCGGTTGGGTCGCGGTCGCTCGGACCGCGAGGGTGGCACCCCGCGCTGTAGGGTTACCACCGTGAAGTCAACAGGATGACTGCGGTTTCTCGTGGATTTGTTTGTTGTGGCGCTCATTATTGCGAAAGCTTTTGGACAAATTAAAATAGAGTGCCAATCATAAATTGGTTCTGAAGATTGAAATAATTTTAGGTAAATTAAACTAATTGGGCCATTTTATTTACTAGTAAGTATATGTTAGTAGTAGAAAGTACTACCGCCATACCTATTTCTGTCGCAAAGCAGTTGTGGTCGCATTGCTGTGTTCCGGTTTGAAGGGTATGATTGCCGGTGAAATTACATGCACATGAGACTTTTGTCTCAGGGTGGCGGGCGCGGTGCAATACTACATAGGGTGCGTCATGCGTCCTAGGTGGACGTGACCTATGTGATAATGCACTGTTCATATGCAGAGGGTACCACTTAACATCAGGTGGGCCGTCTGCTTGATGCGTCATTACAAGTTGTATAAAAAAAACTCTGTTATAAAAGTTAATTAGTTAGTCAGTTAAGTAATGCCACTACAAAAATAAGTCATTCATATGAAGAATCAGGTCAACAAATATCACTTTCATATGTTGCTGATAAAAATCTAAATCCCTTCCACCAAAATGTATATTGCGTCATCATGAAAACCACAACACAAAAAAACTGACAGTAAGTTTTTTTACAGATCTCTTTTCATTTTTTTTCGTCCTCTTGATCACTCTTGATAAAATCTAAATAACTTTAAAAAACAAATAACCTCTGAAAATCTAATCAAAAATATATTAATTTGTATAGCAAATTGCTCTCACCCAAAAATAAAAACAATTAAAACGACAAAACTGTAATGAGAAAGCGAATATTACCGAAAAAAGCTCATTAAAAAGTTCTCTCTTTAATTTGAGCGAGTCGTGATTCCCGCCGCTGCGAACTTCCTTTTGTGCCTGTTTAATTGAGGAGCTCTGCAGAAGCTGAATTAACCAAATGAAGGCGACATACTGGGACTTTTACCTTTTCCTACGTCGCGTCGGTTTGTCGCGTCGGTTTCCTACACGAACGTACAGTCGTAAAGAAAAATCATATCTCTCTATCGTCGGCCGTTAGACGTCAACGGTCGGACGAGACCTCCTCCATAGAATGCAATAGGGGATTTACCATCATCAATACGCATGGCCGGCGGATTAGTGATCGCAGTATTGGTGTTGAGTACTCAGGTGGATGCTGCTGCTTAATGGTGTAATCCATTAGTCGGCTTTTACGACATCCATGATAGAAGACAGAGCGTTATGTTTTAGACAGAAACTCTCAATTGTCTACTTATACAAATAACAGCATCATTATTAATTTTACAAGTAAAATTATTAATATAAAATATCTAAGTATTTTCGAGAAAAGTCTCTTCTGAAAAACAATAATTAGAACATTTCTAACTGCTATCCTGAAACGCATCAGCGACTGTACAATTGAACATAAGGAGCTTCGTGATCGGCGCCTGCGCACGATGCCATTAGCGCTCCGTGGGCGTAATTAAAAGAGTTACAATACACTGTCCTCACACAGAATAACTCGTAGTACTTACTGTACAGAAAAAACACTACAAACAATGTACGAATCTGTGCCGTTGGTATCCAACCTAAGAATAGACCCCTCCGTCCTTTGGACTTTGTAAAAACCAACTAAGGGGGTTACACCAGGGGTTGGGTAGCAGCATCCACCTGAGTACTCAACTCCAACAATGTGATCACCAATCCACGTGGGGAATAGGTATGGCAAATCCGCCCATTCAAATAAGATCTGTATTGACCCACTGTATAGACCCATGTTTAAGATTTTTTCGATCGAGGATATAATATAAATCGTAGGCGAAGATGCGGGTTAGAATACCGCAGGAACGGAATTTCTGGGTCACGTTTAAAAATAAAAATCGTGTTTAGATAATATCCTGAACTTCTATGTGTTTTTTTTCAGAATTTACGCCATTAGTACTACACCGACGCATTCGCATCCCAAAGTGAAATGATAAAATAACATGTCTCGCTCTAACTCCAGATGACTTATATAGTTGCATCCTTATCGTCACAGTTCCGCACTTCACTACCGCATGCGAATGCGTCGGTGTACTTAAGGCGTTAAATCTCAGTTTGAATGAAATAAAACTTGTTTTTTAAAATGTATGTATGGGTAACTGAATCAAAATATAAGTATGTAAAAGTGCAATAAGTGATCGTATCACTGAGAGAAATCTCTTTTAGACAACCTTAAAATAAATTTGAGAAAACTAGAAAGTCAGCATCAGAACACACCTATTTGTAGACCGATAGAATTGCTCTCATTCAAGAATTGAATCTTAAATCAGGGCAATAAAGCTCATATAAAAGTGAAACCTGATTAGAAGTGACACAAGCTTGACACGGTCCAGGGGAATTAAAACAGGGGAATTAAAAACAAGGGAATTAAAACAATTAACTCTCCGAATTGAGCACAATGGCGGAGCGCGCACGACTTACAAGCGCTAGTTCGCGATCGCAAGAAATTGGATAAATTAGTAGTTCTGATTAGTATCGAGAAAATAGGATGTTGAAGGTATTTAAGTCTAGTCCTGTTTCCTTTCCATAGGTTTTAGAACTGAAACTTTGTTGCGGCACTGTGAAATTCTAAACACAATTCACCAGTGAATGACGATTTTGGTGTGTAAAATTTTTTCTCTCGCTTTCCTGCAATCTGTCGGAGTGATTTCGTGAAAAGGGACGGAAGCGCGCATTTTTCCGAGAGGTTGGTACTATAAGCCATGTTGATTATTACCAAGGAGGTGAGATGTCAGAAATCGCGCTTTTTCCGAGAGGTCGATACTATCAGCCCCTTATTACCAAGGAGATGAGATGTCAGAATGATGTGAGTGTTACATAGTTATGCGACTACTGTAAGGTTTTTTTTTTTATTTAAAACTTTATTCTGTTGCCTAAAATCATGGGCCTCAAAAATTTATATCGGGTCTAATGAAAAAAGTAGACTGAGCTTACCTATATAGCGTGGAAATTGTTCCAAGCAAATTTGGGTGAGTAGTTTTCAAAATGTCATTGTCAGTTTAGTTCTTTCATCGTCAAGAGATGGTACTCACGCAACTATTGGTACTTACCTACTTTTTAGTTTAATCATGGCAGTGGAGATCTTCGTTCAGACAACGTAAATAGTTTTAAACAAGTAATTAATTTTGTAAAAATTAAATAAACCCTCAACGCAATGAAACGGCTGAACCGATTTTGATTAAAAATAGCTAAGAACACTCCCGACTAATTCACCTATCAAACAAAAAAAACAAAATCAAAATCAGTTCATCCGTTCGGGAGCTGCGATGCCACAGACAGACCAGACACGTCAAACTTATAACACCCCGTCGTTTTTGCGTCGGGGGTTAAAAACACAAAATCTACAGTTCCTGTAGCTGTATAGGCAAGTACTTCTTTTTTTTGGCAAATCATTGGAATACTTTACAATATCGTGCCAATAAAAATTATTGCACATTAAAATTTCAACTTTTTCGCCCCATTATCCTGCATGCACGTTTGTACGTAACTGTACCAGGAAGAGGCCGAGTCAATTTGCGAAAATTAATTTTGTAATGAGAACGGTATTGACATTTGTATTGGACAAGTTGGTAGCACTGATTTATTCGATGACGTGGATTGGTTGATTTATTCCGACGAATTGTAGGTAATGAAGTGATTTATTTTAAATACATTTTGAAGTTTACATATTATAGTACTTGTATTCCAATAAGTTAATTAAAAAACCGGCCAAGTGCGAGTCGGACTCGCGCACGAAGGGTTCCGTACCATTATCTACAAAAACGGCAAAAAAAACACGTTTGTTGTATAGGAGTCCCCTTAAATATTTATTTTATTCTTTTTTTTAGTATTTGTTGTTATAGCGGTAACATAAATACATCATCTGTGAAAATTTCAACTGTCTTACTATCACGGTTCATGAGATACAGCCTGGTGACAGTGCTGCCTCTTACGGCTGCCATGACGACCCATGAGACAGAATACATACAGATAGACAAACAGACGGACATGAACGACGTAGACTTAGTAATAGAGTCTCGTTTGGCACCCTTTGGGAACGAAACCCTAAAAGGGCCAATGAAGTGCAAATAAAATTTATATCCATCGTTTAGTTCACAGCTAAAATTCCCCGTAAAATCTGATCCCGTTATTCTATACCATAAATCAATCAGCACTGCATAAAAAACGTGTGCTAATCGAGCCGTCAAATTGGGTTTTCAACGTTTAAGCTCGTTCTGTGAAAGTGCTGAATCGCACTGACACCCTATAGCCGGGGGTGAAGCGCCATTTTATTTTTTCACGGTACTGCAATTCTATTAGGGCCTGTTAATATCTGCCCGCATTGGAGGAATGACGTTATACTGAGATTGGCCACGCTTGACTTTTTGAAAATCGAATGTATTTTAATTTGCTGTTTTGTCCATTTATTTTTGATGAGAAACATCTATTGGTGCGCATTGGCAGTAAAACTAGTAGGAGTGTCTAGTAGTAGTAGAGCTTTTTTGTGAAAGAGTTCGTTCGGGGCCGTACTACCACCAAATCTATTTCTGCCGCAAAGCAGTAGTGCTCGCATTGCTGTGTTTCGGTTTGAAGGTGCCGGTGAAATTACAGGCACATGAGACTTTTCATCTTTATGTATCAGGGTGGCGGGCGCAGTGCTATGCCACATAGGGTGCGTCCTAGGTGGACGTGACCTATGAGGTAATGCACTGTTCATAGGCAGGTTACCGCTTAACATCAGGTGGGACATCTGCTTGTTCCGTCATTCAAGTAGAACAAAAAAAAACTACTCTTACGCCGTGAATTCTAATCACACTAATAATGATAAATGCAAAAGTTTGTGAGTGCGTGCGTGTGTTTGTTACTTCTCCCGCTGAAACGGCTGGACAGATTTGGATGAAATTTGGAATAGTGATAGTTGTACTTCCGGAATAACACATAGGCACATTTTTATTCCGATATTCCCATGGGATTGAGACGTATGCGGGTGAAACCGCGGGGCGCTGCTAGTATTAATATAGATAATTATTGTTATTGTATATATATTTTATGGTACCTACTTAATGAATAGTTTTTTCAGCTTCTTTCATACATAAAGATATAATCCAATCTTCTCTCTTAATAATGAAATACTCGTAAAGTTAACGTACATACATTAATTAGGTGGGTATATCATTTAAAATCTTAAATTATGATGAATAGATCCACAAAAGTGACTCAAAAATCCATAAATACGATGAACGCGTTCCACATTCATTAATTTGAACTTTTTTAATCAGTTGTAATTTTTTGTCCCTGTTTTTTAATAAACCACAATGCTGGTACGAGGTGTCGTGTTTCGGCACGCGACCGACAAAAGATCTCAGTTTATAACTGAGGGCCCCTCGGGCCGGCTTGTATTGTATTGTCCCTCGCATCGATGCTATCAGTGTTATATCATTTTACAAGTGGAACAAAGGAGATTAATAATACATGATTTTCTCGCATTAGTGCGGTTTAGCCTTTAATGTAGCTTAATATCTTCATTACGCTTGGTTACATTTTTATACTTTATAAACATTCCAATAACTAAGACTTTCTAATAACTCTACGATGGACTTAGCATACCATGCACTATGAACGCCAAAATATGGATCCTTTGAAAATTCAAACGATGACAAATGAGTTCAATACACTGCTGGTTCTTACTCTAGTCCTTCAAATGTGTTCAATAATCGGGATGTTGACAGCCTGGCCCACGTTACGCGGCCCAACGACACCGCGTCCCATTTTTCTTTATTTTCGTTGACGACCTGGCCCATGACGTTGGGCCAGGATATTAATAGCCAAAATATGTAGTTTTTCGTTGACTACATGGCCCATTCCATTTTTTGGGAACAAACGTACATTGTAAGTACAGTCAGAGCAAAAACTTAATGCATTTATAATGCAATTAAATATATGCAGTCAAAGAAAATCATCAGGTTAAATCTGTGTAAAATAAAACTGTGAATGTTATTTGTGGTAATAGTCTAGTCGATTTTGCATGTTAAGCCCTTATTTAAGCACATATTTATCGTTGTATGAGCGTTAGAAATATTACTGTACCTGGTTTTTTAATGTTGATTTTTTATTAGCTGATTGTTGTTTTCTATTGTTGATTTTGGTTTCATTCATACCCGGTGTCCCTGATACCCGATTTATTTTCTGTGATCATAAGGACAAATCCCTGCAGATAACGTAAAAATTCTATTTTTTTTTAGATTTTGTACATTTTAAACATTATAGAATTTAAATTACTGTGCCTTGGTATCATTTTAGAAAAATTCAGCAGGATAATAGTAAAGTACGTGGTGTATAGTCGTAACTTTATGAAAATTTAAAAGATTTTGTTTTTAGTTATTTTAGATTTTTATAAATTAGGTATTTTTGAGATTTGTAGATTTTGAGCTTTTGAGGATTTTCGAGATTTTTGAGAGACTGGGTTTGGGTTTGGTTTTAGACTCGGGATTATTGAGTTTTTTTTCTTGATATTTTGGGTTTTTTTTAATTTTGGGGATTATTTTAGTTCTGGAGATTTTTAAGATTTGGAAATTTTTTAATTATGGGTATTTTTGAGGTTTGGGGATTTTAGTTTTTTTAATATTTAATCTCGCTGAAAGACAGATAGTTGGGGTTTTGTTTGTGGGGTAGGGACACTGATAATGAAAGTTCTGTTCTTATATATCATTATATTATATAATGTGCTATGTATACTTTATGATGTGTGTTAATTAATAATAAAACATATATTTGTGATAAGAAATTATTTTACTGACTGTACCTTCTCCAGTTTACCATAATCATTATTACTTAATCTATGTCTACGATAAGTTTGGGCCGGGTTGACAGTAGGTTTTACATGTGGGCCACGCTGTCGCATCAAGAATGTGGGACAAGAATTCATGAGCCAGGGTGTCAACATCCCCAATAATCAAGCAGCAATGGATGGATAAAACTTGTCAGTATTGACCCTCATTATGCGTTTTATCTCTTGGTTCGTACACTTTTTGAGCGCTGACCCAAAGACCATTTACTTTGAAGTCAACCATATACCATATACCTTGTATCCATACATACAAACATACATAGACATATACATAGACACTTGCCTTTTTCCTTGAAAGGGTAGGCAGAGCCTCAAATGGGCCTCTTTTCACTGTGGGTTGCACCATCGTGGGAAATAGACGTGACAAGTGCTGAACTCATCGCCGCCAGGTCAAAATATTGAACTGGATACCAAGCCGGAATTCAGACGTTTAATAATATAAGTCTATATCTAAAAGATTCACCAAATAGTCAGCAATCCCAGGGTAAAATGGTGAAAGAGTAAAACAAAGGGTAGAGCACACTAGCTGGAGCAGTGTATCACGTCAACAATAGCACGAGTTTTTGCCATCAGTCGATGTTGTCGTGGCTTTTTGAACCGGATTTTTTCACTCCATTCGTTGGAGCGCGCCTTTATTTCACCCCGTTCTAGCGTAGGGTTGACGGACAGTCTTATTGTTTTAATTTTCATGATACCATAAACAGGCGTAAAATGCATGAAACCAAGAACACGTTCATGGAGAGCCTTTTGTGTGCTAAAGATTTATTAAATACTTACAATTCGTTTTTTAAAAGTTATTTGTGGGGTGATGGGATACGCAAAAAAAATAGAGTATGAGACATCAAAAATCTAATGACGTTGAAGGAATTTCTTACTGCTATCTAGGCTCATATCAATTAACACAGAACTTAGTAGTAGTAGAGCTTTTTTTGTAGTTAGTAGAGTAGTAGTAGAGCTTTTTTGTGAAAGAGTTCGTCCGGGGGGAAGTACTACCACCATACCTATTTCTGCCGCAAAGCAGTAGTGCTCGCATTGCTGTGTTCCGGTTTGAAGGGTAAGGGTGCCGGTGAAATTACAGGCACATGAGACTTTTCATCTTTATGTCTCAGGGTAGCGGGCGCAGTGCAATGCCACATAGGGTGCGTCCTAGGTGGACGTGACCTTTGAGGTAATGCACTGTTCATAGGCAGAGGTTACCGCTTAACATCAGGTGGGCCTCTTGCTTGTTCCGTAATCAAAGTAGTATAAAAAAAAAAAAAAAACTTAAGTTTGTTGCATTTTCAAAATTTCAATACAAAAATATCATTTTATCGTAGACGTTTTCAGAGTTGAGTTGGACCTATTAGTACGGGCCCTAGTCTCTTGGTAGTTTAAGAAAGATATTCCAATACAGTTGTGTCCATATTTTTTTCTGACTGCTTTACTAACACGACGTAACCAGATAATTTTACTTTCCTCCCACAAAAAAGTGGAGAGTACTGGTAAAGTATGGAATGTCGCGTGACAGTGCTCTGACGGACACGGACGACAAACTGTGGTCGAAAGTGGTATATACGATTGACAGTTCAACCACATTACGACCACTGTTATGTGGGCGGAAAGTGGTACGTCTGAGCCTAGCCTAAAAGCTACCAGAAAACTTTTCAGTAACATCAAAATTCACCAGGTCATCGCCACCGGATCTATCAGTAACTACTCATATTTTAATTTAAAATCAATTGTTATGAAGTTAATTATATTTTTTTGCTACGCCGCTATTTTTTGCTGCTACGCCGTAGCATCATGCGCGTTGAAATCTTTTTAAAAACAACACAAAATTGTTCTAAAATAACATTATAAATATACCCGTCCATTTTGTTTTTATCGATCATGTATTTTCTGTAACCTAGCGCGTTACTAAGAAAGAACCAGTGACATTACGTCATTACTTTTCACTAGAAACGGGATATTTACCATGATTTTTGAGTATTCATAAAATTGTTCCCGATTTTTTGTTCATAATTTTTGAAAAATCAAAAATCATGGTAATTATTGCGTTAATAACCATGATAGTTTCAAAAGTTATATAACGTCATTACCTTGCATTTGTTGCATCAAAAAGTTTGGCCTGGCTACCATACCGAAATTAAAGATTAAACGTCAAAAACTATTATGCTATTGTGTGACAACCCTGGACCACACATTAGTTTCCAACTCGGACAGTAGCCGTCCTCCCGTTCCGTGTACAGACGTACAGATAAATGCTAAGCATCTACTGTTACAATGCAACTGACGACGAGTGTACCACTGGACGGAAAGGAAGACTTGGTCACAATACTGATTATTGCACGAAAAAGTATGAGTCTATGATAACTAAGGAAATACATGAAAAACTCTTTCCGCCATTTTTTAAAGAGATGTTGTCTACTTTTATTTTATAATTTTTGCTAGTGTTTTTTGAGTTATTTTGGTGGCATTTTAACCAATGTAGCTCGTTTAAAGAGCACAAGTGTAGTGAAATTAAATGGAAGTGTCTTGCGTATTTTTTCTTAAAGGTGGATTTTTTCGTGTAAAAACTTTTTCTGTCTCCATTTAAACTGGGTTATGACTTGACGGAGACTCTTTGACGACTTGACTATTAAAAATATAATTATATCACTTGACATTGGCGAAATTATTTGGAGCACTCCTCAGAAGCCAATATTATAAGAAAAGAGAGAGATACTTTATGTTGAGTATCCCAAAAACATTGTTGTCAATAAAACTAAATAGCCGATTAACCCTGACTCACGATAAAGATCGAACACAATGACTTGAGCCTCTAACGCCTTTCAAGCGACAAATCTGGGCGAAGTGACTTTGTCAAGAGGTATCGACAGTGTCAAGTGCGCTGATCCGAGCGCCGCTAGCGCCCTCTACGCCGCTTAGTACGTGATTAAACCGCGAAATGTCAAAGTGCAAAGATCGGGCCTTTGTAGTATCTTTGCCCTCGAGATCCCATCAGTCAATGCTTGCTGCTCTGATGTGTTCATTCATCAAAAAACTGCTGCGAGCGTGTGTTGCGAACTAGTGTTTTGTTTTTTTTAGTTTGCATACATGGTTTATTTATTAAATGTATTTTTTATTCTTACTCGGCTCGGATCTTGGTAACCTCTGTGGCGGGAAAAGTGAGTAGCCGGCTGAGATGCGAGAGATTTCGTTCGAAAACTTTTTAATAAATGTTAAATTTTGTGCATCTTATTATGTATTGTCTCACTAGATATAATGTCTTTGAACTTGTTCACGGTTATTTAAGGTAAGATTAGTACAATTATGACAGCTAGACATTAATCGATAACCTCGGTAGCAGCGCGTCTGCAAGTAAAAGGTTAAAAGGTCCACTTCTGAGGTCGAAAGATTATTCGATGTTTATTATACGTTTATTTACTGAATCGATTTAAAACCTGTTTTCGTTTTTCTACCGATTACTGTGCTTATAAAAAGTATATCAATAGACCCTCTTGTTTCGAATGTCAATCTTTTTTCCACTGCGCGGTCAGTGCCCTTTGTTATTCAAATGAAACATATCCCGATGGGCAGATGCCCGCACGGGGAATAATTAACTGATGGGCTTTTAAATACGTAAAAATATATTAATAATGCTCTTGATATCGAACAATACGTTGCCTTTTGACTTACTGCAGATAACATAATAATTATAACAGTTAAACTCGCTGGAATTTATTTTTGGTGTTGGTTTTCTGTTGCGTAATTTCTTTAGGAGGCGACGTGTTAGGAAGAGGACTGGACAGTCGATGACTTAGGTCATAGACGAGTTAGGAAATGGGCATTTTAAAGTTGTAACGTAGTCGGCATAGGAAAGGGGCGTCTTAGGAAATGGACGACACAGGAAACCGTGTTATCCAGAAGGACACATATCTATCATATTTAACAATCAATTTTCATATAAGGTCCATGGTACGCAAATAGAGGGGGGAAAAATGGTAAAACTGAGCGATAACAAAAAGTAAAATTTTCCTTATTGATTTCCTTCATTTGGTATTTGGAGTACTTAAGTTTTTCTTACAAATTATACATGATCATTAATTCAATACATAATGATAGTAACAATTCGTTTACACTTGTTTACTTTCAATGTTGAGTAAACATACTATAATTTCATAGGATACGGAAATATCAGCCTGGCTGGCGTTCTGGATTGATCTCGCATATAAGCCATTCTGGATCTAATATTAACCATATAAGGCACGTTTTAAATTGAAAGCCAAAGTCAATCCTAGGTCAGGATCTTTGGTAGAAAATAACAATAAATCATAAAACAGAGGAAAGTCTGACGCCACCCGTGAACATATATCACTTCAAATTTAATCTCGCCACTCTAAAGATGGTCTAACAGGTGATTTACTCCATCGTTAGCTTACTGCTAATTCTTCCGCGTTCCGTGGTGTATCTCAACTGTTTCTATCTCTTTCTCTCGCAATTTATCATGCTGTTTCTATCTCTCTCTGGCAATTCGAGGCGAGTTTACGACGTCATTACGGTTATCAAGACGATGGTACGTCGCTGCAAGCACACAGCGTGCGGAAAGTCGAGAAATTTTATTGTAGACCACCCAATTTGGCTGGCTACCAAACCTGTGGTGCTTTTTGTTCTATTATAAATATTTATTTAGTGGCACCAGTACCCAGCTCTTGCTTTCTTCTAGTTCGCTAAGTACAGACAGACATTTTTAATTTATATATTTCAAACGGAATATATATATATATATATACTTAGCTTTAAGATCCTTTTTTTCGGCTTTTTTTGGTTTGCACTATGCCATGCATGTCATCTGATAATTTGAGAGATGAAAACAACCCAGTAGTAGTAGAGCATTTTTGTGAAAGAGTTCGTCCGGGGAAGTAACGCCACCATACCTATTTCTGCCGCAAAGCAGTAGTGCTCGCATTGCTGTGTTCCGGTTTGAAGGGTAAGGGTGCCGGTGAAATTACAGGCACATGAGACTTTTCATCTTTATGTCTCAGGGTTGCGGGCGCAGGGCAATGCCACATAGGGTACGTCCTAGGTGGACGTGACCTATGAGGTAATGCACTGTTCATAGACAGAGGTTACCGCTTAACATCAGGTGGGCCATAGGCTTGTTCCGTCATTCAGTAGTATAAAAATAAATAACCCCCCCCCCCCCCCCCCGTTCCGCTTCCATACCTCATGGACTGACTCAGTTAAGCGGTAGACCTGTAACGAATTCCCATTCCTTTGACAGTTATTGTCGGTTGAAGGAGTACAGATTTCGCATTTTAGTCTCTGTATGTCCACAACGGACAACATGAGTCTCCCGTTAAGTGTCCTTTTCGCTACCAGCAGCAGATACGTTGGAAAAAATATACTCAACGCAGTACTATGTAGTAGTATCACGATCTTAATCGTTCTTAAACGTTTTTTTGCACATACAGCCTATGCATATAGACAGAGATAAAATAATACGCTCTACAGAACCTTTTTTTTCTAAATGTTTGGGGATGCCCCAAATAAGGCCGAAGTCGCTGACAAACAGTTGATCCCGTCATGAATGTTCAAATGTCAGATAAATTCAACAGTTTGGTTTGTACGGTGCTACCTCACGGTAGCCGACTTGTTGCTGCTGGCCGAATTGTCTCGTCTGTATAGCCCCGTCTCAGATAGCCGGTACATGTAATGCGAAAACGCTTGTTAAAACTTTATGCGAGTGCGATAGCTCTATTTATAGCGGTGTTCGCGATTACGCCACTATGTTCTATCGTTCTGATATTCAATATCATTAAACTCTTTAATGATATTGCTGAAAATATTGTGCGTGAATGGAGCCTCTGCAAGGCGCAATGAATCCTTTCAGCACACTGGTTCTTTCACTATTGGCTTTTCAGGGTTAACATACAGCTCATTCACCGTAAGATGGCACTTGCGTTATACTCTTAGTCTGTGTCCCGTATATAGTTTTCCCCTGCATTGGGAATAGTGCCCACCATAGAAAAATAAATACTCCATGGCGGGTGCCGTCTTACGGTGAACGGTATGTGCTTTAAAGTGACCAAGAAAGAAAGAAATACAATGAAGAAGTATCAGTCTCTTTTTACTGAAACCGTACTCGTAGGAAAGTAATGCGCCTCGGTGGTCTTTGTAAGTGACTGACCGTCACTTTTTCACTCACTAGTGCAATCTTATTTCTGTTTCGAAAAACGAAGATTGCCGTGATTAATTTTGTAGTTGTTCTGTGTATGTGTAGACTGTTTTTATACATCTGAAAATTTACATAATTTCGAAATTGGCTTAATAATTTTAATTTGACTTGTAAATATGATATAAAACAACAAAAACAGATTCAAAACAGCTTTTTTAATAAATAAAAATCATCGACATCATCTGGCTGACGTCCACTGCTGGACATACCTCCCTCATAGAACTCAAAGAACGCCATGGCGTACAGTAGGTATTGAGCCGCCTCCATCCACCGAACTCTTGCGATCTTTAAAATATCGTCGTTTTATCGAGTGTCTTCCGAAAGTGCGTCTATTTCTGTGCTAAAAAAAAACTAGTCGTAAAAAGGTAGGAATGTTACGTAGTTTATGGTCATCGCTGCATGCCAAAATGTTTGGGCGAAAACTGGACAGGGACTTAGCTGATAGTACCAAAACATGTCATGTGTACAACTCATACATAAAATTAGGTATAATTTTTGCAAATATACCCAATAAAATCAATCATTCCTACTAATAATTAACTAATTTCTATCAGACGACGGCACACCCGCTGCGAAAGCCCAAAATCTCAGCATGATTTGTAAATTCCATATTTTAATGTCCATTTTAATTTACAGTAATAAAGTTAATGGTTTTATTAAATATTTAAATTGTTAAGCGGAGTGTACACCGCGGGCGGTGTAGTTAACGGAAATAAAAAGTAGGTATGATGTCAAGTATCAGACTTCATTTCCATGACGGCAACTGAAAAAAACGAAAACTCATTCAAACGAAAAAGAAAATAAGTAAATGAATATTCACCGTGACTAAATAATAATTACGAGTATATTACTCACAGCCATCAATAATGTAATCCACATGTACCTACATAGAAATTCCCATCAGTGACCCTGCAGGCAATTACAACACAGAAGAAACAGGACTTCCTAAAAAACCGGCCAAGTGCGAGTCGGACTCGCGCACGAAGGGTTCCGTCATAAAAACGGCAAAAAAAACACGTTTGTTGTATGAGCTCCCTTAAATATTTATTTTATTCTATTTTTTTGTTTTTTGTTATAGCAGCAACAGAAATACATCATCTGTGAAAATTTCAACTGTCTAACTATCACGGTTCATGAGATACAGCCTAGTGACAGGCGGACAGATAGACGGACAGCCGAGCCTTAATAATAGGGTCCCGTTTTACCCTTTGGGTACGGAACCCTAAAAAATACCCGACCCTGTGAGGTGAGCTAAAGTGTTAAGAGCTGAGTGTTATTGTATAGACGAAAAATTTGATCAGAAACATCGTTTTCCGGAATTAGGTAATTTCAGAAGCAGATAACTCGAGAACAGTTGAAGATAGTTTTTTCTACTAGAGCAAAAATTAGGATATTTTATCAGCTTTCAATAGGTTAGTATATTTTTTTTTCAATTTTTATAGAAAAAAATCCTTCAGCTCTCTTTTGTCACTTGGTTTTCTCACTTTTAGGAACTTTATTTTCTAATGACGCCAAACCCATCCCTGAAGTCAAACATTCTGCCACTCACTCCATACCCCTTTCTACACAAAGCGGTTGATGAGAAGCCACATCCTGAACAACGTGTTATAATGAGGGAAGAAAGACTGATGAGTCCAGAACCCAATGGCCAAGAAACCGTCCACTCATCTGCCTACATTCCGCCAACAGATTGCGGATCTGCATAAGAAAAAAAACTCACTACTTGTTCATGCTGAAAACAAATAATATTAAAATAATCAAAACAGTAACCTAAGTGCGTAACCTAAATTAAACCTGCGAAACTAAAACTACGCAACACTTTGAATCACGGGCGACGTATCTTCCCATTTCCATGCTGTAGATGTAAAACTAGTTGCACACTAGTTCTGAACTCCGCGTGACCGCATTCCGTGACGCGTGACACTGACGTCGGACAGGGCGCCATTATGCGAGTGAACTCGGCCCCGCTATCGGCGACACGGCGACACTTGAGGCACTGTTCGTAACTCCGTGACCCAGTTGAACGCATTGTTGTTTGCGAATTGAGATGATTTCCCGGGGCTGTTTGTTTACAATTAACAACTACAGGACTATTGACAGCTCAGTCTAATCACTTACAAAATTAACCTTACCCTTTAACTGAAATTAAAATTATTATATAAATATAAGTATTATTTAAACTCTGTCAATATTATTGATTAGGATACGGGACACCACTCTTACCATGCTACTTATAAACGGAATATCCTTTGAATTTACTTACACTGTTTTTTGTATTTTTCGACTGAATTTGAAACACTGTGTAACTACTTGTCGATAAGATTCGTTGGTATAAGACTTGTTCTGGCTGCTAGTTTATTATGGAATGTGTTGGAAGAAAGCGTTAAGCAAGCCAGTCGTGGTAAGCAATAGTGGTAATGAGCTTATCACTTGTCACATCTATATTCCACGTTGTTGCAACCCACTGTGAAAAGAGGCCCATGACAGAAACAGGCTGTTTCAGCCAACTTCCTAGTAAATCTCAGATAATATGTATTGTGCTATCATTGTAACTACATTGTTATATAGATAAAACACAGTAGCTATCAACAGCTTCTTAATTAGCTCTATCGCGGATATAACTTCGGGGTATCTCCCGGTTTCCCCGTAACTTCAGTAGCTAACAAGTATTTTTGTAACATCGTAAAGTAGCAGAGCTTGAGAGCGCGTCGGTAGCGCCACCCGCGGCGTTGTTTATGTCGTGCGATCTTGCGATAACACTGCATTGTGTACACGCACCTTTAGAGTATAGAGTTTCGCGCCGTTTATGTCATGGTGTACCTATTCTATTCGAATTTGTTCCTTTTAATCCGTAATAGGTAAATTCTAATTCAGAGCCTACATGTGGTGTTGCTTTTAGAATTAATTGTATATTATAGGTACCAAGGTAGTATAGAGTACTTACTATTAGTACCTACTGACTGACAATTTGTAATAGTTTTATCCGTGAACATACGTTTTTGAAATTGAAGGTGAATTTTAACCTCTACACCAGACATAAATCAGATAGTATACAATGTAACAATATACAATGTATTCAATCACGAAATGAATGTTTTTTTAACATTTTAACAGTCTGTAATTTGGGGTTGGTAGCCAGACCAAAGTTTTTTAATGCTACGGATGCAAGGAAATGACGTAAGTATACAAAATATCTTCGGCTCGGGGAAACTGAGACCATTTAATTTTTAGGTCTGACGGCCTAATCTTAATTTTGTATTCCATCTTGACTCCTGAATTGCGATTCAATTGTGTTTTGTACGGTGGTACTGAGTTTCTCACCAAGTCCGCTAGAGGCGCTAATAATTGTCAATAATGATTAATCAATGTCATCAATGATTAAAAACATACAAGATTGAAGTATTTTCCATACATTACGTGTTCATACATTTCACACAACGATTCAAAATAGTGCCCATTGGTATAGGTACCCCATTATAATGATACGTTATTTACGGTCACACTGAGAGTCACATAAAAGTTTATTGATGACGTCATAATCATCCTAATTTTCATAATTGAATACTAAACAAAATTAACGTTATAAACGGCGGGGCACGTGGCAAGACCATACGACCTCAGCAAGATGCCTTTGAAAAAAACATAGAAGAAAAACTCATTGTCATTTCGACAACAAAAACCTATTTACAAATACTCACGCGCCCGCCCACTCAAAAGGTGTTTATTTATTAAATTTCGCTACACAATACGAACGTCAAATTTTTTCACTTTTCGCGCCATTTAATTCTGTTTCGTGCCATTAGAACGCACCTTTATATTTCCCCCAGCGAAATTAACCTTCAAACCATTTTTGAACGTATTCCTTTTATCATAGAGAAGAATGAACTTTGAAATTTTGAATTACGAACTGTTTCTTGGTTTGTTGATAATACTGGACGTTTATTTTTTTATTCAGAGTTTTGGACACGTGTTTATGGACGTTCAATTTGTGTCTATTGATTTCATTGTAGCAAATCTTTTGAATTTACCTATTACTATTCAATATTATCAAACTTTTGTAACTGCGGAGGTGTTCTCGAACATATTTACAACGAAATGTATGAGCAAAATGCATAACTAAAAAACGTATTTTACCATTAATTTATCGTCGATTTTGTACTAACTATACTGTACTAATAACACTACACCAAACTTGTGCTCTCTAAGTTACACGGTTAAAATGCCACCAAAGCCCATGGCTACACGATATTTTTGAGAAATACAGTAGTCACCTTTGAGATTCCTACAACGTCTCATTCTCACTGACAACGCAATCTGTAGGTACCGTTGCATTATCCACATCTTGAGTTATAAATAAACATCTCGCATCTCGATAAGAAAGGGTGTCCCGATTGGAATCACAGTGACAAACATCGGGGCCCTATTGTGCTTGCTAAATTTGTTTCGCCGTTTCGGATCTCCTTACGAGATTATTTTATTATTGTAAAGCCCTAAGATTATCGGTGATATAGAGCGTGTTTTGGGTTATAATTTGAATATTCATGGGCGTACTAACGCTTGAACAACATTTCTTCAGAAATCCATAACTGAATTTTAACTTCAATTTCTTTATTGGATATTATAATAGATACCTACAATGTAACTTACAGCCTAACAAAATGCAATGCGTTACAACGCAAGGAAAGAAGATAAATATATGTGTGCCTACAATATTTGAGGAGTTCCCTTAATTCCTCATGGATTCCATCATCAGATCAAGATTTTTATGAAAATGGGAACAATCAAGAAATATATCGTGTCAACTAAAAAAAAACAAATCGGGTCATTAATGACGGATATACGAGGTAACAAACAAAAAAAAATAAAAAAACGCTCAAATTGATAACCGCCTCCTTTTTTGTGATGTCTGTTAAAAAAGGATAGGCGTTGACTCTAATCAGTAATCACCTTATAGTCTTTATCGTAATAAAGTTCTTCTATAGAAGCCTGAGGTTAGCGATCTCAAATATTTCTAGACTACCAAGAGAACAATCACATTAGATAACATAACAAAGATAACATTAAAAAAACAATAAAAATAACAGGATTCATCCCCAAATTTTCCACTCTTACAAGTGGGATATTTTCTTTAAATTAAAATTGGACTACATACCCTTGAGGAGAAGTACCTATTCAATAAATTAAAAAAACAATCAGTTCACTATCGGCAAAGATATCGCGTAACATATACACAAAAAAATTAAATCAAATTGAAAACCTCCTCCTTTTATAAAGTCGGTCACAAATACAACAAAATGTCTGAACCTACTCATAAATATAAATATGTTACATAGAGCTTTCGCTACTAGAAGTTATAAGAACTTAAATACAAAGTTCATTGTCCAAATTCATCAAAGAAAACTGCCCGAAACATGACTGTCTATTTTTTCGGCACACCATATACGTACAGGCTTCGAAATTCAAAAAAGCATACTCGTGTTCGCGTCAGTTATAATAAGATTCGGTCTTCGATCAGCATAAAGAGCCATTATGTCCGTTTAGTATTGTTCGCCTAATGCTGTTCATTCTTCTCGCTTATTCTTCATTCATTCATTTCGGATCATCCGGAGTTTGGACAAACATCTGCTCATACGCCTTCGCAGTTTGAAAATGGATTGTGTGAGATTATTCTTTTGAGGCTTTTTTGTGCAAACATCGTTAGGTTTTTTCTAATTTTGCAACAAATGTAATGCAATATTTTTACTCTGCATTTTCCTTTGAGAATGAAGAGACGATGGTTTGTTATCAATGATAACAAAACTTTGTTATCATTGATCACAATTACAATATAATCTACAAGTTATACAAAAAAATCTTCAAAAAAGTTATATGTATTATATGTCATCTACATCATATAGGTAAAGCATCCACTCGTTTTCAAGAATTTGAAAAAATAACTTAAAATATAACAAAATAAATTTGCAAACCTCTGTTCTCCTAAACTATCAGTCATAAGATGTTTTTATTACCTTCAATATATATAATAACACAACGCCAAGAGGACCTTGTTTTCTGTTTTGAAAATTACATGTAATTATGAAAATTACTTAATGATTTTATATTCAAAAAAACGTGATTTTCGTTTACTTTTCGTTTCGCGAGTGCTATTCTGTCACTTTCTAACTTACCTGAACCTTAATGAGTTAGATAGTGAAATAATTTGGCATACATCGACGCCATCTTCATTTAAATACATTTAAATACATATAAATTGATCACGCAGTCAAAAACCCTTGATTCAAAAGCACAAAACACCCGCATAGCGCGTTTAATAAGCTACAATTATTTTATTTTCATATAAGATAAATATGAACGAATGCGGGCTTCGATTTAACTCACTCGATTGTCACCCTTTGCTCTTTAATCAACCATGATCGCTTGATATAGTAGGTGTATTAAGGCGCTATGAGTTCACAAAATGTCTATAAACACCGCTAGATTTTTAAATTTTTTGATAAGTGTCATTAAAATTTTAAAATTTGGTATTCTTAACCTTTTAATCTAATGAAATCATAAATTCTATACACTATTTGAATTACTACTACACTCGATAAAAAAAACAAATATACCGCCTTCTTAAAACTGAAATCCAATTTTAGACTAACTTCTTACACGTTTAAGGTTACGTTACGTTAAATAAAATTAAAGGGCATTTTTATGTTTTTTTTTTTATACACAATACACGGTATAAGAGCGAGCTTGCTTCGCCTCATACAAAAAAAAACGTTGAACATATTAGCGCATACCAGAGCCAAATTCTGTCCCTTTCTAACTCATTAAAGTTCGGGTAAGTGACAAAGTGACAGAATAGCGCTCGCGGAACGTAAAGTAAGTGAAAATCATGAAAATCAATTATTTACCACGAGAAAAACTGTCGCATCACAGAATCATACGTTGAACTTGAAGGTAGTCTTTGACGACCACTGTGGCGCGGCGGGCGAAGCTTGGCCTACGACGCAGGAGGTTGCTGGTTCGATTCCCGCCTCGGAACAAATATTTGTGCGATCGCAGATATTTGTTCAGCGTGTTTTGGGTATTTTCTATGTATAATAAAAAATATGATCTATCTATGTAATATATTGTATTAAGTATATCAGTTATCTAGTACCCATAACACAAGCTCTGCTTAGCTTGGGGCTAGATAATGTTGTGTGAACTGTGTCCCGCATTATTTATTTTATTTTATTTAGTCTTTGCTGACATTTAGGTGAAAGAAAGTGTACAAAATTCTAAGTCGTTTAAATGCTCTTCTCCTGGTAAGAATCATATCCATATCCTGGTTATCATGTAATCCCATAGTTGACTACCTCGGTGGCAAAGCGTGCGAGTAGCCGGCTGAGATGCGAGAGGTTGCGGGTTCGATTCCCGCTGCGGAAATGTTTGTATGATCTGCAAATATTTGTTCGTGGTCTGGGTGTAGTGGTGCCATGGCACTCGTAGTTCGTGATACCTACCACACAGGGAATCTTAGTGTGGGATCAGGACTATGTATGCGACTGTTAGGTGTTATGTTAGATGACTTTTAAAACATCCATGGGAGGCGACGGAGGAGTCTATTTTTAGGCCGTTGCATTATAACATGTACCTATTTAAATGGTAAACTTCGACTAAACCGGATCCTGTTATTCAGTTTTGTTGCTTCTAAAATGTATTCCAATAGAGCACCGTAATATCATCGGCGCCAGAGCATGCGTATATAGACGTTCATTAGGTACTCTTACTGCAACATTGATTCAAAGGTCAGATCTGTTAACATCACCATCAATACGGTTTGATTAAATCTGGTGCTACTCCTTCGATGAATAAGCATCTTCATGCATTTTGATATATGTATAACATCTTTCCTCTCCCTTTCCTGCAGTCTGTGGGAGTGATTTTGTGAAAAGGGACGGAAGAGTGAAACAGAAAGCGCGTATTTTTCCGAGTGGTTGCTACTATCAGCCATATTGTGGCCATATTGCTTCTTACCAAGGAGGTGAGATGTCAGATACATACGTACATGCATAGTAGACTGGGCGTGTTTGGGCTCATTTCGATCAGCACACGGTTCCAATCACTAATTTTATAAAAGCTAAAAAATATTTTTCAATAAAAACTTTGAAATTGAGTTCGTCCGGGGAAGCACTACCACCATACCTATTTCTAAAGCTAGTTCTCGCATTGCTGTGTTCTGGTTGGGTATGGGTGCCGGTGAAATTACAGACACATGAGACTTTTCATCATTATGTATCAGGGTGGCGGGCGCAGTGCAATGCCGTATAGGGCACGTCCTAGGTGGACGTGACCTATGAGATAATGTACTGTTCATAGACGGTCCTTCTTAACATCAGGTCGGCCATCAGCTTGTTCAAGTTGATGAAAAAAAACAACTGTTAAGTCAGAGAGCTATGTCGGTCTTATCTCGGTTCTTCTACATCGGATTCTATCACAGACCCCCAGAATGTAGTAGAGGACAAATATTGACGTACCTATGTGATACGTAACGTACGAATCAAATAGGTATCTTGCGATTAATTAATGAGAAGATGTTTCATAATTGTGTTCATTCATGCGTAGAAGCGTTCATTCCATTCAATTATACTCATTCAGAGCAATGTTTACCGGCACCCACGACACAGCTCAGTGGGACACAGCTCTATCAATGCACACGGCCACACAGCACTTACAACAAACTCTGTCTAGTGAGCGCTGAGGAAATACTGCGTTATTTACAAGCTTTCATTTCACCTGTCACGGTGTCTGTAACGAATATTTACAAGTAAAGAACTAATTCGCGGCGTTAGATTGAGCTAAAATCAATAGATTGAGCTGATGTGATGATGAAGACAAAAAAGGTGGATGTGAAGGTGAAGGTGGAACGTGGATTTACAAAACTTGTCCCGGTGTCTGTAATCAAATCTTACAAGTTAAATTTGATTCACTTCCCGATGTTCGATTGAGCTGAAATTTGGGATAACTGTAGAGTGCCGATGACGAAACAATATTATGTTGACAGCGAGCTGATCTGATCATGGAGATGGAAGGTAAACAACGGCACTCCTCGATGGATAAGAACAGATTGGCCGTGTTTGAGATCATTTTGATCAGTAGGTATACCGTTTTGATCACAAGCTTGTTTTGAAAAAGATCCTGTGCCCTCATGGAAGCGTCACTCTCAGCTTGACCGCTGTGTACCAGCTGATATATTGATGAGCTATGGTCATCGGGGTCGTTTCAATTAAACAATATTACAATGTTACGATGTCCGGCGAACGAAGGGTTAATTGCTATTTGGCCGTCTAAAGCTGATCTTTGGTCGTTGAGACCATTGTCGTACACCTTTCGATTTCATCGCTAGGGGTTAACAAATCATTGATTCGTTAATACAAGCAAATCTACAAACGTGTTAGAAGGGTACTACTTAGAAAATTGGCGATAAAAAAACCTTTACTTAGACAGTAAAAGGCATGTCTATGTATGTATGTGCACGCGAGGTCTACTGTTAGTTTGCAGAACTACTATTATGGTACAAAGATGTTAAGGTCATAAAAAAAAAGTATAAAAAGTTTATTTAGGTCTTAATAATAATACAATCTTTACAAATTATTGATAATGTTGCAAAGTGTAAACAAAAACATAAATCAAAAACTAATTTGTAAGTGCGCTAGCTCCCACCCTAGGAAAACCTGTGTTGTGGGTAATAAAAAAGTCAATTTCACATTTTCTCATTTTTTTACCAAATCATTTAGCGATGTAAAATATAACCAGCAGCCGCCGAGGTTTAAAATAAGAACGATAATCATCTAGAGAGGCTACAAAGAATGTTTATGAAGACTATACCATCTCATCATTAAATGGTGCAAGGAAATACAAATTAACTAACATCATCCAGCTGACAAAACAAAGTACAACATCCTTTCTTTTACTCGCACATCCTTTGAAACTAATTTACAGAGTTTAGCCTATTATCTCTTTCAAAACGGTTTTAGCCATGCAAGCTATCAAGAGTCTAGTAGCCCGCATAAGTCTCGATATCGTAGGAATATTCAATTAAAAAAATAGCCTATGTAGAAGGAACTCTAAAAGTCTAGCCATCCCCATTTCAAAGTTAACGCATTTCTCTGATCTCGGAGCTTAGCGCCGACTTTCGCACTTTGCCGACTTTTGCAGTATTCAATACAAGTAATAGCGGAGAGCCGACTTTAGGAAATGTTTATGCAATTAATCGCTTATCGACGACTTTTTATAGATATTCGTATTTTATGAGTACTTTGCCTACTTTGTCCTGCTAACCAGCCAGTAACTTTTTTCCTTCTTTTTCATAAAATATTTTCTTTCGATCTCTTTGGCCGCGGAACAGTTAGGAACAATGCTAATGTTCCTAATTCGAAACTAATTTATTATTTTTTTTTTCGTTATAATTGGCGCCGCACGGCTTGTGCATTTGCCATTTTCAAGTATCTGTATTTTCACTATATTGTATTTTCAATATATTTTGCAACGTTACACTCCTTCCAAGTCGTCAAAGTCACAGTCAAGTCATATTTTAGTAAAACGGTGGCCAATTTTACTAAAACTTTGGTAGACAATTTCCACCAATTTCAAAAGTCACGCAATTCACTTCCATTTCATTTCACTACACTAGTGCTTTTTAAACGAGCTACATTAGTTAAAATGCCACCAAAATAACACAAAATAACTCAAGAAAACACAAGGAAAAGAAATAAAATAAAAGTAGACAACGTCTCATTTCGAAAGTGGCGGGAAGAGTCAAAACTAATTTATATCCTCTATGAAAGTCTCTTGGAGAAAATACCTATCGTACTTTGCTCGCACTTATGTGAGCCCCAAACATCGTATTTCGAATAGATTGAGAGCCTTCAATAGAAGCTCCATCATAATTATTTTCACAGCCGATTTGAGCACAAGCTTCTCTTAGATCATCAACATAACAAGTTCAGCTATTCCCATTTCAAAGTTTATAGAGAGATGAGAGATGATGTTTATGGTGAGATGTAGCCAAACGCAAGCCTATTTTAGGAAAAAAAAAACGCGTTTCTCTGTCCTATTAACCAGCCAGTAACGTTTTCCTTCTTTTTTCATAAAATATTTTCATTCGATCTCTTTGGTCGCGGATCAGTAAGGAACAACATTACAATGACTTTTCTAAGTTATGTGTGGATTTCCATCGCTCTGTGCTTCGGAGGGCACGTTAAGCTGTCGGTCCCGGCTGTTATTGATTAATAGCAGTCGATAAGCCATGTCAGAGGCCCTCGGGCAGCTTGACAAACTCTGACACCAGAGGCCAGCACTACCTCATACGACGACGAATACTAATGTTCCTAATTCAAAACTAATTTCTATCCTCTATGGAAGTCTCTTGGAGAAAAGACCTATCGTACTTTGCTCGCACTTATGTGTTCATCGTTTTTCGAATAGATTGAGAGCCTTCAATGGAAGCTCCATCATCATTATTTTCAGACGATTTAAGCACAAGCTTCTCTTAGATCATCAACATAACTACTTGGCCTAATATTTTAATTTAAAAACATCGTAATACGTATCAATTATCTTGAAGCAGCTGTCACCGTTTAGAGGCATCGCATGGACAATTAGAACAAGTGACCACAATTACAGATGGCGTCACCAGCGAAGATGTGTCCACGAATTAAAACTAATGGAGTTCGTTTGTCGAATGTAAATGTAGGCCGATGGGTGCTGACTGCAGATGGTTTAAGATGCTGTCGATAATATATTGAAGCTTGGTTAACTGGTTCATTCAATCATTATCAGACGTCCAATGCTGGACGAGGCCTCCGCCATAGTATACAATGGGGGGATTTGCTATTAGCACCACGCTTGGTAGGCGAATTGATGATCTGCCTACTAATCTATACATATGTATATGTATCTTGGTTTAGCCGTTACAGTTTTTACAAATAATTATCCAAACTTTCACATAACAACAGGTTAAACGATATGTAAAAATACCGAATGGGCGGAGATTAGCAAGAAAACAATAGCTTTAAGAAAGTGACAGCGCTATTGCTCACTTGAACCCGGGAAGAGATGAGGTATAGATTTATTCAGCTCCGAAGTAACTGACGTAAGCGACAAATGATAAAACTTTGTTTTGCTTCTAAAATAGCAAATATAAAAAATAAATTCTTATATAATTAATCTAAGTGATGTGATTAAGTGCTGTTCAGTAGGTACTGAATAGTATACTCGTACAAATTTAAGCTTGATATTTTCTCTAATCGAAGGAGGGACCTAAAACGGGTTATTGGAGAACCAAATTTTAAAAAAAAACTATCAGGAAAAGATTCACCAATCGTGTTTCTTGTCTATGGTTTATTTAGATTACATCCTCAAGTAATTACTGGTTCATTCAATCATTATCAAACGTCCAATACTGGACGAGGTGATGTACTAACATCAAGTTTGTAACCTTTACTGTTACTAAGTGAGCATGTAACGCAACGACTTCAAAATTTTAACATGCTTCAAAGGCAATATTTTTCAAATTGTTGATCGTGTTTTGATTAGATTGGGTCTTGGGGGTTTTTGGCCTTTCCTGCTGGTTGAAAATCATGGCATTTTCAAGCAAATTTGCTTGAAAATGTTTTGTAAGATTTATCCCTCACCGACCGAATTAAATAAAAGCTTGTAAAATAAAAATTAACTGCTGCGAACTGCCACGAAATGTACAAATTAAACCATTAGTCAAAATACAAAAAAAAACTAAATTACCAACTTGCTGTTCCGAAAAAAAACACTCAATTATAACATCGCTTGAAAACGCAATTAACATTATGTAACCGCCTTTGAGTAAGTGGGTTAATTTTTAATTACACGTACAAGCTGCACGTCAGTTACAATGCAGCGATGTGCTCACGGTCTTTCAATTGGAATATATGAGAATGACGACTATATTTATTGGGTTTGATTGAGTGTACTATGACCTGATATATAACCTATTTACATATAAAGTTCTTTGAAGAACCAAATACCAAGAAACGTAGGCAAAGGTGTGTAAAAAGTGCGTAGGTAATCTCTCAGACAATGCTTCAGTAATACAGGGATTTGTATTAGGTCCAAAGCATAGTATGCTGGGACGTTGACGTATTTCTCCGAAACGAAACGAGACTGTTTTTTCTAGTCCGTTAATTAGTTAACGAACTAGTCGCAAAAGTAACTAGTTACAGGCTTAGACTGTTTTTTGAAACCGTCGCACAAAAGAAACTTATATACAGGTCGAAACTGCTTTTGGAATCCGTCTTGCGCCGCCGCTGTCTACGTTAAACCGTTGTCCATTTTCCTTCTACTCTTTTCAGGTGAACAACATTCCACCTCATCACCTGCCCCGTTCTTTCATTTCTTACTGAGACATCTCTTCCATTAGACTCTGTACAGTGTGGGGTGTTGAGTTGTAGTTTGAGCTGAGCTTTTTAACTTTATCCATATTCTTGACGTAGACTTTATCTCCCTCAGTAAAGTTTGATCCAAGTCAAAAGTCAAAAGTCAAAAGTATTTTATTAATTTAAATCACAAGGATCATTTTGAATCGTCTTAACGTTCGTCGTTATGTTCCTACGGATTTGTTTGCTTTGCTTTCGACTGGTTTGTGCGACTATGAGAAACAGTCTCGTCCGTTGCGGCCGTGAAACAGTTAAACTAACTATTTAGACGATTCAACGCCCATCCCTAAACAAACGGGTTATACTTTTAGCATCGGCGATAGGCTATTTAGTTGCTTTTCATTGGCATCAAGCTTCCGATTCTATCAGCACACTGCTCATCGTTGCGGCTGTTGTGTCGTTTTTAAAAAAAAATTTTTTTTTTTTTTTCAAAGTATGTTTGTCAAATCTTTCAAGCTGAATTAAAACCACTTCTCGACAACTGATTGAGCTGAAATTTTGTATACCTGTCAAGTTTCGATGACAATACAATATTGTGGTGAACACGAGCTGATATGATGATGGAGACGGAAATGTATGATTGGTTAGGTCAAATATTGCAAGCTGAATTAGAACCACATGTTCACCTCTAATCTGATGATAGAGGACAATGGAACTCCTCGATGGATGCATCGACGCAGTCGCAAAACCGCTGATCGGTGATACAAAATTTTGCTAGTGTGCTTTGCCCTTAGAGTTGATGTTTCCCCATATTAAAACAGAATAATAAATCATTTTTCATTTTCCTCTTCCAATTAGATGAAAAGTATGATGGCATATTGTGTCTGAGCTAAGAAAATACCTGTCTGTCTCCCATTGATATAGGTAGTAAAAGCCAACGAAGAGATTACACCAGGCAATGAGCAGCAATGTCCACCTTAAGAACTTAACACCAATCCGTGATGATTATGGCAAATTCCTCCTGTGTATTTTCTGGTGGAGGCCTCGTCCGACAATGAACGTTTTGATGAAGAATTTTCAGTGTTTTTGCTATGTCTTTCTCCCAATTACTCTGTTACACTCGTTATGGCGGTTTGTTTATCATCATTTCCTTGTGCAACAATAAAAAATATTAATGTTTCACCGGCTCCTGCCAAATGTACCAAAAGTACCGCACGGGGGCCTAATCGCATTAGACGCCTGCAACCGTTCACGGGTTATTATGTTTATTCGTTTTTATTCCGGGGGTCGGAACGACCAAGACGGCAAGGATTCATCTCTGTTGTGGGAAATTAGGCGGATTAGTATAAAGATAATTACCTATATAGGCGTCATTAGACTCCTTGGTTTTTGTGAGGCACCATAGACTTAAAATAACTTTGAAAGATTTTAAATTACATACATTTTTCCCCAAAGGGGTAGGCAGAGCCTCAATGGGCCTCTTTTCACAGTGGGTTGCACCATAGTGGAATATTGATGTGGCGAGTGGTGAGCTCATCGCCGCCATTGCTTCCCACGATTGACTCAGCTTACGCTTTCTTCCAGTAATAACACATTCTATAAATGAGCCTAGCAGCCAGGACAAATCTTATACCAACGAATCTTACTAACAAATCCGGGTAAATTTAAATTAAATTTCAAATAACTCTCCTACATACTCATACTACCTACTTCTACACTCCTATCTTATTATTAATTAAAACACAAAATACAATACATATATTAAAATATAAACTACTAATATAAAAAGTTAAAGTTGGATGGTGTGCATTCACACCAAAACTGAGTAAATTTTTATGAAATTGTGTACATATTTAAATGAATACCATATTAAAACATTATGGTACTTTTAATTGCAAAATTCTATACCATTTTGAAACTAACGCAGGTAAAAACGCGGGTGATCGCTAGTACTGTACATACCAATGTAGGTGTTTCTAAGATATTCGGCAATATTATCGCTAACGAGTGGTATGGTGTTTTAGAATAGAGTCCTCCGTCTCCTCCCATGGATATCACAAACCGCTTGAGGGGGGGGGGATCTGGGTATGAACGATGGTGCAATCCACTGTGAAAAGAGGACAATTGAGGCTCTGCCTACCCCTTCGGGAAAAAATTCGTGTGTCTATGTATGTATGTATGTATGTATGAGCAGTCGTATCCACCATTGTACCACAGTTTTTTTTTGAGATTTTCCTCAACACACACCTTGTACACCAATCCGCCTGCCAAACGATCTAGGGGTAGGCCTCGTTCAATCAGTAGTCTAGTAACTAGTAGGGCCACATCCGCTCCAAATCCAACCCGAATCATAGAAAATACGGTCAGGAGTAGTCGTAAAACTATTTGTATGGTTCTGAACTATTTGTATGGTTTATGGAAATCGGATCTAGAAAGAAAGAAAGAAAAAAGAAAGAATATGTATTTATTTGTATACATGAGCTACACAGAAACACGTATTAAACTAAGAAGAATATATATTTATTTGTATACATGAGCTACACAGAAACACGTATTAAACTAAGAAGAAACAGATATGAAGGTACGAGGTGAAACTCAAGTAACAAACTGCCTCTGCCTCAGCATGAGTTGGTTGACAGCAAGTTAGCAACCAACGCTGGTCTTCAGGCAGAACCACTTGTTGTCTCTTGCCATCTAGTGCTTAAACTACCATTCAAATAGTTCTACGACTACTCCGGACCGTATTTTCTCGGGTTCGGATCGGAATCGGATAGGACGTAGTGCGAAACCATCTGTAGGCTTGCTCAATAGGTAACTGTCTTATTCAACAACCTGCAAATTTTTATTAAACACGTATTCCACTATCGTGTATTAGGAAATAGCATAAAGTACTCATAAACCCGCAATTTCTGCCTGAGGTGATGATATGAAACCATAACCTTTGCTTAATATGTGCTATTGGGTTAATTGTTTAACATATAAGTGCTAATTATGACTTCACAAACATTAGACCTCTGTTTACGACACTTACCTACCTATTACACAATATTTTATTGTTTTCTATGAATAGGTAATTTAGGTACATAATTTACATACAAGTGATTGTCTAAAATTTGACTTTCGCAGGTTTTTCGGCTATAGGTACGATCGACACTTAACTTTAGAGAACCACTTACGTATATCAAGTGATAGTTGTTACGGTTCCCTACTTCACCGGGAAAAAACGGGACCATATAGTATCACTTTGTTGTCCGTCCGTCTGTCCGTCTGTCTGTCTGTCATTACCCTTTTTCTCAAAAACGGATAAACGTCTCAACTTGAAATTTATATCAAATCAAAAACAAATTTGAGCAAATAGTATCGCAAAAAATCAAGCTCCTTAGTCAATTAATTAAAAAGATATGGCAATAATGGTCTAATTTTAGTATGAAAGCCGGCAAATTAAATCTTCTCAGGTACTTCTAGTAATATTTTGAACGAATATTTTGAAGATCGCAAATTGGTTGCTAGGTTTTAGATCAAGATTTTAGGAGTTTAAGATTATAACATTAGTTATTAATTGTTACCTATATTTAAACTTCGCACATTTATGTTGTACGCTCGAAATGGGCAGGCTGTTGAAGCTATTTACTGTTAAACATCACCATGTACACAGCTGATCAATAAAGATATTCTTATTCTTATACCTCACAATTCTGAAATTTTAATTGCTAGAAGTAGGTATTTTACACTTACCCATATCCGTATTATTTCTATGCGTCAGTAACTTGAAATACACCGATATTTAATGTGGCCTTAAAATTAGTGTCTTTCTCAGCCCTATATCTTCGTTCAGATTCAAATAAAGCAATTTTCTAACCTAATTTTGTTCTCTTACAGATGCGTGCGGACTATCAGACGTGCCGCACATAGAGAGCCTGCAGGAGAAGTCCCAGTGTGCTCTAGAAGAGTACTGCCGGAGTCAGTACCCCAACCAGCCCACACGCTTCGGGAAACTCCTGCTCCGACTGCCTTCGTTACGCACCGTCAGCTCAGCAGTCATCGAACAGCTATTCTTTGTGCGATTAGTCGGGAAGACACCAATTGAGACCCTAATCAGGGATATGCTGCTATCCGGCAGTTCGTTCTCGTGGCCGTACATGGCGACCATGTGACATACGATGTGGCGACAGCTAGCAGCGGCATGATCCACGCCTTACGGCTTCCCGCCGTATCTGCCGAGCCAGCGCTTCGACCCCTTCAGATTTACCCGTGAGGTTCCACAGCCAGAGGACGCAGTGACGTCATCGAGCGAGTTCCACGAGACTGAAGGCAGTGAGGAGTACTTCGGATCGCGAAGCAGAGACGGCGAGAGGGCCGAGCCGACATTTGAATCGGCGTTCTACCTTCCTAAGACGACGGACCAGGAACATTTCGACGCAGCGGCGACGCCCAGCGAGTCACAGAAGAAGAACACTCTGACGATTGACAGCCTTCTCAACCTCCGCGGCCAAGACTCGTGTTCCGTGCCAGAATAGGACGGATAGACTTTCATAGAATCGGTTAAGTGTGGGTCAGTAGTGTCTATTAGTTCAAGATTTTTGTTCCTCTGTAAAAATATTTAGGCGTAGATTTTATTATTTAATGTAAATAAAATGTTTTATGTAAATGATTAGAGTAGGATAAGTGCTGTTTTCTACTGTGTAACTTGGATTGACTTGAGAGTTATCATGACATATTTGTTTCTTGGTGCCGTATGCTCAGACAGCACAGTGCAAACTAGCGGCCACTCAAGCCTGTACGGTTTACTATGAGCCTCGTAGGTTGAGTCAAGTATGCTTGTATTCCGCGTGGCTGTCATCCCATACGTGTGTTTTGTATGATCGCATGCGATCTCACTCCCGGTGCTAAATAACATTCGATACAAAATTTCTTGTATGTGCGATATGCTGAAGCATACGAGGATATGTAGCTTGACCTACACTTTCTTGTTTGAGGATTACGGTTCTGAAGTCAGTGTAATATTAGGGAAATGTTGTGTGAAAAGCAATCTTGGATTGCAACGCAATAAAGTGTAAATTGGTCGTGCAATGTTGCTGTGTAGTGTATAGAGAAATTAGAACGATAACTATTAATCGAAGATTTTTGGATATGACAGTTTTTTATTTGTCATAGAAGCTGATATAGGTATTTGGTTTTTGAGCCAGGAAATTAAAAATATAGTTACCTATTTAGCGACCTTCAATAGGATTCCTGGCTTAGCCTGAATAATAATAAAATGTAAACACAAAAATAAGAATATGATTTTTATATAACTATCCTACATTTCACTGGTGCTGTTTTTTCAAATTATTATAAGTTTTCTATAAAATGTAAAACCTTTACACAAAATTCCTCAAAGCATTTATATAAAAATACAAAGTTTTGGTTACTATTTTCATGTAAATAAATAAAATTTTCGTAAATTCAATTTATATATGTAAGCAATTACTAAATTTAACTATGAATCGAAAGTAAGTTGATGTTTTGCATTGCTATCATAACAAAATTCAAAAATTGAAAACCAAAAACGAAATTGCATTTTTGAAATATTTTTATGCACATTTTTCCAACTAAAATGTGTGTAAGGCATTATGTAATGTATTTATCCGCAATAATATGTACAGAGGTTGTATGTAAAATAGTGTCGTGTGTATGAGACTGTATGAAAATGTATAAAAATAATGATATAAAAATTAAAAATGTCAATCTGGATTTTAAGTCTTTTGTTTTATTTCAAGTAAAATTATTTTACAAGCTTTTATTTAACTTACAATGTATGTATGTTTCTCTGGGTGGAATCCGAATGGAATATTGCAACTGAATTTTAAAGCAGTTATCCTCAACCGATTGAGCTGAAATTTGGCATAGCTGTCAAGTTCCGATGACAATATAATATGATGGTAACACCGAGCCGATCTGATGATGGAGACAACGGAACTCCGCGATGGATAATAGTAGACTGACCGTATTTAGGCTCATTTTGATCAGCACACGGTTACGATCAGTTTTATAAAAGCCTGTATTGAAAAAAATATTTTTCACTAAAAACTATTTAGACTTCGTTGATAAGAGTACTTTATTGATCCGCGATCCAAGATTTTAAATACAAGGATTACCTACATTGTACTTAGGTCAAAGACTTTCTAATAACTTAACGATGGACTTAGCATTCTACAGACCGTTCACCGTAAGTTGGCACCTGCCATGGAGTAATTACAGGTGCCATCTTACGCTGAACGAGCTGGACCGTTCACCGTAAGTTGGCACCTGCCATGGAGTATTTACAGGTACCACCTTACAGTGATCGAGCTTTAGAAGCATTTGTATGGAAAGGAACACAGCAATGCTAGCATTACAGCTTACTAGTACCACTAGTATCTACTACCGCAGTCACCTGCTAATAAATCAAACTCGTGTGAACATACAGCATAGTGTGAGAATTCAATGTATTGCATCGCGTGCTAGGACCACAGAACAAACGATAGTGTAGGGTACAGATAACAACAGGTGCACACGCGATCCGTGATTTGGGTGCACTCCCACGCGTGGGAAACTGGGACTGGCTTGTTGGCGGCAATTAGCTGGAACGTATTTTCAAGGGTTGGAGCTTCCGTAAATTCCGTAATATCCGTACTTCCGTAAAGGCAGTGGTTTTTTTAACTACGTGAATGACGGAACAAGCATTTATGGCCCACCTGATGTTAAAGCGGTAACTTCTGCCTTTAACAACGCATTACCACATAGGTCACGTCCACTTAGGACGCACTCTATGTGGCATTGCACTGCGCCCGCCACCCTGAGACATAAAGATGGAAAGTCTTATGCCTGTAATTTCACCGGCACCCTTACCCTTCAAACCGGAACACAGCAATGCGAGTACTACTACTTTGCGGCAGAAATAGGTATGTAGGTAGTACTTCCCCGGACGAACTCTTTCACAAAAAAGTTCTACTACTACTAATATTACCGCTTAACATCAGGTGGGCCATGCGCTTGTTCCTTAATTCACGCAGTTAAAAAAACCCTACAATCTACAAACTATCTGGTTCCAACTAAAACACAAACAAGATAAAAGACTTTTGGGTGATAAGGCAGGTACGATTCTCATTATAAAATAGGTAGGTACATTATCACACCTGTATCACCCTGTATGCCACTCATGCGTGGTAAATTCACGATCGGAATTCCGACAGCGACAACCCTATCCAGGTGTCGTAAACAATTATTTAATTTTAATTTGCGGTTCATTCTTCCGTGATTTGTTTGTGTGAGAATTTATTTGCCCAGCTGGTTCATTTCCGGACACCTAACACAATGAGCTCTTCTTTGTGCTAGGTCCTTCAAGAAATTATCCTGAAATCCTGACGACCTGACGGTTCAAATGTCATCGGGCCCTGCTGCGGCCAGTTCGTGGTCGCCATTCGAGAACCTTTATTTGAAAATGGTTGTCGGTTCTGGGAGCTATATAGCCATAAATTCACTGTAATCTTCGACCAAAGTATTTTTACTTTGGTCGAAGACTGTAATCATATTATCTTCATTGCAGTTGCTCGAAAAGTTTATTCACTAGGCCAGTAAAGATATCTTGAAAGTTAATTTTACCGCACTAGTGCCATTTCTTTTCAAAAGTTCCTTTATCCCAGTCTAGGAAGAAAAAAAAATTATAGATAAAACTAAGCAATTAATTTACAAAAATTATTGAAGATATTATATTATTTAATTACCACATAATTTAAAAAATTCAGCATTATATTTCTATATACAAATTTGTAAATGCTGAATGTTCGATACTCTCTTTGCCAATCTTCTTAATAATCTATTTAGCAGTACCTATAAAACACAGATCAGATCAGTCCAATAAACAAGTTTACTAGCAAGGAGGTTTATTCTCCGTCTATAGACGAAGAATAATTAATCTCGATATAGGTATTTGGCGGCTTAAGATAATCATTTATCTCTTTTCTCACAACTGTATCTATTGAAAAACTTCGTACAATAAAACTAGTGACGAAGGTACCTAAACCCTGGCCGTTCGGCTCGAGTATAAATATCGTCAACTCGTTTGTAAGAACCTATTTACGACTCTTGTATTACAATGTACTATCACCAAAATGGAGAAACACCTCTCTTGTAAAGCACTACCTCAACCTTCGATCAAGAATACAACTAGATGTCAGCTCACTTGAAAAGTGTGCTCTCATTTTTTATTTGTATTTGTGAGAACTTTATTTGAAAGAAAGAAAGAAAGAAAGAAATAGCATTTATTTGTGTCAACAACATGAGTACCACAAGGTATTTGTAGCTCTTTAAGGTTGGTTTCACACTAAATAATGTTTAACCTACCTATGACTTTTAATTTCCAAGTGACAGGAATAATTTATTGCTTTGCTCGTTTTTTGTGACGAATGATCGTAAGTATAAGATAATATTTTGAAGATTTGCTACTTTATTGCTAGATGTCATGGTTGTAATAAGGTTGAGCTTAGAACTGTTTTAAAAATATTTTTCAGTTCGTTAGTAAACAAATATAGCTGTATAAGTACCCACGCGGACGGTATTTAGCTTTGATTTTATACGTGAACCGAAATCTAGTTGTATTCTTGATCGAAGACCTCAACGATAACCTTCTTGGTGTGTTGTGATACCGGAACTGCGCGCTCAATCACACCCATCGTCACGCAAGGCCTGCATCCATGTGCGTGACCACACGTGCTGCCTTCCACCTGAGATATTATTGGATTACTATCGTAACTATTATTAATATTTATTGCTTTTGTAATGTGTATTGGGAGAACATATAGTGCAGGCAGGCATACGATCCATTTAGGGAATACCGACCTCTGTGGAGAAACAAGCAGATGGCCCACCTGATGTTAAGCGGTAACATCTGCCTTTAACAATGCATTCCCTCAAAGGTCATGTCCACCTAGGACGCGCCCTATGTGGCATCGCATTGCGCCCGCCACCCTGAGATATAAAGATGAAAAGTCTTATGTGCCTGCAATTTCCCCGGCACCCTTATTCTTCAAACCGGAACACAGCAATGCGAGCACTACTGCTTTGCGGCAGAAATAGGTATGGAGGCAGTACTTCCCCGGACGAACTCTTTTATAAAAAAGCTCTACTACTACTACTAAAACCTTATAAGCCACGTGGACAGGTGTACAATCAGTGCGCAGTTAGAGGTCAGATGTCGCCAACCGTCCGTCATGCACCGTGGTCCTGTTGTGGCGGCTGCGGTGGCGGCCACCACCGGCCAGTAATTACTGACGACAGTGCTTTAACGGTTGTGATTTAATTTGACTTTTAACTTGGTTTTTTGTAGGGAACATTGTAGTTTGTTGTCTGTTAATATAATTGGATGTTTAGAAAACACGAAAAAATTTGAATTTTATGCCACAAGCGAAAGGGATTAAGGGATTTTTTATAGGAGGAGGGCGTTGGTGTCTGCGACACAGTATTTAAACTTCTGCAGACATCATCGTTTCCCATTGTTTTTTTTAAATATGTATTTATACTCCCAAATAAATAAACTTTTAAAGTTTAACACGATTTTGCTAGCACAGAGCATTGAGTTAGGTTATTGTAGTACATCAATGGCATAAAGGGATGCTAATGCCTCAGAACTCGAACTGAAAATAGATACAACAGTACCTACTAGGAAACTCCAGTGTGCGACTATTATGTATGATAACTTTATAATCATAACATAACATAATACAACACCCGACAGTGACAAACATAGGATTCCCTGTGTTGTGGGAATCAGAAGCTACGAGTACCATGTTAACATAACACCCAGACCCTAAAAAATATTTGCAGATCATACAAACATTTGTCCCGCAGCAGGAATCAAACCCGCAACCTTTCGCATCTCAGCCGGCTACACGCCCGTCACGCTACAAAGGTCGTCAATTAATAGGTGTGCTTAGTAGGCACACTAGAGCTTCCTAGTACCTACTATTGTAATTATTTTGTTATTTATTGCCTTATTCGTCAAGGCTTCTAGTTTCATAATGACTCGTTCATCTTCTTCTTCTTCTGATTTTAGCCGTTTAAGTATACCTATTAATTAAAATTAGGTCATGTCATAAGAGTATCAGTTTAGTCATATACTATTAAAACGGTAACAGAAGTTATTATTATAATCATTTAGATTAAAATATTGTAATTTCAGACAAAATGTGCTCCGTCCAATTGAAGCCAAAAAACTTTGGATCATAACACAGAATAACTAATAGTACTACAAGTGAATAGACGCACTCACTCAGACAAAAACTATGCTCATCAATCGTTAGTCTGTCGCGGTGTGTAAGCGTAGGTGTTAGCGTGTGTGCTATCTGTGTGACATGCACACGCATAATATTGCCTAAATTTTCTAATGGGCATGTTCTGTCTTAACTTTATTTTGTATGAGTTTGACATGAATTATCGATGTGTGACATCTTTTCTCTCGCTTTCCTGCAACTTTTCTGGAAAAGCTTAACAGGATTTTTCCGAGAGGTTGGTAGGTACTATCAGCCATGTTGCTTATTACCAAGCAGGTGAGATGTCAGATGTTACACATGAAACATCATATACGACAACACGCTCGTTTTTTACAAGCTTTATTTAACTTGCAATGTATGCATGTTTGTCTGGGTGGAATCCGTGTGGAATCTTGCAACTGAATTTTAAAGCAGTTATCCTCAACTGATCGAGCTGAAATTTGGCATACCTGTCACGTTCCGATGACAATACAATATGATGGTGACATCGAGCTGATCTGATGATTGAGACGGAAGGTGGACAACGGCACTCCTCGATAGGTAATAGTAGACTGGCCGTGTTTAAGCTCATTTTGATCAGCACACGGTTACAATCACACGCTAATTTTATAAAAACTTGTATTGAAAAATATATTTTTCACAGAAAACTTATTTATTTTTACAGCTAACAAGTCATATATCACAAAGCTTTGTAAATATCTAAAGATAAAAACATGAGTAATACACAGATACGAAATAAAAACATTATTTTACCTACTAATCAATAACTTTTATCGATGCAACATTGTAGCTAATTACCAAGCAATCGGAACGTCCTCTAATTAAAAATATCACTTGCATCCTCGTTCCATCCTTTTCAGTGAAGTTTCAGTTAGGTATAGGCGGTGGGCGTGGCAAAGGTCGCCCAATGGGGTCACAGGTCGTGACCCGACCTCGCGGGGTCGTCCTTTATAGGTAAGCGAAACGCGCAAACTCCTTCGCTTCATCGCGCCGATTGATTTACTTGAGCCAAATGTTGCACGCCCCTGAAACCGTAGATGTATGTACAGAAAAGTTCAGTAAGTAAATCTAGTGTTACCATACATATGCTTGACTCCTCTTAAGACGCTATAGGTTCAACGAAATTTTTTGTGAGGCAAACAATGCGAGCGTACCTTCAGATACCGTATTAAAAATCATACAAAAATGTTTTTTTAATTTTGTTAAATTTTGTTGACGAATTCACTACTCAATTAATAATTCATAAGTTACCGAATATTCCAAAAAGTCTAAAATTGGATTACAATTTTAAATGATACTTAGGTATCTTTGTTTTTTTTTATCGAGTGAAGTAATTCAGTAGTAGTAGAGCTTTTTTGTGAAAGAGTTCGTCCGGGGAAGTACTACCACCATACCTATTTCTGCCACAAAGCAGTAATGCTCGCATTGCTGTGTTCCGGTTTGAAGGGTATGGTTGCCGGTGAAATTACAGGCACATGAGAATTTTCATCTTTATGTCTCAGAGTGGAGGGCGCGGTGCAATGCCACTTAGGGCGCGTCCTAGGTGGACGTGCGTGACCTTTGTGATAATGCACTGTTCATAGGCAGAGGGTACCACTTATCATCTGGTGGACCATCTGCTTGTTCCGTCATTCTAAGAACTTAGTATTAAAAAAAATGAATAAAAACATTTATTGAGTTTATGATTTCACTAGTTAAAAAGCTTATGAATACCGTATATCTATTTCTTCTTGGAAACTATAAGAACTCTTATCAAAAACATAAAAATTCTAGAGTAAAAGAGAGAAGAGAGTAGAGTTGTTTTTTTTTCTTTTTTTTTCTAATTTTCTATTCTTTCTTTTTTATAAGTATAGCGGTAAGATCGACAGGAACCAACAAAAAAAGGTTAAAAAACACGGTTTTGTAACTGTCAAAAGTTATGCACACCTCTGGGCTCGTGGGACTTTTCAGAGGTTACTTGGGGAGCTAAAAGGTACGTGTACACAAATTTTCAGCGTGGTTGGAATTTTTCGAAGTGAAATGCTAAAGTTCCTGGACTATAGCGCCGAACGTTTCGCTTGAGGCGCGAAATTCAAATACTATTGTGGTTTTTGCTAATCACAGCTCATCAACACATTCTGAGATAACGAAACCACAGAATATATAATAGTAACAAAACCTGATTTTGCGAAAACTAGGGGACTCTTTATGTCTCGGGGTGGCGGGCTTAATGAAATGGCACATAGGGTGCGTCCTAGGTGGACGTGACCTATGAGGTAATACATTGTTATTAAGCAGAGGTTACCGCTTTGTATCAGGTGGGTCATCTGATAGATTCGTAATTCAAGAAAAAAAAAAAAAGAAAAAAAAAAGAAGTTTTCAGGGCTTCTGGTCTAAGCGACGCGTGACCCGAGAGCTGGCTCTTATCTGTCTCAACACATTAGTATTGCCATTAAGCGTGGCAATGCAGTCAGCATCTTAGGGACGCTTCCGTCTGGTAGTGATTTTGATCAGTTGAGCCACCTTTAGATCGTTAGCAGCGGTTTTCAGGTAGCACGACTATGATTATGACGATATATGTTTTTTTATTATTTTACATATCTACTTTTTTTATAATTATGGCTTTTATTTACATAAAGAAAAATACAACTATGAACATAATTTAAAAAAAGAATAACTAGTTACGTTACTAATTAACTACTAACTTGTATTAGTTGTATTATTATTTCTGTAAATAAATGTATTTTCTTAAATAAAAATAAATACACGTATAGAATATTGTTTTATTAACCCTTATTTTATCGAAGTATTAACCATACCTTCAATATATGAATCATCGTTTCTTTGCTCGATAGTATGAAAACAATCTCATGGGCAAAGCGAAAATATTGTTTTCTCCCATTGTTAGGTATGTGGAGACTATAGACGAGAGATGAGAGATAAGGCAGACAGACGGACAGATCTCTGGTAAACGGTGCGATGCGTGTATCTCGATGATTATAGCTATCGAACAGGAGAGGCGTAGAGCCATTTATTTAGTTACAGATCCACTCTTCTCCCTATTTATTTTATTTAATTTTTAGCTTATATTGTCCCACTGCAAGGCAAAGGCCTCCTTCCCTTTTATCCAGTTCTCTCTGTCCCTTGCTGCAGTGGGCCAATCTGGTAGTTGCACATCCAACTAGTAGTTGTCTAGTACCCATAACACAAGCACTGCTTAGCTTGGGGCTAGATAATGTTGTGTGAACTGTCCAGCAATATTTATTTATTTATTTATTTTATTTAACTCTTCACGCCATCTCCCTGGTGGTCTGCCGCGCGGGCATCTTGCGTTAGGAACCCAATCATAGATCTTCCGTCATGCGGCAGACGTGGCCGGCCCAATCCCATTTGGGATTCCCTATAGGAAACTAAATTGCTACAACATTACCTACATGCCTAACATTGCCTCAATTAATGAATTTAAAATATACATACATACATAGACACACGCCTTTTTCCCCGAAGAGGTAGGCAGAGCCTCAATGGGCCTCTTTTCACAGTGGGTTGGATCGTGGAATATAGACGTGACGAGTGATGAACTCATTGCCGCCAGTTCCTTCCACGACTGACTCGACTAAAGCTTTCTTCCACTACCTAATAACATAGTCCATAATAAGCTAGCAGCCAGAACAAATCTTATACCAACGAATCTTACTAACAAGTCCAGGTAAAATATTTAAAATATTAACAAGGATAATTGAAATACATTTATTTACAGAAAGAATAATACAACTAATACAAGTAGGAATGTACAAAATTAAAAAATACATATGAAATAGTTAGTTTTACGGATAATTAGATTTTTCTGTCTATATTATTCCATATCTCGGGCTGATTTTATAAACAAAGAAAGCATATTATCTATGGAAATATTTTTTCATCCCATCTATTCGAAAAGGACGACTGGGTTCGCCTTTAAGTGCACTCAACGGTGGTGTTTTCTATGAGAAACTTTTAGCGGGCAGTAATGAGTTTTGCGGCGCACTTATTAAGTTCCTAATTCAAAAAGTGCGCGGCAAAGATAATTGCGGCGCACTTATTGAACTTGGAACCAGCGCCAAATAATTGGAACGCAAATATTGTTTGAATAAATACTGGCTGGTACGATGGCCCAAAACCCAAAACAAAAATACCCAAAACACACAAAAAACACAAAACACAAAAAAACAACCATTTGTTTTATTAAATAATAATATTACAATAACATACATATGAGGCGCCTTTTATTTTCTCATAGTGGGTGATGAAAAGCAGAGTGTATCACACGGGCGCAACATATATTTTTGGCTCGGGCGACGTACTTTGAATCCCTCGCTACGTTCAGGATTCTAATAAAGAATCCCTCACTTCGCTCTGGATTCAAAAAAGCGCCCTCGCCGTAGAAATATTATGTTGCTCCCTTATGATACAATCTACTATAAATTCATTCATGTAGGCAATGTTGTGGCTGGTCAGGTACTTTTAATGGTTAGATGGTAGGTAGGTACAGCTAATGCAATGTTGTGGCTGGTCAGGTACTTTTAATGGTTAGATGGTAGGTAGGTACAGCTAATGTTGTGGCTGGTCAGGTACTTTTAATGGTTAGATGGTAGGTAGGTACAGCTAATGTTGTGGCTGGTCAGGTACTTTTAATGGTTAGATGGTAGGTAGGTACAGCTAATGCAATGTTGTGGCTGGTCAGGTACTTTTAATGGTTAGATGGTAGGTAGGTACAGCTAATGCAATGTTGTGGCTGGTCAGGTACTTTTAATGGTTAGATGGTAGGTGGTCGCGCTGATTCAATATAATTATTTGAATTTCGTGTAATTTGGTTGAACATATCTTTTTCCTATCCGTGTCTCCCTCCCGCACAAACTTATCGTCTACGTGTAAGCGAGACCACTTCACGCCGCTGCGAGCGGCGCCCTCTATCGGAACGAAGAAGAAGAAAAACTGTAATGGCAAAATGTCGCTTTGAACAGCATCGTTGTGTCGCAAACATTTTTGGATTTGATGGAGAAATAGACTCTTTGAACTGATGAAAATGACCTGTGCTTATTTGTGAGTGTCTACTAGTGGATTAGACAACAATTGAAGACTTACAGCAGCATCGCAAAGGTTAGTGCTTCCTTCCTTAATGAGAACTGCTTTCTTTACCTAAATCGAATCCCACGCAGTTTCTAATCACCTGTCGATTTGCTTCAGCCAAAATTCAAAACCTATTATCGCATAACCCGCGCAAACATTTTATGGTCCTTCACCCCGATATTGAATCAGTGTTAGCTATTACCTAGGTATTGATAATGCCTCAATAACTCGTCGAAACAAATCGCAATAACTTCGCGGCTCGGTGGTCAGTCAGCCGAAATAGCAAACAGCGGACCAACCGACCTAGGTATCTTCGCTTGTCCGCTTTGAAATCCTATCGTTTGTTTATATTAGCATTCATAAACATAGTTCATGCCTACTACTTTTTTGCCTGTTATTCTCGTTCGCCCCGCAACAGGTAAATAGGTACGTAGGTAGGTACCGACCTAGGTATTTTCGCTTGTTCGCTTCGAAATCCTTTCGTATATACTTAATTCGTTTGTTTATTCGCATTCAAAAACTTAGTTCGGATCTACTACTTATTTGCTTGTTTTTCTCGTTCGCTTCGCACCAGGTAAATAAGTAGGTAGGTACTTTCGTTGTTGTTTCGCCTCTTAGGTATAAATACATTATTTGCCTGATAAATAATAGTTCGTTCGACCCGCATCAGGTAAATAATAAACCTATTTCATACCTACTACTTATTTATCTGTTACCTACTTTCGTTCGCCCCGCACCAGGTAAATAAGTAGGTACGTACTTTTCGCTGTCGTTTCGCCTTTTAGGTATACCTAAACACATTATTTGCCTGATAAACAATATTTCGTTCGACCCGCTTCAGGTAAATAATCTGTAGGTACTCACCCCACCCAGTGAATGCAATTCGTTCACCGGCAATAAACTTTCGTTGTCGTTTCGCATTCGTAAATTCAAGTTAGGTAGATAGGTGCCTACTTACTTACGCTGCTCACACGCATTTGAATTTATAAGCCGTAAACAGTGAGTGGTAAATCGTAGCAGAGTTTTACATTCGCTAATATAACTTCGTTCGTTCGTAAAGTTATATTTCGTTCACACTGCATAAGTAAATATAAGTTTGAATAGATATCGTTCTATTTAGTGATTCGTATTGTGTAGCCGTGATTAAATACAACTAGGGACGTTTTACGTCACGCGCTACATAAGACACTCATTGTTATTACTTGTTGAACCAACGGGTGTAGGTAGTCTGTTCTCCGCCGCTAATTAGAACTATGTAATTTGAGTTTACTCGGATACCTACCTATTGTTGACATGGCTCCCACTGCAGATGTTCAATTAAAGGTTCTGTACGCTAAAAGAGACAGGATATTTTCTCGCATGCAAAGTATTTGTAGTCGTGTAAAGGATCTTGATTCAAAGGTATCTACTAAGGAAACATTTTTGTGTGAAATGGAAACCGTAGATACTTTGCATCAGGATTTCGAAAGCGTGTTGGACAAAATCGTAGAGCTGGAGTTAAAAATAGATCCCCAATTCGTCGTCGATTTTCAGTCGCTCTCGTCATTCGAAGATCTATTAGGTTGCGTCAAGCGAGCCGCTAAGGAATTTAATACTTGTGACGTCAAGCCAGTAAGCCAGCACAGGGCACCTAGACTGCCTCCGATCGAGATTCCCGAGTTCAACGGCGATATAAAAAATTGGCCACTTTTCTATGCCAGTTTCGAAAATGTAGTACACAAAAATACATCGCTAACAGACTCGGAAAAATTGCATTATTTGATTGGCAAATTGACGGGCAAGGCTCGATCAGTATGCGCTGGCATAACTCCATGCGCAGAAAATTATACATTAATTTTCGATCTGCTTAATAATAAATACGAAGATAAACGACAGGTAGCTACTTCGTATTTAGATCAAATGCTTGAGTTTAAAGCAATTTCATCCGCAACACCTAGTAATCTAGAACAGTTTCTAGATAAATTCGCATCCTCTGTCGCCGCTTTAAAAAACCTAAAGATCGATAACCTCTTAGATTTCGTGTTCTTGTATGTCGCACTCAAGAAATTGGACCCGGAGACCGCACGTTCATTCGAATTAGACAAACGTAGCTGTGAAATGCCATCTTTCGATGATTTGTCGTCATTTGTGCGAGATCACATAAAAATATTGCAACGCACCTCGTTAACAAAACATGAAGGTACAAAAAATTCTGTTGATCGCAAAACGGACACAAAATCCAAGTTACCTAGGTCGTCGACGACGCACTCCTATGTAAATGCCGCATCCAATGATCGGCAGCTTGCTTCGTGCGCATTGTGCAAAGGTCAACATGACCATATAAACAAGTGTTCCGTCTTTCGCGATTATAAACCGAATGATCGTTTCAAATTCGTTAAGGCGAATAATTTGTGCATCAATTGCTTAAGTGGTGGACATCGTGTCTCGGCATGTGGGTCGAATCATTCATGTAGAAAATGTAATTCCAAACACCATACATTGTTGTGTTTCGGAAATACATCAGTTGATAGTAACTCGCTCGACGCGCGCGCGCCCGAAAGCGTCGCCGCCGCCGCTGTCGCTTCGGTGCGATCATCGGTTCCCGATGACGCATCCACCGTACCAGCACGCTCCGCTCGTGCTGACGACGTCGCTCTCTGTGCATTAGCAAATTATAATGTAAACACACTTGTTTCTCGCTGCCCTACCACGGTACTTCTCGCGACTGCGCGTGTTATTATCGTTGATTCTCGCGGTAATGAACATAGCGTACGCGCTTTGTTGGACAGCGCTTCTCAAAGCAATTTTATCACTCGTGATTGCTGTCAACGCTTAGGCTTGAATGTAAATCGAAGACCTGCCTGTTCCGAAGTGAAGGGAATAGGAGGTTCAACTAAATATATTCAAGGGTCGATAAACATTAAGTTTTTCTCTCGCTTTGACCGTAACATTAATTACGATATGGAATCGCTGGTGGTAGACAAAATAACTGGACGTTTGCCTACTGTCTCTGTCGATGTTTCGCATTTATCGAACTTTATAAATTTGCCGTTGGCAGACGATACGTACGTAGTACCTGGTCCAATTCAGGTTCTGGTTGGAGCTTCGATTTTTCCGCATCTCCTCCTCTCTCACAAAGTTCAAGGACAATCTTCGCATCACTCGCCGCTCGCTTTAGAAACGGTCCTTGGCTACGTGATTGTTGGTGATGCTCCGGCCCGCATTAATAGTAACAAGACCGCTTCTTATTGTTGTATAGCTGATCCTCTGGAATCCGCTGTTCATAAATTCTGGGAATTGGAGGAGGTGACAGTTCCACCTATACTCAGCCCAGGTGACAAAATCTGTGAAGAAATGTATACTCGCACGACCACTCGCGATGATGAGGGACGCTATTTAGTAGCGCTACCGTTCAAGGGTGATATTCATTCGATTGGTGATTCTCGACAAGCAAGCGAGCGACGCTTTCCTTGTTTGGAAAGAAAAATGCAAGCGTCTCCAAATTTGAAGGAGGCCTACGACGGTGTAGTGCATGAATACTTAGAAAAGGGGTACATTTCACCTGCACCTGCAGACACAGATACATCGGTAACCAACTCGTACATCATACCACATATTGGAGTAATTAGAGACGATAAAGACACGTCCAAATTACGCGTTGTACTCAATGGTGGTCGCAAAAGTAGTACTCGTGTTTCGCTCAATGACGTCCTCTATAATGGACAAAATCTCCAAAGAAATTTGTTATTTTTCGTTAATTTTCGTTTGTTTTCGATCTCGCTCTCATCTGATGTTCGGCAAATGTTTCTCGCCATTGGAATTTGGGAATGCGACCGTAGATTCCAACGCATTCTATATCGCTTCTCCCCGCAAGAACCTTTAAAGGTTTCTCCTCAGAAAGTTGTTTCACTTGCAAGGCTTGAGCTTTGCGCCATTCTCGTTCTGGCACAGCTCATAAAAAATATTGTCGTCGCTTGCCAAAACTATATCAACCTTCGAAGAGTTTTCGCATTTTCGGATTTGACTGTCGCACTCTGTTGGGTCCATTCGTCACCCCACCGCTGGGACACGTTTGTAACCAACAGAGTATCAAAAATACAAAATGATTTACTATCGCAAAATTTGTACCACGTGGCTGGCACTGAAAATCCATCGGATTGCCTGTCACGCGGACTCACACTTTCGCAAATCGTCGACCATCCGCTTTGGTTTAGTGGTCCCCCGTGGGCCCGCTTAAATAGCTCGCAGTGGTCTATTGTTCTCTTTAATCCTTCCACGGTGTCAGAGGCACCTGAAGAAAGGAAACATTCGTTGGTCACCGGTGCTCCTCGTACTGAATATTCCATTGTTTCCTTGGCAATCCGTTTGCCATCATGGTCAAAATTGTTGCATTGCGTCTTTTATATTTGTAGATTCGTGAAACTTGTTCTGCCGCCACGTGATCGTATCTCGGCGTCAGATCTTGATTTCGCTGAGTTATTGACACTTCGTGAACTCCAACGTTTTCATGTATTCGATGAAATTGCTAAGCTACAAGCAGGCAAAGCTTGTAGGCGCTCATTCCAACACCTCAAATCATTTCTTAAAGATGATCTTTTAAGAGATGGAGGTCGTTGGAAAAAATCGGACTTGGGTGATTATCTAAAACATCCCATTGTGCTTCCGCGAAGGGATCGAATTTTGGATCTACTAGTAGATAATCACAAAGTTAATTGTAACGCAGGTCCGAACTTGTTAATGTCGCTCTTACGTCAGAAGTACTGGATACTTTCTGCACGTAACTTGATTAGGAATAGGTTACATAATTGTCTCCCTTGCTTCCGATTTCGTCTAAAGCCATCGTCTCCCGAAATGGCAGATCACCGATCATGTTCTGTCGCACAACCGGTACAACCGTTAGTGCAGATGGGCACTGATTTCGCAGGCCCGTTCAAGGTTATTATAACTCGTGGTCGTTTTATTCTGTCGACTAAGGCATACGTATGCCTGCTTGAATCGGTCATGAATACCCGACCTCTTTGCAGAACGCTCTCTATCGATCCTTCGGAGCCTCTCGCTTTGACTCCAGCCCACTTTTTGAACATCACGTCGCTAAAATATTTACCCGCTAGAGAAATCGATAACAACTTACATACCCTTTCGCGACACGATTTGCTGGATAAGTTAGTCCAGTCATTCTGGAAGCGCTGGAGAACTAGCTACCTCCACACTCTACAGTCGCGTCGCAAATGGAACACGCCAGTCGATCCAATCACAGTCGGTACTGTTGTAGTAATTTTAACTGAAAACTTGCCACCCCTTCACTGGCCTTTGGGTATCGTGGAGGAAGTATTTCCCGGATCAAATGGCGTTACACGAATAGTTCGTGTAAGGACCGCGATTGGATCGTACTTGCGCCCGGTCGTACGTCTTATTCCGTTGCCTAATCAGTAGTACGATTATCTCTTTGTGTTTAGGCTAGGTTAAGATATTTGTTAGCATAGTTTGTTTCGTCAAATAATTTAATTTTGAAGGTATCCCTTCAAGCCCGGGGGAATGGTCGCGCTGATTCAATATAATTATTTGAATTTCGTGTAATTTGGTTGAACATATCTTTTTCCTATCCGTGTCTCCCTCCCGCACAAACTTATCGTCTACGTGTAAGCGAGACCACTTCACGCCGCTGCGAGCGGCGCCCTCTATCGGAACGAAGAAGAAGAAAAACTGTAATGGCAAAATGTCGCTTTGAACAGCATCGTTGTGTCGCAAACATTTTTGGATTTGATGGAGAAATAGACTCTTTGAACTGATGAAAATGACCTGTGCTTATTTGTGAGTGTCTACTAGTGGATTAGACAACAATTGAAGACTTACAGCAGCATCGCAAAGGTTAGTGCTTCCTTCCTTAATGAGAACTGCTTTCTTTACCTAAATCGAATCCCACGCAGTTTCTAATCACCTGTCGATTTGCTTCAGCCAAAATTCAAAACCTATTATCGCATAACCCGCGCAAACAGTAGGTAGGTACAGCTAATGCAATGTTGTGGCTGGTCAGGTACTTTTAATGGTTAGATGGTAGGTAGGTACAGCTAATGCAATGTTGTGGCTGGTCAGGTACTTTTAATGGTTAGATGGTAGGTAGGTACAGCTAATGCAATGTTGTGGCTGGTAAGGTACTTTTAATGGTTAGATGGTAGGTAGGTACAGCTAATGTTGTGGCTGGTCAGGTACTTTTAATGGTTAGATGGTAGGTAGGTACAGCTAATGCAATGTTGTGGCTGGTCAGGTACTTTTAATGGTTAGATGGTAGGTAGGTACAGCTAATGCAATGTTGTGGCTGGTCAGGTACTTTTAATGGTTAGATGGTAGGTAGGTACAGCTAATGTTGTGGCTGGTCAGGTACTTTTAATGGTTAGATGGTAGGTAGGTACAGCTAATGTTGTAGCATTGTACTTACGTACTAACATTTTGGCTTTCAAAAGCATTGCGCTCTCATGGCCTCCATTTCCTTCCTTTAAATAATTTTCCTTGTAAGATCAAGGTTTCTATCATCGAAAGAAATCATACCTTTTTCCATAGCTACGCAGGATCGGATAATTTCGGTAGAACATCAAAAACCAACTCAATAGTGTAACTGGCAGAAATGCTTTCCGTATAAAATGCTGGTTTTTGTGCCAAGTCTTTAGGTAATTAGGAGTATCTTACCTATAAAATAAATAAATAAATAAATAATGCCGGACAGTTCACAAAACATTATCTAGCTCCAAGCTAAGCATAATTTGTGTTATGGGTACTAGATAACTGATATACTTAATACAATATAATACATAGATAGATATTTTTTATTATACATAGAAAATACCCAGAATACCCTGAACAAATATCTGCGATCGCACAAATATTTGTTCCGAGGCGGGAATCGAACCCGCAACCTCTTGCGTCGCAGGCCAACTTTCGCCCGCCGCGCCACAGAGGTCACACCTATACCTAACAATCTAACATCTAATGCATTTGTATTTTACCTTTATTCATAAACAATAAATGATTTATGATAATTTATGATTTTTATGATTCCTAATTGAATTTTGTTTCTACAATTTCAACCTATTCCACATAAGACTTTAGTCCTAACCCTTCTCCACACCATCATAGTTTCTTAACCTGCGCCTAATCGCGCGGGTGGTCGTGCCTGATTGTGATTGACAGCATCACGTCACAGCATTCCCACACCTATCACTACAACATTGCTACGATCGTCGTACATTAAATGTTCTCTACTAACCTTCTTAAACATCGTCTAACATTACCATCAATCGTTACTGAACGGAGAAGTATGGTGGTTTACAGGGGCTTAGACCAGGGTTGTACCAAACGAAAGCTTTCAAAGGTTCCTTTAGAATCCAAGTGTAAGGAATGACAGGTCAGTGTGAGGATCGACAGCACAGAAGACTTAGATTGATACTGTTGCCTATAAACAACGTTAATGGAAGATTTGGTATTCAAGGAGGTTATATCCATTTATTTATTGGCTTACATATCCCACTTACTGGAGTTTATTCCTTAAGAATCGATTTTCATATAAGGCCCACGGTACGCAAATAGTTGGGCAGTAAAGTAGTAAAATCGACCTTTAACAAAAAGTGAAGTCTGTTATGTTTTCCCTCTACGCAACATTTCGCGCATCTTATAGAACTGGACAGGAATAAACTCCAGTAGCGCTTCGTGACACACCAATTTTCATTCTATAGCAAAGGATACACTAACATGATATATCCCTAGCCTAGCTTCAACTTGTGGGTTCGTCTATTTATAAGTAGGTTTATATGACTACCTACACGCTACTCAGCGTCCCACCCTACTTGCCACTAAGCGTCCCTTCTCGAACTATCCTTAAGTTATTGGCGATAAGTGGGCGACGTCACAAGACCGCCACAATTCCCAAAAAGTGCGGATAAGGACACCCGGACACGTTTGTTTTTTCACGTCCACGCCAATTCATCGACGTCAGGCGACACACAGGGGATAGGTAACCGAAGATAGTTCTGCAGATAACTAAGTAAGATTTACCCGGTTCTTTGAAGATTCTGAAAGATAAAAGGGAGAAACATTGATTTACTATTATTTCGTATACGATTTCGTATTTAAATCGTAAGCAAAAAACTTTTTTTTGCTCCAATTATAAAATACTACTAATATTTGAAGTGTGTGTTTGGACGAAAATCGTAAAATCTCTGTATTAAAACAGATATCTTTGTTATTTTTTCTCTATTATAAAACTTAATTAATCTCGTGCAAAATAAGTCAGTGATGAAGAATCAGGTTACCAAATATCACTTTTATGTTTTGCAATTGCTGCGAACAATCTAGATCACTGCCACCAAAATTTCCAATGTCTCATGGTGAGATTTGGTTGTCCGGAGGTTTGTCTCCTAATGAACACAACACTTAGAGTAAGTACCTACCTAGCACCTTTTAACCTTAGTAAAGTTTAGTAGTAGTAGAGTTTTATTGTGAAAGAGTTGGTCCGGGGAAGTTCTACTTCTGCTGCAAAGCAATAGTGCTCGCATTGCTGTGCTCCGGTTTGAAGGGTATGGGTGCCGGTGAAATTACAGGCACAGGAGACTTTTCATCTTTATGTCTCAGGGCGGTGGGCGCAGTGCAATGCCATATAGGGTGCGTCCTAGGTGAACGTGATCTATGAGGTAAGAGGTTGCCGCTTAACATCTGGTGGGCCATACGCCTTTTCCGCCACATTCACGTAGTTAATAAAAATAAAAAACCTGTAGACTGTCGGAAAGCCGATATCCACCGCGAGGCACGCAACTGAAAAATGCGCGACTGCTAGTACAGACTGTTCACTATAAGATGTCCCCTGCGTTATACTCTTAGTCTGCGTATAGTCCCTTGGGAATAGTGCCAACCATAGAAAAATAAATACTCCATGGCAGGTGCCAACTGACGGTGAACGGTCTGTAAGTAGGCAATCAAAGGCAGGCAAGACAACAATATACACGGTCGCTGCCAGATTCTCTATGTTGCTCCCGCATGACCATTACGTAGCTTGAGACGTATCTCCCAAAAGCTTGCTCCCTTGCACCGTTCGGTCGTCAATTTCATTAGGGTCGCACTTCGCACTAAAACAATGTGAGGGCCACTTCCGATATATTGTCACATCCACTGCTGATAGGAGGGCTGAGGGTGGATTACGTTTTTTATCGCACGCAGTTGTTTATTGTTTTTTCCTGGTGAAATTAAAGTGCTTTATGGAAAAAAAACATATTAATAAAAACATTTGTGTTTTTATGTAAAAAAGCGCATATTCGGAATCAAATCAGCTTTGACGCATGCGTGCTATGGAACGAGCTATGCTCAGAGTTTCTCTGAGGGATAAAATTCGCAACGAAGTTATCCGACAGAGAACTATAATAAAGTCATCGACATAGCTCAGAGAATTAGCAAGCTGAAATAGCAATGGTCTGTGCATATATGCCGAAGAACCGACAACCGCTGGGATAAACGTGTTCTAAAGTGGAAACCACGTCTTGGTAAACGTAGTGTGGGGTGCCCCCTGGCTAGGTGGAGCGACGATCTGCGTAAGGCGGCTGGTAGAAAGTGGATGGGAAGAGCTGGAAATCGGTCTAAATGTCGCGCATTGGGAGAGGCCTATGTCCAGCAGTGGACTGATATAGGCTGATGATAATGAGATCTTGTCTCCACAGGAACAGTCGTATCTGTACGATATGCCACATAGTCTATGCTATCTACCATAGAGGAAAAAATCACCACCTTCGATCTAACTTTTGTATTTGTTGTATTACATCGATACCATCAACAAAACCAGTGTGAAACAGTAAAACAAACCACCCAGCAATCAGGGCGCCCCACTCAAAACATCTGTCGCGGGAAAAAGTAAATTTTCCCAACCTTTTAGCAAATTTCGAATTCCAAGCCGAATTGGACCAATTTACATAGTCATAAATACATTTGATTCGAACATTGTCTTGGGTTGCTGAGGGTGGAAACTCACCCAGGGGGCTACCCCGGGGTAGAGATGAGAAAAAAGCCGGCAAATATAAAAACAGTTAAACAGTGGCCGTTTAAAAACCTGCTAAAGTTATTCCCCCTATGTTACATTTGTTTACACCTCGGTTTACATTATTGGAGTTTGAGTAAGGATCCCAATTTTTTATATAATATAGTTTATGTCACCCGGGGATAGTGTAACTTCCCAACAGTGAAAAAATGTTTCAAATTGGTTCATTATTTTCGGACCCTTTTCAATGCAAACAAACAATCAAATCATTCCTCTTTATTTTTAGTATAGACTAGATGACCCGCGCGCGACTTCGTCCGCGCGTAGTTTGAAAACATCTCCGGTGCGGCGTGCAGACAACAACTTAAACATCAACAACCACCCCGTGAAATGACTTTTGAAATAACACAACACTAAATTTTTTCAATTAAGTGGTCACATTTTACCCTTTATTTTCTGAAAATATTTTAATCTTAACAACGACACTGTGAAACGACCTTTGAAACGACACCGAACTTAAGTTTTTAAATTTAAGGGTCCCATTTAACCCTGATGTCCTAAAAATATTTCGATCTCAACAATGACACCGTGAAACAACCTTTGAAACCATACTCAAGTTTTTCAATTTAGGGGTCCCATTTTATCCCTGAGGTCCTTAAAATATTTCGATCTCAACAATGACACCGTGAAACAACCTTTGAAACCATATTCAAGTTTTTAAATTTAGGGGTCCCATTTTACCCTTAGGTCTTTAAAATATTTCGATCTCAACAATGACACCGTGAAACAACCTTTGAAACCATACTCAAGTTTTTCAATTTAGGGGTCCCATTTTATCCCTGAGGTCCTGAAAATATTTTGATTTCAACAACGATACCGTGAAACGACCTTTGAAACGAGACCATACTCAAGTTTTTCAATTTAGGGGTCCCATTTGAACCTTGAGGTCATGAAAGTATTTTGATTTCAACAACGACACCGTGAAACGACCGTTGAAACGAAACAATACTCAAGTTTTTCAATTTAGGGGTCCCATTTGAACCTTGAGGTCCTGAAAATATTTTGATCTCAATGACTATACTGTGAAACTAACTTTTAAATCGTCAAAATACGCTGAAATCTGGCTAAAACGTAAAGTGTATTTATTAACAAACAAAACGTTCCCGTGGCTTATTTCAGCAAAATTTCAGGTACTGCTGAAACATATTTTTTCTATTTTTATATAAGGAATCTACCTGTGAATTTTCAAGTATCTACTACCAACGGTTTCCGAAATACGAAGCATTTTAGTTTTACATTATGGACATGTTGAATTTTCCAAAATCCTTTCTTAGTACACCCCTACACCCAAAAATGAATACATCCTCCAAATTTCATGTATCTAGGTCCAGCGGTTTAGGCTGTGCGCTGCAAATCGCAAAGTGTATACATTAAAAGCCCTTTATGGACCCCTAAGGGAGCGAATTTTCCAAATTCCTTTTTAAGTACACTTTTAAACCCTAAAAGGACTACACTCTCCAAATTTCAAGTCTCTACGACCAGCGGTTTAGCCTGTGCGTTGTAAAAACTAAAGTTTGTTTATTTTTTTACAAAGAAAACGTTCCCCTGCCATTTTTCAGGAAAATTTCAGCAACCGCTGAAATACGTGTTGGTTAATTTTATTTGAGGAATCTCCATGTAAAATTTCATGGTTCTACTACTAACGGTTTCCGAAATACAGAGCATTTTTGTTTTACGTTAGAACCGCATTTTGAACCCCATAGCATGCGAATTTTCAAAATTCCTTTCTTAGTACAACCCTACACATCGAGACCAACACACCCTGTAAAGTTCAACAGCCTTATTCATAAAAAGTTATCGGACATCTAAAGTCTCTCTAATGTATGGTGGTTGATTTTTTGTATTCATAAACGCATTTTAGCACTAATACGTTGATTAGATGCATTATAACTTATGGACAAGTTATGGGAGGCAGGACCCTACTTTAGCGCCATATTAAGAGGAAACATGGCCGACTCACAACAGCTGATTTGTATTGTAATGGGTGTAACTGTGAATTTTGTCATAAAAACAATCTGACGCGCAGTATTTCTCTCCGATTTCTTCATCCTCGAGTTTAGTTGTGATAGTTCATAGTTAGTTTATAGTTGATAATTGAATTTGTGAGTGACGGTCTTATTTTTGTGTACCTACATCCTTGAAATATGCAAGCGCTAAATGGATTGGATGTTGTTGCAAACGTTCAAAGTTTAGAAAACCCTCCACGCCGTGCAAAGGTTTACAAGGACAGAATTAATAATTTTAGTTTGGATGACGAGGACTTTAGAAAAAGTTATGCGTTATATATTGTAAACCAATCATCATGACAAGCAATCATTAGTAACTTTTTGGCGGAAACTCTCAAAAAACTATAAATGTCAATGTCAGAAAGTCAACACAACCGTCAAATATATTGCTATTTGGGTGCGTGTTGGATGGTTTGACGGCTGATTTCATCAAGCACACGAGTAAACAGGAAGTATTTCAGCTAAATGGCAACATTTTTATTTTATGGTGCACTACAGTTGCACATTAGCTATCGGAGCTTTAGTGAACGTTTATGAATAATCATTATTTTAAAACGCATATTAACTAATCGACGTCTAAAATGTCTTTTAGCGTTTTTTTATGAATAAGACTGCAAGTCTCTATGACCAGCGGTTTAGGCTGTGCGTTGGACCTCGGTCAGTCAGTCAGTCAGTCAGGACATTGCCTTTTATATATTAGATATAGATAAACCAGAATTATATTAGTAAGTAACTAAATTTATTATGGTATAATATTTTGTATGGAATAACGCTTTATTCATCAAAATAAATGGTGGTAAACTGCCGATACGCCGTTTTTATTTTTTTATTTCGCAGCCTTGTTTAACATATAAATATTTTTGCCGGAGTTAGGGATAAAAAAAAGCGTTGGGCAACTCTATCGCCCTAAGGGGCTTTTTTAGCAAAGATAAGACATGTCACGGGTTGACAGATGTCAGTGACGTTTTCTGCGTGAGTAAAACAAGTGACTGTCGCTTGTGTTATGTGACTGCGTTTTGTTTTCTATGTCCCTTTTTGTACGAAAGTTTTTACAGATTGTGTGATGATAAAATTTAACAATAGTACCTACATTACAATAAAGCAATTGACGGGCGATACCTTACGAAGTGGTAAATCGGCCAAGACTTGTAAAGATTTCTCTAATTTGCCAGTAATTAAATTAAATCAATAAACTGAAGTTTAATTAGCTATGTCTGGTAGCGTTAAATCTAATTCATCTTCCAGTGAACTAGTACCTAACGATATAACGGTACGTGAAAAATTCCCGGTTTATAAAATTAATGAACTAGTAGGTACCTATTTATTGTTTATTAGACAACTTAAAACTGTGATAAGCTGTTGAGAGCTTAACATCCTATTAACAAATAGGTACCTACCCTACAAGAGTAGATATCTGATTTTCATTCTCTCCAATTCTTCTGAGCGCGGTCTTTGTTCTTTTTAAAGAAATACACATTCGTCTTTCCGCCATTTTCGAAAAGAGACGTCATCTACATTTCTTTTCTTTTTGTATTGTTTTTTTTAGTTATTTTGTATTATTTTGGTGGGATTTTAACCAATGTAGCTCGTGAGAGCACAAGTTTAGTGAAATTAAATGGAAGTGAATTGCGTGACGTTTCAAATTGGTGGATATTATCTACCAAAGTTTTAATAAAATGGCTACCGTTTTACTACAGACTTTTACTTTGTACAGAGATAAATCCTGGTTCTATGAGAGTAAAGTCTTATCTTTATCTTATATATATTTTCTTATAAAATACCTAGATTTTGGTTCAAATATGAAAAGCTGTATTCTGATTCCTTATCAATGTAATATTATCAACATCAAATCACACGTCATTACGACAATAGGAAACAAACATTGTACTATCCAATCAATTTCCATCTCTATGCATATCACAGTAAGCATTACAATTGCTTGCACCAATTCATCATACATTACTGTCAAGATCCCACCTCCACCATCAAGCTGCAGTTAGTGGCTGTTGCTGTGGCACAATCAAATATCCATGGTAGATATGATATATTTTGGCTAAGATTCGTGGCGAGGCGAGTTCACCGACTAACACGCGAGAGTCCCGGGTTCGAGATGCCTAACATGCAATTATGCATTGAATGACTGCCTACCTAGTTTACTACAAATAATGTACAATTACTACCTATTTACTTACTCGATTGACCTACTTATATGTTTAATGTACTATAAGACAAATGTTTTTACATGTAGGTTACATAATCTGTCTTTTTGAGAATACATTTATTTAAACCGAAAATACAAATTAGCTAGTGTTCGTTGGTACAAGTGGACATTATTCTACTAAATATTCATGAACACACAGAACCACTCACACACACTCACACTCAGAAACACTTTTTGATAAGGAATATTTTTAGCTTTCCGGTAAACAAAGTAATATAAAATCATTGTATTTAATATTACTTTTTATTAATAATAATAATATTTATTATTTATTTATTGCGCCGCAACAGCCGCGCTCTGTATTTACGTCCACCAAAATTCCCATATTTGCTTACCGTTAATCAAAAAACTTTTGTCGCGTCCGTCCGATATGTCTCCAAAGATTAATGGTATCAACCCTAGACCGCCGCGCCGGTCCCCGGGACCTTAAGAAAACAAACGAAATAAAAGGCTAATGATACAAGGTAATGTTGCAGAATAATTGTAGGTGAAACCATTAGCGGTGCTGATGCCGTTAAAGGTTCCCTTTGAGGTAGGAATGACCTGTTTGCAGAGATTCCAGGATGGCCAGTCGGACAAATAGAGAGGCATCATTAATTACAAGCTTTGTTAACTGATTCGCACGCTCGGGTAATAGCTTTGGAACTATTTACGATATTAGCAAACTTTTTCATACAAATTATGAATGAATGAATGAATAGAAATACTTTATTGCACACCTTACAAACTAGTTAAAATAAAAATTACACCATACAATTAAATAAAAACGAAATGTACAATGGGCGGTCTTATCGCTAAAAAGCAATCTCTTCCAGACAACCATATTATTCATCATCATCATCATCAGCCTATATATTATCAGTCCACTGCTGGACATAGGCCTCTCCCAATGCGGGTCATTTAGACCGATTTCCAGCTCTTCCCATCCACTTTCTACCAGCCGTCTTACGCAGATCGTCGCTCCACCTAGCCAGGGGGCGCCCCACACTACGTTTACCAAGCGTGGTCTCGACTCTAGAACACGTTTACCCCAGCGGTTGTCAGTTCTTCGGCATATATGCCCAGCCCATTGCCATTTCAGCTTGTTAATTCTCTGAGCTATGTCGATGACCTTAGTTCTCTGTCGGATAACTTCGTTGCGGGTTTTATCCCTCAGAGAAACTCCGTTGCCCGTTCCATAGCACCTTATTATTATATTAAGCTTAATAGATTATTGTAGTACAGCAGGGATTTCACACAAGTTATTGACTGATTAATTGAAAGTGAAAGGGCACTGTATAATAGTGCCAGAAATTAACATAATTACCTCGGCCAATTCAAACAAATCATTTCTGAAAAAGCTTAACTTTATATTTTCAGTTTAATCAAACGTGTCGAAGTAGTTTTTTTTTTTTTTTTATACTACTTGAATGACGGAACAAGCTAATGTCCCACCTGATGTTCAACGGTAACCTCTGCCTGTGAACAGTGCATTACCTCATAGGTCACGTCCACCTAGGACGCACCCTATGTGGCATTGCACTGCGCCCGCCACCCTGAGACATAAAGATGAAAAGTCTCATGTGCCTGTAATTTCACCGGCACCCTTACCCTTCAAACCGGAACACAGCAATGCGAGCACTACTGCTTTGCGGCAGAAATAGGTATGGTGGTAGTACTTCCCCGGACGAACTCTTTCACAAAAAAGCTCTACTACTACTAAAACTAACTAATTACTTTACTAAGTAAAGTATAAGGCTCCATTTATTTACAACAAAATACCTGTATCACTGAGAGAGGTGCCAACTTCAATGTTTCAGAGAAAGCTGTTTATCATTTTATCTGATAAATGTTATTATAGGGGTAAATGATTTTATGATCGATAATTTTCTTGACAAGTGATGACATTTCGTATAATTTTATTTTATTTTTTGTAATTTTTATGACATGTTTTATTAATATAATTTCCTGTGTTTTTTTTTTGTTATTCATATTACTACTATTATTTTTAATTAAAATTATTGTAAATTAAATTGACATTGCACGCCCTTAAAGGGTAGATTACATTGAATCCATCATTTTATCTATAATATCTTTTTGACATGTAATTCAGCAATAAATATACTTTTACTTTAGTCTTGAGTAGTTCCAGTTCAATCCATTGAGAATGATCAATTGTACTTTGATCGTCCGTTTTTAGCCAACTTTTAGATTCCTGATGGATCCCTTGTTGATTTTCACCATAATTGACCGAGCGAGCGAAGCGTCTCTGCTTCAAGTTCAATTTGCTTTCCGCTCTCGGTTTGATAATATTTGGCTGAAAGAATCGGTCGTCAATTCTAATCAAGAATTTTGAATATAGCAAAATGGGTCAAGAGGTTGTCTAGATATACAGTATTGTAAACAAGGCACCCATTCCAGAGCTATGAGGCCACCAACAAACTGTGATACATACTGACAGACACTCTATCCTCAGACTTACAACCCCCCCCCCCCCCCCCCCCCCCCCCACTTTTTAATCGGGGGTTAAAAACAAAAGTGCCTCAATATCTCAAACAGCAAAGACCAGCATCCCTTGTTCATCTCGCCAAAACGACGAGAGTTGTCATCAAATACGCATCCTTAGGGCGGGAATCAGTTTTAAAAGCCATTAGAGGGCAGCGGTGGGGGGTGAGGGGGGTGTAATTAGACTGCGTTAATATTTAACAAGTGCGACGCAGATTAGCGTCCCCAGCTGCGCCGGGACACCTGTGACACTTTCAAAAAACCACTCGGCGTTTAAATATTAATAAAGTTGCGGTAAAAAGATTTTGGGCTAATGATTTTGCAATTGCACAGACTTGTTTTCTCTGCACAGCAAGATAACAATAACTTCAAGAAAGTGATAGCGCTATTACTTACTTGAACCTGGGAAGAGCTGTGGTATAGATTTGTGCCGCTCAGAAGTAACAAATGTGAGCGACAAATTATAAAACATCGTTTTCTTTCAAAGTATAATAAGTTTTTTATGTTTTTTTTTTCAATTCAAGCTTTATAAAATTAGTGACAGATCAAAATGAGCCTAAACACGGCCAGTCTAGTATTATCCATCGAGGAGTTCCGTTGTCCTTCCGTCTCCATCATTAGATCAGCTCGCTGTCACCATAATATTGTATTGTCATCGGAACTTGACAGGTATGCATAATTTCATCTCAGTCGGTTGAGGATAACTGATATTCAGTTGCAATATTCCACCCGGATTCCACCCACACAAACATACATATAAAATCTACAATGACCCAAAATTACAATGACATTTTACGTTTAGCGTTAGCGTATTTTGTAATTTAGTTACATTATATTTACGTTACGTTAAGTATATTGTTTCAAAAATGTGTTCATACAAAGATTTCCTACACCTTTTTAGCAATGTTATTCTTCAATTACCTTCAAAATAGCTTCCGCTACTCAGGATGTTTGCAAATTAATTCTTTAAAAGTGGGTAAGTGGTAATGGGTTTAATCCTTTCATCCTCGCAATCAGAATGAGACGATGGGCAGCGTCTACGCCGCCGCGGGTAGCCCGCGGGTAGCTAATGGCCGGTGCATTATTAAAGAGAAGGGTTGAGGACAGATTATGGTATTACGAAGCGTCTGTGTTGATGGGAGTGTATGGATGATGTATATGCTAATGTCAAATTTATGAATTATTATTGTGTGATGAACGTTTCAAAAGAATTATACATACAGGTATATTGTTTTGAGTTTAAAACACTTCAATCTTCAAAAGGCTCAAAAATGGTAGGTAAGACATTTTGGTGGTAGTAGAGCTTTTTGTGAAATAGTTCGTCCGGGGAAGTACTACCACCATACCTATTTCTGCCGCAAAGCACTACTACTTTGCATAGCTGTGTTTCGGTTTGAAGGGGTTGCCGGTGAAATTACAGGCACATGAGACTTTTCATCTTTATGTCTCAGCGTGGCGGGCGCATTGCAATGCCACATAGGGCGCGTCCTAGGTGGACGTGACCTATGAGATAATGCATTGTTACCGTCCGTGGCATATCCGTGGCACATGGCATACGCGTCTGCCTCTACATGTATTTCCACTGTTAACTTTGGTAATTTTTAACTTACATATTTTGTCTTGCTTTTTTAGTATTTTGATAAGAAGTCTTTGCATTTAAGGACCATCTCTTTACTATGGCTTTGTATTACGTAGCAAGCACACACGGCATGTTGGGCACAGCAAACATCTTTAAAAACTTTTGTCTGTTTCTGTTTCTTTTGGAAAGTGACGCCTACTTATTGGTGTCACCGCATAGTCCAATCAAGTTAGACATGAAAAGGGGGTCGTGCTTGCAAAAGTTTGGGTCTCGCTGATTTTTTTATATGTTGTTAGGACCTTAACCAATATTAAAAAACCAGATTTGCAATTTTCCAACTGTGACGGCGTTCGGCGGTGTGACCAAAAAAAACATGAAATTTTCGTTTGTTTTTTGTTTTTGCTCAATATTAGTGAAGGACCGCTATATTTACTGCAAATACTTTGAAAGAAGCCTAAATTTGCTACAATTTGACACTAGCGCGAGCTCTATATGGCCATTGGTTCCCAAGATACAGTTCTTTGAACAAAGGCAATTTTTTCCTAAAAAAAAATACTATTTAGTCTACTTTAAAATCGATTAATTTTAAAGTAGACTAAATAGTCTACTTTAAAAGTATTTGAAATGTCTATACTGGTCAGACCCTTCCTTCACTAAGATACCAATAAGATTCAATAAGATAGGTATTGAGAAAAAACTGAAAAAAAAACGAATTTTCATGGTTTTTTTGGGCACACCGCCGAACGCACTTCACTTCAACTTCACTTGGAAAATTGCAAATCTGGTTTTTTAATATTGGTTAAGGTCCTGACAAAATATAAAAAAATAAAGATCCTAGATTAATAAAATAAATAAAATACATACTTGCGAAAAACTTGAATAATTTATGCAAGGAATATCTATTTATTAATACAACTGACCCAATCCTGGCTTGTCCATAAGATAATTCATATAATTAAAGTATTTAATGGCCAATATTTTGCATTATAAGTACGATAATTTAATTCCTCCCATAAAATGCCACGACGAACAGTCTTGACCCGCCTCCATGCACCAGCTTCCTTTAAAATGTATTTGGATTTGATGATTGAACAATAATAAATTATTTATTTATTTATTCTAATAAAATGGCTAGGCTTGTTAAAAAAACTCTTCCTCTACATAAAGTTCCTAAGGTGGTCGCTTTCGCTTGTGGCGCGAAATTAAAAAAAAACGTGTTTTTTGCTTATCACAGCTCATCAACATTTCTTCAGATAGCGAAAACTGATTTACCGGTAATATTATGACCTAACACACAAGTTCTAATTTATAGTACCTACCTATCACATAAATATCATTAGTTGTGCTTGAAACAAAAAAACACTGTAAATATCATTGAAGCACAATCGTAGCTAAGTTAATGATATTTATGTGATAAATTAAAACTTAAATTAAAACTTGTGTGTCAGGTCATATAATTACCGGCACCGGCAAATTAGTTTTCGCTATCTGAAGAAGTGTTGATGAGCTGTGAACAACACGAAAAAATTTAAATTTCGCGCCACAAGCGAAGTAACCACCTTAAAGAGAATTGTCACAAAATAAAATACAACAATAACGGTGTATGCTCCTAAAGTCACCAATTCACACCTTTCTCAAAGCATCATTAGTTGACCGTCCTGGGAACCCAAATCCAATCAGTCACAGTCATTTCCTGTCCAAAGATTTGCATACGCTAAAATCACAATGGTCTCTAGGACCAAGAAGTTAATGTGTCCATGAATAATTTTATGCTTATACAATAGGGTTAAACAAAGGGACTTCTGCTAAAAAAGCAAAATAAAAGGTATATTAATGTGATAGATGAATCATCGTGGTCCGTTGGACCGGTCGCGGATATTACACGTTAGGAGTATATTAAATAGTTGGCTATTGTCATAGATTGTCCTTCCTTCACAGCTCTTTATATGAAATACGACTAAGTATACGGAAATATAATCCTTAATTCGCTGACGAAGCATTAATAATGGGAAAGAAACTGTATATATCTTATCGCGAGATTTTTCTGAGATGAGGTAGAAAATCGCGGTAAATCTTGGCTATAATCATCCGCCTTTAGAAGTCCACTGCTGGACATAGTCCTCCCCCATAGAATACTATTTATTTATTTTATGTGATACTATATTTCTTCTCCTTTTCTAGTAGTTTCTATCAACTCCTGCGCAAAACCTTCGATTCCAGGTATCACGAAACAGTGCCAAGTCCTGTCCCCCAGAAAATTTCGTCCTATCATTTACGTTACTTAGGTGATACCTCAGATTAAGACTACTTAGTTAAGGCGATATGTTAAAATATCTAATGGGCGGAGTCTAGCAAGAAAACAATAGCTGCATGAAAGTGACAGCGCTATTACTCACTTGAACCCGGGAAGAGAGGCGGTATAGATTTTTGCCGCTAGGAAGTAACTGACGTTAGCGACAAATGGTTAAAAAAATGCTAATTAGCATTAAGTTCGCCTGTGTACTGCTTTTTGTCTTGTGTAATAAAGAATTGTCTATCTATCTATCTATAAAACTTCGTTTTGCTTCTAAAATCTAAGTAGATAGTGCCCACAAATTTCGTCTTCAGCGTCATAGCTCGTTCTATGGCCGAATTGGTAAAGGCATCGCCGATCACAGGCGAGGTTGCGGGTTCGAGTCCCGCTGGAACGACATTTTTGGGTTACATTTAAATTTAATGTTATCCATAAAGTGTGGTTTACATTTGAAAATAATAAACTATAATTAGTCTTATTTATGATTATTATACTAAAAATAAGATTTAAATATCCAATAACAGTTCAAATAGTAAGCATAATAAAACTCATAAGTTAAATAGCAGCTATCTGAATTCGTTTGCCGAGCCATTCAACCACGTTAAAATTAATGATCGCAGCAAACAGATGGACAGACACACTGTTCATTGAATTTATTACACGTACGGAATGCCCGTTTACGACAAAAACTAGAATTTAACGAAAATTATTATTGCCTTAAATAAATATGAATTTGTAAAAACGTCAAGAGTTGAGCTTGGAACGCTGTAAATGATTCCAAACGACGCTGATTAGAAAAAGGTTAAATTTATTGGCCACGGTGAGGTTAAACCGCGGTTAAATGTAACTGATTCTGTAACAGAGGTCGCAGGTTAAGATTGAACATCTGGTTTAGATAGTTCAGATAAGCTTCTAAATTATTACTTGTGCGACGTTTATAAGCAATTGGGAATCAATTGCGTTTGGAAACTCCGGTGTGTTTTGTAAATTATTTTACAGGTAAGTTTAATTTCATGGCTACAGCTCGTTCACACTCGTTGGCACGCGAACAAACGCAGGTGACATCTTATATAGGCATGTGCTATAAATATTTGACTATTACCTGTCATCCATTATCAACTTCGTTCTAAAATGTTTATGCTTGATAATATATTTACTTGATATTTTATTGATATATTACATTGATTGCTATTTTTGAAAGAAACCTCGTCATTTTTATTTAATTAATTTGTAATGTGTTTTTTCGAGTTATTCCGTGTCATGACATTTACTGAAAATTTAATGAAATTAGTGATTCTTATTTTTTTTTTGATTTGTGACTTGTGTTTTATATAATAATTTGTATAAATTGATTTAATTTTATTGAATTTTATAATTGACGAACTTGTGAGCTAAGAACTTAATTTCTGTTTTTTATTTGTATTAATTTGTCAGTATGCGCCTATACCTATGACCTAAATTCTTTATAAACCTACTTGACATGTAACAATAATCCGTTATAAATAAATAAACTATAAACTATAATTTTGGTGGCATTTTAACCGGTATAACTTGAATAAATAGCACATGTGTGATGTAGTTAATTATAGTGTATTGCGTTTCTTTTCAAAATGGTGGTTTTTTCCTGTAAAAGCTTGGTTTTTCTGCCACAATTTAACCTGGGTTATGACTATATATTATATCACTTGATATTGGCGAAATTGTTCGGAGTACTCCTCAGAAGCCAGTATAAGAAGAGAAGAAGAAGAATATATTTACTTTCAAAGGTCTCTAATGAAATCACTATCACTATTTTCCTTCATTAGATATCACTTGACGTTTCAGAAGTTTGACTTGCCGGGAATTCAAGAATCAAGATTAAAAAGCTTTTGACTATTCCGGGAATGGGTTGCACGCTATTAATTTTGATATCATCAGCAGCTTTTGACATCCACTATCGGACGAAGCCACACAGAATGCAAGGGGGTATTTGCCAAAGCCACCGCGCTTGGCAGGCAGATTGGTAGTAGCAGTGATGAGTTCTCAGAGGGATACTGCTGCGCATCCCCTGGTTTAATCCCTTAGTCGACCTTTAAGACATCCACGGGAGGAGACGGAGGGCAAACACACCACGGCTATTTTGATATATTCTTACATTATTAAGCTACTTTGGTCCAAGAAATGTTGCAAGCTATTTTATAATCTAATATTTAATATACCTCCCCTCATTTATGTCCATTCTCTCTAAACCTATTATTACCACAATTATAACACCTGAGCAACTCAGATTACTTATAATGAGAACACTACCTTTGTTGCTATTCAGCCACCGATACTAATAAAAAAGGGATAGTGACTAGCCCTTTGTATGGACTTGTTTACTTGACGGAATGACATGAATGCTTAGAGGCAAAAAAGCGGGAGATGTAACGGAGTAACAAAGCCAAACAGACAATACTTTTGATGAGTTTAATTTTCCCCTTAATGCTACGACATAGAACTCAGTTTTCCAAGAAAGTGGAGATAGCTGGGTGTAAAGTAATGTGGTTTTGGTGGTAGAATATGATGATCGGCGACCTCTGGCATCTTGTTGTGTGGTACCACTTGATTGACGTTTGTATGACGCGAACGCAGCAAGAGAAATTTTGAGAATTTCGGAGACGAAAGGTTTTCTAATTGTTTTGGGAACACAAGTTCCTATTAGCATAGAAATATTAAAAAACATTACACCATAAACGGATAGAATGATAACAGTCGGAAAACCAGTAAAGATTCTAAGCTAATTGTATATGGTGACATCAAAGAGTTTAGAAACCAGTAGCCACAAATACCTGGACAGCAGTTGCCTAATACCGCAACTACAAAAGGCAACAAAAAACAATGACAAAAGGGCACAAAGGTGACAATACTGACAATAGCTCTATGGGAACTTCACAAAAGTCTTCTTATTTATGCATTGTTTGTATAACAGCTCTAAGAGGTGACGGCAGAAAACAAATAACCCTTCTACGCAACCCCATCTTAGATATAACCAGTTAGATTAGACACGCCAGAGGTTTTGATGACTTCGGTGGTAAGGGTCTGCTTGCGGTGGTTTTTGCAATGTTTTTTATAGTTCTAATTGCCTATTATAATGATACTTGATGCGTCTCAGCTGGTTGAAATGGGTACCATCTTGTGCTATTGCGAAATAAGGAATTACATTCCTGATGTTGCTGGTATAGTTTAAATTAAGATGCTGACAAGAGTCCAATATGCTTCACTTAGGTATTTTTATCAAAATATACACAGTTATGGGATCGAAAAGAATGTGTGTTAATTTTCATCATATTTCCAAAAGCTTAAAAGAGTCGATAATTTATAAAAATATTTAATTTCTATGAATTTTCTAACAAACCATTAAAGTGCACTTAGAACGTAAAAATCTATTATTAATAAGAGTAACAAGTTATATTAATAAAAAGAACCAAGTATATTATTAGTAGAGCTATTTTTAATTACCCAACAAAATTAGTTTATGTTGTTTTTCCTGATTTTTGCTATTCTGTCACTTTCTTACATTCCTAAGTTTTAATGAGTAAGATAGTGACAGAATTTGGCTGTTTTTAGTGCCTTAAGTGACGCAATTCACTAGTACGTTCCAGTTGGTCAAAACATTGCTGATTACATGCGAAGATGCGGGTTTAAGTCCCAATGGTTCAATCACTTTACTAACTCGGTTTTAGATTTAAACAGCTAATTCTTTTATCACACTTTTAAACTTCTTCTTCTTATCTTAGGAAATGGCTTCTGTGCGTTATTTGCGACAATTTAGCCAATGTCAAGTGATATAATAGTATATTTTTATAGTCAAGTCGTCAAGAGTCTCCGTCAAGTCATAACCCAGTTTAATCAGTGGCAGAAAAACTGAGTTTTTACGGGGAAAAATCCATCATTTCCAAAAGACACGCAATACACTTAAATTTCACTACATCACACATATGCCATTCTTCACTTTTGACGGCCACCATCCTTCAAGCTCGTCTCTGACCGTTGGTACAGATTTGGTGACAAATTGTAGTTCTTACCTGACAACATAATCCCTTACAATGATGTTGATTTTACTTTATAATTCAAATTTCCCTGTATTATAATCTCCATACATATTAAATTCTCTGAACACACTCTGTCCCCTTACTTTTTATCAATTTTGGCTCGTGTCCACTTTCCCCGGACATCATAATCATCTCGTTTAAATTCCCTATTCTTATTCATCTCAATTTTTCAAAAGCGTGTCTCGCTCGTGGCCTTAAAAATGTAAAAATAGTAACAAATGACCCGAATCACCTTAGGGGATGCTGGACAGGTCATCTTGTTTTTTATTGACTATTTTGTGATGTATATTTGTGGGGACACGTTGCTTAAATATGTGTTATTAAATTAATATTATTAAATATTTTTATTATTTTATTATACACTCACACAGACGTACGCCTTTTTCCTCGAAAGGGTGTGCTGAGCCTAAAGGCCAAGAGGCCTCTTCACCGTGGGTTGCACCATCGTGGGAATATAGACGTGACAAGTGGTGAGTTCATCATCGCCATAGTGACTCGGCGAACGCTTTCTTCCAGTACTAACACATTCCTTAATAAGCTAGCAGCCAGGACAAATATTTTGCCAAAGAATCTTACAAACAACTCCGGGTAATCCCTTAGTTGTCTTTTACGACATCCACGGGAAGAGATGGAGGGGCGTATTCTTATACCCCTGACACACCAAAATAATGGTTTACCATTATTATGGTTTTATGGTTTAATGGTTTACCGTGGTTACATTGCCACCTTTCCATCATAAATTGAATTATTCTTATGACTCTTATTTATTTTAAAAACATATTTATCATTAGGTACTTTCTCATCTCGAAAGTCACGAGGCGGAAGGTCGGTGGATGGAGGTGGTAACGTTCATCGTGGCATTCTATGGGGAGAATACCATTAATGTATTTCAGTATTTCCAACCGCCATTTTAATAGAATAATCAGCAAAACAGGAATTTAATAATAAATCAAAACTATTATTTCCAAAAGTGACCCCTGAGCCGATAGATTTTATGGGAACCCTTCAGTAATAATTCATAAATTTCGGACATCGGGAAGGTCCGGCGCTCAAAGACCAAACCAGTTGCCAAATCCGTCATTAATTTGAACATGTATGCACAAAGGGCGAAGACTGCGCCCTTCGAAGGAACACGGCTAAGGATAATAGCAGATAGTCTCCACTCGTTTAAGAATGATAAATTAGCTAAATGGAGTCGGTATGTCCATTCCCACAGATATTAAAGTCCGGGACAAAGGAGGTACCCCTAAGTTGCGCGGACCCATGCTGTGGTATTGATAATATTGCAAAATATAAGCTTTTGTCAGGACTTCGCATGCAAATCCTCTTGAAGAGCTTTTGGCTTGGAAATTGGAAAAGTTTTCTATTGGTGCGCCTTTGATGTTCTTTGTTTATAGCGACGGCTATCGGCTGATGTGAAGAGTTCTAAAGCTACCAACAGTCTCGGGAACTTATGTCGGAAACATTGGCCGGGAGATCATAACAGCTTAGTTGTATTCGGAGGTTTTTCCAACTAGAAACCATGGATTTGACCTGCGATTGCAGTTATTAATTAAGTTGAAGGAAAAAATATATCAAATCACAATTATTTTAGAGGGCAATTTCGATTACGACTTACCTGAACTTTACTGCGTTAGAAAGTGTTTTTTTTTTTTTACTGTGTGAATGACGGAACAAGCTGATGGCCCACCTGATTTTAAGCGGTAATCTCTGCCTTTAACAAATTCAAAATCTTTATTTCAGGCTTACTGAGAAATGCACTAAACCTAAACAGTAAGCCCATATCAACATAAATACCTTAGAAACTAACATACACATAAAAACACTATATTACTTAATCTAACACACGTGTGATCGCCGACGCGTCGCGGCCCGGAGGATCACGTGACAGGCGTCCCTTGAACCGTCGGAACTTCACCCCTTTCGGCCAGAAGTCAGGGCTCAAGTAAGTTCCACATTTTCCGTAGGGACCCTCACCATAAATGAGCTAAAGCTCACATTATAACGAGAGTCCAACTTCATGACCCTCAAACCCACTCCGGCTTTCTTCCTGATGTACTCCACCACCTCTTCGGCCTTCACGTCGAAGTAGACGCGGGACACGTAGATCTGCGTAGTGGGTACCTCCGCTCGGAAGTGCTGCTCACTGGATACATGAGTACCACACTGGTTCCGGCTAGAGGGCTTCCGTTTCTTCCTTATCACCTCGATAAAGCCCTCTGCATCACAGGTCTCCTTCCTTGGAGCCCTAGCGGTTGCAGCGCTGCGAACTGGTTCACAGCTCCGCTTCTTCCCCTTCTTCTGAGAGGCAGCCAAGTTGCTAGCCACTGCAGAAGCGTAATCATGCATGTTTAACAATGCATTACCTCAAAGGTCACCTCCACCTAGGAATTAGGATGCACCCTATATCTCATGAACCGTGATAGTTACACACTTGTTACACAGTTGATATTTGCACAGATGATGTATTTCTGTTGCCGCTATAACAACAAATACTAAAAAAGCGGCCAAGTGCGTGTCGGACTCGCCCATGAAGGGTTCCGTAGCAGCAAGTAACATAATATAAAAGTTCTTGGATAGATTACGACTAATGACGTATTAAAAAAAACTACTTACTAGATCTCGTTCAAACCAATTTTGAGTGAATGTTTACATGGTAATGTACATTATAAATTTTTTCTAGTTTTATCATTCTCTTATTTTAGAAGTTACGGGGGAGTGGACACACTTTTTACCACTTTGGAAGTGTCTCTCGCGCAAACTATTCAGTTTAGAAAAAAAATATATTTGAAACCTCAACATCATTTTTGAAGACCTATCCATAGATACCCCACACGTATAGGTTTGATGAAAATAAAAAAATTGAGTTTCAGTTCTAAGTATGGGGAACCCCAAAAATAATTGTTTTTATAAATTTTTGTGTAAAAATCTTAATGCGGTTCACAGAATACATCTACTTACCAAGTTTCAACAGAATAGCTCTTATAGATTCGGAAAAAAAGGCTGTGACATACACCGACAGACAGACAGACAGACAGACAGACAGACAGACAGACAGACAGACAGACAGACATGACGAATCCTTGTCTTTGACTACGGAACCCTAAAAATAGAGTATAATAAATATTTAACAAACGTGTTTTTTTGACGATTTTATAGATTATGGTACGGAACCCTTCGTGCGCGAGTCCGAATTGCACTTGGCTGGTTTTTCAGATTATTCGTTGACTTTTCTATGACGTTGGATCTTAGATATAAATCAGCTTTTTCAACTCTGCATTTTACATCCACAATAGAATCTCTACCCGAAAAGTAATCAAAGCAAAAGCCTTCCTTGGGTAACTGTTAGTGGATCTGTGTGCAGTTTGACAAATAGATCGGTTGACACCACCCCGCTGGTAGCTAATGAAAGTATTATACTGCAGTGTGGAGATGGTATCTCGCTACATGCTGCTTAAGGTGGAGTATAACGCAAAATTACCAATCCCAGATTAGATTTTTAAGTGACTAAATCAAGTACAATATTCAAATTAAAAATATGCATTAAAATACCGAGGGATCACCCAGACAGAAACAAGATAGGACAATATATTCTAAATAGGAAAAAAAAAAGTTACGTCTATTTTTAACCTTTATTGGGTTGTTTGGGGCGAACCACTAGGGTTCGCCCCAAACTGAGACCTTTTTTTTTTTGTATGTAATAAGTTGACAAACAAGCAGACGGCCCGCCGCCTATGGACATCTGCAACACCCACGGTATTGCAAACGCGCTGCCTACCATTAAGAGCCCTATTAATATTTCTCTTGAATTTACCCATATTGTAGCCCTGTGGGAAGACATCCAACGGGAGCTCATTCCACGCCCTGCAGGTACGCGGGAGAAACGACCGCGTGAACCGCACCACTGTGCGAGACCGCCACGCATCCAAAATGTGCGGGTGAGCTCGCTCACGATGTCGGGATGTGCGGTTATAAAAGTACGAAGCTGGGATTAGCTCAAACAGCTCCTCAGAGCATTCCCCGTTAAAAATCTTATAAAAGACGCTAAGCGCGCCAATATCTCGGCGCACGCTCAACGGCTCTAGATCACTGGTAACTTTGGGCGCGTCGACAATCCTAACAGCTCTGCGTTGCAGGGAGTCCAGAGGTTACAGTTGGTACTTCGGTGCACCATTCCAGATGTGAGAGCAGTACTCCAAGTGGGGCCGGACCTGCGCTTTGTAAAGCGTAAATCGTTGCTCCGGTGTGAAGTACCGCTTCGATCTGTTGAGTATACACCGATTTTTTTGGAGGCAAGAGCAGTTTTGCTCTCTAAATGACCCCTGAACTGTACTTCGCGAATACACGCGATTTAGGTAGGTTAACTTATTTATTTCGATAAAAATATCTATTACGTGAGTACATCCACAAAAAATGAATGTTCTTGTCGGTTCGAAATGTTAGACCTACAACGTCGTTCAAATTTCTAGAAACGGGAGGTCAACAATGTGGATGTTATACTGGTTATTGTTTTAAAGAGTACAACATGTTTTGATATTCTTAAATTTTTACTTTTTCCAGTATTTTTGTCATAAAACCTACAAACATACCAAATTTCAGCGTTGTAGGATTAGTGGAAGTACCCTAGAGGTTTTGTTTTTTTACATTTTCGATTTACCCTAATATCTAAAAAACAACATAAAATAAAAAATTATAAAAAATAGATTTCAAATATCGAAGCACGGGGCTTTCATATGACACCCCATTTGACCTGATATTCTCACTTTTATGTTTTTAACCCCTTTTGTACCCCAATATCTCAACAACCCCCCAACCGATACAGCTCATAACCTTACTAACAAATTGTACCAATACTATCTACCCTATAATCAAATTTCATGAAGATCGGATTAACGGTTCGGAAGTTATGCTAGGACAAACATACACACATACATACAAACGCCGATTCTTCCAAGTTGACTCAGAGAACTCGCTTCGCTCGTTAAATTACCTGCCTTAGTGTGTCCGGCCCAAGAATAGAACCCTCCATCTCCTCCCGCGGATGTCGTAAAAGTGATTACCCGGACTTATTAGAAAGATTCGTTGATATAATGATATACGATTTAACCTGGCTGCTATCGTATTAGAAGAGTGTGAAATTACTGAAAGACAGTGTTAGCCGAGTCAGTCGTGGGAAGCAATGGTGGCCATGAACGTCTGTATTCCCACGATGGTGCTACCCACGGCCCCACGGAGAAAAGAGGCCCATTGAGGGTCTGCCTACCCTTTGGGGAAAAAGGCGGTCTGTGTGAGTATGTATGTATGTACAATTACCTTTATTTAATGCTAGGTACATCTTCGAGTAATGTTTCGTGTTTGAATTGAACATTCATATTCCATAAAACGGTAAAGCACAATATTGACTCCGCGGCCTGCGACATGTTAAACTGAACGCTACCGCATAGTGAGGCAAATCGTATGAGATTTTATCCTAGGATTATCTCAGGTTATCGCACATCTTCTCCGCTACCACCATTCAATAAATTTACATTGAAAACTCGATATTTACAATCACAGTTGCATGCATTGCTTGGTTTCTACAACATGTAACAAAAAAGATAAAATAAAACCTGCAACGGTTGTGGTGAATGATCGGTGTGTAGTTTGGTTTTCAAATTTTGGATAGTATTGGGGAGGGTGGGGACAACAGAAGCGTGATCGTGATTACACAAGGTATTTATGTAAAGTCTTCGTGGCTTATCGCTGCGCCGATCAGAGCTAGATCTATGGACGTTGTTTGCAGAGAGAATAAATATTGGCATTGCATTACATGCGATATTGTTCCGTTATCAATTCATTTCTTGGGAAAGCAATGGTATTTTGACGACCTCTGTTGCGCGTCTGACGAGTAGCCGGCTGAGATGCGAGAGGTTGCAGGTTCGATTCCCGCTACGGGACAAGTATTTGTTTGATGTGATAATATTTGTTTCGGGTCTGTAATGGTATGTATAGACAAGCTTACTTAAAACTGAACTTATAACCCGTTGTTAATTTAGCTTGGGTGTCTATTCACCAGGTAGGTGATTGAAAAAGTGGTATGTGGTGGTTCACCTACCAGGTGAATTGACACCCAAGCTAAATTCACAACGCATTATAAGTTCAGTTTTAGGTAAGATTGTCTAAACCATAACACCCAGACCCGAAATAGTCCGGCTAACTGTACGACTGTTAATTTTGTTTAAACGTGGTCCGGTCAACTGTACTACCCAACTGCACCAAGGAAAACAAACGAAAAAATATATATCTTCTAACATGAAGTTCAGTTTTAAGTTAGACTGTCTAAACCATGGTACTCGTAGTTCGTGATACCCACGGCACGGGGAATCCTAGTGTGGTATCAGGACTATGTATGTCACTGAACGGTGTTATGTTATGTTATGCTCACCTTTTATATGTGCACTAGATGACCCGCGCGAGACTTCGTCCGCGCGTAGTTTGAAAACATCTCCGGCGCGGCGTGCAGACAATAACTTAGACATCAACAACCACCCCGTGAAACGACTTTTGAAACAACACCACACTCAAGTTTTTCAATAAAGGGGTCCCATTTTAACCATGAGGTCCTGAAATTATTTTGGTTTCAACAACGACACCGTGAATCGACCTCTGAAACGACACCATACTCAAGTTTTTCAATTTAGGGGTCCCATTTGAACCTTCAGGTCCTGAAAATATTTTGATTTCAACGACACCGTGAAACGACCTTTGAAACGTCACCATACTCAAGTTTTTCGATTTAGGGGTCCCATTTGATCCTTGAGGTCCTGACAATATTTTGATTTCAACAACGTCACCGTGAAACGACCTTTGAAACGACACCATACTCAAGTTTTTCAATTTAGGGGTCCCATTTGAACCTTGTGGTTCTGAAAATATTTTGATCTCAATGACTACACTGTGAAACTAACTTTTAAATTGTCAAAATACGCTGAAATCTGTCTAAAACGTAAAGTGTATTTATTTACAAACAAAACGTTCCCGTGGCTTTTTTCAGCAAAAATTCAGGTACTGCTGAAACATATTTTTACTATTTTTATATAAGAAATCTATCTGTGTATTTTCAAGTATCTACTACCAAACAGTTTACGAAATACGAAGCATTAAAGTTTTACATTAAAAGCCGTTTTGGACCTCTTACGGGGTGAATTTTCCAAAATCCTTTCTTAGTACACTCTTACACCCAAAAATGTATACATCTTCCAAATTTCATGTATCTAGGTCCAGCGGTTTAGGCTGTGCGCTGGGAAACCCAAAGTGTATACATTAAAAGCCCTTTATGGACCCCTAAGGGAGCGAATTTTCCAAATTCCTTTTTAAGTACACTTTCACACCCTAAAAGGACTACACTCTCCAAATTTCGTCTCTACGACCAGAGGTTTAGGCTGTGCGTTGTAAAAACGTTTTTTTTTTTTTTTACAAAGTTAACGTTCCCCTGTCATTTTTCAGGAAAATTTCAGGAAATGCTGAAACACGTATTTGTTAATTTTATTTGAGGAATCTCCATGTAAAATTTAATGGTTCTACTACTAACGGTTTCCGAAATACAGAGCATTTTTGTTTTACGTTAGAACCCCATTTTGAACCCCTTAGCATGCGAATTTTCAAAATTCTTTTCTTAGTACAACCCTACGCATCAAGACTAACACACCCTGTAAATATCAAGTCTCTACAATTAGCGGTTTAGGCTGTGCGTTGGACCTCGGTCAGTCAGTCAGTCAGGACATTGCCTTTTATATATTAGATTTCAAGTCTCTACGTCCTGCGGTTTAGGCTGTGCGTTGGACCTCGTTGAGTCAGTCAGTCAGGACAAAGCCTTTTATATATTAGATAATCACAGACTTAACTTAGACTTAAAGGCAATTTCAATAGGTTCTATAGCAGACAGTTTACGGAAGTTATTAAGAATGGCAAGTTGGTTTGATATGGTGTAAGTATTATTTACATAGGCACATACATAAATAAACACACGCCTTTCAGACAGGATAGACAGAGCTTTTCAGGGTTGTTAGAGTCTCAAATGGACCACTTTTTACTGTGGGTGCACCATCGTGGGAAGTTAGACGTGACAAGTGGTGAGCTCATCACCGCCATTGCTTTCGCACAACTGACTCTGCTAACGCTTTCTTCCAGTAATAACACATTCCTTAAATAAGCTAGCAGCCAGGAAGCATTATTTAAATTTCAATAAGCAATTATAAAACGGCTATCAATTCAAAAATATGGAAAAATTTGTTTAGATTATTTATGATTTCTAAAATTACATTACTTTTCTATTAAACAATACTTCTTCGAGACACCATAAAATACTTGCTAATTAAAAAATAAAAAGTTCAAATCTTCATCAAGCAATAAACAGACAATCAGAAAAGCTCTCAAGAAGTTAAAAACAATTAGCCAGTAAGGCAGCATCGGACTGATTAACGCTACCCTAAAAAAACAAAACCAAACATGAGGGGAGGCCTGGGTAAAAAGATGAAAAAGTTGTCTCCAAATTTGTCCGCTGACAACATCCATCTCAATCAATTGTGGCTGTCTCCCTTAGGAGTAACCCTTCCCTCGAGGTATAACCCTCTTGGTAACCCAATTAACGGTGAGGGATACTATTGCCCGGGTCTCCTCGTGTGACCGCAAAAATTCAAATTGAAATGTTAATCCGATATGTGAGGCGATGACTCCTTCTAATTTAATTGTGGTGCCATTTTTTGTGCAACATCTGTGTTCAACATGATGCGTGATGAAACCTTTGCGGAGCGCACTGCATCCTTCCACCACACTGGTTGTTTGACCATTGGCCACAATACCCTTTTTATCAGCATTCCTCAATCTCAGCTGCCCCAACCTAGAGATGGACTGCGTATTAACTTTAAAAGCAAGCAATGTTTTTTAATTGAGTAGTAAACAAGTCACATGTGATAGATCTTTATTAAGGTAATTAGACACCCCAAATTCCGTCACTATCTAACTCAGTAAAGTTCAGGTAAGTAAGAACGGGGCAGAACAGAGCACGCGTAACAAATAGTGAGAAAGTGAGTAAATAACGACACAAAAAATCGCAACTGTCTCAAGTAAATTACTATTTTCAAAAACTTGACAACCTCTGTGGCGCGGCAGGCGATGGTTCGCCTGCGACGCAGGAGGTTGCGGGTTCGATTCCCGCCTCAGAACAAATATTTGTTTTATCTGCAGATATTTGTTCAGGGTGTTCCGGGTATTTTCTATGCATAATAAAAAGATATATATCTATGTAATGTATTGTATTAAGTATATCAGTTATCTAGTACCCATAATACAAGCTATGTTTAGCTTGGGGCTAGATAATGTTGTGTGAACTGTCCAGCATTATTTATTTATATATTTATGTTTTTATGAAACTATAAATTGCCATTAATATTGTGAATGAATCGTTAATACAGCTTCAGGCGTTATGAAGCAGTAGGCTTTTTTTGTCCTTAATAAGCTAGGAGGCAGACAAATCTAGTACCAACGAATCTTGCAAACAAGTTCGGGTAATCTCTTAATCGGCTTTTATGACATCCACGGGAGGAGATGGAGGGTTATATTCTTAGGCTGTTCAAGCTTATTAATAGGTACATAAAAATCTGTCTATCTGTCAAGACCTTTTTTTCTCAGAAACGGCTGAAGGTACCCCATACCTACAAACTATGGAATGCGCTTCCATCTGAGGTTTTCTCGCTTGGTTACGACATGTGTCGTTTCAAGAAAAAATATCATAAATTCCTTCAGGGTAGGCAGCGCATCGACAATACCCCCGGTGTTGCCTGTGTCTATAAGCGACGGTGACCACTTTACATCAGGTGGGCCGTATGCTAGCTTGTGTATTCGTTTTATAATTAAAAAATTAAAAATTAAAATAAAAAGTACCAACTTGATATACCAAACAATAGTCTGCGATCAAAAAACAAGTTTATAACTCAGTGGGTGCATTAAACGATATGACAATTTTATTATGGAAATTTTAAAATTCAAAACTTTCCAGTAACCTCACAATTCTGATATTTGGACGGCTAGAAGGTTTTCTGAAACAGATAAAGTAAAAGGTGAAAGGCAAAAAACAGGTAAATCCTGATTCAAACAGTTCTATAGCTCACATTACGTACAACGCGGCCATAAATAAATTCCAGTTTCAGATTAATAGTGCAGTCAACAACGTGTCACTTTACTCTTTATTCACCACCTTCCCCATCAATAACCATTGCGTGTTTGTACGCAAATAAACTTGTTACAGTTTAAGAAAAGCCGCAATGTATATTGGCTGGAGTAAAGTGATCGTCGGGTGTCTGTGTCAGATAGGGCTGAGTTACAGTAGTTGTCTACAAGCTGTAGTGTGGTCATACGTCTGTGAAGATGGATGGAGGCACCACTAAGCGTTTCAGTTGCTTGTTTTTGCGAAATAAGAGTAACGCTAGACATAGAGAAGCGGGTCTAATTGGAAAGTGGGTTTGTTCAACGCGTGTCTAACTAAACCCGAGCTATGTACACACTGTGCCTTTTTTTGTTCATTAAGGGCATGCGTCATAGCGCAGTCAACAGCGCACGTGAGGCATGCCCTTAGCGCATGCGCGATGAGAGTTGAAAGCGAAGCGCGCGCTGAGATTCACGTTTTCCGGCTTCGGGTGGATTTCTGTGCCTTAAAGCGTTCAACAACAAGATTGGTTCAAGCTATTTCAAAAGTCGATCGCTGTTATTTCGGACATGCGTGTAATTTTTTTTAAAAGAATATGCCTTCACTTAGTTCACTCATAATCACGTTACTTCTGTAACGTTTCTCGCATTGCTGTGTTCCGGTTTGAAGGGTAAGGGTGCCGGTGAAATTACGGGCACATGAGAATTTTCATCTTTATGTCTCAGGGGCGCAGTGCAATGCCACATAGGGCGCGTCCTAGGTGGACGTGACCTATGAGGTAATGCACTGTTCATAGGCAGAGGTTACCGCTTAACAGCATGTGGGCCATCTGCTTGTTCCGTCATTCAAGTAAAATAAAAAAATAAAAAAACTTCGATTATAATAACCTCGTTACCAAAACTTTCTCTTGGTTCTTTTTTTCTGGAATTTCTTATAACGAAGTAAGCTGCACATATTCCACCAAGTAAAATATTCTCGTAGCACATGTTTCCAAAAAGAAGAAACTACGACTGAACTATGGTGTTGCGTTCATTAACGCATTCAATTATTAAAAGCGTCAAACGAAAGTTGAATAAGAAAAATGAAGACGAAAGTTGAAGATGAAAATGCACAGTGTGGAATTAGCTTGTATTGTCATAGGTATGTTAGGTACTTTACTAATAAAATTTCTGGTGAAAATATAATTTTCAATACAATTTTTTTTTTTTTTTGATAAATACTTTATTCAACTAAGAAAATATTGAACGACAGTTCAAACACTTCAGTACGACAGTTCAATATTTTCTTAGTTGAATAAAGTATTTATCAAAAAAAAAAAAAAATTGTATTGAAAATTATATTTTCACCAGAAATTTTATTAGTAAAGTACCTAACTGCATTTATTTTCTTGTTTAATCCCAATTCTTAAATATAAGACATTCTTTATTTGGAGCAGTATTAAAACTTTAGTATTACATACATACATACATAGACACACGCCTTTTTCCCCGAACGGCTAGGCAGCGTCTCAAATGAGCCTCTTTTCACAATGGGTTGCACAATCGTGTGAAATATTCCTTAACAATTCTAGCTTGATTAAATTATTCTTACCAAAACTACTGTTTTAGCTATCCTTAATTATTGAAGTATAGTTAAGTATTTTTTGATAACAAAAATGTATTGTTAAAAAATACTTATGTTTCAGGCACTCGCCGGCCGCTTCTACGGTTCGCTTCGCTCGGCTCGTGCTTAGTCACTTGCTATTCGAAGCAACTAACCAACTGATGCAGACTTCTAAGTAGTTAAAGAGTATGACTTCTAAGTACTTATAGCAAAGAGTATGACTTCTAAGTACTTACAGCAAAGAGTATGACTTCAAAGTACTTATAGCAAAGACTATGACTTGTAAGTACTTATAATAGTCATAATAGTCATAATAGTCATTTATTCACAATATTCATTGCACGTCAATATGGTTTGGTACGATATTGTACCAAATAATGATGTTATTTGAAGTTAAAAAGTTATCAATTACGATAAATTATGCTATTCATAGCTTACATAATAAATAAAAAAGTAATTCATTAATAACAATGATACAATTATCATATTTGAAATTAACAAAATAATAAATATTAACAATACAAAAAAAAAAAAAAACATTTAGGTATGATGTTTATAGCGTATGAATTCATCATAGCTATAAAAGGTCTGCTCGACAAGCCACCGTTTCAATTTTGTTTTAAATGTTGGCATACTCCGAGTTTCGGTGATACTGTCAGGGAGATTATTATAGACTGTCGGTCCCATTACGTGCGTCAATTTCGAAGACTTCGTTAAAGAACGTGGCACCTGCATTAACTTATGACGGTTTCGAGTATTGTGCGTATGTACGTCTCCGTGCCTCTGGTACAAGTTAAGATTCATCCTCACGTACACCGCTACCTGATATAACAACAGGCAGGGCAACGTGAGGATGCATAAGCTCTTAAAATGGGGCCTCGCTGACTCGTCACTTGGTATCCGCACGATGGCGCGTATGGCCCTTTTTTGCATCCTGAACGCGCGCTCCCAGTCGGCAGCACGCGCCCACAGCTCGGCGCCATACTGCAAAAGAGACTGGATCGTGGCGAAATAACAAGCACGGATCATATCGGTGGACACCATGCACGCCACCCTGCTCAGCGCGTAGCACGCACTCCCTAGCTTGCCACACAGCTTGTCAATGTGACTCGCCCATTGCAGCCCTCTATCGACCTGGAAGCCAAGGAACGCAGTGGTCTGGACTTGTTCTATTGCATTTCCGTTGACTAGCACCGTCAGAGGTCGAGGCGAGCGGCCCGAAAAACGGAAATGAATGAAATGGGTTTTACTCAGATTCAGAGCGAGCCCATTCATCCAGAACCATTCCGCTAACAGAGTCGTCGTGTCATTCAGTTTCCCCTCCAGCTGATCAATCGTGGGGGCTGTGACTATCGCAGCAACGTCGTCAGCATACATGAAGATCTCCGCCACTGCGATAAACTCCGGTAAGTCGTTCATCAGCAAGGAAAACAGTATATTTGAAACCGAAGACCCTTGGGCTACGCCCATCTTCGATTTCAGTGGGTCGGATACTGCCTGTCCACCACAGCCTGTGACTACCTGAGAACGATCTCGCAACAGGTCGGTAAGTAAGCAGTACGCTCGGCCGTCTATTCCGTAGTGTCGCAGCTTGACTGCTAGCACATCGTGGTTGGCCACATCAAAGGCTTTTGACAGGTCGCAGCACAATACTGCAACCTGCTGCTTTCCCTCGCGTGCGGCAACAATGCGACTGATGACCTCGCGAGTCAAGGAAGTCGTCGAACGGCCCTCACGATAAGCGTATTGCCGATCAGAGAGAGCACTTGTCGTCGACAGGAAAGTGACAAGACGGGAGCTTAAACCGTTCTCAAATATTTTTGCCACAGCAGGTATTATCGACACGGGCCGATATCCATCCATGCTGCTTCGCTTTCCTTTACCTTTGAACAACGGGGAGACTTTACTTATTTTAATCGGGCTAGGGTACGTTCCGTCAGCGATGCAACAGTTATAGACATGCGCCAGCACGGGAGCGAGAGGAACAATCGCAGATTGAATAAGCTTCATAGATATTCCGTATACATCCTTCGACACCTTCGGAGGAATCCGAGTTTTTACAATTTTATATACTTCATCTGCCGTGAACGGTTGAAGCCTCAGTGAGCGGTCAGAGGGCACGCTCGCCGATAGCAGCGCGCGTTGCACGCCGGCGACGCTAGCGCTCGGCGCGCCGCACGCCTCCGCCGCGTTGAGGAATCGAGCGTTCATCGCGTTCAACGCTTGTTTTTTATCTATAAAACTAGATCCGTCAGGGTTAACGACTACGTCAGTGAAGTCTATGTGAGGGGAATTGTTCTTCCCCCTTTCCCTGTTTATCACGCCCCACATAGCTTTCGAGGTATTACTACTTGTCCCTATTATTGTCTCATAATATTCACGTTTTGTCCTATTGATTAAAACGTTATAATAATTGGTCATGTCAGAAATTTGCGACAGAATAATGTCACTAATGGGTACTAACTTGCTAAATTCAATAATGTCAAATAATAATAATTTGTAGTTTTGTACATCTGGAGTGATCCAAGATGAGTCATTTTTCTTAATGCTACACTTACGTGTAGGAAAACATATTTCAAATTTATTTTTAATTACATTAATAATTGAATTAAGCATGTCAAAAGTTTGATTTTTCTTCTCTATGATCTCAGTCCAGTCAACACTATCTACAGAAACCACGAAATTGGCTTTATTTATATTATTAAATTTCCTAGTATACGTATACTTAGTATGCGGTAGCATTCTTGCTCGTGTAACCTCACCCTTAATTGCGATGTGGTCGCTAATGTTTGTGATAACGGGAGATACACTCACTGTACCAGCTAATAAATTTGTATAAAGGTGATCTAGACTTGTCGAACTGACCGTATTGGTGCGCGTTGGGAAGTCTACCAAATTCGACAAGCCATGGGCCGACAGCAAATCTGTCAATTTTTTTACATCACTGTAAAGATTTATCAAGCAGTTCACATTAAAATCGCCTAATAGTATGCTTTCTATACCTAAAATGCTTATCTTATCGAGCAGCCTTTCAAAAGCACAAATGAAATCACTAAATGATACTAAATTCGTTCTATATATACACACAATCGTCATGTCTAATTCTAATAAATCAATGGCTGATATTTCGCACTTTCTTTCAACTGACAAAGATGTCAGGTCAACGTTTTCTATACATTTAATCCTGTCTGTTACAAATATGCATGATCCACCATGAACTATTTGTTGTCTACAAAAATAAGACGCTAACTTGTAGCCCTGCAGCTGAACACATTTTAATTTAGGTTCCGTTAACCAGTGCTCGGTTATAGCGAGTATGTCGCATTTTAGCTCACTCCTAAGCAACACTTCTAACCGATGCGATTTATTGCCTAACGACGCGATGTTTTGATGGCATACAACTACACTTTCAAATAGAAGCGCATTCGTCCGGCGTTTACTCGTGCAGTCAGCGACTGAGGCGGTCTGCTTCGGGCGCGAGCGAAAAGCAAAGAGTATGACTTCTAAGTACTTATAGCAAAGAGTATGACTTCAAAGTACTTATAGCAAAGACTATGACTTGTAAGTACTTATAGCAAAGAGTATGACTTCTAAGTACTTATAGCAAAGAGTATGACTTCTAAGTACTTACAGCAAAGAGTATGACTTCAAAGTACTTATAGCAAAGACTATGACTTGTAAGTACTTATAGCAAAGAGTATGACTTCTAAGTACTTATAGCAAAGAGTATGACTTCTAAGTACTTACAGCAAAGAGTATGACTTCAAAGTACTTATAGCAAAGACTATGACTTGTAAGTACTTATAGCAAAGAGTATGCACGGAATAGGGTTTTAGCACATTATCTTCTGTGGCTTTAGATTCTTTGTTAAACTGTGTCACTTCTTTGAATTTCGTTCGTAGCCAAACTAATGATATTTATGTGATACTATATTCTGCCGCAAAGCAGTAGTGCTCGCATTGCTGTGTTCCGGTTTGAAGGGTAAGAAGGTTTGAAGGGTGCCGGTAAAATTACAGGCACATGAGACTTTTCATCTATGTCTCAGGGTGGCGGGCGCAGTGCAACGCCACATAGGGTGCGTCCTAGGTGGACGTGACCTATGAGGTAATGCACTGTTCATAGGCAGAGGTTACCGTTTAACATCAGGTGGGCCTCATGCATGTTCCACCATCCAAGTAGTAAAAAAAAAAAAAAAAAAAAACTTTAAATTAAAGCTTGTTTGTTCGCTCATATAATTACTGGCTAATTATTTTTCGCTATCTGAAAAAGTGTTGGTGAGCTGTGATGAGCAAAAACACCAAAATATTTGAATTTCACGCCAGAAGCGAAAGCAACCAAAGTAGGTGTGGGATGTAACAAGAATATAGATTAAAATAAAGGTATAATTTTTATACATACATAAATAATGATACAACTAATACAAGTAGTACCCGCGATAAATACCCGTGATAATATCCATAAATATAATATAAGTAGGTAATTACAAAATATAAATAAATAAAAAAGTACATATGAAACAGCTGTTCTACCTGAAGACCGCTGCTAACGATCTAAAGGTAGCTCAACTGATCCAAATCACTACCCGACGGAAGCGTCCCTAAGATGCTGGCTGTATATGCTGAATGGCAATACTAATACGTTAAGCCAGATAAATTCAATGGGTTTAACCCAGATAAATAAATAAATAAATAATGCAAGACAGTTCACACAACATTATCTATCCCCAAGGTAAGCAGAGATAGATAGATAGATAGATAGATAGATAGATAACACTTTAAGCTTTAAGCTTTTTACTTTTAGCTTTTTACCAGAGCTTGTGTTATGGGTTAGATAACTGATAGACTTAATACATTACATTACATAGATAGATATTTTTTACTATACATAGAAAATACCCAGAACACCCTGAACAATTAATATCTGCAGATCGTACAGATATTTGTTCCGGGGCGGGAATCGAACCCGCAACCTCCTGCGTCACAGGGCAACCTGCGAATTTAGTTAGGCTTGAAAACACAATTAACCTGAAACTCATGGTTTAAAGTTAATTTCAGCCTTTCAGGATTAAATATTCCACTTTTCCGAAGTTCTAACAAGCGTAAGTAAAATGACAACCTTTCTGCTTCCGATGTAAATCTCCATCCGACCTAATTAAACCGTATTTCAGAAGTTATCTTTGAACCTACCTGGTTTTAGTCATTCGTTTTCATGCAAAAACATTCAAACATACCTTTTTACTTTAAACTCTTTCTATTCAAATATAAGAGTGGTTTTCCACTGTGGGGGTTACAAGCTAAGGTGCACAATTTTGTCACGAAACCCTCCTTGGGTAACATTAATAAGCAGGACTAAGATTAAAATTATATTAAATTTTGATATTGTGTTGTGTCCGGATTATTCTCAAGGAAATTTTAATATGGGCTTCTTTCTCTCTTTGAGTTGGCTCTTTGTGGTTTGAGGGGTTGTTAGATTACATACTTACCTAGGTACTTACAAGAACCTGGATTAAAAAACCTGTCAAGAAAAATTCTGATTTGCATGGAGAGGGTTCGGTACAAGTAGGCTACCATAGTATCCACAAGACCAATTGAACTTTGCGAATATTTTTGTTTCCCGTGGAAATTGTATGACTTTTGATTTTCAGTAAGGTTTCCTGTAAACTCAGCGGTTTCAGAGTTAAATTAGTGGTAAATTTTCCCATCTTTTACACCATGTATTTTAAAATTATAAAAAACACCTCATGTTTTCTTGTAATCTTCTATTTTGCGCCCTGAGATATAACAATTCATTTATTTACGCTAATACGTCCCTGGTTTATTGCCCGTATCCTAGAACTAAAGTCAAACTGAATCGAGACCAATCGAGACTCATGCCGCAGAATAAATAATAGTACCCTAGCATAGATTTTTTGATAGATTTCAATTCATCTTTGTTTTTTCTATTTTTATATCTTGTGTTGCCAGAATTTTGCCACTTCTACGGCGTTTTCAGATGCAGTGTATGTGTCACTCAAGGTACAGGTGTTGTATATTAACATATTAACCGAATTTCAAGTTTTATCGTCCAGTACTTTAGGCTGTGACAGACGGACGGACAGACAGACACGAGACAGGTACCTTGAGGTACGGAACCCAAAAACATGGAGAATGCGTGGTTTCATATTAGAAAACGAATATGGTGTTCTGTACAACACGCCGTGTCTTGCAAAATATAAAACTGTGAGGAAATAAACGATTATAGACAAGTTCCAAGTCTTGGTCAGCAGTATATTGGTACTTTTGACACAGAATCTAAAACTTAGTTAATCTCCTCCAAAAGTTGTTAATCCTTTCATTTCTCTATCCACGTCGTTCCTGCAACCTTCACGATCTCGCCCTGCCATCTTTCCTGTGGTCTCCTTCTCTTCCTCTTATTCCAATTGGACTTGTCTTATTCCTCTTCCATTTGGACTCTTCCATGTGGTTGTTTTTAGAGTCCATCTGTCAACCTCTGTGCGTACCAAGTGGTTCGCCCATCGTGAGTTACTTTCTAACTTACCTGAACTTAATAGTGACGTTAGATAAGTTAGAATAAATAAATAGTGATAGAATTTGGGATGACTAGTCTTATTAAAGTCGCATTTTTTAGCATTCCCTCTACCTCTTCGCCAACAAGTGCCATAACAAGTGCGTCTTGGAAACTCCGCTGTCCAATGACGACATTCTTTGAATAATTAATATGTTGAAGGGTCACTGGCTGCACAGCACATCACATAGTAGGAGGGTACCCGCGCCCCAATCATCGCTCATCAAGCCCTATTGAGCACGGCTTTTTATGAACAGCTTCAATTGATTTGAATGTTTGAGTCAATTCATTTGGAATTCTGAAGTAGATCTTATCAATGGCCATCTGACTCTGTTGTCATCATCATCACCAGTCTAAAGAAGTCCACTGATAAAGACCTCCACCGACTTCTTGCGACTTTAAAATGAATTTTTAACCCCCGAAGCAAAAACGGCGGGGTGTTATAAGTTTGACGTGTCTGTGTGTATGTCTGTCTGTGGCATCGTAGCTCCCGAACGGATGAAACGATTTCGTTTTTTTTTTTTGAAAGGTGATTTTGTCGGGAGTGTTCTTAGCTATGTTTGATCAAAATCGGTTCAGCCGTTTCATTGTGTTGAGGGTTTTTTAATTTTTTACAAAATTAATTACCTGTGTCAACTGCCTTCTTATACGACCTCGGTGGCGCGGCAGGATATGGTTAGTCTGCGACACAGGAGGATGCTTCTTCGATTCCCGCCTCGGAACAAATATTTGTACGATCTGCAGATATTTGTTCAGGGTGTTTTGGGTATTTTCTATAATCAAATCAAATCAAAAATTACTATGTAATGTATTGTATTAAGTATATCAGTTAATCTAGTAACGAAAGAGATCTTAACTCAGCTACCAAAGAAGGGAATAGTATTCCTTTCAACACTATTCAACGGAATCCTGCGAGTCGGTCACTACCCAGGTGTTTGGAAGATCTCACAAATAATTATGATCCACAAAGACGGGAAACCAGCAAACGAGCTCGGCTCATATAGGCCGATTAGCTTGCTACCGGTAATTTCCAAGCTCTTCGAAAAAATTCTGCTCACACGAATGCTAAAAACATTAGCCGAAAAACACCAATTTGGATTCCGACAAGAACACGGCACCGTAGAACAAGTGCATAGAGTTGTGGATCAAATAAGAAGATCCCTGGAACTTAAAGAGTACTGCTGAGCGGCCTTCCTAGATATACAACAGGCTTTTGATAAAGTTTGGCACAAGGGGCTCCTCTGCAAAATTAAAAACTTATTACCACACTCGTTCTTTGGAATATTGAACTCGTACCTCTCGGAAAGAATATTCCATGTAAAGGATGACGAATACACGTCGAGTTTCCATGACATACAAGCAGGAGTACCTCAGGGATCGGTGCTGGGACCTATCCTATATACCATCTTTACATCAGACCTACCCGAGACACCAGGTGTAGTGACTGCCACATTTGCAGACGATACTGCTATTTTTGCTAGTAGTAAGGACCCAAACGAAGCATCGCAATTCCTACAAATTGAACTCGATAAGATAGAGCAGTGGTTGAGAAAGTAGAAAATCAAAGCCAGTGCCTCTAAATCAACTCATGCTACATTCGCACTCCGCAAGGGAGATTGTCCGCCCGTTCACCTTGGAGAAAACATATTACCACATAACGACTCAGTGAAGTATCTAGGGATGCACCTGGATCGTAGACTGACCTGGAGAAAGCACCTACAAAAAAAAAGAGACGAACTCAACTTCCGGTACCGGAACCTCCATTGGCTAATGGGTAGAAACTCGGTCCTGAGTACTGACAACAAACTCCTGATTTACCAGGTTGTACTGAAGCCTATCTGGACGTATGGCATACAACTGTGGGGATCAGCCTGCAAATCAAATATTTCAATCATACAAAGAGCACAAAATGGCATCTTAAGAAATGTATCCAATGCACCGTGGTTCTTAATGATTACTGAGCTGCATAGCGAACTGAAGGTCAACACAGTCGTCGACGAAATAAAACTATATTCATCGAAATACAAAGAGCGTCTGAATGTACATCCGAACCACTTGGCCTCACAGCTAACTACTATCAACTACCCGAAGAGGCTAAAAAGACAACATATCATGGAACTCTGACACATGACACATAAGAAAAGGAGAGGTGGTCGCTGGACCACTTCTGCTACAAGCACGACTACCCGCACCAAATCTGCTCATAGTCTGAGGACTGATCGCAGATGAAAATAGAACAAAAAAAAAAAAAAAAAAAAAAATAAATATCTAGTACCCATATCACAAGCTCTGCATAGCTTGGGGCTATAGATAATGTTGTGTGAAATGTAATGCATTTTTTATTTTATTTGTATTACTGCGTCGTCCTGGGTACTGCGGTTTGATTGAAAATCTAAGTCAAAGTCACTACTGTTTTATTCATTGAAATATAAGAATCATTTTTAATCGTCTTATAAACTAAATTTACTCCAGTTGCAACGTGACCAAACCTAGAAGAATCAGGCAACAATAAAATACTCCCCAAGCTCCTCCCGTGGGCATCACAAAAGCCGACTGATACACCAGGGGATGGGCAGCAGCATCCATCTGAGTACTGAACACCAATACTGCGATCCCCAATCCACCTGCCAAGCGTAATGATTATGGCAAATCCCTCCATTTCATTCTAAGGGGGACGCCTCATCTAGCATTGAACTTCTACCGGCTCATGGTGGTGTAATTACTCAGTAGATGAATGTAGAACTGCAACCTCCCTACTCTCGTGGATCAACGGCGACAGACACCATCCATCAGGGCGCTGTTTTAATTAAAGAGTGGACCCTGGACACCGATTCGGCATCAGTAAATGATGGATCAGTGTTCTGTTATTTTATTTGAATAACAAATGTCCACTCTCGTCACTCGAGAGTAGGTCTAAGTACTTGTACCTACTATAATGTTTTTTTTATTTTTATTTATTTACAGAAAGAACTAATACTAATACAAGGTATGTACAAAATACCTTACCTTACTATAATGTTAATTTAATTTAAAACGATCATGTTTTCTGTTTTTTTGAATTATTTACGAGACATACCGATTTATTACATTATTTTATATTATTACTAGCGACTCGCCCCAGCTTCGCACGGGTGGCCCCCGGTGACCCCCCCTATGTCAATCTCCTAGTTCTAAGCTACCTCCTCACCAATTTTCAGCCAAATCGGTTCACCCGTTCTTGAGTTATAAGTGGTGTAACTAACACGACTTTGTTTTTTATATATAGATTTTTTACCCTTTAACTATAATCAGTTGTTAATAAAGAAACTATGAACCATGAACTATTATTTATTTTGTGGTCCAAGTTTATTTAAAGGTGGTGACGACCTCTGTGGCACGTCGGAACCCGGCTGAGATGCGAGAAGTTGCTGGTTCGATTCCCGCTGCGGCACAAATGTATGAATGATCTACAAATATTTGCTCCGGGTCTGGGTGTTGCAGTACCTACTCTAAGGTAGTACCAAGGTACTCGTAGTACCTACGAAAATGATCTATGTAGGTCTGTTGAATTACTTTTCAGAGTCAATGCAACGGCAGTTTCTGAGTCTGCTTCTAAAATACCTTCTTATGAGCATACAGTATATTTTACACAGGACCTCCATTGCGTGGCTGGCGATTAGCGGTCAGAGTTGTGAGAGATGCGGTTTCGATTCCCGTTGCCGCACAAATGTTTATATAACAAATAGTTGTAGTGGTACTCGTAGTTCCTGTTACCCACGCCACAGGGGTCCTAGTGTGGGATCAGGACTATGTATGTGGCTGTTGGATGTTATGTTATGTAAATAATAAAAATGTCTGGTAAATGCATAAATTCACTCGACCCAGTACTTAAACAAATTGAAAACAATCCTGAAATCTTATTAAAGAAAAGTCCTAAACATCATCCACGAATTGGGATAAATGGCGAGATATCGTGAGGCGAGCAACATTAGCCCCTAACAACAGTACAACATGACGACCACGACCGCTCTGTCAAGAGTGCAACGACTGAGAAGAAAACATCATAAAAGGTGAAAAATCTTTTTTTCGATTCAAGCTTTTATAAAATTAGTGATCGGAACCGTGTGCTGATCAAAATGAGCCTAAACACGGCCAGTCTACTATTATCCATCGAGGAGTTCCGTTATCAACCTTCTGTCTCCATCATCAGATCAGCTCGCTGTCACCATAATATTGTATTGTCATCGGAAATTGACAGGTATGCAAAATTTCATCTTAGTCGGTTGAAAAAACTGCTTTAAAATTCAGTTGCAAGATTTGTCCCGAACATACAATCATTAAAAGTCGCTATCCGTGTCTATCTGTTTGTCAGCTTACTTCTTCTAGACTTCATAACAGATTTTGATGCAGTTTTCACTATCTACACTTCTACACTAATATTATAAAGAGGAAAGATTTGTATTTTTGTGTCTGAGTATATTTGTAATCAATAAACTCAAAAACTAATGTACCGATTTCAAAAATTCTTTCACCATTAGAAAGCTACATTCACCTTGAGTGACAAAGGCTACCAAGTGGGGTATAGGAGGAGGGGGCTGTTTTTCATCCTGAAACTACCCGTGCGAAGCCGAGACGAGTAGCTAGTAATTTATAAAGTTACTTCCCAAAGTTTTATTAGTACAAGGACTTTACGTGTGAAGCCAGGGCGGGTCGCTAATCCTATTCCTACTCTTACTTATCCTCCTACTAATATTATAAACGCGAAAGTTTGTAAGTATGGATGGATGGATGGATGGATGTTTGTTACTCTAGTAGTAGTAGAGTTTTTTTGTGAAAGAGTTCGTCCGGGGAAGTACTACCACCATACCTGTTTCTGCCGCAAAGCAGTAGTGCTCGCATTGCTGTGTTCCGGTTTGAAGGGTAAGGGTGCCGGTGAAATTACAGGTACATGAGACTTTTCATCTTTATGTCTCAGGGTGGCGGGCGCAGTGCAATGCCACATAGGGTGCGTCCTAGGTGGACGTGACCTATGTGGTAATGCACTGTTCATAGGCAGAGGTTACCGCTTAACATCAGGTGGGTCATCTGCTTGTACGGTCATTCAAGTAGTATTAAAAAAAAAAACTCTTTCACGTAAAAACTACTGGATGGATTTGGATGAAATTTGGAATGGAGATAACTGGACTCCCGGAATAACACATAGGCACATTTTTATCCCGATATTCCCACGGGATCGAGACTTACGCGGGTGTAACCGCGGGGCGCTGCTTGTACAACAATAATTAAACTCTAAGCTCGAAAGTAATATAAACAATACAATACACGAAAGTCAATCATCCCTGACTGTGCGACAAACAAAAAAGCCATATACTGCGGTATAACGGTATTGAACAGAACCCCGTCATTACAGAACCCATCTCGGGACAATACCTCGATGACAAAACTCTTTACTTTGAACTCCTTCCTAATCGTAGGGAAAACTTTATTTTCTGGGCGGTCGGTGACTTACGGTAACGACACTGCATTAGACCTCCTATTTTTAATTTCAAAATCTACTGGGAAAATTAAAAAATATACATTAGCAAATCTTGCCAGTATCCTGATTCGGTGCACTCGATTTACCTGACTTACCAAAAACGTGAACGTCAATTATATTTTGATTTTGCATTTATTGGGCCGCCAACAACAACGATACAGTTTTTACATAATTTCATGTCTAACTTAGAGCAATGCAGGCCTCCGTACCGGAGTGCTCGATGAAGTCTAACGAAATCGATGGGCCAGAAAACAAAACATATATTCGTGAGTGTTTAGTACTCTTTTAATCATCAATATATATAAAATCGTTGCATGACTGACTGACTGACTGACTGACTGACTATAAACGCACAGCCTTAAGAGCAGTCAATTCCAGTACTTTCGATAAAAACGCTGGTGCTCAGCTCGTACGTGATTATAAAGTTGTAACAATTTTTTCGTCTGATGTTTTGTACAAATATGTATCTTGAAGAATATATCTACGTACATGATCTTTTTTTGTTTTTTTTTGTTTACCTCTAAATTCTGTATAAGCCTTCAAAAATCAGCTTATTTGCACAATTTTACCTGAACTTTGTATGTTCATAATGTTCTTACAAACAGTAAAAGTAAAAAAAACAAAGATCAGGTATCTAGCCCATGTTGTGTAGAATCTAAATTACAAACATTTTTTTCACAAACTTGAAAGACTTTTTCAAAAAAACGTACGTGCTGGAACAAGTTTTAGAATATTTTGCGCGTTTATTGCCGTTTCGCAAGTAAGTAGCGGAATTTTCCGAATTCCAACCACAGGATCTGGCACTAGCTATCATTTTACACAGTGCCTCTCTTTCAAAAATTGAATTGTACGAACCTACAAGATTTTAGTTCAAATCGAATTGGGGCCCCTTAAATCATAAGTCCTAATAGAGACCTGAACTTTGGAGGGTTAAAAAAAGGGGTGTTTGGAAAATTTTAAAGGGTCGGCAACGCATGTGTGGTGCCTCTGGTATTGCAGGCGTCCATAGGCTACGGTAACCGCTTACCAACAGGTGGGCCATATGCTTGTTTACTACCTTGGTAGTATAAAAAAAATAAAGAAAGGAATTTCAGAAATTCAACCCCTAAGGGGCTGCTGCGGTGTGTTGAATGTATGGAAAAGTACACGCGGACGAAGTATGAATTTGGTGTACACATTAAGGCAATAGGGCTAGTGGCGCTCTTCGGTTTATCCATACTAAAACCATAGTGTAGATACACCACATGCCTGTGTACTTGCTTGTCTTTGCAGACTCGAGGCTCAGTACGTAAAAACATAATGAATCTAACGCATAGTCAGTAAAGGAAGCGCGACCGAGCGCAGTGGTTAGCAGACAATAGACGCGGCGGTTTTGTTCGAGGGGAGTAAGGGTAATGAGAAACACCACGCGATTACCTCTCTGACTCGTCTGCGCCCCTGGTACACGAACATCACAATTTAACTTGTTTCACTTGATTAGTTCTTTTCATTAGTTATATTTTAATTAGACAGGGTTACATTTATTACATCTGAGGGCAGTTCTCGTGGTTATAAATTCAACTGAAAGGACACCGAATCAAGATAGAATATAAGAATAATTTAGGTATTATAACTATCTCTCTCTCTCTCTCTCTCTCTCTCTCTCTCTCTCTCTCTCACACACACACACACACACACACACTCTCTCTCTCTCTCTCTCTCTCTCTCTCCCAACGTTCAACTGTCTCTATGACTCACTAGTGAATAATAGCAATGAAAATGTCACAGTTTGATTGCAGGTGTAAAACAGAAATACACACTCAATGTTCAACTGTCTCTATTACCCTCATGTCAGAGGCCCTCGGGCGGCTTGACAAACTCTGACACCAGAGGCTAGCACTACCTCATACGAAACGACGACGACGACTGTCTCTACAACTCACTTCTAATGAAAAAGGAACACTTTGATTACAGGTGTCATTATTTGCCTAATTGCTGTGAAATTAGAGCCACTTTATGAGCAAGTGTGTTGAAAAGATATTTCTGACACACACACACACACAACTAAATAGCTCAGATAATGGCAGTAATAAAGTGTTGGCTTTTATATCAATGTTAGTTTTTTTTTTCGTATTGCACCAAATATTCACATACATAGTCCTGTTCCCACACTAAGATCCGCCGTGTCGTGGGTATCAGGAACTACGAGTACCATAATACCACAACAAATATTTGTTATATAAACATTTGTGCCGCATCGGAAATCGAAGCCGCATCTCTCATAACTCTGACCGCTAATCGCCAGCCACGTTGCAGCCACGCAATGGAGGTCTCCGAAATCCTGTGTAAAATATCCTATGTGCTCATAAGAAGGTATATTAGAAGCAGACTCAAAAACTGCCATTGAATTGACTCTGAAAAGTAATTCAACAGACCTACATAGATCATTCTCGTAGGTACAATCACTAACGTAAGTCCCTGACCAGCGTCATTGTTGTCTAATCGATGTCGATTACCAGTTTGCTGTTCATTGCGCTGCTTGTTTTAGATTTTTTTCAAGATTAGAAATATTTAAAACACGCAGCGCAATGAATAGCAAACTGGACATCGAAAACGAACTTCAGTCTATTACGCAATACGAATACGACCCCAGTTTCAAAACATTTTCGCTTGCAGCAATGACCGTAAACTAGGTCCGTCCATTTCTTTGTTTATCAATGAGGTACATCGAGCAACGCAATGATGAGGTATGATATCCTTTGTCTATGAAACTCCTAGAACTAGCCACTTTTTACACCAAATTCACCCTCAGCAAGGTCTGAGGGCTTAGTACGAGAATTTGATAGATATTCGGAATTATATGAAGTTTAATTTCCTTTCATACATTTACTTGCAGCGCCTCTAGCGAAAACTAGGAGAAACTTAAGGACGCTGTCAGTAAATGTATTGAAGGAAACGAAATATATACCTACAGCTCGTTCACCGTAAGATGGCATCTGTAAATACTCCATGGCAGGTGCCAACTTACGGTGAACGGTCCGGCTCGTTCACCGTAAGATGGCATATGTAATTACTCCATGGCAGGTGCCAACTTACGGTGAACGGTCCGGCTCGTTCACCGTAAGATGGCATATGTAATTACTCCATGGCAGGTGCCAACTTACGGTGAACGGTCCGGCTCGTTCACCGTAAGATGGCATATGTAAATACTTTATGGCAGGTGCCAACTTACGGTGAACGGTCTGTAGTTTCGAATACTATCACATTCTCGTACTAAGCCTCCAGGCAGAAACGTTAGTGACTGTATGGATACTGCTCTTAAATGACCACAGATCATAAAACAACCAAACTCATAGTCTCAACACTCAGTTCAAGAGCTGGACAATAGCCACAGTACAATGGCGCAGGCTCTATATCTCCGCTAGTATTTATTCTGTGCTCGTGAGGAGGTGAACAATGGACTCGAGTGCGCGCAGCCGGCGCTTACGCATCTCTGGTCACATGCGACTTGATACTTTAAGAAATAATGTGATGTTTATGTTTGAAATATGCAGATAGATCTTCAGATAATAATAGTTCTTCTATAGATTATATCCGCAAAGTAGCTTTGTAGGTTAGATCTGTAGATTTGATCTAAGATATGGTATGTAGATAAAAAACAGTAGATTAGTATTTGAGATAGTAAAAAGGGATTAAGCAATAGAATTATATACAAAACACGTCTTCTGCTTTTTCGAAAAATTATACCTTATTTTAAATTTAATATCAAATTCTTTATTTTAGGCTTTATTGAGAAATGCTCTAAATCCTAAACAATAAGCACATAGCAACATAACTACCTTAGAAACGAACAACTACTTATAAAATCACTTTATTTGTAATTTAATCTAACACACGTGTGATCGCCGACGCGTCGCGGCCCGAAGGATCACGTGACGGCGACCCTTGAACCGCTGGAACTTCACCCCTTTCAGCCAGAATTCAGGGCTCAAGTAGGTCTTCACACATTCCGAAGGGACCCTCACCATAAATAAGCTAAAACTCACATTATGACGAGAGTCCAACTTCATGACCCTCAATCCCACTCAGGCATTCTTTCTGATGTACTCCACCACCTCTGCGGCCTTCACGTCGAAGTAGACGCGGGACACGTAGATCTGCGTAGTGGGTAACTCCGCTTGGAAGTGCTGCTCACTGGATAGATGAGTACCACACTGGTTTCGGCTAGAGGGCTTCCGAAATACAGCAACCCAATTCTTCTTTATTTTCTTTGATAGAACGTTGTTTAATGTGAAATACTTCAAAATCCTTGGGACCGTAACTCTGAAGGAGAAGCATATACTTGTTAGATAGATAGATAGAAAATTATTTATTGCACATCTTAAAAAGTACTATACATAGGCAAACTTAATGCTAGATAGAATTCTCTTCCAGCTAACCTTTGTGTGTAGAGGAAAACAACTTACAGGTAGTGTACAAAAATTTGATTTAAGGATAGACTATGTAGAATGTTAAATTCTTAAAATAATCCCTTCATAAAACTTACCAAATATCAAAAGTGCTTGCACCCTGCACTGTGAGTCCACTTAATGCTACGTTATGAACTAACCGACATGTCCGCATCAATACACTACTTTTTCTATGAAAACATTCCTCCTTCATATTCCCACGACCTTCGACCGAAACAATCGAAAATGTCTCAAAAATGGTCAAACATTGCCACCATTGCCAACTTAAGACTAATTGGTACTTCGAGCCGGGTTGTCATCAACCCATAGAAATAAAGACCAAAATTGCATAGCTTTTACATCCTGGAGCGGTAAGCATAATATTGTGTATCACAAAGGTCTTTTGTCGCAAAATGTTCCTTAGTACAAACAAACAGCGTGTAATTATTTCAGAGTTTGGGTCAATCTTTGAATGACCACGAGATTTACCGGCCATACACAGCCATACACAGCCATACAAATGTGTGGGTGAATTAGGATTAGTATTTGATAAGAAGGATCGTGAGAACTCGGAAGGAACGTATTGCGGTTCGATTCGTTTTAAATGCTTGTTAAATTGCTCGGAATTTGACATCTTTTAAATAGATAGAGATTTATTCCTTCTTAAATATACAAGTTTGGTATAAGGAAATGTAGAGCCATTGTTGTGGCTTTTAATTAAATACTAGAACAGCTGTACAGAACAGAATATTCGTTGCGTTTTAAGGTGGTTGCTTTCGGTTGTGGCGCCAAATTCAATTTTTTTCGTGTTTTTTGCTCATCACAGCTCATCAACACTTTTTCAGATAGCGAAAACAATGTTGCCGGTAATTATATGACCTAACACACAAGTTTGAATTTAAAGTATCATATAAATATCATTCGTTTGGCTATGAATGTGCTTGAAACAAAAAAACACTGTAAAAGCCATCGAAGCACAATCGTAGGTAATTATATTTATGTGATACTATAAATTAAAACTTGTGTGTTAGGTCATATAATTACCGGCAACATAGTTTTCGCTATCTGAAGAAGTGTTGATGAGCTGTGGTGAGCCTAAAACACGAAAAATTTAGAATTTCGCGTCACATGCGAAAGCAACCTCCTTAGGGAATAGGCACTAGAATTGGTCGCTGAGCATTACTATTTCTTTCAACGGTACCATCGCATAGAACATTTCCCAGAAGTCACTAGGTAGATTATTTATTTTTATTAAGGTTTCGTACCTCAAAACGTACCAACAAAACCACTATCTATAAGATCACACTCTGTCTGTCATCGTTTTTTTTAAAACTACTATTTAGACTAACCTTATATAGATAAGTTTTAAGATACCAACGAACCAAATTATACACATAAATCAGATTACTTGATATATAAAATAAATAAATAATACTGGACAAAAAAAGTAGAAATATTCGAAATATATAATACAGAATTAGGTGACATTTATGTAGCGTAAATGGGGATTTAATAAAGGGGCGTACAAGAAAATAGAAACAAAGCATTTGTCAAAAGTTAAAGGGCTCGTTATGAGGAATACAAACTGGGCCCATATTCGCTATGACCCTAGGAGATTCGTTGCCAATAACGTTTGACGTCATAATGTAATTCTATACGATGATTCCACGCAGATATCATAACGAGCCCGCGTTACGTCACGTTTGGTAATAGCGAATAAGGGGGCTGTTGTTTTTAGTAACTTTAAAATACATATTTTAAAAGATATTATGGAAAATATATGAAAGTCGTTTATCACACTAATTATATTTTGACTACATTTTATTGGAAGAATTCGATGATGCCATCACTGGACCAAGATGCACTCAGTTATGGCCAAATACACCTAACTGAGTGCATGAATCTACCTTGTAGTAATAATGATGCTGTTTTTAGTTGGCCACTAACAATAACTTCATATGTGGTGTTTTTCTAACCAAAACATAGATTCGTTGGTCTGAAATAAAGTCTTAATTTTTATTTTGTCTCACAGCACAGTATAAACAGATCTCTCACTCCCACAGTGCATATGCAAATGCAGTAATTTGCAATACCGGCCGGTGTTAATTGATTCCTGTTTGTCCCTTTAATTGTAGCGTATGATTCGCTCTCTGCACTCTGAATTATTCATTGGTATTGCTTACGAAAGTCACCAGTATATTCAGTATATTGGCCGCAGACAAAAGCTCAAAGTTACGCAGCGGGCTATGGAGAGAGCTATTCTCAGAGTTTCACTACGTAATGAGGAGATCCATAGAAGAACCAAGATCACCGACATAGCTCTCAGAGTTAGCAAGTTGAAGTGGCAATGGGTAGGCCATGTAGCTCGCAGAACAGACAACTGTTGCGGAAGAAAGGTTCTCGAGTGGCGACCACAAACAGGACGGCGTGGGAGAGTAATGCTACCCTTTCAATAGACCAAAGACATTATAGAGGTCGCAGGAAGGCGGTGGAGGGAGGCGGTTTAAGACCGTTCATCGTGGCATTCTATGGGAGAGGCCTATGTCTTCTGTAGGCTGATGATGATGATTATTGGTTATTGATAAAGGTACTCACTATCTGCCAGACTAGTGTCGTAGCTAAGGTCATGAGCGCCCAGGGCAAGATTTGAATTTTGCGCCCCAACATTATTTTATAGAATACTAGCTGCACCCCGCGGTGCTACCCGCATATGTCTCTAACCCGTGGGAATATCAGGATAAAAAATGCCTATTTGATGTTCCAGGAGTCCAGCTATCTCTGTTCCAAATTTCATCCACATCCGTTTAGCCGTTTCAGCGTGAAGACGTAACAAACACAAACATTCGCATTTCTAATATTATTGTTTAAAAAAAACTACTGGATGATGATTAACCGAGTCAAAGTCACTCAGAGTCTAATTACAGGATGCGGCCTTTATACAAAGCCGCAAAAAAAGCATCATCATATATACGTATGTATGTATATTTGTAAATATGTATGTTTTTGTCCGATGATAACTGCAGAACCGTTGATCCAATATTGATGAAACTTATTCGTTTCCCATAACCTAGTATACACCTAAAATAAACATAACCTAATGTTTATTTTTATTTTATATATGATGACAAGGTACAACATGGTATGACGGATCAAGCAGATGGCCCACATGATGTTAAGCGGTAACCTCTGCCTATGAACAGTGCATTACATCATAGGTCACGTCCACCTAGGACGCATCCTATGTGGCATTGATCTGCGCCCGCCACCCTGAGACATAAAGATGAAAAGTCTCATGTGCCTGTAATTTCACCGGCACCCTTCAAACAAGAACACAGCAATGCGAGCACTACTGCTTTGCGGCAGAAATAGGTATGGTGGTAGTACTTCCCCGGGCGAACTCTTTCACAAAAAAAGCTCTACTACTACTAATGAAATATTTTTTTTTTTTTTTTTTTTTTACCTAAAATAGGCTTGCGTTTGGCTACATCTCACCTGATGGGAAGTGACGATGAGGCCTATTTAAGCACGCTCGCCTAGAAGACGAATAGAATGAATAGAATTTGTACATTCGATTACAATTTGAACAAAAAGCTTGGTCGGTGCAGGGTTTTTTAAGCTACAGAGGCCCAAAAAGTCCCCTAAAATAGGTGTCACAGTACATAGATACCAATTTACCAATAAACGATACCTCGCGAGGTCACGATCGGGGCGAACTTTTTTTTGTTTTTTTTGTTTCATAAGTAGACCTTTGTTTGACCACGATCTCACCTGTTGGTAAGTGACGATGTGGCCGAAGATGGAGCACAAAGGTCTAGAAGGCACCTATTCACTCTAGCCTTGAAGAGACCCATATTATATGTAGTTTTCAGGAAAGACAGACGACGTAGTCTGTTCAACTACTGAGTAAGCTTCCATCTCACCGACGTCTTCTTATTGACGCAGTGTCTACAACACAAGTCTAGCACTTAGTGTAGATACTGTAACTAATATCTACGTAGTACAAGCCATTATAATGTGAATCTTATTTTAATTAGAATAGATTTTGTATTGCTTGTTTATTTTTGGGAATAAATAAATTTTAATTTAATTTTAATCTGGTAGTGATTTGGATCAGTTGTGCTACCTTTAGATCATCGTTAGCAGCGGTCTTCAGGTAGCAAAACAATTTCTTATGTATTTTTTTTTAAATGTATTTTTTTAATTGTCCATATCTTGTATTAGTTGTATTATTATTTCTGTAAATAAATGTATAAAAAAATATATAGCTTATAAAAAAAAGTTCAACTACTTAGTTATTCATGTGTGAGGTGGATTGACAATTCCTGTTATCCAACAAACCGCCGATTTTCAACACAATTACGTATGAGGAAATAAATCTTGTATTCTATGAGTATTCGAGTAAAACTATGCAGCACTAAACTCGAGGGGAGGCTGGTAAAAAATTGATATTTTATTGCGCTCGGGGTCCACTTTTCTGTCATATTTTATTCTAGTTTCGTCGTTTGTGGCTTTCCTATTCACTATTTTCCATTTTCCACCTCGTACATTTTTTCAAAGGAATTTCAACCTTACTGCCTTTAAATAAGAACAGAGATATTGCTTGTTTTGGTCAAAAATGGTATAAAAAGTTGTCAGAATGAATAGGTGGCCTCACTCGCACGAGTGGGTAGTATATCATTCCCTTTGAACAAATGGGCTCGACTATCCTTTGTAGCGGCCTAATCTACTAGGAAAATAAACAACCAGACTGTCTGTGCGTTACACTTGCAAATTCCTTGAATATGATATGAGTAATAGTTTTTTTTTTTTATAGGGACTGCTAGTTTTGGCTAGGTGCTACGTCGTAGCATGTGCATCGTTGAAGTCTTATGTATTAATGGATTATGTCTCGAGCCGCCTCCATCCATCGACTTCCTGATGTGTTTGGTCCATCGAGAAAGACCAACTTCCATCGATTTGGGCCTGCCTACATAGAGAAAACCTTTATTCCTTCCATTATACCCTTACTTAGATACCCACATACTTAGATAGATAGATAGATGTAGATAAACACTTTATTGCACGCCAAATAGAAAATTAAAAAGATAAAAGAACAAAACCAATAACAGTTATGTACAATGGGCGGTCTTACCGCTAAAAGCGATCTCTTCCAGACAACCTTTGGATGGACAGGATTATACAAAATCAAAAGACGGCACTTAGGTAAGTATCCTTTTTGGTATTCACAGGAAAAGAAGAAGACGCAAAAATCTCTAAAGGACTTAACATAGCACCCAACAGTCACAACCTATGATGCGATTACGTAAGTAATTTGAGTGTATAATACTTTGTTTGTGCTAATTTTTTAAGATATAGGTAATAAAAAAAAAATAGTCTGTTGCTATGGGTTTCAACCGGTTTCAACCGGTTTCTTGTATTTGAAAGTACGTTCTTGCAATTACATAATTTACGCAGTCTAGTTGGTAAATTGGGTAATCGCAAGTGCTTCATTTCGGATAGAAACATTGCAACTGATTGAAACTGATAGCCACAGAGTAACGTAAGCCGCTAGCTGATCCCACATTAGGGCTCCCTATATCGTGGGTATCAGGAACTACAAGTACAAGTACGCATGGACCCAAAACAAATATTACAGAAATATAAATACCAAGCCATTATGTAAGTACATATTTTTAAAACCATTTTATTGACTGTTTAATTATTATTTGTACATTGTGTACTTGAAATAAATTATAGAAATAAATCTATCTATCCTTATTATTATTATCAAACGTCAATGTCCAAGAAACATTTGTCTCACAGCGGGAATTGAACCCGCAATCTCTCGCATCTCAGCCGGCTTCTCGCCCGTCGCACCACAAAAGTAACCTTATTAGGTGTTACACAAGTAACTAATTTTGTAAAAATTAAATAACGCCCAACGCAAACAATTGACTGATTGATTTGATCAAACAAAGACCCGACAAATACACCTTTCAAAAAAAACAAAAAAAAACAAAAATCGGTTCATCCGTTCGGGATCTACGATGCGACAGACAGACAGACACACACACACTCACACACACACACACACAGATACGTCAAACTTATACACCCCCTTACTTATAACTTTTAACACCCCTTCGTTTATCATCGAGGGTTAAAAATTCTTGTTAGACCTAGTAGGTATACTCGTGCTAAACAAGAAACGTTCACGAAACGTGGTCTTTTTTATCGCAAAACAAAACATTCCAAACCGAGAATCGAACCTATAAATCAAACAGTCGCTAATGTCATGTAGTAACAACGAATTTCACGCATCGACACACCTGTTAATGTATCCGAAATTACTTTCGGCCGAGTCTGGTGTGTTGTGTGACTAAAAAGGTTAAAAATAAAAATGTTTTATAACTAGCTTGTTGTGTGTAGGTGGTCCAGAGTGGGAACTAAATTACTGAAATACCGACTGGGTGACTCAATCATAAAATAACTAACCCTACTTATGACCATTTGCAATATTAGATTGTTCAACAAGCTACTAAAACGAGCCATTTCATACGAGGCTATAGAATCAAGTATGAATCGGTTTTAGTCCCAAAGTCCCAAGTTAAATACTTTATCATTCACTCCGATTGTGAGAAAATAACTATTTATAGGCATACAATTTTAAAATAGGCATATTTTATGAAAACTTGACAAACGCACTGACGCAAACATCCCACGATCACCAAGAAATGCTAGTGCAGCCATCGACGTAAATAAAATGAAGTGCAGCTACAGAATAAATGAATAATGTAGACAAAGACACAATATATACCGGGAACATCGATATAACATACTAGTATATTATATCGATGACCGGGAACGACTGGTCGCTTACAGTTTCATATTCAAAAATAAATTCAAAGAAAAATAAGTAAAAAATGGAACATCTAAAAGTCGAGTCTTTATTCATTAATTTTGTAGGCTGTTGTTGATAATAAAGACAATTTTTTGCTCTTAGTTAACATTGAGAAATTAAAAAAAAAACTTTTGTCTCATTTTCTGTCGTAGATCTTGATTGAACTAAGATTATTTGTTACAAAAAAACAACTACTTCGCAGCTATCTCCTCGCATATATATATTTTATTTTAATAGGTTTTTTTATTTATTTTATGTGTTTGTTTGTTATATTCCATCCTTGTTTAATTATACTTACCGAAACCCAGATTTATGGAAGAGCCTAGCTACCCACAACACAGGGAATCCTAGTGTGGGAGCTAGTGTTAAAATATTGTGTAATTATGTTGTCAACATATTTTACCTTCATTGTATATTTATTCTGGTTCAATAAAGATTATTTATTTATTTAAGATTATTTATATGCAATACTGCAAAAAATTGCCAACTATAGCGTACCAATTCATGATGTTTTTCTACACGTTAGCGTATCTACTTCCCTAAGTTCGTGCATAAGTATTTGGAAGGTATGTGGGTAGAATGTAAGCGCAGGCATAGTGTTCGTATGGAGGCTACGTGTAGTGTATCTTCCCGTATGCCGCGGTACACTGACCTTTTCGCTTATTCTTATTCTTCCTATTAGTAATATACACAGAACTAATTTTTACACCGATATATGTGGACATAGTTTCCCAATATTTCTGTGAACGGACGTACCTAATTTAACAAAAATTCTCACAAGATCGGTGTACAGACCTACAGCACAGAACTAGTGGGAACTAGTAACTAGTGAGAATTTTTGTTCAATTACATCTGTACACAGAACAAAAATTCTCACTAGTTCGGTGTACACAGCTTCAGCACAAAACTAGTGGGAACTTTATTTATATTTATATTATATGGGAATTTATTGTTATTTGAGGGAAAACCAAAGCCTTCAAATTAACGGACCTATATAATAGTGGGAACTAGTTCTTTGCTGTATAGGTCTGTACTTATCTAGTGACAATTTTTGTTCAATTACGTCTGTACACAGAACTATTGGGAAACTATGTCCAACTATTTCGGTGTAAAAATTAGTTCTGTGTATAATGGGAAGAAAGTCTCACTAGTACTGTGCACAAAAAATATACATAAAATCAAAAGTAGTGGAATAATTCTGATACCCATAAATTTTGCTGATGCTCTTTACATTAGAGCCTAAGATTTCGTTGTATATGCGGCCTTAGATACCGTGGGTTGTATGGCCTAAGAATAGTCCCATCTGTCTCCTCCCGTGGATGTCTTAAAAACCGACTAAGGATTTATTACGCCAGGGGATGGGTGGCAGCATCTACCTCAGAAGGTCCACCCATCACCGTGATCACCAATCCCTCTGTCAAGTGTGAAGATTATGCCCATTGTATTCTATGGGGGGAGGCCTCGACCAACAGCGGACTTCTAACGGCTGATGATGATATTTACATTTGAATGTGTTATTATTGTAAGAAAGCGTTAGCCAAGTCAGTCGTGGGAAGCAACGGCGGCGATGAGCTCACCACTTGTCACGTCTATATTCCACGATGGTGCAACCCACTGTGAAAAGAGGCCCATTGAGGCTCTGCCTACCGAAGGAGGCTCTGCCTAAGGAGTGTGTCTGTACGTTCATCTTCGAGACTTCAAATACTTCCAGTACTTTTTGTAGTAGTAGAGCTTTTTTGTGAAAGAGTTCGTCCGGGGAAGTACTACCACCATATCTTTTTCTGCCGCAAAGCAGTAGTGCTCGTATTGCTGTGTTCCGGTTTGAAGGGTGGGTGCCGGTGAAATTTCAGGCACATGAGACTTTTCATCTTTATGTCTCAGAGTGGCGGGCGCAGTGCAATGCCACATAGGGTGCGTCCTAGGTGGACGTGACCTACGAGATAATTGCACTGTTCATAGGCAGAGATTACCGCTTAACATCAGGTGGGCCATCCGCTTGTTCGCAATCAAAGAGTCCACAATTTTTTTTAGTAAGTACATAATATATTCGTATTTATATGTATTTGAGGGAAAACCAAACGGTTAAAATTAACAGACTTACAAACAGATAAATACCAGAAAGCTTACTGAAGGTTTTCACGGTAAGTCTCTACTATTTTCGTACCGTGGAACCTGCTGCAATTCTGAGGATACCCGGATCCACGCCTCTTGATAGGATCGTGCACCGCAACTAAACAAGGACACACATACACGAAACTACCCTCGTGGGAGCGAGAGAGAAGACGTCTCGAGATGACCAACGGTTAGGGGTCAAGGGTGAATGCTCTTGGGTGAGATGTTACAGCAACTGTACTGTATTCTGTGTGTAGTATATTCTATGTCTTAGTACCTATAACTTGTACTATGACTTTGCCGATGGCTGTGGGTCCCGTTCAATCGATTTTGGTTTTATTGTGATTTATTTGGTCCCAAAAAATATATTGAATTCAGGAGCGCAATGCGGTTTTATAATTTATTCATAGACCCCCGACGCAAAAACGACGGGGTGTTATAAGTTTGACGTGTCTGTGCGTGTGTGTGTGTGTGTGTGTGTGTGTACGTGTGAGTGTGTGTGTGTGTGTGTCTGTCTGTGACATCATAGCTCCCGAACGGATGAACCGATTTTGATTTTGTTTTTTTTTTTGTTTGAAAGGTGAAATAGTCGGGAGTGTTCTTAGCTGTGTTTGATGAAAATAGGTTCAGCCGTTTCATTGCGTTGAGGGTTTTTTTAATTTTTCAACATTAATACTTGTGCTTAATGTTTTTGGTAATTGTAGCTGATTGATCTTATTTGGAGGCTTCCTCCTCATAGAGTAAGTACCTATTCAATGTTATGTGCTTCCTCCTCATAGAGTAAGTACCTATTCAATGTTATGTGCTTCCTCCTCATAGAGTAAGTACCTATTCAATGTTATGTGCTTCCTCCTCATAGAGTAAGTACCTATTCAATGTTATGTGCTGAAAAACAATGACATTCATTCTTCGACCAAAATAAAAGTATTTTGGTCGAAGCGTTCATTGACCTTTTATCTGTAAAGTGTACGTACATAAATGTTCTACCTGTTCATAAACCATGTGAAAAAAAAAGCAGCTGTTTTCGACTGAAATTTTGATTCAACTTCTAAACGACTTAGAATTTTGTAGTTTTAGTTTCTTTCACCTAAATGTCGGCAAAGATATTATCTCTTCAAGTTGAACGTATGATTCTGTGATGCGACGGGTTTTTCACGAGGCAAATAATTGATTTTCGAGATTTTCACTTAGTTTTCTGGCTATTCTGTCACTTTCTGACTTACCTGAACTTTAATGAGTTAGAAAGTGACGGAATTAGGCTGCTGTATGCGCCATTAGCGCGATTGAGGCCCAGGGTACAGAAACGTCGGCCAGCAGCGAGATGGGCAGACGATATCGCATGCGTCGCGGCCGAGCCTGGATGAGACTGGCACGGGACCGTGAGGAATGGCTCAGGCAAAGCGAGGCATATACGACCTCTGTGGCGCGGCGGGCGAAGGTTGGCCTGCAACGCAGGATGTTGCGGGTTCGATTCCCGCCTCTCGCAAATATTTGTTCAGGGTGTTCTGGGTATAGATAGATAGAAAACACTTTATTGCACAACACAGAAAATAAGCTAATAAAAAATTAATATTAAACTAAACACGGAAGTACAAGGGGCGGTCTTATCGCTATAAGCGATCTCTGCCAGACAACCTTGGGATGGACTGGAATTATTTGCACGACATAGAACGGTGGCTTAAAATCTGGTATACAATCTCTTAAATTAAAAATAAATAAATATAACAAATTTCTACCTTATTAATAAATTATTTTTTGGGTATTTTCTATGTATAATAAAAATATCTATCTATGTAATATTATTACATTAAGTATATCAGTTATTTAGTACCCATAACACAAACTCCGCTTAGCTTGGGGCTAGATAATGTTGTGTGGGCTGTCCAGCATTATTTATTTATTTGTTTATTTATATAGGTTCTCAACAGTGGGTGAAGTCTGGCTGTGGATGATAATGATGATGATATATTTCGTGTCTTTTCGAATGAGTGGAATTTGTCACCAAAATCTTTATAATTCTACCTCCGTTTTATTAGGTAGATAATTTCTTGACTACGACTCGCCTGTCACTTTACATGAAACTGTCAACTATGGGTTATTTTCTTCAGAGGTAATTAAAACAAATAACCTCAAAATTGTTGGCCCTATATATTATTTCGTCTACTAAGAACCGTAATCAATACTCAGCCGGTATGTAGGTACCACCTATCTTGATATATAAGAGTGAATAATACAACTAAAACAATGTATGTACTTAATAAAAAAATACATATGAAACAGTTGTGCTACCTGAAGACCGCTGCTAACTATCTAAAGGTAGCACAACTGATCCAAATCACTACCAGACGGAAGCGTCCCTAAGATTATGCCTGCATTGCCACGCTGAATGGCATTACTAATGCGTTGAGGCAGATAAGAGCTAATTTTTTTCCCTGAGACGAGACCTAGCTACCTAGATCGAGTTTTTGGCCATAAACTATAGCAATTTTCATCGAAATCATTAGAGCCGTTTTCGATAACGAAATTACAAATTTAATACAAATATTGCTCGTTTAATAAGATGTAGGTACTTATCTTATTATCATATCAAACAAACATTTTGCAATAAGTAATTCTGTTGTTACTTGTTCAATTCATACACTCGAATATTAAAACTAATTAGAATATGAATGGTGGAGCTGAATATTTTCACTAGTTAATTAAAAGGGAAACTGTAAAAACAATTCGCGTTGATAATCGCATCAGTCGAGCGACTGGTTGTTTTAACATTTAATTGAAGTTCAGCGCCATCTGTCGGATTATAGCAGAACTATTATTGCAGGGCAACAAAATAATTTGGGAGCTTTTTTTCATATTTTTACATTTTATATCATAAAGTTTATGAAAATATGCACAAGCCAATATACCTATTTGTAAATGGTAAATGCACAAGCCGTGCGATGCCAATAAAGAAAAAAATAACATAATAACCACACTCGTGATCTGGAACGGTGGTTCTGTAAAAAATCTCATTAGGTGCCTAAGTAACCTACCTAGGTACCTACGTGATGATGTCAAATTACATATAAAAAACTTTACCTACCTAATTTGTATGGGGCGTCCTACGATTTATGACGTCATCTCTTTTGGGACATGACGTCACATTTTGGATGTAAACCATAATTTTGTATGAGATATGACGTCATGTATCACGGTTGACTAACTTTATATGTGATTGGAATAACGTTTCACTATTTCGTCGACGTTTTCATCCGGGGATGTAACTCAGTGGTAGAGTGTCTGCTTCGCATGCTGAAAGTCCAGGGTTCAAATCCCTGCATCTCCATATCAACTTTTTGTATGTTTTCGTTTGATACATTATACTGGAAACAATTTATTTAATTGGTGAATTGGCCCACCTCAATTTAACTATGAACGATTGTTTAGAGAGCGTAAAAAAATGTATTCCATTTTCAAAATCTTTATTGAAATGGTTGAAAGCTCATCCTCACTCAAGGAAATGATGCATTCTATTTTCAAAATCTTTATTGAAATTGAAGACCAATTGAAAAAAAATTGAATATCACGGGGAAATGATGTATTCCTTTTTCAAAATCTAACACGTAGCTTTTTTGAGAAATGTTGATATCGTGCTGTTATCACATTGTGCAGTTGTGAGTTTGAATAGGTTTTTTTTTAAATTGTGTCTTGCCTTTGAATTCCTTTTATATAACCTTGATTACTAATAAATTTTTTCACATTTTTCATACGTTGAGTGGAGTGAAGGAAGGTTCGAGGAACGACTCTCAGTAGATATAAATGTTACAGGGTGTAATCTAGAGAGGAACAAATCAACATTCGTTTAATTAGTGTAGGACTAATATCGTAAATGTCAGTCTTGGGAAGTAATGGCGGCGATGAGCTCACCACTTGTTACGACTATTTCCCACGACACGGTGCAACCCACAGTGAAAAGATGCCCATTTGAGGTTCTGCTGCCTACCCTTTCGGAGAAAAAGTGTTTATGTATGTAATATCATAAATGTCAAAGTTCGTTTGGATGTTTGATACTCAATAACGCCGTAACGGCTAGATCTATATCGATGAAATTTGGTACACGGATAGATTATGACCTGGATTGAGACTATTTTTATTCTGGGAAAAGGCTAGCGAAGCCGCGGGCGGACGCTAGCTACTAATATGTCAGAAATTATAAAATTATAAAAACTTTCGTGAATCATATATCATTAATTTTATAAAAAGCGGCCAAGTGCAAGTCGGACTCACCCATGAAGGGTTCCGTAGCAGCAAGTAACATAATATAAAAGTCCTGGATGGATTACGATTAATGACGTATTAAAAAAAACTACTTGCTAGATCTCGTTCAAACCAATTTTGAGTGAAAGTTTACATGGTAATGTACATCATATATTTATTTTAGTTTTATCATTCTCTTATTTTAGAAGTTACGGGGGGGGGACACACTTTTTACCACTTTGGAAATGTCTCTCGCGCAAACTATTCAGTTTAGAAAAAAATGATATTAGAAACCTCAATATCATTTTTGAAGACCTATCCATAGATACCTCCACACGTATGGGTATGATGAAAAAAAGTTTTTTGAGTTTCGCAGATCTAAGTATGGGGAACCCCAAAAATAAAAAACTACTTACTAGATCTCATTCAAACCAATTTTGAGTGAAAGTTTACATGGTGATGTACATCATATATTTTTTGTAGTTTTATCATTCCCTTATTTTAGAAATTACGGGGGGGGGGGGGACACTTTTTACCACTTTGGAAGTGTCTCTCGCGCAAACTATTCAGTTTAGAAAAAAAATATATTAGAAACCTCAACATCATTCTTGAAGACCTATCCATAGATACCACACACGTATAGGTTTGATGAAAAAAAAAATTGAGTTTTAGTTCTAAGTATGGGGAACCCCAAAAATAATAGTTTTTTTTTTTTAATTTTTATGTAAAAATCTTAATTCGGTTTACAGAATACATCTACGTACCAAGTTTTAACAGTATAGCTCTTATAGTTTCGGAAAAAAAAGGCTGTGACATACACGGACAGACAGACAGACAGACAGACAGACATGACGAATCCATAAGGGTTCCTTGTCTTTGACTACGGAACCCTAAAAACGGGAATTTTTCACGTACCGTTATATCGTACGGGTCGAAACAATGTCGGTGCTTACACCGATATAACGGAACGTGAAAAATTCCCGTTTTTAAAAAACTAATCATAATATTATTGCTAATTAGTAATTACCTACTTAATATGTAAAATAATACCTACCTACAAAAAAAATTTCAAGGCAAACTATAACATTTACTAATTAAAGTTTTTTTTATTTTTTTAACTAGAGGTCATAATTTTGTATGATAATGTAACATAGATTAACATATATTTTTTTTCGTCACTTTTATCATTTTACTACTTTTTTTTTAACTTAGATTATATGCATCAGACAATAAAAACTCTAAGTACTAGAACGACGAAAATCGATAGACCGCGAATCCACAGCCGGCTGGTTGGCACGTGGCAGGATAGGAAAAGACGAAATCGTTTATTTTAACAATTATTAAAATTGTTAGTAATACATTGATTGACAGGCACCTGGTAAATCAGTGATCATTGTATGACAAGTTCATGCTCCCATTACGTTGTTCAGTCGGTTACAAAATATAAAATTACACTTATATAAAACTATAGTGTCCGCCCGCGGCTTCGCTCACGTTTACCAAGATAAAAAGTTTAGAAAGTGATGGAATTTGGCTCTGGTATGCGCCTTAAAAGCTAAGAAAAATTGTCACTTTACTTTGTTTTATATCAACCATTACTGTTTGTTATATGGTATCGTTTATCGGTAAATTGGTACCTATGTGTTGTGACACCTATTTTGAGGCACCTTTTGGGCCTCCGTAGCTCAAAAACCCTGCACCGACCAAGCTTATTCTTCAAATTGTAATCGAATGTACAAATTCTATTCATATTTCATTAGTAGTAAGTAGTAGAGTTTTTTGTGTAAAAGTTTGTCCGGGGAAGTACTACCACCATACCTATTTCTGCCGCAAATCAGTAGTGCTTGCATTGCTGTGTTCCGGTTTGAAGAGTATGGTTGCCGGTTGCCGGTGAAACTACAGGCACATGAGACTTTTCATCTTTATGTCTTAGGGTGGCGGGCGCAGTGCAATGCCACATAGGGTGCGTCCTAGGCGGACGTGACCTATGAGGTATGTATTGTTAAAGGCAGAAGCTACCGCTTAACATCAGGTGGGCCATCTGCTTGTACCGTCACTCAAGAAATTAATAAAAAAAAACTGACCAAGTGTGTAGTTCAACGTCTGTATAACCTTTCACAACTTGCCTGGCGGCCTAAAATATTGACATTGATCTGATGAACCCATACCACAGAATAAATAATAGTACCCCATACTATGTTATTCCATTTGGGCTGACATTTGGAAGCCATCAACTATTCATTCCGTTTGTCTGTTCGATGCCCAACCTATAGACGAGCTTTACCTTTAAAAAAAACACCTGATAAAGGTCTCCCAGTGATGGGTTTTGGAACCAATTTTAGAGGATTATGAATCATACATCATCATCCGCCTGTAGAGGTCCGCTGCTGTCCCCACAGACCATAATATATCACGATACCGCAAACACCTTCAAGGCCAGAGTGAATAGGTGCCTTCTAGACCTTTGTGCTCCATCTTCGGCCATGCACATCGTCACTTACCAATAGGTGAGATCGTGTTCAAACAAAGGTCTGTCAATGTTTTTTTTTTTTTACTAATTTTTGTATGAATCCAAGCGTGCCATTTTATTTTGTACCTACTATGTTACGAAATACCTCCATGCGCACGGCTAGCTGATCTCGAAGAATTTTTATAGTCACTATGTCACAATTAGGCATTTTTCTATAAAAATCAGACGTGCTATCGCGAAGACAGCTGAGAGCGAACTGATTTGAGGATTGCTAATAGGTGCATTGCACCTACCTACTTCAGACCACAGAATAAATAAGTTAAATTAATGATGTTACAATAACGTTCAGACATGCAAACTGACATGCAAAGCAGATAAATAAATAAATAATGCTGGACAGTTTAACCATTATCTAGCCCCAAGCTAAGCAGAGCTTGTGTTATGGGTACTAGATAACTGTTATAATTAATACATTATACACAGAAAGATATTTTTATTATACATATAAAATACCCAGAACACCCTGAACAAATATGTACGCGAATGGAAGAACGCGTTAGCAGAGTCTGTCGTGGGAAGCAATGGCGGCGATGAGCTCACCACTTGTCACGTCTATATTCCATGATGGTGCACAACCCACTGTGAAAAGTGGCCCATTGAAGCTCTGCCTACCCCCCTTCGGAGAAAATGGCATGGGTCTATGTATGTATGTATGTGAGTGAAATATTGTTGGTCGAGTTTTCTTGGAACAGTAAACAGAAAACAAAGAGGTGGCATCCTAGTAGTTTGTGAAAGAGCTTTACCCAGACTGTAAAATAATATTAATAATAAAAAGTGTGTCCGAAGACATGGCGGCAGCAAGCCGTCGTGTAAAGTTTGCCGTCGCCAGGAAATGAAAGCGCGATTCATTTCCACGTGTAATCCACGCGGATATCGCGACCGTATCGGGCACCTTACACCGCTTTGTTGCTGAAAAATTCAATTTTACGCGGTTTTGAACGGAAATACAGAAATGTGACGTTCACTCAATAGATCAATGTGTGTTGGTGTTTATATATTCTATCACTAGTATCAGCCATCGGCTTTGTTCGATAAATACTGGCATTAGGTAATATTGTATAGTATGGGTCCATTTTTAACCCCCGACGCAAAAACGACGGGGTGTTATAAGTTTGACGTGTCTGTGTGTGTGTGTGTATGTCTGTGGCATCGTAGCTCCCGAACGGATGAACAGTTTTTTTTTTTATTTTTTATTTAATGGTGAATTTGTCGGGAGTGTTCTTAGCTATGTTTGATCAAAATCGGCTCAGCCGTTTCATTGCATGCGTTAAGGGTTTATTAATTTTTACAAAATTAAGTATTTGTTATAATTATTTTGCATTATTTACACTAATATTATAAAGAGTTTGTTTGATTGAAAACGGTTTTTATTGAATATCTCGTAATATAAGATTGGTAATTTTGTATTATATTCCACTTATATGTTTTTCTTCTTGGATACTATAACAACTAACATTAGGAGCTCATTAGGTATAGACATTACGTGAACCTATAGCTCATTAGTAAGTATAATTCATCCTTATTATGTAGTCATAATTTTTAGTGAACATCTCAAACGCGCCAAATTCCTAGTGAATAAAATCTCAGCACGACATTTTTCCCATTATCGGGTACCCATTTTAGTAGTAGGTATGATTGACAGCTAATAACGGCAGATTTCCCAGGGGGCTGCACAATTTGTCCCGGCACACCCCACGTTTGAAGTCATGGAAACGAACACCGTGACATCTCTATGGAGGAGTCCATTTTGATCCACAAAAATATCATCATCATCATCATCATCACGAGCCATTAAATGTCCATTTTTGGACGTAGGCCTCTCCCAATTTCTTCCACTCGAGTCAATCGCCATCCAGTGATAGCCTGCGTATCCTTTTATGTCGTCCACCCATCGTTTCGGTGGATGACCTCTGGGTCTTCTGTTTGCCCACGGTCTCCATGGGATCCGTCTCGTCCAGCGACTTCTGTCAAGCCTAGCAATATGACCCGCCCGTAACTATATACACTTTCGCTCAGCAATAACGGTGACCACGTCTCTCAACTTAGTTGTTCGCCGTATCCATTCATTCCGTCTGCGATACCGCAAAGTAATTCCGAGCATAGCTCGAAAAATACTACAAAAATATACCACGCTCAAACTTTGAACCTCTAAAAAAGTCTCGAAGTCTGCTAAAAGAGGCGCATTTCTTTTTACAACGAAAATAATGTTAATGTACTTTTCACTAGAAACGGGATATTTACCATGATTTTTGAGTATTAATTGTTCCCGATATTTCGGCACAGTTGCATGCGCCATGATCACGGGAGAACTAACTAAAGTCTAATACTCAAAAATCATGGTAAATATCCCGTTTCTAGTGAAAAGTATGTACATAACCATGATAGTTTCAAAAGTTATTATGTTAATGTGGCTTGGTAATCTTTGTTTTTTCGTGACTGTCGCTTATCACTCACTTGCAGTATTATTTCTATTTTCCAAGGCGAAGGTAGAACGTACGTTCTACCTTCGCCTTGGAAAATAGATATTATAATAGTACATACCCACACAGATAGGCGCAACGTTACCCTCCTTCAGCAGTCGGCAATGGAGCGCCTTGATTGAACATTGATTTGCTACTACACTTTGCTATTAGAAACTCCGCAGGTGCTTAAGGAAAATATTATTATTAACCTTTTACAAATTTACATACATCAAACATGGTGTGCCGTCATCAAACAAAATTAGCCGTGGTGTGTCCGGCCAAAGAATAGACCCCTCCGTCTCCTCCCGTGGATGTTGTAAGAGCCGACTAAGGGATTACCTATACCCGGACTTGTTTGTAAGATTCGTTGGTATATAAGATTTGTCCACGCTGCTAGCTTATTTAAGAATAAATATGTTCTTACTGAAAGAAAGCGTTAGCAGAGTCAGTCGTGGGAAGCAATGGCGGCGATGAGCTTACCATTTGTCACGTCTATTTCCCACGATGGTGCAACCCACGTGAAAAAAGGCCCATTTGAGGCTCTGCCTCCTTTCGGGGGAAAAGGCGGGTGTCTATTAATGTATCTAATATGTTTACATTTATCACCAACTATTAAAACAAAGTGAGAAACTACAATACCGGAAGACATTACGCAAAACACATAATTCCATACGTACCTAATTATATTTACACCATCATAATTAGGGGGCCCACAAGCAATAACTTACGGAGGCCTCTAGATTTATCGGCTTTTACCTAATCCCTGCCTTATGATTAGTGAAGATGTGAGACCCCGACCTAGAATATGGAAGTGGCTTGAGCGTGGTTGGCAATAGAAACTCACGCTGAGATAAATAGACTAAATCCCTGTCCTTTCCTTTTTATATACAAAAGAAAAGGATGGTGATACGTTTAGTTAGCTTTAGCTTTAGATATTTCAACTCCAAATCGCTATTATTGTCTTTATCCCTCTCTAACACGCGTGATTTGACATGTGTGTGAAAGTGATAGGGATAGTACTATGTCAGATCTATTTATCTCGGCCTGTGTTGTTGATTAGAGGCTCGGAACAGAACTTGTTTTTTTTTTTGTTTCATTGTCCGTACTTCGATAAAACCTACATTTGAATAGTAGTTTTATCGACGTTTATGTAATCAATATAAACTTTTTACTTACTTAGTAATCTAAGCTTATACGCTTGGAGACGGAGATGACGTGGATTTTAGGAGAATATATAAGAGCTATGTAGAGATTGGAAACTAAGTGTGGCCTTTCAACGTCATCTGACGTTTAAAACAACATATTTTTTTTAAAGTCTTGGTTCTACTCTAGGTTTTCCGTGTCTTGGGTATAAGGAACTACGAGGACCATTTTACCACAACACCCAGACCCTGAACAAATATTAGCAGACCATACAAACATTTGTATCGTAGTGGGAATTTAACCCGTAACCTCTCGCATCTCAGCTACTAGCCAACCGCGCCACAGAAGTCGTCATAAATTTAGTCAACTTTTAGTGTCGTTTTAAAATAATTACGGATAATTTTCCTTCAGATCTCGTGGATGTCTATAGGCCGATGATGATGATGATGATGATGATGGTGGTGGTAGCAGGAGAGCCTGCACACACATTCACCCTCACTTTTCATACACGCCAAACCCACACGCCACATACAACACACCCACACACTACACTAACATAATACACCCTAACTTGCACACTCACTCACATAGTAGCTATGTAGCTATACAAAAAAACTCAAATTTAAAAAAGTGTTATTATAATTGGGAAATAACTGTTCCCTGGGCCGGAGCTTACGCTTTTCCGGGAGACAGGGCTTCAACTTTATCTATTATGATTATTATTAAGATTATGGTAATGATTTTTCTCAAGCCGCAACTTTATCTATTATGATTATTATTATGATTATGGTAATGATATTTCTCAAGCCGCAACTTTATCTATTATGATTATTATTATGATTATGGTAATGATATTTCTCAAGCCGCAACTATATCTATTATGATTATTATTATGATTATGGTAATGATTTTTCTCAAGCCGCAACTTTATCTATTATGATTTGTTCAGGATGCTGATGATGTGGACTGTAGATAGGATGGGGTGTTCAGGGTGGATACTCAGCGACGATGCTGCTAGGAAGTAGGTATGGGTAGGTATGAGTAGGTACGATGGCGCCGTGCTGTTGCTGGTCGTGCTGCGGTCGCTGGTGGTGCTACGGGCTGGGACGTGGTGGGGCGCGGCTTGCTGGCCTGGCTGCTCGGGGGCATGCGGTGCTGGCTGCTCCGACGTCTCGACGTGCTGCGGCGCGGGGTGCTGAGCGGGGCGCGGTGCGGAGCGCGGGGAGCGTTGCGGGGCGCGGGGAGGGGTGTCGGGAGGGGTGCTTGCCTACCACTGGGAATTACTGGGAAGAGGAAAACACCATTTCTTGCAGACTTCTTCTGTTTATTCTTTCTTGACTTATACGAAGTAACTTGCTGACTGACTGAATGCGCAGATTCGCCAAATATATATACTAAAATTGCTAGGATTAAAAACCGCTTGTCATTGGTCAACCAATGGCAAGGCCGGACTTTTAACCAATCACAGGGCCTCAATTTCTTCATACATTTTCTTAACTATGTGGCAGCGTTACCGTTGGGAAAGCGGCTCTTATCTGTTATACTACCTATAGTTCTATTTATTTTTGCTGCTTATTTTTAAGATGCTCCTATCTAGGCTTGTTGTGTTTAGGTAAAATAATGAACGCCCTAACTACCTACTACAATTTTTCTTGTTATTCTAACTTATGCTAATGCTTATGTCTTTATTTGCCTCATTAAATAACACTATCAGCTGCGTGGTTGGTCTGCGGGGTTCGCCGTCGTGCACATGATTATTATTATGATTATGGTAATGATATTTCTCAAGCCTCAACTTTATCTATTATGATTATTATTATGATCATGGTAATGATATTTCTCAAGCCGCAACTTTATCTATTTTGATTATTATTATGATTATGGTAATGATATTTCTCAAGCCGCAACTATATCTATTATGATTATTATTATGATTATGGTAATGATATTTCTCAAGCCGCAACTTTATCTATTTTGATTATTATTATGATTATGGTAATGATATTTCTCAAGCCGCAACTTTATCTATTATGATTATTATTATGATTATGGTAATGATATTTCTCAAGCCGCAACTTTATCTATTATGATTATTATTATGATTATGGTAATGATATTTCTCAAGCCGCAACTTTATCTATTATGATTATTATTATGATTATGGTAATGATATTTCTCAAGCCGCAACTTTATCTATTATGATTATTATTATGATTATGATAATGATATTTCTCAAGCCGCCACTTTATCTATTATGATTATTATTATAATTATGATAATGAAATTTCTCAAGCCGCAACTTTATTTATTATGATTATTATTATGATTATGGTAATGATATTTCTCATGGCGCATCCAGCTCACTCAATATCCTCGAAGCACCGTCTGTCTGGTAAAAAGCTCTCGAGCTAATGGGGCTGATCATCAATATTTTACGCAGCAGATAACGGCTATTCATTTATTTATAACTATTCTCCGCCCATGGCTTATCTCGCGTTTTACCAGGATAAAAAGTAACAAGACCGGGTAATCCCTTAGTCAGCTTTTACAATATCCACGTGAGGAGACGGAGGGGTCCATTCTTAGGCCTGACACACTAGAGTATTGCATTAACTAAATTGACTTACACATTAAGGTTGCACTAAACCCAGACAGAAATCTTCATAAAAAAACGGCTCGCACCGCTCGAGAAAGTAAATTTTATTAAATATCTCGTAAAATATAGATAATTTTACAAACCCCCTACAGTAAACCCTCGGCTTTATTGTATTGATTTTATTTGTCTAACTTTTTACCCAATAATAATATGCACCATTTTAATAAACAATCGAATCTAGCCAAAAATTGGAGGTAACTTTGGGTTTTTTTTATATCGGGAAAATATTGTCCTATCGTGTTTCTGGTACAGTGATCCCTCGGAATTAAAATGTAGTATCCATGCATATTTTTAATTTGAATATTGTACTTGATTTAGTCAGTTAGCAATCAAATCTACGATTAGGAATTTTGCGGCATAATACAACAGTTTGAGGCGATACGCGTAAAGGGGGCCGTAAGGAAAAGTAAACCATAAATAGGTTGAACGTTATTAATAAACAATGGTAAAAAAATATTATTGGCTTGAAACAAGAAACACTCAACTTTCGAAGCTTTTTCCGAGAGAAGAGACGTCATCTACTTTTATTTTATTTCCTAGTGTTTTTTGTGTTATTTATGTAGCTCGCTCGTCTATAGACCACAAGTGTAGTGAAATGAAATGGAAGTGTATTGCGTGTCTTTTCAAATTGGTGGAAATTGTCTACCAAAGTTTTAATAAAACGGCCACCGTTTTACTAAAATATGACTTGACTGTGACTTTAACGATTTGGAAGGATTGTAACGTTGCAAATTATATAAAATTATTCTTGAAAATGGTAAATGCAGAAGTCATGCGATGTCAATTTTAACGAAAAAATAACTAACGTATCTTCCAAAACAAAGCGAAAGCAAAGTTTCTGAGTGCATTTTGCTACCTATCTATGTAAAGAGTTTTTTTTTATTTACCGTTTAAACTTGTAATTAAAACATATTAGGTACATAGATATAGAAATTTAAAAACCACAAAGGTTTGTAAAAATAATGCTATAAGCGCAATAAGCTAGTCTTATTGAACCCGCTACAATCAATCGAGTAAACAACGTACCTCTACCTACGTGCGTAGGACGTTTAGATTAATGGTAATGATTTTTAATAAATAGGTACAAAAATATATACATACAATATACATAAAATATATCTTGTGTGAATAAATTGTGATAAGCCCCTTACCCAGTGAGCCTACAACAATATTCCGTTACACACGTCATTAGGGGATGCCGTTGATGAGCTGAATGGTTTATCACAGTTCTGCGAGGCTTCTTGCAATTATTATCTCATATCGTATAACATAAGCGCTAGCCGTCAGTTGTGGGAAGCACCGGTAAAAGGTGGACCATACAGACTATACGGTGGACAGGACCATTTGGCAAAAGGAATGTTAGCAGTATTCCGACCATATTATAGACGGTGGGCTGATGATGTCATCTAAATCGCTGGGAAAGACTGGATGATCAAAGCAAACGACAGAGTCGTGGAAGAATATGGAGGAGACCTTTATCCTAGAAGGGATCCATTTCTCGTAACAAATCTATCAAATTAGATTATTACTAAACAGGAATAGAGATAAGTAAAATCACTAGCAATCAATGTGTGTAGATACTTTAGAGTTTTGGAATAAAAAGGTTTTATTATTAATATCGTTTAACATTTAAGCGTTAGCCGAGTCAGTCGGGAAACAATGGCAGCGCTAACATCACCGCTTATCACGTCTATATTCCCATGACGTTGCAACCCATATAGTGAGGCCCATGCTCTTATGTCATCATCGTATGCTATATTCTCTTGAAACGGGATATTTACCATGTTTTTTGAGTTTTGATTGTACCCGATATTTCGGCACAGTCTAGTGAAAAGTATGTACTAACCATGATAGTTTAAAAAGTTTTAGATGAATCTTCAAGAAATACATATTTTATATTAAATTCTAGTCATCTGGAGTCGGTCCTCAATCATTTGAAGCAATTTATATTAATCTAATTTTTGACCTAATCATTAGCATCACATTGAAAACAAAACGAATAAGTTTTATGTGAAAAATATATTTTTCAATACAAGTTTTTACAAAATTAGTGATCGTAACTGTGTGCTGATCAAAATGAGTCTAAGCACGGCCAGTCTACCATTATCTATCGAGGATTTCCATTGTCCACCTTCCGTCTCCATAATCAGATCAGCTAGCTGTCACCATGATATTGTATTGTCATCGGAACTTGACAGCTAAGGTATACCAAATTTCAGCTCAATCGATTGAGGATAACTGCTTTTAAAATTTTGTTGCATAAGGGTCCACCCGGACAAACTTATTCCACCCGGACATACATTGCATGTTAATATAAAGCTTGTAAAATAGCTACATATTATAGACATGCTCAGATAATAATCTTGTAATCCTCTAATTTGGTTCCTTGTTTTAATTATTCGGCGAGGGCCGTAACGTGATTTATGTCCCCCACGCCTGCACACGCTGACGTATAGCGGAGATCTGCGAACAAATGACATATATGATTATCAGAACTTATTCTGTTGGCTACGCTAGGTTAGTGTGGATAAATACACTGACGCTCTGTGCAACAAATCGTGTTCGTAAAGGATAAACATTATTTTGGCTCACTAGATTTCTGGAATGAGTTACTCATATACTTCATGTATTTTTCAGGCTAATAGGTGAGCAACATAATGGCGGAGACAGGGATCCAGAGTCTCGAGCACCGTCGTAAAGTTGCATGCCTTTCGATCTTCTATAGGTTACATTTCGGGGAATACTTCCATAGGAACTTCATGATCTGATCCCACCATCTCCTTTTCATCATAGGACGAGCAGACGCACGGCTCGGTACCATCCTTACCTCATTAGTATATCCTCTATTCGTAGGTACTAAACGTTTCCGTTCTACCTTTATAATGCGAACTGCTAAGGAGTGAAATACACTACTGTCGTCTGTCTTTCCTGAAAACTATAATCTGGGATCACTCTGTGTTTTAAAATTATTGTGACTGTCATTTTCAATGTCGTATTTCTCAGTACTCCCACGTTAGACAAGGTATAACTAATATTACCGCCGTAATCTAGAGATTACAGGGAACAAATCAAAATGTGACTATTACTATACGCCACATATAATGAGGTGGGGGCCTAACTCCAAACAAAAAAAGATGGTCTGCTTTCTATAATATTTTATTTTTGCTCTATAGTAAAGTCTTGTTAAGCATACGATCATTCTTCTTTGTATTTTGTACAATATATTTCATAATCATGATTTGTCAAACTCATTAAAAAAAACTTGGTATATTTCCTCTATGATTAAAAACTGAACTGTCATTCACAAAGTACCTTTACGCTGTCATTGTTACCACAAAGTACCTTTATATATACGGGAAAATTGTTACTTGGGTTGTTGTTGCGTATTTTGTAAATATTATATTTGTTATAATTTACATTTAATTCTAACCATGATCGTGTATGTATTTGTATTCATATTTATGTGTGAAGTGGCTGCATTCCAATCGGATCAATTCAACGTCGGGACGGTACTGTTCTCTCGCCCTGATATCAAAAAGAAACAATGGATTGCGACCGATATAGGACTTCTTCGTACTAGAAAGCATTTCCAATCTTTAATACCACCACCAAATGTGATCAATATAAACACAGACTATGTTAATTCATTGCTGAACTATTTCAAACAGAGCTACTCATTTGTAAAATCCGAAGCCAAAGACACTGAAACAAAAAGCATCATGAACGAAGCCCTATCAGACATTATCGGTGGCTATCTCAAAGTATGGGCACTCCCGGTAACAAAATTCGCTTACTACGCAGGCACAGTATCGCAAAAAGAAACTATCAAACTTTTCCAGTTTTATGAAGAACTCAAAACGAGTTTGAATACTAATGGTTCTACCTGGCGAAGTCCTAACACCACCTTGCTGAACACAATACCAATCAATGTGGCCCCCTTACAATCAAAAAACACTAGAAAAATATTCAAAGCGTGTGAAAGTATTGCATATTTCAAAAAAACTGATACAGGACTGGCTATACCAGTTCCTACTGTCAACTGGGACGAAAATTCAGAGTCTATGTTTGTTCCGCTCAAGAACCAACCTCTTATATCACTACATTCCCTGAGTACTGAAGCTCTGTTCCATTATTACAATGCAGTTAAAAATTGTATTAAAGCCAGTGAGGTAAAAGAGCAAAGGAACTTTGAGACGAAGTTTCAAAACTGGTTGATAAAGGACATTCTTCCCCATCTCAATGATGATAAATTATACACTGCATTAGGCGGTGTACTCATGCTGGTGAATGAACGTCTCGATGGTACTGCCACACACTTTTCTGCTAAGGATCTCAATAAGAAAATCCCTGGGATACCTGTAGGAATCTCATCTAAGAAAATGATGATATTATACGTGATTGTATTACTGGAAGTAGCTTGGTGTATCCCAACACTATGCTACTTGCTGTGTAAAAGAATGAGGAAAAGGAAATCAAATAACAATTTTTTTTTGGATAAAGATGGGAGCAAAGATGTAAAAAATTGCCACTGTTCAAAGTGCATGCAGTTTACATCCGAATTCGTATTAATGAATTCTAAAAACGTCTTAAGTAAAGAAGTTTTGGCAGATGTTAAAACGAATTGTAGTCTACAACTCGCAGGGAGAAACTTAGAACAAAAGCCTAAAACAAAGAGCTGCAAAGTAAAAACTCTCTCTCCCTTCACTACATCTAAAAACTCTCTGGATACCGGCACCAGGTCATACTTCAGCTCACAGATGCGTAGTCCTTCTGACATTGTCAGAATCATTCATGAGAGACCGACAAAATCCAGAAGTGGATCTTCAAAAAAAAACACGCCTTATGTCGACGCCAAAAAGTCTTCGACAATTCTAGAAGTAGCAAGCTGCTTACCTAACAAACAGAGTAATAAAACAGACAGTTTTACTTCAATAATGAAGCCTGAAGTCAACAAAACAGTCACGATACTCAAAAAACTTAGTAGAATCAACAGAGATGAGAAACGAAGTATTCTAGTAGCAACAGATGTGATAAGAGAAACTTCTGTTCCATATGTGAGAATCAGCAAACAGCATGTCAAACACAGAAAATCTGGTGAACAGTTAATAAGTACTGCAACAACACTGATTGATCCTAATCATACAACAGCACGGTTTGACAATCAAAATGATCAGGAAACCATCGACAGTCGAGGAGGACAAAATGAGAATAAATGGCGATCTGATAACTGGAACGTAAATAACACAATTGGTAAACCCCAGAAGCAGACGTCTGTGGAGTTGAGTCAGTTATCAAGGCAACAAGGCGCAAGGGCTAGGCATAGCAGGATTCCTAAGAGATCTATCAACAGCAGCGAAGCACAACCTCTTAGCGCAACTTCAAAGAATATTACGAGTACGTCCAACCGTAAAAGTTTAATACCTCAACCGAAAAGGCAGAATACTGTTGACGATATCATGATTCAAAGTAAGGAGACAGCTGCCGAAATGGACAAGTTGAACGTGACTTTGTAATAGATTAGCTTGCTTTAATTAACATTAAATATTTTGACTAAAAACCAACTATTATTTTGGCTAGTTTTCATAAAATTATAAAGGCCACTTTAAAGCACTATTATTTACATAACAATAAAAATAACTAGTCTACATGAAAAAATAAAAAAATCAACTATACAATAGCCCCATAGAAATATAAACCACAAAAAAATACTAACATTGTTTACATCAACTAAGACATTTATCTTAGCGTCGGTAAACAATTCCAGCTTGACCCAGTAACCCTGGGTCAAGGAGCCTGAATCTGCCAAAACCTGCAGAGTGCTTGAAGTCAGTGATCCTGTTGGACTCCCAGCCGCTGGAGAAACAGTCAAACCGTATCATTAATCCAGCCCTGTCGCCTCTCCTTCGCGAAACGAACCTCCTGAGTCCTGATGTATTCTGGTCTTGTCGGGAGAGGTTGATCGTGTGTGGCTGTAGTGGATCCGGCGCTCGTGTCCTCCCGTAGATGCCGTAAAGGCCAACAAAAGGATTACACCAGGGGGAGGGCAGGGGCATCCACCTGAAGAACTACTGCCTTCAGCAATCTGATTGAAAATGGTGTACTATTATTTATTGTGAGCATTCCTGGTGTGCATTTATGGTACATTCCTTCATTGCATCCTATGGGTGAGGCCACGTCCAGCAGTGGACGTCTAAATATTGCTGCTGCTGAGTCAGCTTTACGCCATCCACGGGAGGAGACAAACGAGCATGTTGTCGTATCGGATACACCATGGCATTTCACATAATAATATGCTATTATAGACTAGACTAATACAAAGGATTGCATAATATACTCATAATAAAAAATAAAAATCAGAAGAAAAAAACTACTTATATAGTGTCTTTCGTTCTTTAATGAGAAAACGCGCGACCCGAGAGCTGGCTCTTATCTGGCTCAACGCAGTATTGCCATTCAGCGTGGCAATGCAGACAGCTTCGTAGGGACGCTTCCATCTGGTAGTGATTTGGATCAGTTGAGTTACCTTTAGATCGCTAGCAGCGGTCTTCAGGTAGCACAACTGATTCATATGTATTTTTTAAATTTTGTACGTATTTACTCGTATTATTAGTTGTATTATTCTTTACAAGCAGCGCCCCGCGGTTTCACCCGCGTAAGTCTCGATCCCGTGAGAATATCGGGATAAAAATGTGCCTATGTGTTATTCCGGGAGCCCAGTTATCTCCATTCCAAATTTCACCCAAATCCATGCAGTATTTTTTACGTGAAAGAGTAACAAACATCCATCCATCCATCCATCCATCCATCCATCCATCCATCCATCCATCCATACTTACAAACTTTCGCGTTTATAATATTAGGATGAGAAAATGGAAGGGGTTATTCAGATGATCTTAATAAATTGACAAAATGTTTATCATAAAAATGGTCGTGGAGCAATTCCTCCAAGTAAATAACCCAGTGACATAAAATCTCATCCATACAATATGATCGCTAATCACAGTGACGAATTTATTGGGCGCGATCCGGGTGAATTATACCCGGCGGTACCCGGGTGAGTTATAGCCAACCCGAGCGGTGTGCTCAGCTCAGGTGGCGAGGAGTGCACTAATCTGTCATTACTGGGCCACTTAGCTAATTGTTCTTGTACCTTATTCCGTAGGGCCATGCGCGAAAACTACGTGACGAGGTCAGTCATACAACTATAGCTAGTATTTTAGGAGATAGTTTAAACTATTTCCAAAAGTCCCACCCAAGGATTAGAGAAGGAAAAACATAGGCCGTGACAATATGAGTATTTAGTTATTAAATGACATTGATAAATTAATCCAGTACAGACCGTTCACCGTAAGTTGGCACCTGCCATGGAGTACCTATTTACAGGTGCCATCTTACGGTGAATGATCTATAGATATTGACTTTTGTTTATTAGCGACCATAACTTGGTTAGACGACTTGAATAACTTTTCAAAGACTTGATGCGAGTTGTTTCCGAAAATAGTAACTATAGCACAGATTACTTAATAGCTACTTCGTAAACTATAGTTCCACGAGGATAGTATAAAACGAACAAGTTGCATGACTGCGCCAACCCCAGGCAGAAATATTCATACAAAAAAAACGCCTCGTGTCGTTCGAAAAAGCAGTTTTTATTGAATATCTCGTAAAATATAGATAATTTTACAAACCCCCTACAGTAAACCCTTGGCTTTGTTGTACCTATTGATTTTATTTATCTAATTTTTTACCCAAGCACCATTTGAATAAACAATCGAATCTAGGCTTCGATCACAGATTGTAATCGAAGAATCTAGGTAAAAAATAGACGTAGGTACTTAGAATTGGTCTTTTTTTTCCGTCGAGAAAATATTGTTCAATCGTGTTTCTGGTACAGTGATCCCTCGATTTAGTCTATTAAAAATCAAATCTAAGATTAGGAATTTTGCGGCATGCCTTAATGGGTTTTTAATAGTAAACCTTTAGATAAAATGGTACAGATCTGTTAATTCAAAGATATTTATTATATCTGGTACCTGGTACCTCCCAACAACAGAATACTATGATTCCGTAGGCTCACCCCTCATTGTTTTCCACCAAATTGGACTCCGTGATTAATTTGTTTAACTCCCCTACCGTGTAATTTGTCATTACCATCCTAGTCTGACCTTCCGCCTCCCTTCAACTCCTACAAAACTAGACGAGACAAGAGTGAAAGAGGGAATTGCGAGGGGTCTGTGGATGCCGGTGGGTTAACATTTTGTGCGGTTATTTGGTTAGTTGACATCGGGTGCTCAATAAATAGTAAGATTCCTTCAGACACGAGATGTTTGCTTGAGAGTGATCATGGTGTTTGTTTATTTGAGGAAACGGGTGACGTTTTCTTCAAGTTTGTGAAGACAAACCGGCGCTATACCGTTTTAAGGTGGGGTATAACACAAAATTTCAAATTTTAGATTTGAATTTAAATCAATATTCAAATTATAAATATGTATTGATACTACATTATAATTCCGAGGGATCACTTTACCAGAACCACGATAGGACAATATTTTCTCGATAGAAAAAAAGCCCAAAGTTACCTCTAACTTTTGGCTAGATTCGAATGGTGCATACTATTGGCACAGAATAAATAATAGTTGCTACTGGGTATTTTTTTTATAAATAAAATCAATACAACACAACCGAGGATTTATTGTAAGGGTTTTGTAAAATTATTTATATTTAATAAAAACTGCATTTTCGTGCGGCGCGAGAAATAAAATCTCCAACAAATAGTTTGTCGCTTAAAGTGTATAATAGTTTTTTCTTAACTTGGAATGATGGTCAAACAGATGGCTCCCCTGATGTTAAGCGGTACCCTCTATGGACAGTGCATTACCACATAGGTCACGTCCATCCACCTGGGACGCACCCTATGTGGCATTGCACTGCGCCCGCCACCCCGAGACATAAAGATGAAAAGTCTCATGTGCCTGTAATTTCACCGGCAACCATAACCTTCAAACCGGAACACAGCAATGCGAGCACTACTGCTTTGCGGGAGAATTAGGGTAGCACTACCCCGGACGAACTTTTTCACAAAAAAGCTCTCTACGCAAATTCACTAGTCTAATTCAAGTCAGGTCCTAATAAATTAAGTCTTCATTACTTAGATTTTCGTAGACAAATCCTTTTTGGCGAACGAATTCCGTGTAACTAACAACTTTCATCTATTGCTTAAATCTATTTTATCAAAGTTTAATTCCTTGTTTTTTTTTGCTATCGCTGATAAAACATTCCAAAATAATATATATTTGGTAGCGCCAGATTCAGATTAAAACTGAGTTCAACTTCCGCGAAACAGGATAGCAAGATTTCCAAGTGTAACTCCCGTTATCTTGGTTCGTTTTTCAGCCGGCATCTGGTGAAAGGGTCTGTCTGAGTCCCCGGGGAGCTCGTTACACCGCCATAATTACTGGCATACCTCTGCCTCAATTACGAACGAGAAGCTATTTGCTCAACACCGGTATGAGTGGTGTCTTTGTCGCTCCTGTCATTTTCATTTGGCTTCTTTGATTGCAAAGGACGATAGGACATTATTTACCTTATTTATCAAATCTATATTACCACCATATTACTTATATTATAGCCGTGGTGTCCAGTCCAAGAATAGACCCGTCGTCTTCAAGTCGTAAAAGCCGACTAAGGGATTACCCGGACTTGTGAGATTCGTTGGTATGAGATTTGTCCTGGCTGAACAATATCATTGAAGCAACGACGAACTAAAAAAACCGGTCAAGTGCAAGTCGGACTTGCGCACGAAGGGTTCCGTATCATTGTCTATAAAAACGGCAACAAAAACACGTTTATTGTATGGGAGCTGCCTTAAATATATATTTTATTCTGTTTTTTAGTATTTGTTATGTCATGCATTTGTGTTGATATGCCATTTGAGTTCAAACTTAGTGAGTATTAGTTCTATTATTCTTTCTGTAAATAAATGTACTTTCTCTTATTATCGGTTAAACGAAGTGTGCTGTCCTGTTCACTGGCATTTTTCCTCGTGTTCCTACCTTACAAAATACTATAAACGCCTATCCTCGCGGCTCCTTAATCTAAGAAGCACTTCCAGATAAGGGGTTACGAATGGTTATCCGAGTAAAATCTCGGGTTCTAGAGAGGGGAGCTTTAAATTATAGCTTTACGACGACAATGTCTTCGGAGGTTTTAACCAATTGCGCCTGTCAACGCTTCATTTGGGCTGTTCTTTTACATTTATGTGAGCATTTAAGTTCATAATTCGTTTAGTCTATTCAACAGGAAAAGGGACAGTTGTTAATAAAAACAGTTGTTTTGCAGGAAGTTACTTAGGAATACACACGCCTTTTTCTCCGAAACGGTAGACAAATTCTTAAGTCAATTTTCCCACTTAGAGGCGAACCCTGACCCATACCAGATCAAATTATAATCATCTATTAATTCAGACAGTGAAGTCCATAGTGTTAGTATGTTTTTTTATACTGAGGTATGTAACAAAAATAAATAAAATTAAAATTATAAAACGCGAGAAAAGCCGCGTGCGGATACTAAAACATAATGAATGATACCTAGATACATAGGTACATATATACACACGCCTTTTTCCCCGAAAGGGTAGGCAGCCTCTTTTCACTGTGGATTGCACCATCGCGGGAGAAAAGACGTGACAAGTGGTGAGTTCATCGCCCCCATTGCTTCCCACGACTAACTTGGCTAACGCTTGTAATAACACTAACAGCCACATTCAATCTTAAATGCTACCATAATACAACACAACACTCAACACTCAACTTACATACAAATGTGGTTACATAACACCTGAAAACAAGAGTCTGTTCATCCCAGGATTGGCCAGGATACAGCTGGCAATAATCCCGGGACCGCGCATAAATCACAGTGAACTCCGACCCACGCTACGGTCTGTTATTTAATTCTCACAATTAATAAGGACTTTATCAATTTATGGGTTTTAGATTATATCTGTGGCGTTGCTGGGTGACCAAAGCTTTGGTCGAAGCCTGTGCGGTAGATGTTCCGAAAAAAAGAAGTTATTAAAAATCAAGTTAAAAAAGTTTAGTTTAAAATGTTACTACTTAAAGTAGGTACTCAACTTTTGCTGTTTCATACTACTTTAAGTACTTAGTACCTTTTTAAACTCAACCTTTTTAAGGCATGGAATCCATGGATATAAAAAACCTTATCTCTCTCTACGATCTTTACCTAAAAATCTACAAAAAGAATATATGTTAATCTAAACCATATAAAAAAAGTCGTCAAGTTGAAAAAAAAAAAACTTGAAATGTAAGAAATAAATATGCAAAGTAGCCTATGTTTTCGTAGTTACAACCATTTTTTCCTAAACTATCAATAATAAAATGTTTTATTGCCTTCATTATATTAAATAACACAACGCGGAGAGGACCTTGTTTTTGTTTTTGAAAATTACTTTCCTAATGATACCTAAATAAAAATAAACCGTGATTTTCGCTTACTTTTCATTTCGCAACAGAATTTGGCATCCATGGACGCCTTAACTTGTTTTTAATTATAGTATGTTTAATTTATTACATAAAGTAGTAACTTTTTAAACTCGAAATTGTTTTTTCTCTTAATTATTTCTAGGTAGGTAATTGCCATTATAAGTAAACGTTAAAGCCTTCTAGTTCAAGATGCGCATTCTACGCCGTCGCCGCCGCTGCCGCTCTTTTTTTTTTATGATGGGAAAATGCTTTACGCATATCCATCAGCTCGGGGAGAGCTGAGGGGGTCTGTCGGGCTCTCCGTTGGCTAGCACCCAACGAAATACCGACTAAAAACCCATCGATATTCCTTCCTTCAACTTAATGCTAAGCGCATCATCAAACCACTCACCATCTGACGAGTGATTTAGAGATGCACTAACACTTGACAGGGTCACGGGGTCCCGGTTGGATTCTACCGCGGCCCTGTCGGTGATTGTTCGCATTAAGCGAACCCTTCGGTCCCCCCCATGTGGGGGAGGGGAATATCCTGGAATACGAAGGACATTCCCCGGTGTAGGAGACCTGTGCAATGCCAGATTGGGGCTCCCCGCACCCAAAACTGGCTGGCCACCATCGAGCAGAAGAAGGCGGTTGAATTGCCGCCGCCTTCTTCCGGTCCTCCTACGGCGGAGTATGTCAGCTTGTGGGTCCTCCTCCCTGACCCGCTCCGCAGCCTCCTTCAGCGACATGACCTCCTCGCAGAAGGATACCATAGCCTCCCAGGATCTGTCACTGTCAAGCATGGTTTTAACCACGCTCGAGAGCGAGAGATCCTGCCCTATCACTGCTTCCAGCAATTGCCGCTGCGACGCCCAGGCGCTGCACACTTCAAGTGTGTGTTGCGCCGTATCCTCTACGCCACTGCAGTGATGGCAGATTGGGCTTACCTCCCTGCGAGCTACTTTGTGCAGATACCGTCCAAAACATCCATATCCGGATAGCATCTGCCCATGTCTGTAAGTCAGGACGCTGTACTTCCGGTGTACCCACTCATCTTACACCGGAATTACAGCGTCAATAGTCCTCCGACCAAACTGGGCAGACTCCAATTCCTCAGCCCAATGCTGTAGGGTAACCTCGTGGCCCTGTTTTCTAATAAGGCGTACTTCTTGTGGCGCCAGGTGATCTGCTTGCGCCTGCCAATCCTTTTTTCGAAAATACATTTCCGCTAATACCTCTGCTTCTTTGTCCCATGGAGGGGACCCCGCCGCTGCCGCCCTAGCTTCACACGTTCACAAGGTAGACTGCCTGTAAAATATACATATTTAGGTACTATGCCGAAATACTTCTTTCTAAATTTCTGTCTCTTCCGCTCTTCTTTCGGTTTTCCCGAGCGACTACAGTATGGGGTTCTTCAAAAGGGGTGTTTGGAAATTTTTAAAGGGTCGGCAACGCGCGTGTGATGCCTCTGGTATTGCAGGCGTTCATAGGCTACGGTAACCGCTTACCAACAGGTTGGCCGTAAGCTGGTTTGCTACCTTGGTAGTATTAAAAAAAAAAAAAAAAAAAAAAAAATAAGCGTGGCACAAGGCCGGTACACTCATAAATTACCTACTTCAATTGTTGAAATAACGCTGAATTTAGAAGAGTTACCTTTCTGAATGTTTCATAACAATTGAGTCTGTAGTTTCGTATTGGTCCAAAAATCAATGATTGTATCACGAAATTACGCATAATTTCGTTGCATCGAAAATTATAACCAAATAAACAACTCGTTTTTATTAACGTCAAAAAATCTGTTGTAGATAAGGTACGACACAAAAAAACATGTTTTTTTTTTTATATTACCCTTATTTTCCCACTGCAGGGCAAAGGCCTCGCGTCCCTTTTCCCAATATTTTTTGAGCTGTTTGTGGCCAGTCCTTGTTGTGGGAGTCAAGCTCATCCCGCCATCGCCGTCTGGATCTACCAAGTGGCCGCCGCGCGTTCGGAACCCACCGTGGTTATCTTAGCCCAGAGGTCCCCGGGTATGCGGCTAACGTGTCCAGCCCGGTCCCACTTTAGATTTCCAGCTTTCAGAGCTACATCGGCTATTTGTGTTTGGGAGCGCAGTATCGTATTTCTAACGCGGTCTATAAGTTTGACTCCTAAGATACTGCGCACCATTGCCCGCTGGCTCACCCCGGAACTGAACTTCTAACTGTTGGTAAGTGACCAAGTCTGCGCACCGTATGTGAGGATGGGGAGAATGCACATGGATTCCCATGCCCTTCATTATTTCCTTCATGGACCAATAGCTCTTACACGCGTTTTATGTGAGTCCGCACTGACAAAAACATAGAAGATGCCAAATTATCTGTACAAAGGAATGGGTGGGTAAATCTATTAAGAGTCCGATAAGAGCAATGGACTAGGCCCAGCTAGGGTGACCAACCCTCAATAAATAGCGGTCAGATTGAATGTTGTGGGATTACTCGCAATCGTCCCGGATAATCCCCCATCGACGTGGGATTAGCAGACAAATTGCTAGAGCTCGCGCCTAATTTATGGACACCTTAGGCTCAATTGGAGTCATTTTGGACATCTGTTTTGTCTTTCCAATACATGGGTATGTATGGGTATGGGTCTGGGTCATACATAACACCCAACTGTCACAAAAATAGGTAGTCCTGATCCCGCACTAGGATCCCCTGTGTCGTGGGTATCAGGAACTACGAGCACCATGGTACGATAAAACCCAGAGTCCCAGATCTGGAACAAATATTTGCAGACCATACAAAAACTTGTCCCACAGCGGAATTAAACCCGCAACCTCTCCTATCTCAGCTAACTCGCCCGCCCCGCCGGAGTGGTCGTCAAACAATTCAACTTTTGTAGATGTAACTTCGACAAAGAGGTCAGCCGACGAATCCAACTTGGATGGGCAGTTCGGGAAACTACGCCATATCTCCTTGTCACAGATACCGCAGAGCCTCAAGAAATAAGTCTATAAGGAGTGCGTGTTGCCAGAGATGACTTACGGCACTGAGACGTGGCCAGGTGGCCACTATCTATTGACTTCATAAACAAGCTAAAAATTACACAGCTAGCTATGGAGAGAGCTATGCTTGAAGTTGCACTACGTAATATATTCACTCCTTATTGAATAGGAGTTAAGAGATAGATAATACTGAATTTCAGATTTAATTCAACAAACCAAAATGAGCGTACGACTTTTAATTAAAGCTCTATAGTCGGTTACGTTTTTAGTTAAAATGTATACTTGTAAACTGTACATACAAGGGGTTGAAAAGGGTGGAAAATTATACCCCTAGCATTCCCTTTCGCTCACCTGGCGGAACTCTCACAGGCATATGCAGTTTGCGTGAAATAATTAAAAAAATACAGGAAGTTGTTCCGCTCAGGTTGGCCGCTTCCGACCGCGCTATTGGTGGATAACCTTTGAACCCTCCCTGTATATAGAATACCCTATGTAAGGTGACGCATGCGGGGGTGAACATGTCTAGGAAGGTGGAAATTACGTGAAAAGCAAGGAATCACATTGAACTATGAATCACTTCAGGGGAATTCTTTAGACACCTCAGCAAACATCAAATAAAATGTTGAAGTATGACTTAGATGATGTAAATTTTTGTGAAAGAGTTCGTCTGATGTATATTATTATTTTATCTGTGGTCTCGTAAAGTATTATATAGTAATACCTATTTCTGCCGCAAAGCAGTAGTGCTCGCATTGTTGAGTTCCGTTGTGAAGGGTATGGGTGCCGGTGAAATTAAAGGCACATGACACTTTTCATCTTTATGTCTCAGCGTAGTGCAATGCCACATAGGGCGCGTCTTAGTGTATGTGACATATGAGGTACCTAATGCATTGTTAAAGGCAGAGGTTATGTTCCGTCATTCACGTAGATAAAAAAACCTCCATTGCATTGAAAGGCCTCGTCCATCATAGGGCGTTTAGCGGCTGCATTATGGTAGTACGTAATAACAATTTAAATATAGCTGTATGGATGAGTTACGTCATCCCAAAAAGCTCTTCCCAAATTAATATACAAACATCTTCATTTTAAATCCAAAAGCTCTGCTAGATAAGACTTCAAAGTACCAGAGGCTAGTAAGTGGTAATAAATTTCCCGAGCCAAGTCTCGAGATAAACAAATTAGTAGTGATAATGTTTCTGAAGTGGACGTCATAATATATCATTTTCTGATAAGGAAGCCAGACTGAACACCGTTTTACCATGGAATAGATAAGGTTTCTCTCGGACATTCTGTTACTTCACGTTTGAAAAATGCGGAGTCAGTGGAAATAGTCCATAAATAAATCCTGACTTGGAAACTAAGCGATTATACTTATTTCAGTTTTTAACCCCCGACTAAAAAGAGGGGTTTTTTTTTATACAACTTGGTATGACGGATCAAGCAATGAGCAGAACCTGGGCCTGTGCTGTGTTATTATGTTTGAGTTCATAGCCTGTCTGTATGTATGTACGTAAGTTAACACCATTTCTTTGTTGCCACGTAACTCCAGGTGCTCTCATTTCAACGCGTCTTTTCTCGCTTTTTACCAGGATAAAAAGTAGCCTGTAGCTCAATCCAGGTCATAATCTATCAGTGTACCAACTTTCATAGAAATCGGTTCAGCCATTTCGGCGTTGTAGAGTAACAAACATCCAAACATCGTAACTTTGCCATTAGTGGGAATTAGCGGAATTAGCCATCATATTGGTGGAAATCGGTGCAGCCGTTTCCTGATACAACTCGCAACAGTGTTTCTAAAGGAACTGAGGCATTTTATTTGAATAGAACTCGAGAATTTTTGCAGCTGTAGGACCTTCATTTAGCTCAAAATGTTAATTTCCAACTCTGACCGCGTTTACGACGTTGTCGCAGTGCTGGCTCTATAGCCTTCGGTCAATGGTGACCCCCAAGTATTTTTATGTACCTACCAGTCCACTTGATGGGCTGTCCTTGGAGAGGCGACGGCGGGTAGTCTCTCTTCCCGGATATGCAGATGGTCGGTTTTGGTGACGTTAACATTGATTTGTCATCTGCATAGCCAGTCTGATAGTAGGTCCAGAGCGCGCTGCATTTAGGATGCAGCATAACTAACTGCTCATTGAACGAATCCGCTTATATATATTATATATATGTGCCTTGGATTCTTCAACGTTCCAGTCCTGATAAGCATTCAGTAGAAATCCCTCAAACCTTCACAGAGTGCTTCTACTCGTCAATAGATGGCGCCTTAGCAATTCTACGTCATGTCGTCAACAGATGGCGCTATAATTCTACACCATCTGTTCAAATTGTTCAAACATTATCATTACTTCTACATCTACTTGGGTCAGCAATATTTTATGCCCTTACGATATTTCAATACCAAACTCAGCAGCCATTACTATGCCATAGATAACTATTCCTTACAGTGAGCGCATATTTCAAACAATTAGAGAATCCTGCTGCGGACAATTGGTTCGACCGCACCGTGCTGCTATCAGTTCCTCGTCTTTCGTCACTTGGGAAACTTTCTAAAAGTGTCAATATAATTTAAGGCGATATGTTAAAATACCGAATGGGCGGAGTCTAGCAAGAAAACAATAGCTGCAAGAAAGTGACAGCGCTATTGCTCACTTGTACCCGGGAAGAGATGAGGTATAGATTTCTTCAGCTCGAATGTAACTGACGTAAGCTACAAATGATAAAACTTCATTTTGCTTCTAAAGTAGCAAATATATAAAATAAGTTATGTGATTACCTACTGAATAGTATAAAAAATTACGCTTAATATTTTCTCTAATCAAAGGAGTTTTAGAAGGGCCAATTTCAAAAAATTAAGCTATTGAGAAATGTTTCACCAATCGTGTTTCTTTTCTATGATTTATTTAAATTACATCCTCAAGTAATGACCGTAAGAACATCAAGTTTGTAACCTTTATGGCCGGATAGTGTTTGTTTTTGATCTATACTGATATTTTTAATTAAGATTTTTTGTTAGTGAGTTGAGTTTGTATGTAGGGGGTAATATCCTATTAAAAAATATCTATCCATGTAATGTATTGTGTTAAGTATTTATATCAGTTATACTAGATAACAAGCTCTGCTTAGCTTTGGGCTATATAAAGTTGTGTGAACTGTCCAGCATTATTTATTTCTTTATTTATATGTATATCATCCCTGAGTGCTATAGGCTATGTTTTACTAGCTTCCACCCGCGGCTACGATTGTGCTATGTGTATTTCCAACCAACTCCCGGTTGAGCGGATTTTGATTATATTTAGTGTGTGAATGGATTCTGGGAGTGAGGGCAAAGGGGGACTGCTTTTTATCCCGACACCACGCGTGGGAAACCGCGCGCAAACTGCCCCCTTATTCGCTATGACCAAATGTGACATAATGCGGGCTCGTTACGATATCTGCGTGGAATCATCATTCAGAATACATTGTGACGTCACACGTTATTGTCAGGTAATCTCCTATGGTCATAGCGAATAACAGCCCCGCTTGTTGTATATAATAAAGGAAGTTCAGAAAGTGTCCGAATTCCCACTTGGCCAGCGGCATTGGATGGCGTGCGTCCAACGGCTATAACTCAATGGACAATAGGCCGGCATCTCATCGTGGTCCTAATGAAATTCCTCGGGTTAGCCCGGGGCACATGTCATCATAGTTTGAACGGACACAGCCTGATTATACACCAAACTGTAGTTCTTACGGAGATGTAATAAGGTTCAAAGTAAGACTGAGAGTTGTGCGGAAAATTACTTAGTACAGTGTTTATTTATTTGATTTTGAAATAGCTTTTGATAGAGTTGCTAACTATGCTAACTATTTTATGTAGGTACATAAAATAGTAATTTTTGGTTGTAGTAATTTTTTAGGGGTCCGTACCCAATGTGAAGTTTTTAAACCCCGACGCAAAAAGAGGGGCGCTAAACGTTTGACCGCTATATGTGTCTGTCTGTCTGTCTGTATGTATGTCTGTGGCGCCGTAGCTGAAGGAACCTAATTACTGCGGTTTTTTTTAAATTTTAAAGCAGTTTTCTAGCGATGGTTAATAGATATGTTTTATCAAAATCGGTTTAGCTGTTTCATTGAGACGGGGTTTTTTTTTTAACTTCTTGTTTAGAATGGTATCATGAAGTTTATAGGAAAAAGCTTCGTAGATCTTTTTCCTACAAACTTCACTATAATTCGGCAAGGTAGGACAAGTTATTCCAAAACAACGATACGGAAGCCTCAGGGCGCTACTCCTACTCGCACTTGTCCATAATCATATAATCACACTAATATTATAAATGCGAAAGTTTGCGAGTTTGTGAGTGTGTGCGTGTGTTTGTTACTTCTTCACGGTGAAACGGCTCCACGGATTTGGATGAAATTTGGAATGGAGATAACTGGACTCCCGGAATAACACAGGCACATTTTTATCCCGATATTCCCACGGGATCAAGATCTATACAGATGGAACCGCGAGGCGCTGCTAAAATAATAAAATTATGGACAAGTGCGTTGTTTTTACAAGCTTTTATTTAACTTGCAATGTATGTATGTTTGTCCGGGTGGAATCTTTCAAATTAATTTTAAAGCAGTTATCCTCAACCGATTGAGATTATATTTTGCATACCTGTCAAGTTCCGATGACAATGCAATAATGATGGTGACAGCAAGCTGATCTGATGATGGAGACGGAAGGTGGACAACGGAACTCCTCGATGGATAATAGTAGACTGGCCGTGTTTAGGCTCATCGTGCTCAGCACACGGTTCCGATCACTAATATTATAAAATCTTGTATTGGGGAAATCCTAGCGGCGAAGTCGTTTTTTTTTTCGAAAAGAATTATTTAGAAAGGGTTCATAAGGTTTGAAGGCAAAAGCTTTACAAAATCACTTTAATCCAGCATGTTGGGCAAAGTTAATCCAAAACAAGCTTAATAAACAGGCAGTATATAAATCGTACTTGTCCTTAATTATATTATATGATTATGGACAAGTGCGAGTAGGTCTCGCACTGCCTGCTGTATTAGATTCAACATTCTAGCTAATTATAAGTCGATCAGTATACTCCGGCTTACAAATTGCATTGCAATTTGCAATCAAACAGGAAGGTATTCAACAATGTCCATGCACGTAGTATGAATTCAAATATCATCTCAAACACGGTAATCAGAGCTAGACTAGGTAATGACATCATCTATCTCTTATCAGCGGCTGTCTGAGCTAAAGGTTGGAAAGGGATGGAAGATGCAATTGGTGGTTTAGCTCATTTGTAAATAATGCAGGCGCCAGTCATTGTGTTGTGATGGAAGTTCCATTGATGGCGACCTAACCACACCCGAGGAGAAGAGCACCAGGGTTGACACTTTATTTACGTCGATGGTTGACACCTTCGACCAAAGTATTATTTACGTCGATGGTTGACACAACATTATAAACTTAAAATTCTTATATTAGTTAGTTATTAATTTATTCGCTTAAAAATATGGTAATTACAATGTTCTTTATAGAAATTGAGTTTCACATATTTTTACTAGTAGCGTGCGCTAGCGTGCAAATATTTAGTAGGTATACAAATTTAAAAATGAAAACAATAATATTATGTCAATAGGTACTAGGTATTAAATTAATCAATTATTTATTACATTTATGTCACACTAGTGGAATGCCCGCGACTTCGTCCGCGTGTACTTTTCCATGCAAACTTAAACACCCCGCTGAACCCTCTCAGGGGTTGAATTTCTGGAATTCCTTTCTTAGTGCACCCCTAGACCACAATAGGAACGTACCCTCTAAATTTCAGGTCTCTAGGGCTTATGGTTTAGGCTGTGCGTTGATAGTCAGTCAGTCAGTCACGCAACGATTTTATATATATTGATTCATGTTTTAGAACTGTAAAAACGACACGAACCCTTTTTCAGAAAGTCGGATATTGAGTAAAAGCTTTCCGTGAACACCCACTTTTCCAACTCCACTCAACTCTTTTCCAACTTATAAATTAACTAAGGCGTATACCTACAGCAGCTGATTGGTCTTATTTGGAGGCTTTAGAGTCAATGTTATGAGCTCAAAAAAAATATGCCACTTATTGACCTTTTATCTGTAAATGAAAGTTCAAAAATGTTCTACCTGTTCATTAACATGTGAAAAAAAATAACAAAGTGCAGCTGTTTTCGACTGAAAATTTGATTCAACTTCTAAACGACTAGGAATTTTCTACTTTTTCTTGCACCTTAATTTCGGCAGACTTTATCTTCAAGTTGAACGTATGATTATGTGATGCGACGGTTTTTCACTAGGCAAATAATTGATTTTCATTTACTTTTCGTTCCGCGAGCGCTATTCTGTCACATTCTAAGTTACCTCAACTTTAATTAGTTAGAAAGTGACGAAATTTGGCAGTTGTATGCGCGTTACGTAGTTAGGTAAGTACAGTTAGGCTGACTTGAGATGACGAAGCATATACAACTGTGGTGGGCTGCTTTTCTGCGCTGCGCTGCGTGGGCTGCGGTAAGTCGGTGGGTGGAGGCGGCTCCAGACTGTTTTTATTTATACTACTTAGAATGACGGAACAAGCAGGTGGCCCACCTGATGATAAGTGGTACCCTCTGCCTATGAACAGTGCATTATCACATAGGTCACGTCCACCTAGGACGCATCCTATGTGGCATTGCACTGCGCTCGCCACCCTAAGACATAAAGATGAAAAGTCTCATGTGCCTGTAATTTCACCGGCAACCATACCCTTCAAACCAGAACACAGCAGTGCGAGCACTACTGCTTAGCGGCAGAAATAGGTAAGTTGGTAGTACTTCCCCGGACGAACTCTTTCACAAAAAAGCTCTACTACTACTAAAATGTATCATCCATCGTCGTTCAATGGGGGAGGCCTATGTTTACTCCGACCCTTAAAACGTCACCATCCCATCGAGAGGGCTTGCAAGCAGTCAACTACTGTCCAAAATGTATAAAGCATGAGCCAAATTCAATGCATGGATGTGCCTCTGACTACCTCTAGTACGATATGCCCATGGATCTGATTAGAGGTATAAATCTGAGGGTTGTTGAATTGATAATCTTCAGAGCGTTTCCACGCCGTACGATATCTATATCGGACATTATTTGGCGACCGATATTGGCCACCGATAAAATGTATGAAATGTAGTCTAAAACGATATCGGATCGGAGAGTGAGGAACCGCTTTTATTCTCGTCTCATAGATATAATCTTTTGCATCATGAACAAGTTGTCTGCGAAATACCTCGCGGGTACAAACTTGTATTAAACATGCATCATGTCGATCCATAATCCTCGACATAATGACGTCGATAATGACGACGACGCAGGAGATTGCGGGTTCGATTCCCACCTCGGAACAAATATTTGTGTGATCTGCAAATATTTGTTCGGGGTGTTCTGGGTATTTTCTATGTATAATAAAAAAAACTATCTATGTAATGTATTGTATTTAAGTATATCAGTTATCTATTAGTACCCATAACATAAGCTCTGCTTAGCTTGGGGCTAGTTAATGTTGTGTGAATTGTCCAGCATTATTTATTTATTATTTATTGAATCTATATCTAGACAACCCTTTGACCGATTTTGCACATATTCAAAATTCTTAATTAGAATTGAGCACCGAATGTTTCTTCCAAATATTATCAAAATCGGCCAATAAATAACGCCGCAGCAAACTTTCCCCCTTTTTGTGAGAAATACCCCTCCAATCAAAAATCAGCGAGGAAATTGTAGAAAAAGTATATCAAGTTTCGTCAAGATTAGGTAAACAAATCGAACAGTACGCGAGCACCACACAGACAGAATTAGCAAAGGCTTTTTTTTTTATTTTTAATACTAATAGACCCTCGTTTGACTGCGATCTCACCTGGGGTGCGTTCAATGGGTACACTCCAAGGGTATAGTTGTTTTTTTAACCACGCTCTGAGGCTCTGAACGACTTGGATTGACACGGAATGTCAATGCCACTGTCAATTTTTGATGTAAACAAACGCTTTATTCACCTGGTGTTGCCATTTTAGCTCTTTTAGAGCTAAATTCAGCTCTATTTCAACATTGTCAGCTCCACTTTTTTTCAAAGAAGTTAGTAGATAGTATGAATGAATGAACGACAAAACCAAAGCCTTATTGTTATCGTAGTTGTGTAGTGAAGTAGAATGATTTGTTGAATCACATAACCTGCATTGTTTATTTAGCTCCTTTTTACTGAAAAACAATTAGCCTTATTTTTAACTCTTTTTTTCACATTGGCTTCTTTTCTCATGTGGTTTATCATTTTTAGATCTCATGAAGTATAGTTTTTTTTATTTTCAATGGCAATAGAAAATAAAGCTGCCAAAGTCAGTTTTTTTTCTAAAATTTTGTTACCAATTTTTTTTATTTTGCATTTGACCTAGGAAATTGTTTTGTAAATATGGTACTTGTTATGTATTTAGATCGATATACTAACTTGTACCTACACCAAGAAATAAACGTAATATAAAAAAAACAGTAAAATGAGCGGCACTACCGCTGAAAGCATATTTAAGTGTGTATTTATATTTTACCAATATATACAAAAAACTTTCGAAACATTTCGAGAATTATCTGGTACATTTGGTACGGAACCCTGAATGCGTGTGATCCGACGTGCACTTAACAACAAAGATCCTTCCAGCCTTGATAGGTACTGAAAAATTTGACAAAAGCTAGCCTTGATATTTCACAGAAAAAATATTGGCGATGTTTGCAACATCATCATCAATCAGCAAACATATACCGCTACTGTACATCTGAACATATCTGTGGATGTCATTTCATCAATATCGGTTCAGCTGTTACAGCGTGATTGATTAACAAAGTCTTAGAGCATTTAATAGCAAAGTAATCCAGGAGCTGATAACAACTCCTGTTTCACTTTATAAAAAAACCCTCACGTGGAATCTGGAACTTTCGTAGTTACTATATTACTTGTTGGGCTTACATAAAATATTTCTCCATCTATGGATGGAACAGGATTTTTGGGGGGAAGGGTGGGATCGACTTGACTTTGACAGCAATCTAACGTCAAAATCGTAACAACCGAACACCCACCCAAAACGGTGGTTGTTCAGTTAGGGTCACGTGATGTTAACTGAACGCTCTAACCGAGCCTCCGAACGGAACAACCCATACGCTTTGGTGACAAGCACATGATTTGACTTTGACAGACGTCAGAATTGTCAGAGGTGGTTGTTCGGTTAGGGTTACGTGACGCTAACCGAATGCTCTAACCGAGCCTGTGAACGGAACAACCGTACACTCTGGTGACAACCAACACTCAGAGTGTACCCACTGAACGCACCCCTGTTGATAAGTGACTACCTATATGCGGCCGGCGTTGGAGCACGGAGGTCAAGAAGGCAACTATTCACTCTCGCTCTTATTATAGTTTTCAGGAAAGACAGATGACGGTAACGTGTTCCACTCCTGAGCAGTCTACCTAAGTATTTATTTAAGAACTATTATGTTAACCATTTGAAAGCAATAAATATATTGAGTATTGAGTATTGAGCAGTTCGTATTACAAAGGTAGAACCGAAACGCTTAGTACGAATAAAGTGTATACTAATGAGTATGAGGTAAGGATGATACTGAGCCGTGCGCCTGCTTGTTCTATGATGAATCCTATGGCTTCGGTCGCTTGGTAAATAAATATCACATCACACACAAGCTGATATTTTACTATGCTGCGAATACTCGTCATTATAGACGCAGTTATGCCTTCAGCCTTACTCGGTGTAAATAGCACCATGTAATGAGGGGTTTTCACGAACGTTTCACATCATGTAAATAGATAACACCAGCTCTGTACTTAACTGTCAAAATAAAGTGAAATGTCAACGTCAACAACGTAGTGATATATTTTCGTGTTGTTTTGTTACTATCACACAAAAGCACATACAATGCATTTGTTAATTTTGACAACCACTGTTGAGTCAGCTCCATCTATCGAGCCAAATCGAAAACTACTTTTTTTAGAAAATGAAAAGCCCTCATTAAAATAATAAGTGCACAGTTGGCAACCCTACCTCTAGGCCAATTACTTAAGAGTATGCGCTACACCTGCTATTGTCCACAAATGAATGTATCACTTAATTCCGCCCTAGCCTCTTGAAATGCTTTTAACGCCAAGTTTAGTGCAATGAGCTGGGGCACTCGCGATTAGCAAGCTATTCTGACGGGACTTGTTTTGTGTTGAGAAGCACAATTTTCGTTAAAATTTAGTTCGTATCGTGCTCCGATCTAGTGTTGATGTCATAATTGTCACAAAATGTGATCAATGTACAACACAGGATGTGATTCTATCGAAAAGTTTATTTTATTTTTGTATACTACTTGTATGGCGGAACATATGGCCCACCTGATGTTAAGCGGTAACCTCTGCCTATGAACAGTGCATTACCTCATAGCTCACGTCCACCTAGGACGCACCCTATGTGGCATTGCACAGCGCCCGCTACCCTGAGACATAAAGATGAGAAGTCGCATGTGCCTGTAATTTTACCGGCATCCTTACCCTTCAAACCGAAACACAGCAATGCGAGCACTACTGCTTTGCGGCAGAAATAGGTATGGTGGTAGTACTACCACAGACGAACTCTTTCACAAAAAAGCTCTACTACTACTAAAAAGTGTTTTAAAGTAGTTTTTTTTTAATGTTGTACGGTAACCTCTGCCTTTAACAATGCATTACTACATAGGTCACGTCCACCTAGGACGCACCTTATGTTGCATTGCACTGCGCCCGCCACTCTGAGACATAAAGATGTAAAGTCTCATGTGCCTGTAATTTAACCCTTCAAACCGGAACGCAGCAATGCGAGCACGACGAAATCTGTCACAAAAAGCTCTACTACTACAAGAGTAAGTTTTTGGAATTTACTTGAAAAGTGAAGTTTTTATATTTTCCCTATGCGCAACATATTCGCGCCTTTATTCAGGCCTTTTTTATGGTTTCTCGATACAGTGTGATGGTATGGGGAATCGTCCCAACCATATGAATAGGACTATGGTTATGCGATAGCTTTCGTCAGTACAACCTCTGCTTGCATAAAATTATATTTAAGTACACTTGTTTCAATTCAGCTAGATTTAACACCCTGGCGGGACGTAACATTGCGACTTCCGTGTTCTTACGTTTTCTGAACCACTGGTCGCAAAGTACCAAGTTGCTTAGAACCCAACTACTGTGACTTTTCTTTTCTAGATAGAAGCTAAGAAAGAGTTTAAGAGACTGAAAGGCAGAGTGAAAGAATTGGTTAAAAGAAAGAAGAATGCGCAGTAAGATGAGTTTGATAAAAGGTTATCTGAAGATTTTAGGACAAACATAAAGTTTTTCTGGAAATCTGTTCGTTCAGTTAGAGGTAAAACTCAAGGCTCTGAGCTGAACTCGATCAGAGATCAGAATGGAAGTATAGTGAAAGGAGAAGAATGCGTATTAAGTAGATGGAAAGAGTATTTTGAAAGTTTGTTTGAAAGAGAGGATCGACAGGCACCTACCTCAGATATGAATGTAAGCGATAACCATAATGAAAGTAGTATAAGCATGGATGAAATCGTGAAAGCATTGCGAAGTATGAAATCAGGGAAGTCTGCAGGGTATGATAGGCTAACAGTTAAGATGCTGAAGGCTGGACATGGTATCATAGCGAGTCAGCTGTACCGCCTTTTCAATTTGTGCTGGAACACCGGTCAAGTACCAAGGGATTGGAGCAAAGCTGTCATCGTACCTCTTTACAAGGGAAAAGGTTCACAGCAAGACTGTAAGAACTACAGAGGTATTAGCCTACTCAGCATCGTCGGCAAACTGTATGCAAAGGTGTTGATTGAAAGAGTTGTGAAAGAAACCGATGAGAAAATATGGGACGTACAAGCGGGATTTTGAAAGGGTATGGGATGTACGGATCAGGTCTTTTCCTTGCGATGCATAACCGAATTTTTTTTGGCTATGGGTCAAAAAGTCTATTGCGCTTTCGTGGATTTGGAAAAGGCCTACGATAAAGTGATGAGGAGTGAACTATGATCGGTACTGTCGATGTATGGGGTAGACAGGAACCTCATTCGAGCTCTGAAATCTCTTTACGAGGATTCCAGTGCTTGCGTAAGAATACGCGGGTCATACACTGAATGGTTCAACATCGAAAAGGGTGTTAGACAGGGATGTGTAGCGTCACCGTGGCTGTTTAACCTATTCATGGACAGTTGTTTGCGAGATTTGAAAGATAGTGAATGTGGGTTAAGAATGAATGAGTTACTCGTCAAATGTCTTCTCTACGCCGACGACCAAGTAATACTTGCGCCGTCCGCGGATGAGTTACAAGAGATGGTAACAATTGCGCATAAATGTTTTGAGAGGAAAGGAATGAAAGTAAACGTAAGTAAGACGAAAATAATGGTTTTTGAAAGAGATGAACTAATGACGAAATGTGATGTTTTGATTGGTGGAGAAAGAGTGGAACAAGTAAAAAAGTTTGTATATTTGGGAACTTTGTTCACAAGAGACGGCAAGCATGAAGATGATATTGAAAGGAGAGTAAATGCTGGAAACCAAGTAAATGGGGCACTTCACGCCTTTATGAGCAGTCGGAATGTGTCCAAGAAGGCACGACTGGCCGTGCATAGAGGGGTGTTAGTACCGACACTAATGTATGGTAGCGAAAGTTGGGTATGGCAGAAGAAACATGAAAGTAGAATAAATGCAGTGGAGATGAGAGCTTTGAGAAGTATGTGTGGTGTGACTTTGAGAGGTAGATTAAGGAATAGTGTGATAAGAGAGCGTTGTGAAATTAAAGAAGACGTAGTGACTAGGATTGAGAAAGGTATGCTTAGATGGTTTGGGCATTTAGAAAGGATGGACGATAGTAAATTGACGAAACGGGTACACAAGACGAGCGTGAATGGGACAGTGGGAAGGAGAAGACCTCGGCGAACGTATTCAGACCAGATCGGAGACGTTCTGGAAAAAGGCCAGGTCAAGAGTACCCTTAACCGACGAGCATGTATGAAGAATATGATGAGAGTGAATGAAGCAAAAGAGGTGTGTCAGGATCGTAGCAAGTGGAAATCCGTGGTCTCTGCCTACCCCTCCGGGAAACAGGCGTGAGTTTATGTATGTATGTATGTACGTCATAAATCGTAAACCGTCCAAGAACTTTTATATTATGTTACTTGCTGCTAAGGAACCCTTCATGGGCGAGTCCGACTCGCACTTGGCGGGTTTTTATTCTTGTACTATTATTTATTCTGTGCCCTAACTGAAAGACAGAAAGTCCTAACGTTTGAAAAGTAAAATTACTATCTATTTGACAATAATTTTGAGCAATTGGTGGTCATTCTACTTGGCACGTTAGTTACCGAGTGTCTTTCAGTTAGGGAATAGCGGGGCTGAACTGGAGTAAACTCCAGTAGAACATCGGAGCTGTGAAACACACCATTTTTTTATTTAACTTGCGTTGTATGTCCGGGTGGAATCTTGCAAGCAGTTATCCTCAACCGATTGAGATGATATTTTGCTTACCTGTCAAGTTTCGATGACAATACAGTATGATGGTGACAGCGAGCTGATCTGATGATGGAGACGGAAGGTGGTCAACGGAAATCCTTGAGGGATAATAGTAGACGCCGTATTTAAGCTCATTTTGATCAGCACACGGTTACGATCACTAATTTTATGAAAACTTGTATTGAAAAATATATTTTTCACAAAAATCTTATCTAAAAAAACCTATTCTATAAATAAAGTTTGAATTTTGAATTTTGAGTTAGGAAATAAGCTTGTTGACTTGCGGACTTTAAAGATTCGTTGGTATAAGATTTGTCCTGGCTGCTTTTATTACTGGAAGAAAGCGTTAGCAGAGTCAGTCTTGGGAAGCAATGGCGGCGATGAGCTCACCACTTGTCATGTCTATATTCCACGATGGTGCAACCCACAGTGAAAAGAGGCCCATTTGAGGCTCTGCCTACCCTTTAGAGGAAAAAGGCGTGTGTCTATGTATGTATGTAAAACGCGAGCGAAGCCAGGTGCAGACACTAGTAAGTAATATTAACACGTTGGCTGCGGATTTAATTATCAATATTTTGTATGAAAACAGTCCATTTTATACGAATACAACACAACGTTTGTGTTTTCTAGCAGCGAAAACCCAGATAAAATGTCAAGATACATTTCCCTGATCGACTTAATAGAAACAAATCTGATTCTCACTCAGTTTGTTGAAAGGTAGTCCCAGTATAAAACCCACATGTACCTGTACCGACGTCTTAAAGCGATTACCGTCGGGGGGTACACGCAAACCGCATTAGATATGTTAAATCTTACCCTAAGGGAGGGGGTGATATTTTTATTCGTATCGCTTACTTTCGTGATTATTGCTCGGCGACTATTTGCATGTGGAGTCGGGGCGACAGGTTTAGATACTTGATCTTATTAAATAAATAAATAATTATGGACAGGTTACACAACATTATCTAGCCCCAAGCTAAGCAGAGCTTGTGTTGACGTGGACGAAGCTAACGTGGACATCGGGAATGTTTTTTTAATTATTTTATTATATTCCCGTTGTCTGAAGGCATGCTCAACGTGGACAACGGGAATAAACCGTGTTATGGGTAGGTACTAGGTAACTGATAAACTTAATACATTACATAGTTTTTTTTTATTATGAATAGAAAATACTCAGAACACCCTGAACAAATATCTGCCGATCTTACAAATATTTGTTCTGAGGCGGGAATCGAACCCGCAACCTCTTGCGTCGCGGGCGAACCTTCACCCGCCGCGCAACAGAGGTCGTCAACCCGTATTTTACGTACGGGTATTTTTAAACCCAAAACTAAAAGGTTTTTTATATATTTGACGCCGTAATTTATTTATTAATATATAACATGGAACAATTACAACTTAAAAATTATTAAAAGTTTGAATTAGGTACTTAGCACATCTTAAATATTTATGAATACCTCATGTCGTACCTCATACTTGGAGTGGTAAATTAAATTTAAAAAAAATTACATAAATATCTAACACAAATAATTAAAACAGAAGGTGTAGAGAGGTCTCTTTTGAAAGTGTGGTTAAAGTAGGTATACATTTTGTTTTATTAACATAGACAGACAGTCTATCTTTTTTTCTGGTAGGTCCGGAGCTGATATCGTTTTGGCCACATGGTTTCCATGTATGCATTCATTTTTTTTTGCATGTATACCTGTATATCCTTAAACCTGGTGTTTGGTATTTAGTTTTTGGCTATATTTATGTGATATATTGTTATTTATGTATGGTAAAAATTGGTACAGTCTGTTTCCAGGGTCACAGAAAGGACTGAGTAATTCAAGGCCTGATGTAGGTAAATCATATCCTGCTATTACTTGTAGTTATGCGAGTAGTAGACGACGCGAGCACACAATTTTTTGCAAATTTTTTGTTTAGTTTACATCCAAACACCAAATTAAGATTCTCGTTAAAAAAGTTATCTATTTCAAAAATCAACCTCATAAAAACCTCACAAGATATGGTAATTGTACATATCGTTATAATACTATTGTACTCAAATATTACGAGGATTTTAAAGTCGGGTGGATTCCTACTCGCATCATAACCAAATTTCGCCAAACATGAAATTCGAGAGATTAGATGCTTGTTACACAATCACGTCGGCTGAACCGAATTCGATGTAATTTTGTACAGAGATAGATCACAACATTGATTAACGATTTAAGCCAAGAACGGATTAATTATATATTAACTTTACCCTATCTTTTGGCAAAATAAATCCCCATGTACCAAGATGCTTTCCGCCACGTCTAGTTGACATTTCCATGATTTCCTCCCAACGAGGCTGACGAAAATGTCCAAGGCGTGAGTCAACGATGCCGTTACAATGTCGGAAGTTACTTTTTATTTATTTTGATGTGGTACTTTCCTTCTGTCACTCTTCATTGTGGAGTTTAGGACAATTGACGTTTCTTTTACTTACGACGTAAATGGCCGTTTGTTTCTGAGGTGGAAATGGAGCGCATAATAAATGTTGAATAATTTGAATTTAGAAACTATGCTACAGGTCTAGCGCTGAGGTATGGGAGCGGTACGGGAAGGGTGTTTTCGTGGCTTCATGTCATCTGATAATTTGAGAGACGAAAACACCCCTCCCGTACCGCTCCCATACCTGAAGGACTGACTCAGTTAAGCGCTAGACCTGTAGAAGTAATATCACTCTGGACTAAGTTTAAGAAATCTTTTTATACTAAAGTTGACGACAGTAATACGCGAAAAGAGTTTAAGTTGAATGCTTGGATAATGAAATGAATGATCTTAGGTCCTGCAATGATATTTGTGGGCTGCGGACGAGTAACCGGCTGAGGCGTTTATATTCAGAGGTCCGTTTGGGAAACCCTTAGAATATAGAATAAACTAGTACCCGTGTCACGCGTAAAAACTGTGACCACGCAAACTAGTCTCAATGAGAATAGTTTCACCCAGTCTGTCTGTGGCATGGACTTATGGTCTGTGGTCGGCCGTGCGGCTATTCGTGTCGAACTCGAAAGATTTTCTTGTGAATATGCCGTCGTGTATTCCCAATGAGGGGTTTTCATGGCCGTTTCACATCATGCTTATAGCCTTGAAAATAGATGGCGCCAGCTGAGTACTTAACTGCAAAATAAAGTGAAATGTCAACGTCAACAACGTAGTGATATATTTTCATGGAATTTTGTTACTATGACACATAAACACAGACAATTCATTTGTTAATTTTGACAACCACAGTTGAGTCAGCACCATCTATCGAGCCAAATCGAACTGTTTTTTATAAATTCAAAAATTCAAAGCCCTCATTGTAAAAGTTAGGAAAAAGTGTGAACTGTCCAGCATTATTTATTGATTTATTATTTAAATATATTTTTGGTTTAAATAATGATTTTTGTTTACCATTAATTCTTTGGAAAAAAGTCAAGCGTCCATTTTGTCATTGTTGCCAACATCATCAAAACATTACCCCTCCCTAGTGGAGGGAAGTATAGGCGTGGGGGGAGGCATAGAGTTTTAACGACACAGCGCCCCGTACTAATGACATACCTCCATGACCTTCTGGTTTATTCTATATTCTAAGTTGAAACCTAACCCAGTCAGCCCAGCCTTGAAGTAACAGAGCAGTAATTTGTGTTGCCAAATTGATGAAGTGCCTTATGCGACTCCATGATGAAGAGGAGGACCCAAGCAGCTCCATCAGACCGCAGTCAGACCAGTAAAATACAACAAAAGCAAGTTATCGTGAGGTAGTTACCTAATATTCTCCCCTCGGCACCCTCTAGAAAGTGTTATTTTGTGTTTTTCTAAGTCGTACCACTCAGATATTCACAGTCGAGTGGCCGATTTGTTCACAACCCCCTTACCCCTTTGTGTACAATCGGATAAGGCGGTATTTTGAATAGATGTTAATTTTCTTACGAAAATGCATTTTCTCGGTTTGGAATACAGGAATTGTTTTTCCGACACCCTAATAATTTTAAATTATGGTTTATTGACGACCTCACTGTCGCGATGGGTGAGCAGCCGGCTCAGATGCGAGAGGTTGAGGGTTCGATTCCCGCTGCGGTACAAATGTTTGTATGATCTGCAATTTTTTATTTTTGAACTTCGTGAATGACTGAACAAGCAGATAGCCCACCTGATGTTAACCACTTACCTCTACCTTTAACAATGCATTATCACACATAGGTCACGTCCACCTATTACGCACCCTATGTGGCATGGCACTGCGCCCGCCACCCTGAGACATAAAGATGAAAGTCTCATGTGCCTGTGATTTCACCGGCACCCATACCCTTCAAACCGGAACACAGCAATGCGAGCTTTGCGACAGAAATGGGTATATATGGAGGTAGTACTTCCCCGGTCGAATTCTTTCACAACAAAAGCTCTACTACTACTAAAAACTATTTGTTCCAGGTCTGGGTGTTGTGGTACCATGGTACTCGTAGTTCCTGATCCTAGTGTGGGGTAAATTTGATATCCGGATAATTAGTTGACAGCTGCGTCTAAAGCCAATGTCAGCCAATGAACTCCAATGTTTTATTAATTGTTAAATTGTGAAAACTCTTTTATTTTGTATTGAATTGAATTTTTATACACCTAATGAACTACTTAAAGAATTCGACAAAACATGAATAAAAAAATATGCTAAACGATCGACAACAATCACAACAATGATCGGTCTTATCCTACCTTATCTTATCTTATCTAGACAAGACAATCTTTTAGTATATAATTTTGTTTAGCGATAGCTGGAATGTGGCAGCTTAAACTCCGTGTACGTACACCTAGTACGAATAAAAGGCAAACAATTCCGTCTTAAATTTGTCGCAGGTGCCCTTAATTATCTATGGAACTGGGAAAGGGTTGTTTCATGACTTGATTCACAAAACTGTGCCGAATTCCTAGGCTTCAATTAAACCTTATTTTTAAGGATATTAGTCTGATTTTAGCTTGGCTTGGGCGGTTGCATTATTTTTGAGAGTTATTAGATATGCCAGAAGAACTAGACCTTTGCTACCCTTTATAAAATCTTCTGTCAGTTGTCATTGAAGGGTTACAAGATTTAAAGAGAGATCAACTTATCTTGGTTCTTTATTTTATAGTTTAAATTCTGTTAATGGTGGTTAAATATTATTTATGAAGATAATTTGAGTTTGTTAACTTGATATAAAATCTTAGAGGATTATGTCTAAGTCTTTCAGAATTTCCGACGTAGTAGACGTAGGAAGGCACAGACACTATAAATCCTAATCTCACACCATATCAGATATGATAATCTTTAATAATGTAAAATAAATAAAAATAAACAATATAAAAATAAATAATATTAAATATGTACTATGTGTATCTTTTGTATGTATGTATAATCTTTTGTGTGTAAAATTATTGCATTCAGCATTCAGATCCACAAGATAATTTTACATACTTACATACATACATACATAGAAACACGCCTTTTTCCCCGAAAGGGTAGGCAGAGCCTCTAATGGACCTCTTTTCACTGTGGGTTGCACCATCGTGGGAAAGAGACATGACAAGTGGTGAGCTCATCGGCACCATTGCTTCCCACAACTGACTCTTCTAACGCTTTCTTCCAGTGATAACACATTCCATAATAAGTTAGCAGCCAGGACAAATCTTAATACCAACGAATCTTACTAAAAGTCCGGGTAATCACTTATAGTAATCACTTATAGTAATCGGACAGGTATGCAAAATTACAAATCAATCATTTAAAATTCAGTTTCAAGGTTTGTCTCAGATACTAACAGGTCAAGCTTGCAAAAACGAAACACGTATGGAGACACCTCGTTGCACCGGGATGTTGACACCCTGGCCCATGAATTCCTGTCCCACATTCTAGATCCTATTTATCCTGTGTTGGTCATCATCAGACCCAAAGCGTGACTTCAAGCTCTCTAGCTAACTATAACGAAACTTTAGGGAATCTGTGTCCAAGGAACTATACGCTATTTCTAAAATGGTTGTTTTTTTTTACCACGTGAATGACGGAACAAGCACATAACCCAGCGGTAACCTCTGCCTTTAACAATGAATAGAATATATATTTATTTGCAACAACATTCCAAAAATTATACAAAAACATCAGGCACAAACATTATAGAATCAGATATTAAAATTTTACAAAAACATCAGGCACAAACATTATAGAATCAGATATTAAAATTATACAAAAACATCAGGCACAAACATTAGAATCAGATATTAAAATGTCTTTGCAAAAAGGCCCCAACTCAGCTTATGCAGGTTGTAAACAACCTGCGCTGGTCTTCCGTTAGAGCCACTACAATACCTCAATGCATTACCACGTAGGTCACGTCCACCTAGGATGCACCCTATGTGGCATTGCACTGCGCCCACCACCCTGAGACATAAAGATGAAAAGTCTCATGTGCCTGTAGTTACTGGCACCATGCCCTTCAAACCGGAACACGCAATGCGAGCATTACTGCTTTCCATCAGAATTGAGGTAGTACTTCCCCGGACGAACTCTTTCACAAAAAGAGTTCTTCTACTACTAATCCGTTATCCGCATAGAGCTGGGGCCGTGCTATTTATACAATATCTACGGCGTCCGTGTATCTTGTACTCACCTAAACAAAACCTAGCAATGACAATCGGCAGATCCAAAATGTCAACCCCATAAACGAAAAGAACTGCTGCTGTTTCGTTTAGTCTTTGACCTTTGAAGGTACAGCATAAGTAAAGGTCGTGACCTCGTGCCAAATGTCGTGCCCTTTGGCTTTGCCTCCCCGAGGAATAGCACTGAAAAATAATTTATGGGAAAAACGGCTATTTCCTTCGTCTGGAGGTAAGATTGCGGGTTTCATTCTCGCTGAGGTACAAATGTTTGTATGATCTGCAAATATTTGTTCCATAAATGTATGCTGTGGTACCAGTACTCGTGTTCTGATACTTACGATACTGGGGATCCTGGTGAGGGTTCAGGAGTACGTACCTAAGTGACGGTTGGGTGTACAAAAATACTAGGCAAGCAGTGGGTGAGATTTACGTGTCAATCTGCCGGTCTCAACATGTGTCTTGTCTGTAATAAAGGATCTTATCAGTTTCTAAAGAACCTTTGAAGTGTCTACCATGAGCCAGGGTTCTTTTCCAAGGTATTTCCTAGTACGTTAGCCCAAAAATCTTCTTCATATAAGATCAACTTATTTGCTACGACAACGAAACATTGCACCTTTCTGTAATGTCACAAGCAATTTGTGAAATGGATTGCGTGTGCGAAATTTTAACTGTCCACTTCTCCCCCGCTATGACGTATTGCACCCGGGGGGGTGATCAACTTTGTCTGCATATACCACTGAATTTAATACGTGTAGGTTAATCCAACTAGGTAATATTATAAAATTAGAAAGTTAGTACCTATTTCTGCCGCAAAGCATAGTAGTGGTCGCATCTGTGTTCCGGTTTGAAGGGTATGGTTGCCGGAGAAATTACAGGTACATGAGACTTTTCATCTTTATGCCATGTCTCAGGGTGGCGGGCGCAGTGCAATGCCACAAAGGGTGCGTCCTAGGCGGACGTGACCTATGAGGTACTGCACTGTTCTTAGGCAGAGGGTTGGGCCATCCGTCACTCCAAGTTGTATAAACATATGTTACGAGGAAATGTGGCTGGTGCGGGGAAAATATCTGACTCCGCCCAGATCGTCAAAGCCGTTGGCAGGTACCACCACCTTAAGGTTGGGAATGGTTTCCGAATCAGTTACATGATTGGACCCCACACTAACAAGTGAAGTTAAATAGAACATAATATATGTAATAGTTTGTAATAAAAGCTTATAAAAACAATCTGTTCGTGGAAAAACGCATTGCCATATAATTTATTTCATTTTGTTTTTTAATGAATGACTGTTTAACAATGCATTACCTCATAGGTGGCATGGCACTACGCCCGCCACCCTCAGACAAGGATGAAAAGTCTCATGTGCCTGTAATATCACCGGCACCCACACCCTTCAAACCGAAACACAGCAATGCGAGTCTACTGCTTTGCGGCAGAAATGGGTATATGATGTAGTGCAACTCATGCTGAGGCAGAGCCATTTTGCTACTTGAGTTTCACCTCGTACCTACATTCATATCTGTTTCTTCTAAGTTTATTATGTGTTTCTATGTCGCTCATGTATACAAATAAATATATATTCCTTCTTTATTATTTCTTTCTTTTTCTTTCTTCTGTGCTTGATGGACGAACAAACTTGTTTGAACGTGTTTGAACTAAAACTTCTGAGGACTAACAATGCAATACAAATTGGTGGAAATGCAAGTGCCGTAATTATAATTAGTACAGCAATAATCGCATGGGTCGGGACTGTGAAGTCAGGGCCAGGGGTCGTAATTCAATAACAGCGTATGATGGATCGCACCCGCACCGTCGCCGACCATGAATTATCGAATAGCGTAATGCACATTACTTTGTCAACAATACCACAGTCAGATACCTACACTCAATGTGCAGCAATCAATTCCAGGCATTACCACAGATTATATATTAGTTACTACGGCATTACGATCATGTTTGTCAGCAACGAAACAATAGTTTATGCTGCCCATGTTCATAAATTCCTTCAGGGTAGGCAGCGCATCGACAATATACCCCCGGTATTGGCGGTAGTGGCGATGGCTTACGGCCCAGTCCACCTGATGTAAAGTGGTCTCGACGGAGACCACTTTACATCAGGTGGACTGGGCCGTAAGCCAGTTTGTCTATTGGTTTCATATACCATACATACACACACACACATACATACATAGACACACGCCTTTTTCCCTGAAAGGATAGGCAGAGCTTCAAATGGGCCTCTCTTCACGTTGGGTTGCACCATCGTGGGAAATAGACGTGACAAGTGGTGAGCTCATCACCGCCATTGCTTTTCACGACTGACTCTGCTAACGCTTTCTTTTCAGTAATAATAAGCTAGCAGCCAGGACTAATCTTATACCAACGAATCTCACAATCAACTCCGGGTAAAAGAAAAAAAAAGGATCGATGGATGGAGGCGGCTCAAGATCTATCGTCATTCTGTAAAATGGCCATATGTCCAGCAATAGGTTGATGATGATGATTTATAATCACTAGTATGGTCTATTCTCAGTAGTTCAATTAACAGTTCAATTGATTGATGTACTTGAGACTTTTAAGTCATATTAGTTCAATTGTGCAAAGAGATTTCCAATATTCACCTTCGATTTTCGCAAAAACTACAAATTTTCGCAGAATAAGAAAAGCACTTTGGTTAGAAAACTAACTATCCGCTACCGCTATCGATTCCACAATTCATTACAATGATATTCGTGGCACACGATATAAGACCCACCCCTCGGATAGATTATTGGTCCTCCTTGATTCCGCTTGGCGGTATTTCCTGGGCTCAGTTTCTGAGATACCCTGTATGAAGCAACTGTTACCAGTAAGTAGTTCCATGTAGCTAGTTCTACATGGAACTACTGAAAGCCTAAAAATGAATACCTACTTTGTACCATTACTTCCATGTAATTTTAAAGTAGTTTTATAGCTGACATTTCTTTCATATGGAACCAAGCCTTTCAAATGTTATCTGTAAACTAGCAGCGCCCCGCAGTTTTACCCGCGTAGGTATCGATCCCGTGGGAATATCGGGATAAAAATGTACCTGTGTGTTATTCCGGGAGTCTGCATTCTAAACGTCATCCAAATCCGTCGAGCCGTTTCAACGTGAGGAGGTAACAAACACACGCACACTCACAAACTTTCGCATAATATTAAAAGATAGGTAGGTAGAGTACGCGTCATGTAAAAAGAACGCTGGAACGTATGAAGAAGTATGACCGCCAGCATTCTTCTTACATGACGCGCATTATACCATGGACTTAGTATACAAACACTAAGTCCATGGTAGGTACAAACTGAAAATTTGTTCAATAAATAAAATCGTGAAAAACTCGTCTGATGACATTTTAACGGATAAAATTCCCGTGATACGGCGCACGTAGGGTGTTCATTGTGTAGTACTCACATGAAGGGGTTTTCGAGTGTGCCTTTCAATTTAGCTGGCGCGAATGGAACAGGGGAATACATTGATACTCCAAACTCATAAAATAGTGGTGGCATACTATTTCATTCAATGACGAAATATTCCCAGTATTTTTTTGTCATCAATTCGTACAATACCTACTATAATAGTTGTGGGTCCGATTCCCGCCTCGGAACAAATATTTGTACGATCTGCAGATATTTGTTCAAGGTGTTCTGGGTATTTTCTATGCACCTAATAAAAAAAAACTATGTATAAACATATAAACTCGCGTATATTTTTAAGACTCTCAAAAATTTTGCATTAGTGGGACTTTTTTATTTATTTATTTTCCTAATTTTGCTCTCATCGTGGTCTTGACCAACGGGTTTATTTTATTACAATGTTCTACATACCATGTATACTTACTTCAAACATTAATATATGGTAGGTAAGTAAGTAACAAAACAAGCTAATTTTAGAAGTCATAAATGATAAGGTTAAAATTGTTGTTTTGACAAGTTGATAGGTAGGTACTCAAATGATGAAATATTCCATATCTACTTGTTAATGATGTTTATAAAACTCAGCAAGCCGGTAACTAACCTGATAGTAAAGTTAGGTACTAAATAACGCAATTTCTAAGAGTATGCAGTAATTCTGTTCAGCGTTAAGCCTCTGTTAAGACTGCGCCAACCCCAAGCAGAAATCTTCATACAAAAAAAACGCAACGCGCCGCTCGAAAAAGCGGTTTTTATTGAATATCTCGTGAAAAATAGATTATTTTTAAAAAAACCTCCCTAGGCTCAAATTTGTGCACCAGACTATGGAGTGAGCTATGCTCAGAGTTTTGTTACGTTATAGAGTCAGGAACGAAGGGATCCGTAGAAGAACCAAGATCACAGACATAATATATAGCTCTCAGAGTTAGCAAGTTGAAGTGGCAATGGGTAGGCCATATAGCTCGCAGAACTGATAACCGTTGGGGAAGAAAGGTTCTCGAGTGGTGACCACAAACAGGACGACGCAGAAGAGGAATGCTACCCTTTCGATGGACCAAAGACATATAGAGGTCGCAGGAAGGCGGTGGATGGAGGAAGTTCAAGACCATTCGTTGTGGCATTCTATGGGGGAGGCCTATGTCCAGCAGTGGACTTCTGATGATGATAATGATGATCATGATGATGATGATGATGATGACGTTCGAATCTTGCCGGTGAGTTAACATTTTGCACACCTGTAAGTTCTTATGACCGTGGCGTGTCCTATTAGAATAGAAATCGTTCCTTCCGTGGATGTCAAAAAATCTAACTAAGTAATTGCACCTTGTGTCGGGCAGCAGCATCCATCCATCTGAGTACTTACCACCAATACTACGATCACCAATCCGCCTCCTAGTGGTGGTGGATGGCAAATTCCCCAAAAGCTGTTTAGTTAGTAGTAGATACCACCAATACTACGATCACCAATCCGCCTCCTAGTGGTGGTGGATGGAAAATTCCCCAAAAGCTGTTTAGTTAGTAGTAGAGCTTTTTTATGAAATAATGAATCCGGGGAAGTACCACCGTACCTATTTCTGCCGCAAAGCAGTAGTCGCATTGCGTTTTAGGGTATGGGTGCCGGTGAAACTACAGGCACATGAGACTTTTCATCTTTACATGTCTCAGGGTGGCGGGCGCAGTTCAATGCCACATAGGGTGCGTCCTAGGTGGATGTGACCTATGAGGTAATGCATTGTTAAAGGCAGAGGTTACCGCTTCACATCAGGTGGGCCATGTGCTTGTTTCATCATTCACGCAGTTAAAAAAAAACATAACATAGAGGAGGTTTTGTCTAATCGTTTAAAGGCTGCTAATGATGTTGATGATGAAATCCTAATTGCAATAGGTACCAACAATATTATGGTGACAGCAAGCTGATCTGATAATGGAGTCAAAATATGAACAACGGGACTCTGTGTCTGATAATGGCTCATTTGATCAGCTTACGATTCCATTAGCTAATTTAATAAATACTTGTTTAAAATATATTAACTCAGCAAAAAAACAATAAGTTAGGAAACTGGGATAAAATTAATTGTAAATTTTTTCCGTCAGGAATCTCCATGCCCTTACCTGTTCTTGGTCAAATCAAGTTCGTGTAATAGTGTAACTTTTTACACAATGCTCTCAAAAACCACCGTAGAGTGCGGCGGAAATGAAACGGAGTATGTGATGATATCGGGCAGAGAGCTTTTGTCATTTTGATCGATAGAAACATTTTTGAACGAAACGACACTTGTCAAACGTGAAGGCATAGACCCACAGACCATAATTTTATTGGTCTGTGCGTGAAGGGAATGTCGAAAAAAAAACATTGGTAGGCTTATGCAAGGAGCTTGAATTTGGGTAGTCTATAACTTCATGGGCTTTTATGTACTTATGGAACAGAACCACTCTTTTAAAAACCGGCCAAGTGCGAGTCTGACTCATATACGATGGGTCTGATCCGTTGATCCGTACCATCGTACAAGATTTAAGACTGGTTCAAAAATACAGCCATTATTAAGATCTATTAGGTATCCTATTTTATTCTTCTATTTCTAGCTCTTTGTGTCCCACTGCTGGGCAAAGGCCCCTCCCCACTCCTGCCAGACATCACGATCCTGAGCTAAGTTTGCTCAGTCAGCCAGAAAATTATCAATTTCGTCTCGCCATCTCCGTGTTGGTGCCGCGTCGCCTTCTCGCCGGGTCAGAGGGTGGTGACCCTCGACAACAGTTTCAATCCCAATCCAATCCCAATCCCAATCCAGTTTTCACAAAATTTAGCACTCTTGAACAAAATCGAGATTGAAATTGAAATCGAGTATGCGATCGACATCGCACGGTGACTCTGGAAGAACAACACTACGAAGGTGTGGTCATACCCAACGCAACAAGGAACTACCATTCATTAAATTTGAAAATAACATGTCTAATCCATAATATTTCACCAATTATTAATTGTTTTCCCGAAACTCCTCACTTTTAATAATGTTTAAACATTTAAAAGTAAATAAAAGCGTTCATATAACGACCATCATTAACAACATGGGAGAATGAAAAAGATAGTCATAGCTTTAGAAAAAAAAAACTTCCCGCCTCTATTCATACTTTTAAAACTGCATTTTGTTTCAAAATTAAAATACTTACTTGAAGTCTCATCAACTTGAACTCCTGTCTTGGACCGGTTTGCAGACTTTGCAGCTATTGAAGCACAGCGGGTTGAGGCAGAGACTATCTGCGAGGGCCCTCTCTCAAGCTGTGGAGCAGATGTCAAACCACACTACAGCAGTAGAGGGTTTGTCCACAGCAGCAAGACAAGGTGCCCAGGCTATAGCCGATGCCCTCAATAGGATTGCTGCTTCTGCTCTTCTACTTAGTAGGCGCGATCAAGAGTAGTTTATTTTAGTTTTAATACCTACTTTAAGCCAAGTCAAGGCTTGAGTCATATGTTAAATAGTTTATATAGATAGTCTCATACTTGCCCATCTTTATTTATTTATTACTAGCAACTCGCCCCGGCTTCGCACGGGTACTGTTGGGATGAAGAGCAGTTCCCCTACCCCCCCTTAATCCTATAGCACTCTACCATAATGTAGCTTCCTATATGTGAAATACTTTTTTAAAACTGTTAAGTAGTTTCGGAGCCTATTCAATGCAAACAAACAAACAATCAAATCTTTTACCTTGGGTTACGTTACTTTAGTAAGGATCCCTAATCTTTTCTAGCAATAAATATAGCCTATGCCACTCAGGGTGAACGTAGGTTTCGAATAGTGTTTTTTTTTTAAATCGGCACTGTAGTTTTTGAGTTTATTCATTACAAACATACACACACACAAAAATAGAAATCTTTCCTCTTTATAATATTAGTATAGAAGATTAGTATTACACTTTAGAAACTGGTTGTGCATAAGGATTACAATTTTAATAAATAGGTACATTATAAAATAGCATTAGTAGGTAGGTATATAACAAAGATTTGTTTTATAAAAAAAAAAACATTAAACAATACACCTAAATGAAGTTTTATTTAAATCTATTTACAAGTAGGTATGCACATTAATATCATCAGCCTGCATCAAGTCTACAAATGAAGTCCACAGCCCACTGCGTGACTTTTATGATAAATGTAAATCATTGAAGCTGCCGTGCTGTCCACATTTCTTGAGTAGGCCTTGGCATTAAAGGCTCCAAATCACCACGTATTACCTCAAATAGCTTTTTGCCAACTCTGTAACATTTTTTGAACTCGGCGTCGTTCATGGCAAAAGCTTTTTCGGTGTACCGCGACATTCTTCTTAGGTTTCGCCTTTGCCCTTTAGCTACTCCATGAGCATTGTCCAAAATATCAAATACAAGAGCTAAACGTGCCATATTTTCTTAAAAATCACAAAAACCCAATCAAAAATCATACACTCGAACACAAAAAAGCTGACTTTCGTAGACTGTTAAATCACGATCTCAAACTCTACTCTAATCTCGAAACAAAACGTCAAAATCGCGTCAAGAGTACCAAAAGATTGAGTAGTCGATTTCATTTAGTTCCATAAAATTCCACCAGGTTCGCATCCAATCGTGTGGCAGGATTGGATTCAAGAGTACCAAATGGCACGATTTGACAGCAAATCCCAAATTAGAATTGCGATCGAGTGTCAAGGGTAGCCACCCTGGACGCCACTCGATGGCTACCTTCGCCCACAGCTCGCTTGGCATGCGGCAGACGTGACCAGCCCAATCACACGTCAGCTAAGCAGCTTTCGAAGCTACTTCCACAATAAGGGTTTGTGAGATGAATATCTATCAAAAACAAAAGTTTATTAGATGGGGAGCCCCCAGTAATCACGTTTCTTTTATTTTAATTTTATTTTATTCTTATTACCTATTTGTTGTTATAGCGGCAATAGAAATACACACTCTGTGAAAATTACAACTGTCTACCTGTTCATGAGATACAGCCCACTGACTGATAGACGGACGGACGGACGGCGGAGGCTTAGTAATAGGGTTCTGTTGGCACCCTTTGGGTAAGGAACCATAAAAAAGCGAAGAAGTCCATCTCCCATACATCAAACTTTGGAAAAGAGGTACTTTCCGCCATTTTCGAAACGAATTCGGTGTCTACTTTCATTTTATATCTTTTCCTGTTGTTTTTAGGGTTCCGTATTAAGAGTTATTTTGTGTTATTTTGGTAGCATTTTAACCAATGTAGCTCGTTTAAAGAGCATAAGTGTAAGTACCTAGTGAAATGAAATGGAAGTGAATTGCGTGACTTTTCAAATTGGTGGAAATTCTCTCCCAAAGTTTTAGTAAAACAGTCACCGTTTTACTCGGAAAAACCCGTGTATCCGTTCCGTTTTACATTTGATGGGTAGAGACTCATATCACAGAATAAATGATAGTTGCCCATATTAAAGTTTTCAGGGAAGATACGACGCCAACGAGTTCCATTCCGTAGCAGTTCGCATTACAAATGTGGAACCGAAACGCTTAGTGCGGGTATTATACCTACTGTGGGTATATACCTATCTACTGATGATATTGTGGGTATATATCTAGTGATGAGGTAAGGATGGTAGGTACTGAGCCGTGCGCGTGCTTGTCGTATGCGGTATGATGAAAAGGAGATGGTGGGATCAGATCATGTAGCTCCTGAGCACATTCCCCGAAATAACCTATAGAAGATCGAAAGGCATGCAACATTACGGCGGTGCTCGAGACTCTGGAATACTCTGGATCCTAGTCATCGCCATATGTTGCTCTCCTATAAATATATCCATATAATAATTGAACTCAATAATTGCAAGGTGTCACCCCATCAAATAGCAAAGCAGTAAACACAGTATGGAGTGCACTTTAGACACATCGCGCGGATGGATGTCGCGAGAGCGCCCGTGACTTCCGGCGCGGAGTGACACTACACGCAACCCAGTTACATCCCACAATAGGGTTGACACAGGTTGCACCGTTTTCATACAAACGAAGCAGTACATGCTTGCATAATTCGACCAAAGTAAAAAGTATAGACGAGCCTTTGGGAACGATAGTTTTGAAGTTCCTATAGAGAGTGAACGCACACACTACGCTTCAGTCAGTCTTTGTCACGGCAACAAGTGACACCTATGCTGAAAAATACCAATTTGGATACCTTTGTGATACAATGCCTTCCTGTACTTTTCTTAAGTGTGAAAACACAAGAAATACAAATAAAGCGTCAGGCATCACATTTCAACGTTTTGTAATTTTCATCAATTGATAAAAAACTTATAAATACCTATTTGACAAGACTTCTGTTTACTTCACGATGACGCGTTCGGTACAGACTTCAGGCCCGTCCATACTTTTTACTTTGGTCGAAGGCATGCACCGCAAGTTTAGATCGTAGCTTTGACCACGTGACAGTGAGATTTGCTAGCAATTTTTTTTTTGTTATTATATTATAGCCCCGATGTCTTTTTTTTTTTTTTCTTTATTATTTTGAAGGAGTTTTGTCACTTTGTGACAACGTCACTCCCGTACAGGAAATTTATACAATAATTATATTTACATACTATTCAAACTACTCTAAAATATAGCTTAACGAGCATCTCGGCTTCCTCGGAAATCGGGGAAGCCAAGACACCGTTACATATACCTACCTACATTGAAATCAAACATGAATCTCATGTCATGTCGTTGGGCTTCATTCCGAACACACTCCGCCAGCACATGATGAACGTCTTCTACAACATTATACTCTGAGCAATTTGGAGAATCTGATAATCCCATCAAAAATCTAAACTTGTTTGTCGGAATGTGTCCGGAACGAAGTCTCAACAGTGCCACAATGTATCTCCTATTTCTTTCTTGTTGGTCAAACCACGGGTATAGAGGAGGTTGATACTCTATGGTTTTATACCATATACCTTTAATTAGTGACCGCTCATCAAAATACTCATGGCACAGCTGTCTACAGCTTATTTTAGCTCCACTTAATAGTTCGCTATGTACCTACTGGTAAACAACTATACAAAATACCGTCGCTTATCGCTTCTCTCGCCGCGCGGTCGGCCTCCTCATTACCCGTGATACCTACATGGGATGGTATCCATTGTATAATTACCTCTTTATTATTCACATAAAGCTTACTGATGGGATCAAGGATACTGTAGCGTCATTCAAGTTTTGTTTTGATTTTTTTCATCTTCATACCTATATCTTTCAGTAGTACCTATGAGAGTAGATACAAGTAATTTTGGTTCGACACAGCCCTGCAAAGACATCATAATCTTAATGGATGTCACGGACGGCAACTTCACAAGTGCTCTATAGTAGTGAAAGTACCTACCACTACCAACTTCGCTCCTATCATCACACACTAAACTGAACCCTATGCCTTTACTATAAGGCTTACAGTTTGCAGAGACTAGATGGCGCGACAATCGCTGTGAGCAACACATTAGCGACATCTCTCGGCGAGTGAGAAAATTACAGACGAATTAAAATGTTGAGTGTTGGAGCTCTCAGCTGTTCTTTTGCTTTTAGGGCGCATCATACGAAGTTCTAGATTGTTGTTCAACACATAGCAATCAATCTTAAATCGCCGAGTGTCTTCTGAGGCCTTACAGTAAGAGATTTGATAGTTTTCGAAACTATATTATGAAGTTTAGTTTCCTTCCATACAATTACTTGCAGCAGCCCTTAGTTCCTCGAAGTTTCGCTAGGGGCGCTGCAAATAAAATGCTGGGGTTTAGGAAATTTGTTGTATGGTCGGCAAATATTTGTTCAGGGTCTAGGTACCAAGGTACTCATCCTACTAAGATAAATAAATAAATAAATAAATAGTACTGGACAGTTCACACAACATTTAGTCCCAAGCTAAGCAGGGCTTGTGTTATGGCACAGAATATATACAGTAGTTATGGGTAACTGATATAGGTACTTACTTACACATTACTTAGTTTTTTTATTTTATTATTATGTACATATATAGTTGTATATAATAGTGTGTGTAGTGTATATTGTATATATAGTATATTCTTCCTATAGTGTACCCATCTAGCTGTAAGTTTTCCTAAAACTTTAAAAATAAAATAAATAAATAAAATATTTGTAGAACACCCTAACAAATATCTGCAGATCGGACAAATATTTGTTCCAAGGCGGGAATCGAACCCACAACCTCCTGCGCCGCAAGCGAACCTTCACCCGCCGGGCCACAGAGGTCGTCGCATGTACTAGTGGCATCCTGGGGAAAATACTAGTAGGATCAAGACTATTAGTCACATAGGAAAGCTCAAAGTTGCGCAGCGGGCTATGGCGAGAGCTATGCTCGGAGGTTTACTACGTGATGGAACCTACCTGAAGTACGGATATCTTTAATATAAGAACCAAGATCACCGACATAGAAATAGCAAGTTGAAGTCATTGTACTATTATATATTCTGTGGTTGAAGTGCCAATGGGCAGGCCATATAATTCCGGTTCTCACCGGACCGGTTTATTCGTAAGTGAATTTTCAACTCTGAAGACCAAAAAAAAAAAAAAAAAATTTGTTGTATAATTGATAACCGTTGGGGAAGAAAAAGACGAAAAAGATCGACCATGGACCAAAGACATAGAGGTCGCAGGAAAGCGGTGGAAGGAGGTAGCTCAAGACCGTCCATCATGGCATTCTTTGGGGTTCTTTGTTCCTATGTGTACTTCTACAAGCTGTTGATGATGATGACAAGATGATGTTGATTATAAATAAACAATAATTTTAAATCTAAATAATTAATCTAACTCAGCCTTGTATTGATTTTATTTATCTAATTTTTAACCCAATAATAAATAAATAATAAATAAAAGCCTGTTTATTTCCTTAAAAAAAGATAAACAAAGTTACAATTAAAAATATTAAATATTATATCCTGTTGTATCATAAAAAAAAAATATTTAATCCTTAGTTAAGGCCCCTTTCGGGTATAGGCCTCCTCCAAATCTTTCCAAAGATCCCTATCCTGCGCTCTACCTATCCAGTTTTTGCCGGCTGCCTTCTTTATATCGTCGACCCAACGTTGTTGTGGGCGTCCTCTGGCTCTCTTTCCCGTCGGCCCCGTCCACGTCGTTACTCGATGTGTCCACCTTTTGTCTTTTAGACGTGCCAAATGGTCCCGCCCATTTCCACTTCAGGCTTTGTGTGTGAGACAGAGCATCTATGACTTTGGTTTTCTCTCGAATGGTATCGCTTCTTTGTTTGTCCTTTAAGGTGGTGGTACCTGCCAACGGCTTTGACGATCTGGGCGGAGTCAGATATTTTCCCCGCACCAGCCACATTTTCTCGTAACATATTTACGCGCGTGACAGATTACTGAAAGTAATATATTTATATGTTCAAAGTACATACTTTACACAACGTTTCTTTTGGTTGTATCGTTATGTCATTGTCAAATCAATATCTTGTCAGCCATAGGGTGTGTTTTAGAACGAAGAGAATTGTACATGTTTCCGAACGAAATGCCTTGTACCTATAATTTACGTTGTATTTAGCTTAGCAATTAGAAATAAAGCTTATTTAGCGTTACATTATAAGCAGTATATTATTATATGATAAATAATAGCTTGTCAAACAGTTAAACACTTTATTTTGCAATTTTGAGTTGGATAGTTGCATAATGGAGTGTTGCTGGACTTGGAAGTACACAACTTTCTGTTTTGTTTACGTGTTGTTATGTACTGTTTTATGATAAGAATGAGATTGATTGATAACAAAATTTGTATAATTCATCAAGTAAGTTTTAAAAAGGATCTGTAAAACTAGATTTTGTTATAATAACCAATGTACAAATATACTTTACCGATCTCTGTGATTGGTCGATCCCATTTTAATGAATATTGGCCTAAATAACACAATTTAGTAATATTAAAGGGTTCTAACAATCACTAAGTATATTTCAAAAGAGTTTTATCGCATTATATGCCATGGATATTTCTGTTCTGCGAATATATTTGGGCTAAATATTTCCTGTGCTGTGATTGGTCAAGGATGACTTGACCATTTATGTTTTTGTGAAGGTATAAAAGTTGATGACGATGTTCTGAGAGGACAGTGAGGATTGTAAAGTTCTGCTATCAAGAGGTATGAAGTAGTTTTATTACTAACTGTGTATCTTGCTATATGTACCTACCTGTGTTGATATTATCCGGTTCGATATGTAAGTAAGATGTTGAATACCATTGCAAGCCCAAAGACAAGTTAATACGTAAGTCATACCGGCTAAAATCAATATGTGTATATACCTACCTTTTGTCTAAATGAGTTTATTGTGCACCTGATCATGTGTTAAGAAATAAATATGTAGTAAGTGGATTTTCATAACTTTATTTTATAAACCGAATAAAGAGGGTATTACAATTGATGGTAGTTACACTTATTTCTTGCTTAATTAATAGGCACCTATCAATATAATCAATTCTATTACATTCTCTTAGCACATTCAGAAACGATACTGTGCTGCTAGTAGGTAGGTACTAGGTACACAGTTATAAGAAAGTCTCACATGTAAATTACATCCAACCCAGACTATTTTGGTTAGTTAGACTGATTTGCCTTAGAAGACGATAATTTATTAGCATAGCTAACATGTATTACATACACCTAATATGTCACATAGGTCACACATACTAGTTACTATTACTACTTCGTATCACAGGCTCTATTTTGATTACCCCACGTTATGTAAGTGATCAGGATGGACTAAATATCATGTGTTATACACATTCATATTTAGGGCTATCTCCACTAAATCTGACACGCGCAGAGCTCGGCCCGCGCTCACTCAACGCAGCCAGCCGGCGCCGCGTCGCAAAACTTGATTCACAAATTTTAGATTTTTATTTTAGAGGAGTAGCGCTGGTTTCCCCACGTATGAACTAAGTTGCCTACAAAAATATACTTCTTTATTAGTATGATTGGAGTGATAGGTAGGTATCTGAGGTACCTACATCACTAAACATATCTATCATATGTTTGTAAACTGTATGTAAAAATAACTAAGTGTATGGTGTATCAAAATAAACTTTTTACTAACTTACTTACTTACTACATACTATAAAACAAAGTCGCTTTCCGATGTCTATCTGTCCCTATGTATGCTTAGATCTAACTGATTTTGATGCGGGTTTTTATAGATAGAGTGATTCAAGAGGAAGGTTAATAATGTATAACTAGCGACCCGCCCCGGCTTCGCACGGGTAGTAACTTCACATCCCGTGCGAAGCCGGGGCGGGTCGCAAGTCATAAACAAAACTGTTTTATGAGTATAGGATATGTAGTATAGTAAGTATAGTATAGGGTTATTAGTAGACTGTACACCAAGTGCATAAAACAAGACCATTTATCCAATACATATCTGCATATTGAATTCGAGGATAAAATGGGTTTTATGAACAAGACATACACTCTGACTTTCACTTCGATTGCGCGGAAATGGTGATATCAACAGAGATATCATTATTATCTACCGTTAGAAAATTTTTTACCTTGGTACCTAGTGTAAAAAAGTCACATAGGTCCTCCTGACTTGATATGATTGATTGGTACAGTTACAGTACACGTTTCGGGGCAGTGGTCCAACTGCTCTGTCCAATTAGTTGGACTACGGGCCTTTACTAGGGGCCGTGGTTCAACTATCTTTGCAGTTGGACCACGACACCATAGTAGAGTTCCCAGGTCCAATTAAAACAATTTCAAATAATACAACTGCAAATGTAACATTTCAAATAATACAACTGCAAATGTAACATTTCAAATAATACAACTGCAAATGTAACATTTCAAATAATACAACTGCAAATGTAACATTTCAAATAATACAACTGCAAATGTAACATTTCAAATAATACAACTGCAAATGTAACATTTCAAATAATACAACTGCAAATGATCACAGGTGAAATAACTATAGGCCATGCTTTAGAAAAAATATTATTACCTAAAAACATATTTTGTTGTTCCAGTTTTGTTTTGTTATTTTTTTAAGAGAAAAGGACATTACTTTAAGTTCTGTATTAAACACGTTGTTAAACTAACTATTTAATTAAAAAGGTGCTGTGGTTACAATAATTGCAGTTGTATTATTTGAAATTGTTTTAATTGGACCTGGGAACTCTATTATGGTGCCGTGGTCCAACTGCAAAAATAGTTGGACCACGACCCATAATTAAGGCCCATAGTCCAACTAATTGGACAGAGCAGTTGGACCACTGCCCCGTAACGACAGTACACACATAGCGATTTCGGTATTTTCAGCAACAAATCAAGCATGTGCATTCGGAAAGTATCATTTGGTGATGTGGTGGAACTGATGAAGAAGACCATAGTTGGCCATTGGAACTCCACTCTCCTTTTAGTAGTAGTAGAGCTTTTTTTTTGAAAGAGTTCGTCCGGGAAAGTACTACCACCATACCTATTTCTGCCGCAAAGCAGTGCTCGCATTGCTGTGTTTCGGTTTGAAGGGTAAGGGTGCCGGTGAAATTACAGCTTTATGTCTCAGGGTGGCGGGCACAGTGCAATGCCACATAGGGCGCGTCCTAGGTGGACGTGACCTATGTGATAATGAACTGTTCATAGGCAGTGGGTAACGCTTATCATCAGGTGGTCATTCTAAGTAGTAAGTATAATAAAATAATAATAATAAGTATTTCACGGGTGGCGACTTTCCGATATCCGATAGAGCTGAAATTTGGCAAACATGTCTAGTTCCGATGAAAATACAATATGATGATGACTGCGAGCTGATCTGATGATGGAGACGGAAGATGGACAACGGAACTACGCGATGGATCATATAGTAGACTGTCCGTGTTTGCGCTCATTTTGATCAGCACAAGGTTCCGATCACTTATTTTACAGCGAGTTGTTCTGATGATGGAGACGGAAGGTAGACAACGGAACTACTCGATGGATCATAGTAGATTGACCGTGTTTAGGCTCATTTTGGTTCCTTTTCTACGCGGTACTTTATTATTTTATAAAATCTTGTAGGTATTGGGGAAAAATTTCTGGCATTGAAATCGTTTTTTTTTTCTAAATAATTATCTTTGGTATTTTTCACTACCTACCTATAAACTACACAGCACTATTTACAATATAACAACCTTATACTCACTGAACTGTATAGTCACAAATAAATAAGCGTCAAGCGCGAAAAAATACCTACATAAAAAAATATAACATAACACCCAACAGTCGCATACTTAATCCTGATCCCACACTAGGATCCCCTGTGTGTCGTGGGTATCAGAAACTACGAGTACCGTGGTACCATAACACACAGACCCGGAACAAATATTTGCAGATCATACAAACATTTGTCCCGCAGAGGGAATCGAACCGGCAACCATTCGCATCTCAGCCGGCTATTCGCCCGACGCGCTATATAGGTCGTCTAACCTAACTACCTATCTACAAATCCAGTAACAATAAAACTAAAATAATAACTAACACTCCAGCGTCCATGCGCGAACTGTGGCTCTCTAATCACGATTATAGCAGGTATCCTACAAGTAGGTACTACTAATAAATGTGAGCTGTATGAAAAATTCCATTTCGGAGCAACAAGCGACACAACCTCCACGTCCGACAGTCTGAGTTACAGTCTGAGTCTGATGCTAAGTATGCTTCTTTCCATTGAGCGCTGTGTTGTTTGTATTCTGCGTCGTGTGTGTTCGTTAAGTATCCATGTTTGTGATCCATAGGACCGACAGGGGAGCAAGCTAGAGTCCATTACTACATTTTTAAATTTTTGCGGGAGTCTTGATTTACGAATTTCTTTAAGGCTCCAAATTTTTTTCCACGTCATGTTGATTCTTCTTTCTAATTCTGCTGTATGCCTAGATTTACTCAGAGAGACTTCTTTACCAAGATATACGTAGCTCTCCACATACTCAAGTGGGTTTTGGTTCACAGCTATAGGTTTTTTGGTGCTGTTTGTTGCTACTTTTGTCTTAGCTGCATTGAGTGTTAATCCTGTGTTCTCGATGACTATGCATAGCTCAGACAGCATTTTCTCTAACTGACTGGAATTTATAGAGAACAGCACAATGTCATCCGCAAATCTTAGATTGCTGTGAAATTTACCATTAATATAAATACCTTTTTTGTCCCAGTCAAGTTTCTTCATTTGGTGTTGTAGGACAGCTATAAAAATCTTTGGTGAAAGTGGGTCGCCTTGTTTCACTCCTCTACATACTTTGATTATAGAGCCGAGTCTGTCTAGCTTTACTCTACTTTCGCTATTATTGTATATATTCTTTATGATGTTTATGTATGGTTTTGGGACATTTTGATGCTCTAGTGCTTCCCATATGCTTTTGTGCGATATCGAATCAAATGCCTTTTCATAGTCGATGAAGGCAAGGTTTAGTGGCTGTTGTAGTTCTTGATGCTTCTCTATTATTTGGTCTAGGGTATGTATGTGGTCTTTTGTACTAAATCCTTTTCGAAACCCAGCTTGCTCTACCGGTTGGTGCTTTTCTATTTCTGGCTCTATCCTATTATTTAAACATGATGCGAATAATTTGTATATCGTAGGAAGTAGGCTGATTGGACGATAATTACCAACGTCTGACGGTTCTGACCTGGGTTCGGGTCTGAGGGTTTTTTGTACAGCAGTGTGATTCTCGATTCCGCCCATTTTTTAGGCACTGTTTGAACTTCTAATATCTTATTAAAAAGTGTTGTGATGGGAGTGAGCAAAAATGATTTTCCCAACTTAACGGCTTCGTTTGGTATTCCATCCGGTCCTGGGCTCTTTTCAGGCTTTAGTGCCACAATCTTCTTTAAGATTTATATTTCTTTGAAGGGCTCTACCAGCTGTACTAGCTCAGTTTCTGTCGGATTTTTCGATATTTCGTCGTATATTTGACAACTGTACAGTTCTCTGTAGTATTCTGTGGCAGTTTTTACTATAGCTGTTCTCGTTTCTGTATATCTTAACGAACTTTGTGATGTTTTGAGTTTTTGTACCCATGTTTTGTTTGAATCTAATTGCTTATAAGCTCTCTTCTGGCTTCCTTTCTTCCGTAGGTTTTCCTCTATGGTATCCATTCTGTGCTTTTCATAGTCCTTTTTGAGTAGTTTATTGGTAGTTTTGTATAGGACGGAAAGTACTCTTTTTTTCTTCTTTACTTCGTGGGTGTTTGCCTTGTAGTTCTGCGCGTCTTCTAATCATTTCTTTTGTTTCTTGTGATATTATGTTTTTTGTTGTTTCTGTGGAGTTTACAGAGGATTAACTTTGTGTCACAGTTAGGTCTTGCTATCCGGATATCCGAATTATCTGGATATCCGCCAATTTTCAAATAATGACGTCTGCTATATCCGGATAATTCGGATAATTCGGATAGTGAAATTCATCAAAATATTACGATAAGAATCTAAATTTAACATACTGGGGATCGATTTTTGACTGTCATTGAGTGACTAATAGTCAACAAAATGACTATTAGCCACCGATTTCCAAAAGCTCGTATTTTTGGAAGTCACCGGTGACTAAAATTGTCATAGTATGATATAAATACGAGTGCCTCTACCCACTCGATTTGAAATCACTCCGTGACTATTTTTGGCACTGACATTTTAATCATATTATGAATAGTAGTAGAGCTTTTTTGTGAAAGAGTGCGTCCGGGGAAGTACTACCACCATAAATATTTCTGCCGCAAAGCAGTAGTGCTCGCATTGCTATGTTCCGGTTTGAAGGGTATGGATGTCGGTGAAATTACAGGCACATGAGACTTTTCATCTTTATGTCTCAGGGTGGCGGGTGCAGAGCAATGCCACATAGGGCGCGTCCTATGTGGACGTGACCAAAGTCAAAGTCAAATGTATTTTATTCATTGAAATCACAAGAATCATTTTGAATCTTCTTAAAAAATAAATTTACATCCTGTTCCAACGCAACCAGACCTAGAAGAATCAGACAACAAACACAGTCTGTTTTTTTTTTATAATCCTTCTTACTACTAGGTTTTCTTATTACTAGACCCATGTAATAATGCACTGTTCATAGGCAGAGGGTACCGCTTATCATCAGGTGAGCTATCTGCTCGTTCCATCATTCTAAGTAGTACAAAAAAAGGTCATTTTTTTTATGAAATTAATAGGCAAACTATCATACGGCCCACCTGATGCGATGTGGTCACCGTCACTTATAGACACCGGCAACACCCGGGGTATTGTTGATGCGCTGCCTACCCTGAAGGAATTTATGAACATTTTACTCAATTATACTCTTTATCTAATGCTTTGGTACACGCACGCATACACGCATTGATCACAAATTCTCAAAGGATCACGTAGTACCTATCAAAATAGTAGAATAGTTGGTAGACAGAGTATGACTCCGACATTTGGTAAAAAGTGATTTCGAAGTCATGGATGGCTTTTTGTCATTCGTGATTTCTAGTCACTCGGTGACACTCAAAAATCGATCCCCTGATCCTTTCTTTTACATGTTTTTCACATATTCATAAAGTACCTGGAGGACCTAGCTTACCTAGGTGTTTGCAAAATGCGTGAAAACTCGGAAAACCACGTTTTACCAGATATGAGACACAGCTAAAAGATTTTAAATGCAAGTTTTGCTTTATTAAAAGAAAAATATAGTTATTTGGAGAAGATAAGTGTTAATTTGAAATATAAGAAAAAAGTTTGTCACTTTTAGTTTGTTTATGATATTTTTTGATATTTTATGATCACGTTATTATTATGATAGTAGTTTTAAATTTTACCATAAAGAGCTACCGAGTTGGTTAAAGTGATTCATATTTTAATGGTGGGTGAATGTTGGTTTAATTTAAACATGAATAAAGCTATTTATAACCATCATTTTCAATTATTTGAAAAAAATTAAAACTCTTCTGAAATTATCCGTATTATCCGTATTATCCGGATATCCGGATACTAAAGTTCACTACTATCCATATTATCCGGATAGTAAAAGCTTACGGATAATGCAAGCCCTAATCAGAGTAGACTCTATTTTTTTGTAGGTAGTAAGATTCTATGTTGTCATGTTCTTGCCAGGTTATCTCCAGTACTCTTTCTTTCAAGACTTCCAAGTATTGTCTTGCATTTTCTTCGTTTGTTAGGGGTGGTTTTCTATTTTTGTATGTGGCTCTACTTTTCTTTGTTTTATCAAGTTTGTAAGATCCTCTTAATAGTTTGTGGTCGCTTTGGTGTTCTTTGACATAAATGCTTTCAATGTTGGTAAAACTCTCTGGTTCTTCGCTTAAAATATAATCTATTTGGTTTTTCGTGTTTCCATCTGGTGATATCCATGTCCATAGAGTCTTCAGTTTTTTCTTGAAAATAGTATTTATTATTGTGAGTGTGTTTTCGAACGCGTGTTGTAGCAGCAAGTCGCCTCTATTGTTTCTGGTGCCGTAGCAGTAGGGTCCCATTATAATGTTTTCTCCCGGTTTTCGCTGTCCTACTTTTGCATTCCAGTCGCCCATTATTATTAATTTTCCTTTTGCTAGATTTTTACCTGCTTGGATTTGTTCATAAAAAGTGTTTATTTCTTCATCTGTAGAGCCTGCAGTCTGAGCATATACTTGTATTATTGATAATGATTTCGATCCAAATTTGAGGTTCAGCAAGCACAATCTTTCAGATATTCCTACATAACTTTCTATGTTGCTTTTATATTCTTTTTTGATCAAAAAAAAACCCCCCAATAATATGCATTATTAAAATATCCTACTTACAATATAGGTACTATTATATATTCTGTTTATGTAAGTACCTAGAGTCCATACCTAAGTACTTCTTTACACCTTTAAATGTATTCTAGTCTCAATCTTAGATAATCTTATCAAAAGTCTCAAGTTCTCAACACAATGTGTCCTTCCTTCTCACCTTCCTACGTGACGATTATGGCGCCGGCCTACATACGAACTAGATTCCGAAGCAGCCTATGTAGGCAGGCTACCCTGTTGAACTACTTTAGAACGCATTTCAATAGACAGCTTGATGAATAATGAGTAGTTTATTAATTAGATGTAAAGTTTTGTAGTCTGCTATAGGAATACAACCATACACCATCGTGGTACCACAGATACCTAGTATGCAGACAATCGTAAACTCGAGCGATAACGTAAGCCGCTACTAGCGAAAATAGAAATTGCAAGCCTTTGCGTTACGCTTACCTACTTTCACATAGAAACACTAATAAGAGTTAAAATTGTACACACTTTTCTTTAATTCACTTTCACGTCTGCTTACTTATTTATTCGTCGGAATCAAATCTAGGTACTTAATCTAAGATCAAATCTAGGCCCGTGTCTTGTCTGTTTCTTTATAAAGTTATCTAAAGCCGCGTACAGACATCGCGACGCACGCCTCGCGAATTCGCGATGTCTGTATCCTCTTCGACCAAAGTAAATTAATGATGTAAGATACAGCACTGAACCATCCTAAAACATATTGTTCTGGACATATTGAAACTCCCAGTGAGTTCCACTCCTTAGCAGTGCACATTATGAATTTGTATCCGATAATCAATCCTAGAAAGATCACAGTGTTTGTCAAAGTCTAGATAAGGTGTTCTAATTGGTTATTTTGCTTACAGAAATAGATTTACTGATTGAGGAATTTAGATAATTGATTTGGTTCTGAGTAAAGTTGATGTCATTAGTGAATGCTATCTTAACGACACAACAGACACAGCGACATTAGGAAATAATACATAATGTTGTTTTTGGAAACAAAATGGTGTAAAAGTAAATAAAACCCACAATTTAAAAATAAATTTAAGTATTTATTGGATAATCTGCCATGATCGTTGTTAGTGCTGTATATTTATATTAGCATCTGATGTAAATTACAACTGAATAATATATTGTAGTATTAAGATCTTTGGATAGAGCTTTCTAGGCTACATAATATGGAAGAAAGCAAAAATAATATATATGGAAGAAAGGTTCGATCAAGCAACGTACATTTATATCTGGGTGGGTATTTTGAACCACAAATTATTAATTTGATTCACTTGGTCTTGTCGTTCTCATGTATAACTTGTGGCTGGAACTCCAGATCCAAAACCTTCTTCAGGCTGTCCACATACATATCCAGCCTCTGCGTCATGTAGTAGCAACGACGATCTTTCATCTGTCTGTTCTGATTCAGATCCATCACACTGATCAGAAGACCGTCCTTCGTGCGAGAAAGCCCTGGACATCTCACTCCGTCCGGCCCACTGAAGTAACTGGATCCATAGAAGAGCCCCAGGTCCTTGTGAGCGGGCTTGCCGTCAGCTGATGTAAACTCGTTAGGGAACTCCTCGAAGCCCACACGGTTGATAGCAGCCGTGTAGTAACAGTTGGTGATGGCAGCATTCCGGGCCTCAATGTTCCACATGTATTCACTGCCGGCTTCAGCAGCAATAGTTGCTGAAGGGTTGAATACTATCTCAGCTCCGTTTTGCCCGAACATCAGCCAGTTCAAAACGTGGTGGCGACCGAAGCAAATGTTGACGGCGATCTTACCGTAGCGGGTCGCGAAGACTGGGTGACCAGTGTTTCCTTCCATATAGTAGTTCGACTCGTTGAAGTCGCCAACTCTGGGGATGTGGTTCTTTCTGTGCTTACCGATAACGTTGCCAGTATCGCTGATGACCACAGCAGTGTTCCATAGAATTTCAGCGTGTTTCTCGTCTCTTTCGAGGATCGAAGATACAATTACCATGGCGTATTTTATAGCCAGTTCTCGAAGAAACCTCGTAGTGGGACCGTCTTCGGCCGACTCGGCGAATTCACACCACGGCTGCTTCTCTCTGGTGCAGAAAGCAAAAGGCATGTTCCATAGCTCTTGGAAACAGAGGATGTTGACTCCCTCTTGACCGGCGACGTCGATAATCTTCTTGACTTTGTCGAAGATGGCTTTCTTCTGCTCGTTGATGGGACGGTCAGTCGGTGCGGCGATTGAATGCTGGATGATGCCTACTTTGACGATCCTGGGCGGTCTGGTCTGTTCCTTCTTCGCTGGGAAAGCGTACGCTGCAATCTCGAAATCAGCCTCCTTGGCTGCTGCAGTGGAAGAATCTTTTATGGGGACTTCATGATGGTTCTTCCTTCCATAGTAGATCCTGTTGAACTCGTCGAGGTCTCGCCCATTGAGGTTGTTGTTGACGATAGACTCAAGGCTCTTTGTTTCGTTGTCCATGGTTGGTGCGTGCGTCAGAAAGGTTCAGATGCGACTGTCCCTTCTCGGTGGCTCCTGGCTCTTAAATACCCTATGCAGTACCAATGCATCGGCTACTTAGATATGTTTATCTGTGTGATGTCTGTGTGGTCCGGTAAAGTTGTGGCCTTCGACCCGCGATAATAATATTCAGAGAGAGAAAAATATTTGTCTTATCAATATTTGCCTACGTGACTGTTAATAGGGACGCGTGAAATTATGTATTTTAGGGTTCGGTATCTCCAAATTAAAATGCAGAGAACACTTTGCTGTCCGTCTATCTGTCCGTCAAGAAGACCCTTCCGAGGACCGGATAGACGTATCGAGTACAATCTAAAGCATACAGCCACATAATAGAGTTCTGTAAAAAAATAGTTTATTAACTGATGTTTATGCAATATTCAATATTTAAAATTCACAATAATATAGGTTAGGTTTCGTATGTCGCTAAACAAAATAACGGTATACGAAGCCTCAGGACACGGGTCTTACTCGCACCTTCGCACGCGCGGTGTCGGGATAAAAAGCAGTTCTCTTGTGGTCTTGTCTTGATACAAAAGTCCCATAGACAAAAGCACTTTCAGCTTTTCCCGAATTTTCCAAATTTCCGGGCAACTTTCCCTACCAACCTTATTCGGACTATCACAAACTATCACAACAAAATCGGTCCGCTTGATCCAAGTGATGCGCTTACCAAAAAACAGCAATTAGTTTTTAATTATATAGATTGGAAGTATGTGCCTATAGGGACATGGGTAAATAAAAAGATTTTATGTAATGAACCAAACCTAATAAAATTAATTCAGCCAAGTGCGAGTTAAACTCGTGCACCGGGGGTTTCGTGAAAATGCACATAGTAATTTATTACGTATTTTTTGCACTGCGTGACTGACTGAACATTCAGATGACCCACGTGATGTTGAGCGGTAACCTCTGCCTTTAACAATATGCATCACCTCATAGGTCACGTCTGCCTAGGACGCAACCTATGTGGCATTGCACTGCGCCCGCCACGCTGAAACACAAAGATGAAAAGTCTCATGTGCCTGTAATTTCACCGACAGCCTTACCCTTCAAACAGGCACAAGTAGGTAATGCGAGCACTATTGCTTTGCAGCAGAGATAAGTATGGTGGTAGTACTTCCCCGGAACAACTCTTTCACATAAGCTCTACTACTACTAAAACAGGTATCTCGATGTTCTGTTTTGCTTGACATCTAGCTAGGAGAGGTTAAATAATTATATACATTTAGACCTCTCCTAGTTGACCATGTGATCCGTTAATAGGATAAATAAGTAGGTCCAATACTTTACAGAGGTAGGTACTTAGGGGAGCTCGGGGAGACATCGGACTAGTGGAAACGTTTAGCCGCTATATTTTAGAACAATCTTGTCTATACCTAGACGTTATGTTGGCAAGCCTACGGTTTTTTTTTCTTTATAATTGGCGTCGCGCGCATTGTGCATCTGCCATTTTCAAGTATAATTTATTATTGTATTTTCAATAAAATTTGCAACATTACAATCCTTCCAAGTCGCCAAAGTCCCAATCAAGTCATGTTTTAGTAAAACGGTGGCCGTTTTACAATAACTGTGGTAGACATTCCATTAATTTTAAAAGTCACGCAATACACTTCTATTTTATTTCACTACACTTGTGCTCTATAGACGAGGTACATTGGTTAAAATGCCTCCAAAATTACACAAAATAAAAATAACTCTAAAAAAACTAGGAAATGAAATAAATAAAAAGTAAAAGTCGGCCCATTTCGAAAATGGCGGAAAAGAACAACCAGTTGTTATTGATCAGTCAGTTGAGAGTTAGGTCGCATGAAAAAAGTTGTAATAGTGAAGAAACTGGTTTTTGGTAGTCCGATGTAACATTTTCGATTCCTAGTGGATCGTTTATTTGCCATTTACAATCATAGACATAGTTTCTGCTATTATTCTTTAGTTTTTTTTTATATTAAAAACAATGAATAATTTGTTCATTTTACTTCGGTTTATAGAATCTTTATTGTCTTAAGAAATAACAAAAATTTCACTAATAAGTCAATTTATGATAACTTAAATATGGTTAAGCGGTGAGCATGCATCACAGGTTAATTACAAAGCTAGTGAATGTATTTACATTAATCAAAACACGAATAGCGAAAACAAAGTAGAATAAGTTTTTGTAAATAAATATAATAAATATTGTTTATCAACATCCAAGTTTATCACAAATTTATACTTCCAAATTCTCTCCTGGATATGTCCCAAGTCACCGGGAGACTTTGGACACTCAAAATGTTTTAAGCTCTGAAAGTCAATAGTATGTAGTAATAATGTTAAAAACTTTATTACTTAGTTGTAATTTGAAAAGAACTAATGTAACTTTAAAAAAACCTGTAAAAACTTTAAAAAAAATATATATAGATCTATTTATGAATAATCGTACGAAGTATACCCGGGCTCCCCTATGTAGTAGATAGATTACCATTGTGTGTGAGGCAGCTATTTTGTTACAACCGCTACTGAGATCGGGTCTACTAGATCCTGTGGTTAAATCCATACCAATACCTATCATTTATTTAGATCAGTATAAAATTACGTTGGTTTCGCTGACACCTACCTACTACATACTGAGCAGGTAAATAGGTACCTACCTACCTACCTAGAGCTAGATCTATGTGAGTAGGTAAAATAACAAGGTTTCTTGTAGGTCTACAGGATGATGATGATGATGATGAAATAAAACAATGCAATTTTTGTACCTATAGAATTTATCTTAATTTGCTTATAACCATGAATCTATAATTTGTAGTACTTATGTAGGTATTCGATTAGAGCAAATAGGTATTAGTTAGGTTACATACATACCTACTACCTAACGTCAAAAAAATCCTTCAGATAAAGACCACTTCCCAAAATGGCCGCTTTTAATTTGTGTTAAAGTTTGTGTTAATAACTCTTGTGGTTACTATTTCTCCTATAAGATATTCTAAGCCTTCGAACATAGGTAGGTAGGTACATCTAGAATCCATCATAGAGTGCATAGGCTTTGATTAAAGGTACCTAATAGGTATGCTCCAAGAACTGAGCGCGGCAAGTCTTGAGGTTGGACTTCAAATGAACAGTCATAGACGCAGGTAATGTCAAACAGCACGAAACGTAAGATTGAGGTTGATGGGCAGGATACATATATGTTACATATATATATGGATACATTACCTTATTTCGATGAGTCCACCTACTTGGGCCAGATAGCATCCTTCGAAAACAGGCAAGACGGAAATCGATCGTCGTATCGAAAATGCCTAGAAGAGCTACTGGTCCATGAAGGAACACATGAAAGGCGACCTACCCCTTACACTAAAACGCCAACTCATCGACATGTGTATCTTGCCCATCCTCTCCTACGGTGCGCAGACGTGGTCACTGACCGAGTTCCAGAAGTATAAACTCAAGATTTGCCAGAGGGCAATGGAACGCAGCATTTTGGGTTACAAGAGAACCGACCATGTTAGAAACACCACGCTGCGTTCCCTGACCGGTATTGCTGACGTAGGTGACAAAACAGCCAGGCTTAAATGGGACTGGGCGGGACACGTCAGTCGAATGCTTCCCAACAGGTGGGCGAACATCAGCACACCCTGGATACCTGAAGGACGGCGACCTCGGGGTCGGCCGAGAAAGCGTTGGCGGGACGATCTTGTAAATTTTGAGAAGGAGTAACGTGGTGGGAGACTGCCAAAGACAGAGACAAGTGGAGGAATTTGGGGAAGACCTTTGTCCAGAAGAGGGACAACATAGGTTAAGGAAAAAAAAACAGGTGAGTACCTACGAGTTAAATCTTTGGTAAGTACTAGATAAATAGATAGTAGATACAAGGTAGGTATAGTAAGTACTTAAATGTATTGTATTGTATTGTATTGTATTTATTTATTGCTTACATGTACCTACTTACAATATTGTTAGTACCTATATGGTCTTATTTCTACTGTTAGTAATGTAGTATGTACATGAGCCCCGTTAGGGCGCTGCAATTTTGTGATCACGACACATAATAATAGTGAAATAATAAAGATAAAGGATAAAGATGTCAAAAATTTAAATCAAAAGAGTAGTAGCACTATACATAGGTGCATGTCAAACCCACTAAACTACTTCATATTTACGGTAAAAAAGGCATGTCAAATTAAACAGGGTTTTTAAATCTAAACCAGTCAAATGAACTTATATTACATAAAGTTACGTTACATGTTTCTCAATTTTTTTGTAAAAATAATAAAATAAGAACTCGTTAATTTTCCATCCTACAACTTGTCATACCTACATCAAATCATTCAGGGAGTAATGTATCTATTAGTCCTTAGAGTTTGTTAGGTTTGGTTTGACTTATGAAGCTGAATAAGTGTAAATTCAAACCTTCGAAGACATCACCGTACCAACATACCTATCATACCTACCTAATGGCACAAAAGTGTCAATCAACAAACAATGCTGGCCGGCATGTTAAACATCAATTATGTAAACATACCACGTTATAGGTTGATATGTGCCTAAGTAGGTAGATATACAGATATTTACTCGTAAACAGGTTTCGTAACTCCAAGAGATAACTTGTATAACTACCTACCGTTAAAATTGTTTAAATAATTACACACTTGCACTGTGTAAAAATGGCTAATTCAAGGGAAAATTTCGACGAAATAATCAAGCGCAACTTGAATCTAGAACAGTTGAAAATATTCAACAGAATCTATTATGGAAGAGAAGACCATTGTGAAGTGAAGTTAAAGGAATCGACTATGACCTCGAGCAAAGATAATAATTTCGAAGTTTCTGCATATTCATTCACAGCTGCAAAGGAAGGGAGGAAGCCAAGAATCGTCAAACTTGGGTTAGTCCAACACTCCATTGTTTTAACGACGGATAAGCCTATCAAAGAACAAAGGGACGCAGTTTTCAATAAAATAGAAAAGATAATAGAGACAGCGGCTTCTGAAGGCGTCAATATTATCTGCTTGCAGGAAACTTGGCCGATGCCGTTCTTTTTGTGCACGGGAGAGAAAGAAGAATGGGCAGGTTTCGCTGAATCTGCATCAGAAGGTCCAAGCACGAAATTCCTCAGCAATTTGGCCAAGAAATTCAACATGGTCATAGTCTCCCCGATTCTAGAAGACGATAACGGAACTTGGTGGAATACAGCAGTGGTGATCGATGAGAATGGACGATACCTCGGCAAACATAGGAAGAACCATCTCCCAAGTGTCGGCAGTTTCAGCGAGACGTCTTTTTACGCTCCCGGCGATACTGGACATCCAGTTTTCGAGACGAAATTCGCTAGAATCGCCGTGAATATCTGCTACGGAAGACACCATGCCTTAAACTGGATGATGTTTGCTTTGAACGGTGCTGATGTTGTGTTCAATCCTTCAGCAACAGTGGCTGAATTTGGAGAGTCTTTCTGGGGTATTGAAGCTAGGAATGCTGCTATTGCCAACAGCTACTTTACATGCAGCATCAACAGGGTTGGAACAGAAAAATTCACGAGGAAAGATGGCAGCGAGGTCTCACGAAGTTTCTACGGATCAAGCTACGCCACAGCTCCTAATGGTTGCAGAACCCCGAGTCTATCGAGAGACAAAGATGGCCTGCTCATAATCGAAGTGGATATCAACCTGTGCCGTCAAGCCAAGGACATCTGGGGTTTCAATATGACCTCACGCCTAGACATGTATGCAAAGGAACTGAATTAATATTAATACCTACCATTGGGAATAAAAGTACCTACCTAGGTATCTATTTTTTTTTCAAGTCGGTTTATCATTTGTTGCAAACAAGGGAACCTTGCAAATATACTATCCTATACCTACGATTAGACGAGCAATATTATATGTAAAAGAACTTTTTTTTTCTTTATATTTAGAGCCGCACGGCTTGTGCATTTGCCATTTTCAAGTAATTTTTTGTATAATTTGCAACGTTACCTCCTTCCAAGTTGTCAAACTTTTTCATGTTTTACTAAAACTTTGGTAGGCAATTTCCACCAATCTCCTCCCTCAATTAGCCAGCCAGCCTAGCTCCGTCCAGAAGCACAGAAGTTTCCTGGGGTCATCACAGGCTTGGCGAAGTGACCTCGGGTTGTTAAGGATTTGTTTACGTTGAGCTGCTACTCCCACACATTCCAGGACGACGAGGGCAGCCGATTCTTCTTCTGAGACGGGTCATAAGGAGGCCTAGTCCAACAATGGACGACTACCGCCAGACTGACAAAATGATCAAAATAACACCTGTCACAGGACTCATGCTATTTTTACAAGCTTTTTTTATATTTAACTTGCAATGTTTGTACCTAGGTACCTATGTTTGTACCTAGGTACCTATGTTTGTACCTAGGTACCTATGTTTGTCTGGGTAGAATCAGTTATCCTCAACCGATTGAGCTGAAATTTGGCATACCTATCAAGTTCCGATGACAATACAATATGATGGTGACAGCGTGCTGATCTGATGATGGAGACGGAAGGTGGACAACGGAACTCCTCGATGGATAATAGTAGACTGGCCGTGTTTAGGCTCATTTTGATCAGCACACGGTTACGATCACTAATTTTATAAAAGCATAAATTTAAAAATATTTTTTTAATCTTATTACAAACTATACACACACTTCTAGTTAGCAGTGTCACTAGTCTGTTCAAAAAGAGAAGCGTCGTGGCCAAATTGTGAACTAACGTTTTATTTAGTTTATTTAACTATTTCTTTAGCCTAGGATTCAAACTGTCGGCCTTTTGAATTTTATACTAAATAAATAGTAACAGTTGTAAAATGATCAAAATGGAACAGACGCGCTATTGTATTGCCCGCTAAGCAAAAAAGGTCAATAAGCACGGCTGCGCCCTCTCCAATCCCACGACTGATCTCTTTTTGAACACTCTATTTCATCAGTTTTTGGAGAAGCTGCTAACTTGACCAACACTAATCAAAGCTAGCGGTCGAATTCAACCTTCATACCATCCAGGGACGTAGGTAGGTACCTAATATTATAGTGAAAATTAATTAAGTAGGTAATTCGAGATCAAAATACATTCGGAATTTCATTACACATATTGTGTGTCGCCAGTCGCCACCCGTGAAATACATACCTACCTACTTGTCATTGAGGAGTTCCGTGGCCATGTGGTCTTCATCAGTTCCACTTCACTAAATGATACATTCTAAATGCATTTGCTTGACGTCTTGCTAAAAATACCAAAATAATGTAATGTAGATAATGCTGGACAGTTCACACAACAATATCTAGCCCCAAGCTGAGCAGAGCTAGTGTTATGGGTACTAGAAAACTGATATGGTACTTAATACAATACATTACATAGATAGTTTTTTTTATTATGCATAGAAAACACCCAGGACGCCCTAAACAAATATCTACAGATCGTACAAATATACACAGAGACAGAGGTCGTCAGACCATAATATTTGAGGAGTTCCCTCAATTCCTCATGGATCCCATTATAATAACTTGCAATTTTTTTTTTTAAATGTGTTTGACGGAGATATGAGGCACAGATAAAATAATACTATACTATGATTACCACAAACAATAAAAAGTAGGTAGGTACACCCGAATTAAGAACCTCCTCTTTTTTTGGAGTCTGTAAAAACAAACAAATAGTCATATATGTTACGTACGAAAATATTTATTAAAGATTCTTAAGAATAGTAAGCAGTCAAACATTTTTAGGCACAAGTAATACCTGCTTGTTAACTAAACACTAACATAATCACTTTGGATGGCACTTCACGGTACCACCATATCCATACAAATGAACAAGTATCACTATTCGCTATACAGGCTGTAATGTAACATAATATCCTATCTGGGTATTCTTCTTCTATAGTATTCTAGAGGGCCCGGGGAGGGGGTAATCTACACATCATGGCGAATAACATGATCGTCATAACGTACCGTAACATCCTCATGTTGTGTTAGGAATATTTCTTGAGGAATTCCCAGGATTATAAAGAGGCATTTCCTGAAAAAAATAAGTTCAAAATTTAAAAAGTCCTAGAACTAAAGTTATTCGCCTTGATGTGTAGAATACATCCCCGGCCTTATAGGGATATTATGTTACATCCTGTACAATACTATTAGCGAAAATATTAATTAAAGGAACTTAAGAATACGTAATCAGGCAAACCTTTTTAGGCACAAGTAATACCTGCTTGTAATACTCACTAACAAATTAATCACTTTGGATGGCTTTTTACGGTACCACTTGACCACCATTGCCATACAAATGAAGAAGTATCGCTTAATACTATTAGCGAAAATATTAATTAAAGGAACTTAAGAATACAAAAGCAGGCAAAAAAAATTAGGCATAAGTAATACCTGCTTGTTATAACGAATAACAATAACAAGTTTATGACTTTGCATGGTTCTTCACGGTACCACGTGACCACCATTGCCATACAAATGTAGAAGTATCGCTATACAGGGTGTAACATAATATCCGTATAAGCCCGGGGAGGGGGTATTCTACACATCATGGCGAATAACTTTAGTTCTGCTACTTTTTAAATTTCGAAGATTTTCATTCATGAAGTGCCTCGTAAAAATCCTGGAATTCCTCTACGAATTCCTGAAATCCCTACAGAAAATGTACCTAACAGAACATGAGGCAGCCCCACGCAAGGTACCCTAGCGTACCGTAACGTCCTCATGTTGTTTTACGTACCTTTTTGGAGCAATTTCAGGATTCTTACAAGGCATTTCATGAATGAAACACTTCGAAATTTAAAAAGTCGTAGAATTAAAGTTATTCGCACAGAAGTGTAGAATACCCCCTCCACGGGCTTATAGGGATATTATGTTACACCCTGTATACTATCACAGGTCTAGCGCTTAACTGAGTCAGTCCCTGAGGTATGGGAGGGGTGTTTTCGTTAACATTATGTCAAATGTTATCTGATAATTTGAGAGGCGAAAAAACCTCTCCCGTACCGCTCCCATACCTCAGGGACTGACTCAGTTAAGCGCTGGACCTGTAGCGAAAATATTTATGAGAGGAACTTAAGAATACGTAAGCAGGCAAACATTTTTAGTCACAAGTAATACTTGCTTGTTATAACTACTAACAAATTAATCACTTTGGATGGCACTTCACAGTACCACGTGACCACCATTGCCACACAAATGAGGACGTATATTAGCTAATCTGTGCTAGCACCTCGAGTTTTGGGCGAGTAACCTCTTGTGTTTATTCTAAGTATATTGTAAGCGTCTTGTGCGCGAGTCTCAGTACAGCTATCAATATAATACTAACCAAGGTTCAGCTTCAACAACATTCTATGTTTGCTTCTGAAGCTGGTAACTTTTTGTAAACTTGATCGTCAAATGTTAACAAAATGATTTAAGTTAATATTATGAACCCCCAATGTTAACATTACAATAAGTTTATCAGGGATCTGAACTCCTTGGTTTGCATGAGGTCACTTGGTGCTGTGAAGTGCAACTAACCTTATCATCAAATACTAATAATCATTATGTAGGCAGTATTTTAAATGCAGGCCTTTTTCTTTCCCAAAGGCTACATTTTTAGGCACAAGTAATACCTGTTTGTTCAAGTAATAACACTAATAAATTAATCACTTTGGATGGCACTTCACAGTACCATGTGACCACCATTGCCATACAAATGAAGAAGTATCGCTATATATATACTATTAGCTATTCTGTGCTAGCACCTCAAGTTTTGCGTCTTGTGCGCGATAGATTCAGCTTATCAACATATACTAACTAAGGTTCAGCTTCAACAACATCTATGTTTGCTTCTGAATGATTTAAGTTAATATTATGAACCTCAAAGTAAAAATGTTAACATTAGAATATAACTTTATCAAGGAGCTGAACTCGTTGGTCACTTGGTGCTGTGAAGTGCAACTAACCTTATCATCAATAACTAATAATTATTATGTAGGCAGTATTTTAAATGCAGTCTTTTAACTTTCCCAAAGGCTAAACATTTTTAGGCACAAGTAATACCTGTTTGTTCAAGTAATAACACTAACAAATTAATCACTTTGGATGGCACTTCACAGTACCACGTGACCAACATTGCCATACAATTGAGGACATATATTAGCTAATCTGTGCTAGCACCTCGAGTTTTGGGCGTGTAACGTCTTGTGTTTATTCTAAGTATATTGTAAGCGTCTTGTGCGCGAGTCTCAGTACAGCCATCAATATAATACTAAGGTTCAGCTTCAACAACATCTATGTTTGCTTCTGAAGTTCTTGATCCTCAAATGATTTAACTTAATATTATGAAACCCAAAGTAAAAAGTTAAAATGTTAACATTATAATACAAGTTTATCGGGGAGCTGAACTCGTTGGTCACTTGGTGCTGTGAAGTGCAACTAACCTTATCATCGAAAACTAATAATTATTATTAAGGCAGTATTTTAAATGCAGGCCTTTAACTTTCCCAAAGGCTATATAACCTAATTAGTGGTAATGCTGATCAGTTCTTAGGATTAATCATAATCGTGTGTGAGTATTTTGTACTATTGAGCTGACTCATAGAAACAGGTAGCTTGGGACCTGTTTCTGTTATTGAAACAGCCACTGAGCCGAGCCGCGCGAGGCGACACCTCTCAGCGACCTGTTGTGGGCGAGCAGCGCGGCGCGGATACGGAAGCGCACGAACAGCCGGCAGAAGGTGTCGCGCGGGAAGCACGCGCACGGGAGCTGGGCGGCGATGCAGCCGTCCAGCGCCGGCAGCGCGCGGGTACCCACCGCGTTCAGCACTCTACCCAAGAATATCTTCTTGAACTCAGAGTCCATATTTCGGATTATCTGCTGGAACCGTTGGATGTCCTTGGCCCACTCGACGAAGGCGGCGCAGCCGTGCGCGCGCCGGCACTCGCGCAGCAGCGCGCCCGCCACGTGCTCGAGCGAGCACCGCCTCGTCACGTCGATGGCGTGCTCGAGCTCGCCAACCGCGACGCCCCTCCTGGCGCCGCCGTCCAGCGCCTCCAGCCGCTCGTCCTCCGCCGTCCGCAGCAGGCCGGCCAGGTCGTCACCGTCCATCGGCTTGGCGCCCGCGACCGGCGCGACCAGCTGGCGCATCGTCCAGCGCCGGAACCGGGCCCGGAACACTTGCGGCGTGACGCTCCCGCGCAGCCCCTCGACGCGCTCGATGAAACGCCGCACGGGCCGCAGCGCGACGCGCTCGAGGCGCAGCGACGCGCCCCCCTCCCCTCCCGCCAGCAGGCGCGCCGCGCCCGCCAGCGACACCTGCAGCGAGCGCACGAACACCTCCGCGTCGTGTTCCTCGCCGTCCGCGGACACGATGCGCATGGCGCTCAGGCTGCTCGACACCTCCTCGATGGCGGCCGTGACGCGCTGCAGGTCGCGCGGGCGCCCCGACAGCAGCATGGTGCGTAGGTTGGCCAGCATGAGCAGCAGGCGCACCGTGCCCACGCTCTTGGCGTCGAGCGCGGCGCAGGCGCTCATGCGCGCGGCCACGCGGCGGCTGAACAGCACGGCGGCGTGCCGCACCTGCAGGCTCTCGCGCGGCGTGGGGTACACGCACGCGCGCGTCAGCTCGGGCAGCACGCGCAGCGCGCTCGCAGCCTCCACGCGGTACAGCTCCTCCACGTCGCGCCACGATGCGCGCAGCTCCCCGCCGCTCGCGGGGTCGCGGTACTTGATGTCGTATGCCATCAGCGTGTCGCGCAGCGTCAGTATGAGCTGCTCGGGATCGTACATGAAGCATATCCCGGGGCGCGCGCCGCCGCCCAGCACGACGGGGCTCTCGGCGGTGACGCCGAGCGCGTGCGCGAGCTCCGCGAAGGTAGGCCCGAGCGCTGACAGCACCGCCAGCACGCGGCAGTCGATGCCGCCGCACAGGACCTGGTCGATGAGGTTGCGCAGCGGCGCCACCAGCTCGCGCATGTCGCAGTCGTCGGCGAGGTACAAGTAGCCAAGCGGCTGCGTCCAGCCGCCGTGCGCGCCACGCGCCGCCAGCACGAGCGCGCGCGATGCGGGCGCGCACCGCAGCACGCCGTCTATCTCCTCGAGCCCGACGAGCTCGTCCTTGTCGACTGCGTAGTACAGCCTTTTGGTGAGCTCCACCTCGTCGATGCACAGCACGCACTCCTTGTCGCGAGGCTCCGCCTTCTCCATCTTGGACGCGAAGCACTTGAGGAGGTCGGTGTCGGTGCGCGTGCCCACGCGCACGTCGGCGCGCGCCAGCAGTGCGGGCGGCGGCAGGCGCAGGCTCCGCCACAGCGCGCGGTACGCCGTGGGACATGACAGGTACACGTTGAGAGCGAACACTGCGAATTTCATGTCGTACCCTTTGCGTGCCGTATTCTTTTTGAGCATCGTTTCCCGGAGGGTCAGGAACCTGGCGAGTTCCCTTGGCACGCGGATCGGCGTCTGCGTGACGCCGCTGGTGCCGGCGGTGGACGCGCCGGCGGCAGGGCTCGGCGTGCTCGGCTCAGAGCTCCCGTTGGTCTCGTTGTTCATCTTCTTTACTTTCCTCGGCAGCCTTTTACCAACCTTGGATTTGTTAACAGTACCGAGCTTGAGGGTGGGGACGGCACGGTTATCGAATAGTTTCATGTTCTTTCCGCGTTTCCACTTCTTATTGAAGTGCAGGTCGCACACGCGCAGGCGCAGCAAGGCCTTCGGCGGCGCGCCCAGCAGCTCCAGGCACCCGACGGCAACTATCCATTTCTGAGCCCTGAAAATAATATTATTACAAATTATTACACAGAAACTAGAACTTGTGTGCCCAAGATTATTTGTTGCATTTTTTACAAGATTTGATGTACACCAGACCGTTCACCGTTAGATGCCGTGGTTGACACTTGGCACTATTCCCAAGGCAGGGGACATCTTACGGTGAACGGTCTGTAGGTAATAATAACTGCGCGTGATGATCGAAATGAGCCCAAACACTGACAGTACCTAATAACCATCAAGGACTATCCATCTTTCCTCTCCATCAACAGACTATCTCGCTGTCACCAAAAAAATACTTTGTAAGAGGTTAGGTATTCGTTTACATCATTTACATCAGCATCATGGGCGTCAACATCAACTTCAGTTTTTTTTTTTTTTATGTTACTTGAATTGCGGAACAAGCAGATGGCCCACCTGATGTTAAGCGGTAACCTCTGCCTATGAACAGTGCATTCTCACATAGGTCACGTCCTCCTAGGACGCGCCCTATGTGGCATTGCACTGCGCCCGCCACCCTGAGACATAAAGATGAAAAGTCTCATGTGCCTGTAATTACACCGGCACCCATACCCTTCAAACCGGAACACAGCAATGCAAGCACTACTGCTTTGCGGCAGAAATAGGCATGGTGGTAGTACTTCCCCGGACGAACTCTTTCACAAAAAAGCTCTACTACTACTAAAGTTGTACTACTAAAAGCTCTACTACTGTCTGTCGTACTGATTGTACGACAGACAGACAAATACTAGTATAGTATTCTTTTATCTGTGAAATAGGTAAAGTTAAATCCTTGTTTATAAAACAGATTGCTTTTGTACATAGATAGTATACAGAAGGTAGGCCAGTCATCATTCAAACGGTCCATGCTTTAGATCTTTGTCAACCTAAAAAACGGGCAAGTGCGTGTTGGGCCACGCGCATTGTAGGGTTCCGTAGTTGCCTGTCACAATATGCACACTTAGAAGGGGGCTTTTAAGTAATTTTCAATGGAATTTGTACTACATTTTTGTTTTTACTTCTCCAAGTACCTACATTTTATAAGTTGTTCGACTTTTATTTGTTGCAGCTTGGTTTTTCATACAAAGTATTTGCACAAATAATATGGGCAAACAGAGTATAATTTTACACTGAAATGACTGTTGTTGGCTTTTATATTGGTCATTATTTGCGGCAAATCATATTTGGTTGAAGAAAACAGTGGACTAATAGCGAAAATAACATCGAAATTTAAAGTAATTTCAATACAGTACGTTTATTCATAAAAAGGTTCAATATAATATTGTTGTAACTGCGTAAACAAAGGTAGGTTTGTGATGGTTACTGATGATCCTTCTTACTACTCGGTGGGGAGCGCCTGTGTGGTGCCTCGAGAACAAGTGGAAGCTGATTCAAAGAAAAAAGGAAAACCAACTTAAAAGCCTCAGGTTGGAAGTCAAAAGTAAGACGCTAAAGAGAATCAGCAAAAGTTCATAAGACAGCACACGCTATAGCTAAAGCTTTTATAGATAGATAGCCTAAACACAGCCAGTCTTCTATTATTCATCGAGAAGTTCCATTGTCCACCTTCATCATCAGATCAGCTCGCTTTCACCATCATATTGTATTGTCATCGGAACTTGACAGGTACCTATGCAAAAGAACATTGTCAGTTTTTGCAAGAAATTTGGTGAAAATGCTGCCCAGAAATGAAAATGTTTCCGGCAGCCTATTAACTCTGATACTAGAGTTTGCCATTGGCTCATACGAATTAGTATACTTTTAGCTGATGATTAATCACATTAGAGTAGAACCCAAGACCATTGTAGGCTTAAACATCTTTAACACGTCAAACAGTTATGTATAATTAATTAAAGGAACTGAAGAATTACATAATATCATCCATATAAGTACCTATTCATAAAAATAATTATATATGTATTTTGTTTTGTAATCCCCGAAAATGTTTTTTAATAATATTTGGGGCGTTGACATTAAATAGTACAAGGAATCCATCCATCCATTACAGGTGTACTTTCATTTCTGGGCAGCATTTGGACCGAACCCTGGCAATGTCCTTTCAGCTCAATCGATCCAGGTTCAAAATAAAGTTTTAAGATTTGTCCCACACCACAGTATATATAATAGTACAAGTACCCACACATACACACTAGGTAAGTGTACCACAGAAGAAGTTTACAACATCCATGGTAAGTACGAGTACCTACTTAATAAACATACCTTAGAGCATTGCAGGCCTCTGATGAAACATACTAACACGTGTATTTTTTTTTATATACTCTTCTGGCAAATAAATATCAATCGCACTTTGTGTAATAGAATGAACGGTTTTTTTTCTTTTGAATACATTTCTAGATACAGTAATCTCTACACAGTTCTAATACAGTTCCTACATTTTTAGTAGGAACCTAATAATTTAAAGAATTAGCAGTACCTATTTGTATTAAATCCTTTTTGAGCTATATAATTCGGGGTAGCTGGTGGGTGGAGCCCCTAGGCTCAAAGCCGTCTTTACCATAAGGGCACACAGGGCCTAGGGCCCCCGGCGGCATTATTATTTTAAAGTATGGTAATATTAATTTTGCTTAAAATAACAGTTTTTTTTGCGGATCGCTCCGTTTGCCGTTACGTACCTAATACAGATTCAAGTGTAATTCTTGCTGCACTATTTACAAGCACTGAATTTCACTGAATTTTATCCGCTCCGCTTGCCGTTACCATAGGTAGGTACCTACCTATATTGATACTTTAAATATTATTTTTACTGCACTCTTTTCGACCTAATACCCTGAAAGTTTACGAGGTAGGTACCGAAACATTGCTACGCCAATGCATATCAGTCATAGGGGCCCCATTATCATAAAATGCCCAGGGCCTCCAATAAGTAATACACGGCCCTGCCTAGGCTGGCTGGGGCACCTAGGCCTAGGCGAGAATCCAGGCCTGCTAGAATTTATGAATAATAATCTAGATAATCGCCCGCCGTCATATTACCTACCTATCGCAAAACACGTGGTCGGTAGGTACCTACCTAGGCAGAGGGATAGGCCAGATGTACCTACCTACACAGAATAAGTTTTTTTTTTTTTTTTATACTACTTGAATGACGGAACAAGCAGATGGCCCACCTGATGTTAAGCGGTAACCTCTGCCATGAACAGTGCATTACCACATAGGTCACGTCCACCTAGGACGCACCCTATGTGGCATTACACTGCGCCCGCCACCCTGAGACATAAAGATGACAAGTCCCATGTGCCTGTAATTTCATTGTAGTATGGTAGGTAGGTAAAGTTTACTAGGGTTTGTTGGTACGATACTTGCCAGACCTCGCCATGTAACTTTGCTGCTGTGTGACGTCAGCTAGCTGCAAGCCTAAGCCTGAAGGTACAGTTAATAACGCACGAAGAAAGAAGGTAAAGTTAATAAACCAACATACAACTGAACGCACCACTATTTCATTACTTCAAAATAAAATATTCCTTATTCCGTAGACACAAGAATCATTTTGAAACGCCATGTTTGTGTCACGTGCCAAGTAAAAGCTCTCGACCAGCGTTCAAGATTAGTTTATTATGTTTACATTTACATCTTGTCTGTCTTACTCGCCATTTCTGTCACCAATTCACTCGCTCACTAGTTACTACCACCCGAAAACTGGAGCGAATGTGTGCCGGTGCATGCGACTGACATCGGGAACTTCGCGCAAGTCGATAGGTACCTAGTTATTATCTGCATGGCTATCAAGACAAACTACACACTCAGGTAAGTATCAGGAAACTCACCGGGGCATGTCCCTCCATGGAAAAGAGTGAAGCTTCGCAATATTGGTGTTGGTCGACGAGCGGCATCCTGGCACAATGCATTTAAATTGATTTGTTTTACGGGGAAACTCATTCCCGGCTGCACCCATGACTCTGCGTGCGACGAGCGCGGGGCGCGGCGGAGTAGTGAATTGAATTGAATTAGTGAAGTGAAGCCGGTCGCGGCGGTCGCCCTCGCCGCGCCGGCTCGCCGGCCGGTGCGTTGCGTGTGTGAGCGTGAGCGAGACGGAGTGTGCGGGACAGACGCTATATCCGACCGAGGACATGGCGCGGCGCGGCGCGCGCGCGGTGCGGGGTGCGAGGCGGGCGGCCGCGTAGGTATGTGAGCGGTAGGTAGGAGAGAGCGCGCGGGGACGCCACACACTACACTAAAAAACATTGTGTGATTGTCTATTCTACTCACACACAAAGCAAGCCGGCAACCGCGCGTCCTGGCCGGGAGTCCCGGGACGCGCGGTTGCCGCATGCCGAGCCCGTTATTGACTTCTATATACTACCTATTGACATAATGAAATTACATTTGATTTATCTAGTAGGTACATTAGTCGTCTACAGCAAAGATTTAAGGCATGCATGGCATCTGATATGTCAGACGGCAATGTAGACAGCAGTCACAGAAGATAGGAAGGTGGTACAGGAGATCTAATCTGGCATTTTTGAAAGAAACGTCATTTTTATTTTAGTGTTTTTTCGAGTTATTTCGTGTAATTTTAGTGGCATTTTATCAGGTGTGACTTGAATAAATGGCAGATGTGTGATATAGTGAAATTTAAGCGTATTGCGTGTCTTTTGGAAATGGTGGATTTTTCCCCATAAAAACTCAGTTTTTTCTGCCACTGATTAAACTGGGTTATGACTTGTCTGAGACTCTTGACGACTTGACTATAAAAATATATGAATATATCACTTGACATTGGCTAAATTGTTGCAAATAACGCACAGAAGCCATTACTTAAGATAAGAAGAAGAAGGTAGGTACCTACAACACGGCACGGCAGGTAACCTTTTGCCCGCGCCTTCGCACGCGCGCGTGTTGTCGGGTCGGAATAAAAAACCGGCCAAGTGCGAGTCGGACTCGCGCACGAAGGGTTTCGTACCATTATCTATAAAAACGGCCAAAAAATCGCGTTTGCTGTATGGGCCACCCTTGAGTATTTGTTTTATTTAATTTATTTTTTTATTTTTAAAGTTAGGCAGTTGAAATTTTCACAGAATGTGATGTATTTATAGTGGGATACTTATAGGACAACACCAATATTTTTGACATTAAAGAATGAGACTTGGCACACGTGTTCCTTAGGTGCCCAGAGTGGAAAACGCCCGGGAGACAGCGGGAGCCACCCTGCTGGGGGGGAGGGGGAGGGGGTGAAGTTTTCTTACGCCGCGCGTACTGTTGGTCGTCATAACGACTAATTTATAGCTACTATGACAAGTGAGGTATCATTTTCAGATAAATTAAAGATGGCTAATCATTTTCTGAAACAAAAAAAAAACACCTTTCCTTACAAAAAAAATGCATTACCAACGAAAATCAAAAAATTTATGAACAATTTTTTTCATTGTCGATAAATTTCGGTCGAGTGAAGATATCAGTTTAAAAAAAATATGATTAGAAAGCCACATTCATGCAAATTTCAAAAACATAAGATTTATTGGAATTATATATGTAAAGCTGTTGGAATAAAATATTTACTACAGCGCGGCAGAGCACCGACTAACTTTTCTTGGAAAAATATTGACAACAGAAACTACTTTTATAGGCGGTATAGGCTACTGTTGGTAGTAATAAACACCGGCCAAGTGCGAGTCGGACTCGCGCACGAAGGGTTCTGTATAGGGGGTGCATTTCGAAACTTCGAAGTTTCGTAAATTCGAAATTCATAGCCTTTTTTGACCATTTTTCAAGTTCGAAATTGGTGGCCACAAATTCGAAATTTCGTTTTTTTTTAGTTTACATGATTTATCCACGCAAATAAGGCATCTTACGTATACCAACATCTCATTTCAGATATAAATAATGTTGTGTGAACTGTCCAGCATTATTTATTTATTTATAATTTATTTATTTATAATTTATTTATTTCAATAACGTTGACCAGTGTTGAAGCTGAGAGAGCTTTCTCAGTGGCTGACTACATGTGTAACCGCCTGAGGACCCCAGTGTTCGGCTCTTCTCATCCACTTTCTGCCCGCTGCCTTTCGTAGGTCATCGCTCCACCTAGACGGAGGGCGCCCCACACTACGTTTGCCAAGATGCGGTCTCCACTAAAAAACTCGCTTACCCCAACGGTTGTCGGTTCTTCGGCATATATGACCAGCCCATTGCCACTTCAGCTTGCTAATCCGGTGAGATATGTCATTGACTTTAGTTCTCTGTCGGATAATCTCATTTCGGAGCATAGCCCGTTCCATAGCTCGCTGTACAACCTTAAACAGATGGATTAGCCCTACCGTGAGTGTCCACGTCTTGGCACCATAGGTCATTACTGGTAGGACGCACTTATTGAAGACTTTAGTCTTCAGGCACTGTGGAATAGGCGACGAGAAGACTTGGTGTAGTTTGCCGAACGCTACCCAACCCAAGTGATTTCTCTTGGCCTCCTTCTCAAAGTTATGTCTACCTAATTGCAATATTTTCCCGAGGTATACGTAATTATGAACAACTTCGAGTGGATGACCTTTTACGACGACTGGTTCCAGGTGTATGTGACAATTGAACAACACCTTGGTTTTATCCTTGTTCATCCGGAGACCAACTTGTTGAGAGGAGTCAGCTAGGCCATCTAGCATGTACTGCAGCTCCTGCAACGACTCCGCTATCAGAACTATGTCATCTGCGAATCGCAAGTGTGAGATATACTCGCCATTAATGTTGATGCCCATCTTCTTTCAGTCCAGCGTATTGATTAGATCCTCCAAGGCATTGGTAAACAGTTTCGGTTATATTAAATCCCCCTATATTACTCCCCTATGCAATTGGATAGGATTAGACTGCTGGTCCTGTACTAGAACGGTCATTGTCGCATTTTCATAAAGGCATCTCAACACTTCAGTATAACGATAGTCCACATGGCATCGCTGCAAGGATTCCAGAACTGTCTAGGTTTCGATGGAGTCAAAAGCCTTCTTGTAGTCCAAAAACGCTAAGCACAGTGGCCGATTATACTCCTCAGAATTCTGTACAATGTGCTGTGGGTACTGTGTGAATGTGGTCTACGGTGCCGTAGCTGCTTCGTAACCCGGCCTTTCTGGTGGCTAAAATTCCTTCGTGCGAGATGATTTGTGATGACCCTTGAGGACAACTTATAGACGTGGCTCAGGAGTGAGTTGGGCCTGTAGTTCTTCAGTAGAGATTTGTTTCCTTTCTAAAAGAAAAGGACGGCAATACCTACTCCTGTTCCACGCCTCTGGAGTTCTCCCGTGGAGAATGACAGGGTTAAGTAGCCTTTGTAGTTCCTTCAGCACTGGAATTCCTACTGCCTTCAGAAGCTCAGATGTAACTCTGTCATCACCTGGGGCTTTTCCGTTCTTAATTTGCTTAAGAGCCATACAAATTTTATCACCAAAAAAAAAGAAACATAATTATACAGAATATTATTTGATTTTATCATGTTTATTTTTATTTTCTCCCATATTATTACCACAGATCAACGTCAAATTATAGAAGTAGGTTTACTGCCAGGCTTCAGCGATGACCCGCAAGTGCGCTTCGTTGTTGCTACACGTGCAGTGCAAGCGCGTCGGTAGGTAATCAAAGTATTTTCGTATGTTTTTGATAAGATAAATCACTTATCCGACTCTAACTCTATCTGTAAAGGGACGCGCAGATCTCGAGAATAAAAGTAATATTTTTCTGTCTGAACTTCGAACTTTCGAAATTGAGCTTCCTAATTTCGAAAGCCAGTTTCGAAATTGAAAAATATGGAAACTGCACCCCCTCTTCCGTACCATTATCTATTAAAACGGCAAAAAAAACAAGTTTGTTGTATGGGAGCCCCTCTTAAATATTTGTTTTATTTTAATTTAATTATTTATTGTTAAAGTGAATATATAAACAAATATTCTGTGAATATTTCAAGCGTCTAGCTATTGCCGATATCAATATAAAACAAAAACGAGCAAAAAAAAACACGTTTGTTGTATGGGAGCCCCCTTAAATATTTATTTTATTCTTTTTTTTGTATTTGTTGTTATAGCGGCAACATAAATACATCATCTGAGAAAATTTCAACTGTCTTACTATCACGGTTCATGAGATACAGCCTGGTGAAACCATTATCTATAAAAATAATGGTGACCTTATATATAGATTGCTTGAAACACTGCTCGTAGGAAATGCTGATGCGGAGCTCCTTTTATGGGTGGTATGTTTTCCAGCAAGTTCGAAGAAGGGTTGGGATAGACAAGAACGCAATGAGTCAGCTGGGGGGGAATATGGAAGGATAGGAGAATCCAAGTGGACCAAAATTAGACTCATCCGGAGCCTAGTCTTTTCTATATTCCTGTACGGTGCAGAAACCAAACTCTCAAAGCCAAGAATCGCAGACGCGGAGACGCTTTCGAGATTTGGTGTTGGAGACGGATGCAGTTAATCCTCTGGACAGCACGTAGGATGAAAGTGTCAATACTCAAGGAACCCAAGATAACTCCTTGGCTTTCCTCTATCTGCCTCCACTCCAGTGAGTCCTTGAGTATTTTTGTCATTTAGCACGGAAAGGCAGTGACAACTTAGAGAAGCTGATTATCACTGACTAAATTGAAGGAAAGAAGCCACGAGGCCGTAGCCCGTTACGTTGGTCAGATCAGATCCGCACCACCATCGATTTAAAACTCCACGAAGTTGTGTAGCTCGCTGGCAACAGATCTTACTGGCGCAACATCGTCTGGCAGAAGGTGGTGAAACACAAAAAAACAGATGTTAGAACTTAGATGACACGAATAGGAGCTTATCCCAGGTTTGTTTCGTTTCCGACTCAAAAGGAAGGCTTTTAAATATTAGGTAGGTAGGTACTAACTTAGGCAGTTTTAGAATAAACAAGGTCACTGAATAAATAATACAAGCTTAGGTGCAAGTTCAATTACGTATAGAGACAGCATTATTTTGCATTTGGCGACCTCTGTGGTGTGGCGGGCGAAGGTTCACCTGCGACGCAGGAGGTTGCGGGTTTAATTCCCGCCTCTGAACAAATATTTGTACGTTCAGCAGATATTTGTTCAGTGTGTTCTGAGTATTTTCTATGTATTATCACAGAATAAATAATAGTACAAGTATATTAAAAAAAACTATTTAATGTATAGTAATATCTGTTATCTAGTACACATAACACAAGCTCTGCTTAGCTTGGGGCAAGATAATGTTGTGTGAACTGTCCATCATTATATAAATATTGAATTTCTGGACTCTAGGAATTACGGGTTAGGTTGCGTTGATATTTTTATTTATTTATTATTAAGAACGGCCCAACCACTTACTCTAACTATATTTACATATTAGGTACACTCAGCTGCTATTAATTCGGGTCACTAACAATAACTCAAATACATACCTCAGAAAATAAGAACGCTAACTTATTGAAATGTTTTACATCAAACATTTATTACTTCCTACATAAATACAATTACTTTATTATATTATTTTGTTATCTTCTAAGATTCCTAGCTGTACACTCGTGCTTTGCTACGCAACACATCACAAAAAATTCAAACTTTGTCACCCCTTTTTGGGTTATTTTGAAAAATCCTGAAATAAGTATGTGTTCAATTATTCCAAGTTTCAAGCAAAAGGCACGAAGCGATAAAAAGTTCCCATAGAAACTTTAAAAACCCATTGCACCCGAAAAAAATACCTATTTTTTTTTTTTTACTTTGGAGTTTTATAGTTTGTTTCAAGAAATACTGTCTTTCATACAATGGTTCAACCCCTTAGGGATTGAACTCGTGGTTGAATTATCAGGGGTTGAATTATATTGGTTTTGCTCACATCACAAGGAACATGCACTCCAAGTTTCAGTTTTCTAGGTTCAGCGGTTTCGGCTCGGCGATGATGAATCAATAAGTCCAACAGTCAGTCAGTCAGCTCTAGAGCATGGATACCGAATTTTCGATAGTATCGAAATACCGGAATATTGGACCAATCCGATATTGAAAAACCGGTATTGGCCTGGACTAAAACCGGAATTTCGATATTAAATTAAAAATATATGAGATACAAATAGCGGCGCTACGTGACCAACACTAGCTAGGCTAAGGCTTAATTTTAATTAAGCTAACAGTTTATTTTACATTTCTTGTTTCAATTATGATGCAGAAACATAAATATAGTATCACAAGGTGTCTTATTTACCTTTGCCTACTTATTACTAACTATTAACTAGTGGTTCGCCCCGAGCTGAGACCTCGCGAATATACGCGATTTAGGAAGGTTACTTAAATTATTTCTTTTAAAAAAATATCTATGTTATATACGTAAGTACATTCACATAAAATGAACTTAGTTATCACGGTACTTCATATCCAAGCTTCAAAACACATCGATAGCGCGATCTAATTTTCAGACATAATTAGCAGTGCCATCTAGTTGTGGATTTGCTACTTAGCCACCAAAGATTATGTTTTTCATCGCAAAAACAATCCTCAATTTTCGACTTCTCCCTGTAGTTTTGCACAAATTATACATATACCGTTCTAACCGTATTGACTGCCAGTTCAATTATGCACCTGGCTCGCAGACTTTCGGAGGAAAAGATCCATACGAGTAGTTATTGATGGCTGCTCGTCGGATCAATTGGCTATAAACGCCGGGGTACCTCAGGAATCTTATCTGTCTATCAGTGGTATCTGCCACACTGTTTCGGCTGCACATTAATGATCTGCTAATGCCCGGTATCATTGGGTATGCAGACGACAGCACAGTTGTGGAGAGATATGTTTCCACTGCCCGAGCTAGGCAGATTTAAATTCAGGAGCTAAGAGATACGATGCTGTAGCGTCTGAATTTGACTCTCATGACCGTATCCGACTGGGGCGATGCCAGTCTAGTCAAGTTCAACGCTCTAATACGCAGGCTTGTCTCTTCTCGGCGTAAAAAAGTCAGTTTCTCCAAGTTCCTGTATTCCGAGATGTACCTGTAGCTATAGTAGGGGATAACCTCGAGCTCTTGGGTGTTTCACTTACGCCTACTCTCAACTTTGGCTCCTACGTCGAGTCTAAGGCAAAAACAGCTGCCATGAAGCTACACATCCTGAATAAGGTAAAGCGTTACTTCACGCCAGGACAGCTTCTGAGTCTATAAAGCTCAAGTCTGGTCTTGTATGGAGTACTGCTGCCATGTTTGGGATGGCTCTGCCAAACACCAGCTTGCTGCCTTGGACTCGATTGAACGCAGGTTAAGCTTTCAGGCTTATTGGTGAGCAACATATGGCAGAGACTAAGATCCAGAGTCTCAAGCACCGCCGTAAAGTCGCATGCCTTTCGATCTTCTATCTATAGGTTACATTTCGGGGAATGCTCCCAGGAAATTCACGATCTGATCCCACCATCTCCTTTTTATCATTGGAAGAGCAGACGCACAGCTCGGTACCATCCTTACCTCATCAGTATACCCTCTATTCGTACTAAACGATTCATTTCTACCTTTATAATGCGAACTGCTAAAGAGTGGTATTCCACTCCGTCCCTACCATCGTATGTCTTTCTTGAAAACTATAATCTGGGTCTCTTCAAGGCTAGAGTGAATAGGTGCCTTCTAGAACTTTGTGCTTCATCTTCGGCCACATCGTCACTTACCAACAGGTGAGATCGTGGCCAAAAATAGGTCTATCATAGTTAAAAAAACGTCTTTTAAACATTTACTGAGATAAGATAAGATAAATTTATTTCGAAACAAACACAGGTTGATATTTAGTAACAAACAGTGATCTTTAAAAAATAACAATAGAAAGTAAAAACATGCAAATTTGAGCCATTATACAGTGGGTCCCAAACTAGGCGAGGCCTGTATCTTGGTGACCCTGAATTTCCTGGTCAGAGATAATGGTAGTTTGTGTTAGCTTTGCTGCTCGTTCGTTACCAACTGAGTTACTAATACACATAATGCGTGAGTCAAAGAAACAAATGAGCTCAGCAAGAAAAATATAAATAAAACATTAAACATATTAAAGTTAGGTATGCTCAAAATGGTATGGTAATTCCTCAAAACAGTAATTGTAAGGTGAAGAGTGTAAATTGGTGCAAGTGAAAGTGCGTGTGGCGGGGGGGTTTGGGCTTCATTGTAAGATGAAGGACAGTCTTTCAGTCTCGTCATAAGTGAGAGATTTGAGCCATTTTCTGATAGTTGTTTTGGCTTCGTTTTGGCTGCAGGTAGTGAGATCGCAGAATTCGGCCACCTTGTTAAATATGCGAGGGTTAAGGTACTTAGTGAAACGGCGCATAAAGACAGTTCTGGTTTTAGGGAGCGGTAATTTGGGAGCCCTTCGGCGACCACTGATCAATATTGGCTTTATTTTAAGGACTTTGAGTGCAGCCTGGCAGATGAAGAGCTGACGCACCGAAAGAACATCTGCCTCCGGATAGAGGAGAGCGGTGGGAAACCGGCGAGGCTTGCCCAACATTACCTTGAGAACTGCCCTTTGCGCTCGTTCTAGTTCTATCATAGTTGTTTTGCAGGTGCCTCCCCAGGCTCCAATGCAGTACTGGATTAAAGATTGACACAGTGAAGTGTAAACCATTTTCCGAACTTCAAGATTTGTTGCGCCTCGAAGTAGTTTCATCAGGTATATCTGTTTCCTTGCTTTTTTGGATAGAATCGAAATGTGCATTTTGAAGTTCAGGTTTTGGTCAATTTCCACTCCCAGGTATTTTGTATGGTCAACTTTGATGATTTCCATGCAGTGACAGATGTGGTTTGAGATCGTATTGACGGGACAACTAGCAGAATGGATTTTAATGTTATCCTGTTGCGGAAGCGAGGCTCTACTAATGTGGAATGGTATAAAGTTAGTTTTTTTGATATTCAGTGTAAGAATGTTGTGGTTCAACCACAATAAGATCTTGGACATGCCTATTGAAGCTGTCTGGAAGACTTCTTTCCAGCTATGACCATGAAATAGATAAGTAGCTTGAAAAGTTAGACCTACAACGTCGTTCAAATTCCTAAAAACGGGAGGTCAACAATATTGGTTATTGTTTTTCAGGGTACAAGTTTCCAAATTCTTCAATTTTAGAGTTTTTCCAGTATTAGTGTCATAAAAGCTACAAACGTACCAAATTTCAGCGATGTAGGATTGTAAGTACCCTAGAGGAAAGCGAGTGGAAGTACCCTAGAGGTTTTGGTTTTTTACTTTTTCGATTTACCCTAATATCTCAAAAAACAAATTAAGTTCAAAAGTTATAAAAATTTGTTGAACTTTAGAAGCGAGGGGCTTTCATATGACACCCCATTTGATCTGATATTCTCACTTTTAATTTGTTTACCCCCTCTTGGACCCCAATATCTCAACCACCCCCAGACCGATATAGCTCATAACCTTACCAGCAAATTGTACCAACACTACCTACCCCCCGATCAAATTTCATGAAGATCGGATTAACGGTTTGGAAGTTATGCTCGGACAAACATACATGCATACATACATACATACATACATAAATACAAACGCCGATTATTCCAATTTGACTCGGAGAACTCGCTTCGCTCGTTCAAAAAAAGAGGGAATTCTGATTTACATATGCTTTTATATTATTTTGTATTTTTGACGACCACTGTGGCGCGGCGGGCGAACGTTCGCCTGCGACGCAGGAGGTTGCGGGTTCGATTCCCGCCTCGGAACAAATATTTGTGCGATCCACAGATATTTGTTCAGGATGTTTTGGGTATTTTCTATGTATTAATAATAAATATCTATCTATGTAATATATTGTATTAAGTACCTATATCAGTTGTCTAGTACCCATAACACAAGCTCTGCTTAGCTTGGGCTAGATAATGTTGTGTGAACTGTCCAGCAATATTTATTTATTTACTTATTTATTGATTTTTTGTAAAAAGTTACTTACAGTTTTTTAATTCCAATTAATGTTATCTATTTATTATTTTATAACATAATGTGTGTGGTAAAAATGTAGATTTTGTGTTTCTTTAGATGATAGTTTGTGCGTTTATATCATCCTTTACATATAATAAGACAAGATAACTTAATGAATTCATATTTGTATGAATATCGAAAAAATATCGAAATACCGGTTTTCCGGTATTTCAGAATTTGATATCGAAAAAATACCGGTATTAGAAAAATGTTCCGATAGTCCATGCTCTAGTCAGCTCTTATATATAAGTAGGTAAAGATTATTGTACCAGTCTAATTATTGTTTTACCAATGTCTTCTGTAAAATGCAGTTTTTAACCCCCGACGCAAAAACGACGGGGTTTTCTGTGTGCGGCATCGTAGCTCCCGAACGGACGAACCGTTTTTTTTTTTTAATTGTACATTAGTCGTGAGTTTTCTTAGCTATGTTTGATCAAAATCGGTTCAGCCGTTTCATTTGGTTGAAGGTTTTTTTAATTTTTACAAAAGTAATTACTTGTATGTAAATGACTTTTCTAAGCGCAATGTAATACCTATGTGTCTATTGAGAAATAAATGGAATTGAATTGAATTGCATCAACAAAAACATATACAATAAATTCCTATTATTTTTTAGCCTTTTTTGTGTTATTACTTTATAGCAACCAGTAACTTTTATGAATACAGACAGAAGCACTTTATAGACGCATATACATAAAATTAAGAATAAAACTCATTATAGTACCGCCAACTGTATCATAAAACTCATCGTACCGCTATCTTTTTTTTATTAATTCATTAAACTAGTCTATGGTTATAGCCTGAATATTTTAAAAAAGGCGCACGCATGCGCAGTTCGATCTGCGAAAAAATGGCGCACGCATGCGTAGTTTGAACTTAATTTCCCGTGCTTCCCATACATATTACTAGACATCGGATTATATGCACTAACAAAATGCCAAAATATGCATGCAAATATGCACTAAAAAAGGCCGAAATATGCGCTAAAAACGACTAATATGCCTAAAATATGCACAATACAAAATCAAAAAACCTTTATTATTTTTATATATTTTAATCAAAGATTGTACAAAAACTGCAAAATTCTCTTAAAATTAATTATAGTTTTTGTGGCAATACACAATTAAGCATTTTTCCAAATTTTCGAGCTCAAATTTGTGACGTTTAAAGGTGTAACCTGTGTCAGCAATCGCTGGCGGCTTGTTGATGGTTTATTTCTTGCTGCTATGTGGGAACCTGTGTTTACGTGTTGATCGATCTGATATTTTTTCGAACAAGGTATACGTTTGTCACAAATCTTGCAGAAAATTACATCGCCATCAGTCGTGAACTCATTCTGATAACCTTTAATCCAAGATTCCAGTAAAATTCTGTTATTTTTCTTCACTGGCGGCATTGTTTAAACGTTTGTAAACAAATACTTGCGTTTAAAGTGGCTGATTGAATAAATTTATCATGTGCGAACCGCGAACGAACTGATTACCTGCGCATGCGCGTGGATGGCGACTAGCTCCGCTCGCTCGCGCAATCAACTGACGGGCAAGCACACTAGCGCTTAGCGGAAAACTTTGTAACCTAGCTTTAGCTACATATACTTGATCTGTGATCGGGCCGCGCGCGGCGCGACTCGCGAGCCGCACTGTCACTGTCAGTCATTCAGCCACTGCGCTCGCGCTTACGCGTCATTGTCAAACATGCCTCCCGCTCCCGCTACTTGAACGAAATATGCACGATTGGGGAAAAAGGCAAAAATATGCACTAACGCCGTAATTAGAGAGTTTTTGAGAGTTAGAGATAATGTATTTTATCCGTGATCTTTTACCTCTCTGCTGCTGTCGCGAAATTTTGCAGCGTGAGGAGCTCGATTCTAGTGTTGCTAGTGTCCCGGACTCTAGTCCGAAGATGTGCCTTTACACATAAGTCTTACTAGACTCGCTTACTAGTCTTACTACTGTATGCAGTCAGCTTGCAAATAATATTTAAAGAAATAAATAAGTTTTAGGTTGGTTTTCGTTATCTTCCAGATATTCGCATGGCTATCACATAGCAAAGTAAACTTTCAAAAAACTACTTCTCCTGAATGAGTTTGCACGTGATTCTTCAATTAATCTAAGTCAGCAAAGGATTTACTGCATTCCTTGCAGGCATATGGCTTCTGTCCGGTGTGAATTCTCATGTGTGTTATCAAATTACCTTTTAGAGTAAACGATTTACTGCATTTGTTGCAAGCATATGGCTTTTCTCCTGTGTGAACTATCATGTGTGTAATCAAATTACCTTTTAGAGTAAATGATTTACTGCATTTGTTGCAAGCATATGGCTTCTCACCGGTGTGAATTATCATGTGTGTTATCAAATTACTTTTTTGAGTAAATGATTTACTGCATTTGTTGCAAGCATATGGCTTCTCTCCGGTGGGAACCATCAAGTGTGTAATCAAATTACATTTTAGAGTAAATGATTTGCTGCATTTGTTGCAAGCATATGGCTTCTCTCCTGTGTGAATTATCATGTGTGTTATCAAATGACTTTTTCGAGTAAATGATCTACTGCATTTGTTGCAAGCATATGGCTTCTCTCCTGTGTGAACTATGATGTGTGTAATCAAATTACCTTTTTGTGTAAATGATTTACTGCATTTGTTGCGGGCATATGGCTTCTCTCCTTTGTGATTTTTTATGTGTGTAATCAAATTACCTTTTAGAGTAAATGGTTTGCTGCATTCCTTGCAAGCATATGGCTTCTCTCCTGTGTGAACTCTCCTAATATGCCTCAACAGATTTATTTTAGTGCTAAACGTTTTGCTGCAGTCATAACAACAATGGTATAAATAACTGTCATTAATGTTGTTTGCTGCAATGCTCTCTTCAATTTGCAACTGATCAACTAAGTTACTCGTAGAAGTAGAACTGACATTGGTTTCAAAATCTTCAAATGTGTTTTCGTCAATGTCAATTAATGTTTCCTGTTTAGTTTCCATCAAATCTTCGGAATATCATTTTGTTCAGTTTTATTTAATTCATCTTCTGGAGTTTCTTGTTTAATAGTAACTTGAGTACTTCCATTATTTATATTATCATTTAAAGATAAAGGATCATTTAAGGATACAGACGGATCATTTAAGGATACAGAAGGAAAATTTAAGGAAACAGAAGGATCATTTAAGAATACAGATGGGTCATTTAAGGATACAGAAGGAACATTTAAGGATACAGAAGGATCATTTAAGGATATAGAAGGAATGGTTGTCACTGACACGTTATGTCTCGTTTCAAGGTTGAACCTGAATGCCCCATGGACCTAAAAGTACAGAAATACAAAATCAAAATTTATTTATTCAATAGGAGTTTTAAACACCCGACTAAAAAGAGGGTGTTATCAATTTTCTAGACTATAGTGTGTTTGTATTTGGTCGGTCTCATAGATCCGGCTGCTCTGATTTAAATGCAGTTTTTTTTATGAAAGATAATGTTTGCGAGATGGTTCTTCACTATATTTGGTGGAAATTGGTCCAGCCATTAGAAGGAAATTGAGGCATTTTTGAAGCTAGAAGCTTCAGTTTGGTTGGCCTCAACATGTTCATTTTAATTTTCAATGACATTAGACTCCATGGTCTGATGATGTCCAGCATGGAATGAACAGGATCTAGGGTACTACTGAAACTTAAGCTTAAGCGCAAGTTTGAGCTTAAATTTCAAATTAAGATGACGTGACTTCTTCCCGCAGTTTCCAGGGTCTGATGATGGCCAGCACATAATGAATAGGATCTAGGGTGCAATGGGTGCTCCGATTACAATGAGATTTTATTTATATGAAAACCCGTAATTAAACACGAAAAAAAAAATACGGCTTCGTAGTTAAGAATTTATCCCAATACAAGATTTTATACTATTATTAGTGATCGGAACGGTGTGCTGATAACAACGAGCATAAACACGGCCAGTCTACTATTATCCATCGAGGAGTTCCATTGTCCACCTAGTACGCGCGGCGTAAGAAAACTTCACCCCTTCCCCTCCCCCCCAGCAGGGTGGCTCCCGCTGTCTCCCGGGCGTTTTCCACTCTGGGTCACCTAAGGAACAAGTGTGCCAAGTCTCATTCTTTAATGTCAAAAATATTGGTGTTGTCCTATAAGTATCCCACTAACAACAACCTAACAACAAATACTAAAAAAAAGAATAAAATAAATATTTAAGGGGGCTCCCATACAGCAAACGTGTTTTTTATTGCTCGTTTTTGTTTTATATAGATATCGGCAATAGGTAGACGCTTGAAATATTCACAGAATATTTGGTTATATATTCACTTTAGCAATAAATAATTAAATTAAAATAAAACAAATATTTAACAGGGGCTCCCATACAACAAACTGTTTTTTTTTTTGCCGTTTTAATAGATAATGGTACGGAACCCTTCGTGCGCGAGTCCGACTCGCACTTGGCCGGTGTTTATTACTACCAACAGTAGCCTATACCGCCTATAAAAGTAGTTTCTGTTGTCAATATTTTTCCAAGAAAAGTTAGTCGGTGCTCTGCCGCGCTGTAGTAAATATTTTATTCCAACAGCTTTACATATATAATTCCAATAAATCTTATGTTTTTGAAATTTGCATGAATGTGGCTTTCTAATCATATTTTTTTTAAACTGATATCTTCACTCGACCGAAATTTATCGACAATGAAAAAAATTGTTCATAATTTTTTTGATTTTCGTTGGTAATGCATTTTTTTTGTAAGGAAAGGTGTTTTTTTTTGTTTCAGAAAATGATTGGCCATCTTTAATTTATCCGAAAACGATACCTTACTTGTCATAGTAGCTATAAATTAGCCGTTATAACGACCAACAGTACGCGCGGCGTAAGAAAACTTCACCCCTCCCCCTCCCCCCCAGCATGATGGCTGCCGCTGTCTCCCGGGCCGGGCGTTTTCCACTCAGTTCCACCTAAGGAATAAGTGAGCCTAGTCTCATTCTTTAATGTCAAAAATATTGGTTCCCATACATTGAGTGGCTATAAGTATCCCACTATAGATAGAGCTGTTCTGTGTGCATGATGCTCACTTCACTCACTGCTCAGTGGGTTGGGTTGGGTAACACAAACAACTATGCATACCTTGGTCCGTGTCCGTATTTTCACGTATATTTCTTGAAGATTGCTGTTTTCAATGCGATGTGTCCTTGTATTAATACGTAGACAAACTCTGCACGCTAACGTTTGCATTTTTACAGGCAGAGGATTTGTTTGCAATGCGAAACGAATACAGTTTTATTTTAGATAAAAACACGTAGTTAGGTAGTAATTACATGCTCAATGGATAAAAACTTGAAAATGGCAACCAAAAACTACAATAATTAATACCGGAATGGCAATTTTCTATATATAAAAAAATTATCTATGATGGCAATGGCCAGCAATGGCAAATGAATGAATATGATTAAGAAAAGACAAAAGAAATATAATAAAATACAATAAGATAGACTACGTTATGTAGTCGTCGTCAGGAGGGCAATTCTCGGATTGTAGAGATTATCTCTAAATTAGAGATAATGTCGAAGCATGAATGTCTAAAAAAAATGTTTAGAAAATGTCACAATAACCATCAAATCGTATTCGATTTCAATGATTTTGGTCGACTTATGTCTTCACGAGAATAGCAAATTCAGATTTTAATCGACATTCACCATCTTTTTTCGACATAATGTCGAATCAACTCGATCTCTACAATCCGAGAATTGCCCTCCTGGTCGTCTGGTCACTGTTTGTCTAATTTTGTCTGTGTGTTGTGAATTTTGAACACAGAAGAAGTAATACATGGAATGTGCATGGAACTAAGGCTATAAACAAACATGTTTCGATTATAACAGTCTCATTCTTTTATATGAATGTATTAATGTGTTGGAATGAGACAAGCATATATCAATCTGTTCTTATTTGTGTAACTTGTACCAGGCCAATTATCAAACATGGTAACATTACGTTACCAATACCACTTGTACCAGGCCAATTGTCAAACATGGTAACATTACGTTACCAATACCAATTTTAAGCACTAAATTATAGGATTGACTCGACAAGTCGAGCCCGCCGCCGCCGCGTCACCGCGGCGGCGGCGCCGCTGGGTACTTGTAGCTTCATACTTAAAGCGCGTAGTGCGCCACAACTGGAGGGCAATTCTCGTGCTTTTAGAGATTAAGTTGAATTCGACATAATATGTTGAAAAAAGATGGCGAATGTCGAATAAAATCTTAATCTGCTATTCTCGTGATGTCACAAATAGACATAAGCCGACCAAAATCATTTGATTTGATGGTTTTTGTGTAATTTTTTGTAGACATTCATGCTTCGACATTATCTCTAATTTAGAGATAATCTCTACAATCCGAGAATTGCCCTCCTGGTTTTTTTTTTTTTTTGTGGCCTCGACCCTCCTGGTTTCTCGTGCATTGATCTAAGATCAGCGACCCGCTTTTATGTAATCTGTTTGTCAGTTTGTACCTATGGTTTGTCCGTAGTACATAGTCTGTGCATTTAAATTCTCTGCGCTCTACGGGCTGAACGAATTGTCACCGCATGAATTGTCATTTTTTGATTTGGAATATCAAATATTTTAGTTTTTTGTCAAACATTGAATTTACGCATCTGATTGGGAAAAACGTATTGAAATAGTGCAAAATGGTAAGTGAACTTTCATATAAAAACCGAACACAAGCACTCGGAACGTCTTATTTGTGTATGTTTCATTGGTTATGATAGCGTCATGAACATTACAATGCAGTTTCGCTTTTTAGCTTCCAAAATAACAAATACACTGCTTTGGTAACCGGTTGTTCCTTTTTTTCGAACCACAGTTTACTAATTTACCTAGAAATTTAATCAAAACTCTGGTGTAAAACATTTAAAATGACTTTCATCATTTCGAATTTCAACAATGTTTTTAGTCAATTTTGGCGTACAATGGAGGTGCGGTCGTGGCTATGAAAGGCCAGGACTGCGTAGCGATAGCCTCGGACAAACGCTACGGTATCCAGGCCCAGACCGTAGCTACCAACTTCCCAAAAGTGTATCAGATGGGACCTATGCTGTATGTTGGTCTTCCTGGACTCGCCACCGACACGCAGACGGTGTTCCAGAGACTAAAGTTCAGGTGAGCTACCATATGTTACGCTCTTAAGTTACCAAATCAAGATAGCTTTGGATGGTCCACTGCACGAATGCACGAGGGAGGCTGCAGCAAAAGATAAGCGAGTTAAACCCCAGAAGTGACGGCAACCAATCTGCCAAGAGTACAACATAGAAGTTATAAGTATAAGTATAAGGTAGTATCCTCTGCCTGTTTTAACTGCACTATCTCATAAGTCACATCCATCTAGGACATACCCTACATGATATTGCACTGCATCTGCCACCCTTTGCCAACATGAAAAGTAATTTCACTGGTGCCTGGTGGCCTGAAATAGGTATTTTGCTAGTACTTCCATTAGCAAACTCTCACAAGGAGCTCTACTACTAAATTTTAGTGTCAGTCTCTGAGCAAGAATGTTTTAGCTATTGTAAAATCTGTCTGTTCCCAGAATGAACCTTTACGAGCTGAAAGAAAACAGAATAATGAAGCCCAAGACATTTGCTGCTATGCTCTCTAACTTGTTGTATGAGAAGCGTTTTGGACCCTACTTTGTTGAGCCTGTAATTGCTGGTCTGGACCCTTACACACACCAGCCTTATGTGTGTAATATGGACCTGGTAAGATATCTTATGAATGATTTTATGGCAACATCGGCTTGTGTCTTTGCACATGTGGTAATGGAATAAAATGAAGACTCAGGCACAGTTTATACAGAAGTGACGTGGCGGTGGCGTGGCGCGGACATGTTAAACGCTGATTTGGGGACCCTTTTGTGGCTTACGTCAGGCACACACACAAATTGTCATATACATTTTTTCTGTTTAATTTGTTTTTGTTTTTATTTAGTTCCTATCTTGTTTGCTTTTTTGTTGGTGTGTATCTTTGTTAGTATAGTCATGAATAAACGTTTCTTTCTTCGATATACACTATGGGAACAGGGGCGCGCGATGCCTGGTTGGGGTGGCGTGACCCACGCTTCTTCGGCCAAAACGACCGTATGCATCATAACTATTAGGTTTATTTGACTGTCCATCCAAGCCACATCCGCGCCCGACGTCACTTCTGTATAAACCGCGCCTTATATGTCAATACTAAATAAGGGTAGAGTTGATGGCACGCGAGCATGGGGCAGATCGCCCATGAGATGGACTGACCAAATCAAGGCAGCTTTGGAAGGCCCACTGCATGAATGCACTAGGAAAGCTGCGGTGCGAGATGAGTGGCGAAGGATTGTGAAGCGAGCCACAGACCCCGAGGTGACGACCACGACCACTCTGCCAAGAGTGCAACGAGGAAGAAGAAGATATATCAATACTAATCTCTACTATAAAGTTTATTGAAATAAGTGGTGGTGGATTGAGTAATAAACAAACATACATTCGAGTCTAAACTTTGCGTCCATCCACCAACTTGCTATGGCTATCACAATGTCATTGGTAAATCCAGTTAATGTTCCCGTGTGCACGTCGTTGATCTTTTTGGATGAATTATGCTTCGATTCTGAATTAAATAGCGTCAGTTTTTTCAAAAATCTTTAGGTCTTTAAAATGTCTATAAAATCTTATTATGATCTGACTTATGGTTTATTAACGAGAAACTACGTTTTTTCGTTTCATCAGGCTCTAGTTTCCATTTAATTTATAAACTAAAAGTCTGATCTTAATGACATTTTGTAGATATAATCAGATAAGGTAGGCTGTGCTACATTTTTGAAAAAAATATACTATAATTTAGTAGAAAGGTTCAACCAGGTGTACACGGGAACCTTAAGCTTGCAAAAGTATTCTAGAAGCAATAATTGTGTTGTTCTGTTGACAGATTGGATGTCCAAATGAGCCAGAAGACTTTGTAGTATCGGGCACATGTTCTGAACAGCTGTATGGTATGTGCGAGGCGCTGTGGGAGCCCAATCTCAAGCCTGATGAACTATTCGAGACTATTTCACAGGTATGCAAACCTGTTATGTTAGAGTTTAAATGCAAAAGCTTTTATTCTGAGCCTGAAAGAAAAGAAAACATACATAGCCCTTTTCCCCAAAAGAGTAGGCAGAGCCTCAAATAGGCCTCACAAGTGGGAATAGACGCTCTTTTCACTGTGGGTTGCACCATCGCGGGAAACAGACGTAACATGTGGTTAGCTCATCGCCGCCATTGCTTCCAACGACTGACTCTGCTAACGCTTTCTTCCAGTAATAACACATCCTTTAAATAAGCTAGCAGTCAGGACAAATCATTAAAACAAAATTGTATAAATCTTAAAAGTTATATTTAACCCACTCCAAAAAGTGGTACTTTGTACTTGTAGTGCAGACTCTTCACCGCAACTAGGCCGCCAATTGGCCCTTTTTGCGTTTCCATAATTGGTATTGGAAGTCTTAACGAATTAATTCAATATGTATTATATTTGCCAATAGCCACTAGGGATGTTATTAAACTATTCATTAGAAGCTACTCACAGAACTCACTATGTCTAGGCAGTTTTTTAAAATTAAATTATAGTTAAATAGTTGTAGTAGATCTTTTTTGTAAATGAGTCCTGGGAAGTACTACCTCCATACCTATTTCTGCTGCAAAGCAGTAGTGTTTGCGTTGCTGTGTTCCGGTTTGAAGGGTATGGGTGCCGGTGAAATTACAGGCACATGAGACTTTTCATCTTTGTCTCAGGGTGGCATTGCACGCCACATAGGGCGCATACTTGGTGGACGTGATCTATGAGGTAATGCATTGTTAAAGGCAGAGGTAACACCAGGTGGGGACATCTGCTTGTTCCGATATGACCACAGCCAAAATCTTTTGATCACATTCAGTTAAATGTCCTTTATAACCATGTTTAGTTAAATAAATTCATTTATGTTATCTTTATGTATTTTTCAGGCTTTAGTGAACGCGGCCGACCGAGACGCCATCTCGGGATGGGGCGCTGTGGTCTATATCATCGAGAAGGACAAGATTACCGAGAAACACGTCAAGACAAGGATGGACTAGATTAATGTGAAGTTACTGTGGAGGTTTTTATTAAAATTATTTTGAAACTCATCTAAATATTTTTATACAATCACCTTGCTGCAGTACCTACAGGTCTAGCGCTTAACTGAGTCATTCCCTGAGGTATGGGAGTGGTGTTTTCGTCTCTCACATTATCAGATGACATGTGCCAATGAAGCGAAAACACCCCTCCCGTACGGCTCCCATACCTCAGGGACTGACTCAGTTAAGCGCTAACCCTGTAGATATTAGTGAAAAACATAGATATATCTAGAACATGGTTCAGATAATAATGAATAAAAAATAAGTTCTAATATTAAATAAAATAATGCTGGACAGTTCACACAACATTAGCTAGCCCCAAGCTAAGCAGAGCTTGTGTTATGGGTACTTGATAAGTGATATACTTAATACAATATATTACATAGATAGATATTTTTTATTATACATAGAAAATACCCAGAACACCCTGAACAATTATCTGCAGATCGTACAAATATTTGTTCCGAGGCGGGAATCGAACCCGCAACCTCTTGCGTCGCAGGCGAACCTTCACCTGCCGAGCCACAGAGGTTGTCTAACTAAAACCGGACTACTGAAAAATCAAGCTCTAAAGAGTACTAAACAAGAAAATATTTGCATGATACAAAACAATATTTTTTTCATGTCTCGTCTTCATCGTGGTTGCAAAGTACTGCTTTGAATTCCTTCTTAGAGTAGCGTTCTGTAGTGTGAAGATAGGGGCATATGTATTGCTCAGTGTCAATTTTAAGACTATTTACAAGCACGTGTGTGAGGTGCTTGCAGCTAATTTCACACTGCCAAAGATATCTATCATGTACTGTAATTCGGAGAATACATTTAACAAAGATATTCTACAATAGTCTGACATAAGGCAATCAAATGCGTTAAAGGCCTACTTGTTAATGAAATTACTAATATAATTAACAAAAGCTTATGCGAAGGTCACTTCCCTGATCCTTTAAAAATAGCCAAGGTTAGCCCTATTTACAAGTCAGGTAATAAGTTGGACCCCGGGAATTATAGACCAATATCTGTTTTACCCATCCTATCGAAGGTATATGAAAAAATATTACACAGCCGCCCAGTGAATATCTTGCCACTACAATTTTTCTTTTCAAAAAGCAATACGGGTTCCAATTTTTTTCCAAGTCCAACACACTTGCCGCAACGATGGATCTAATTACAATGATTAAAGTCAACATCGACCAAAAAAAAATAACGCTAGGCATAGACCTTAAAAAAGCCTTTGACACAGTGAGCCATAAAATACTTATCATGAAATTGAAGGACATAGGTGTTGATGAAATAGCCCTTGAAATGTTCCGATCGTACTTAATAAACAGACAGCAATCGTTAAAATTGATGGCCACCAAAGTGCTCCTCGGGAAGTTACTTACGGGGTTCCACAGGGATCAATTTTGGGACCGTTGCTATTCCTTATTTACATCAATAACATCTGCGAGATAGGTTTAAACGGTGACGTCACTCTATATGCCGATGACACAAGCCTATTTTATACCGGCCATTCAATTGTTTCCCTCATAGAACAAGCAGCGCAACACGCCTAGGTCCAATTATGGGAAAAAAAACATCTTGTACGAACATGCGCAACTGTACAATAAACTACCAAAAGACATTAAGTAGGTGAAGTTATTAATAACATTTAAAAGATTGCTTAAAGCTCATATTATAAATGATTATTAATTAATAAAAAAATGATTACTACTGCTACTGCTACTACTGAAATATATCAACAAATTCATATCTTTGGTGCAACATCTCATTGATATTACTCACTGGTGCGTAAGCCTTATAAACATTATCGCGACAGCAGCACGGGCGTTGCTCGCTTGCTAACAACTAGTCCTAACTACCCACTATCGACCCACTTGTTTGTATTTTGTATTGTATTAGCCTTTATTTTTATCGTTTTCTATTTACTTAGTTACTAAATACTATTTCTATTACGCTGTACGGCACACTACTTTATACACTATCTTAATGTTTTCTCTTTAAGTGAATTTTGTAATTCTTTTGAGAATTAAATATCTTTAACCGTAAGTAGGTTAGAAGTTGAGGGAACAGGAGGGCAATTCTCGTGCTTTAGAGATTAAGTCGAATTCGACTTATGTCGAAAAAAGTTATTTATTATTTATTTATTTATTAAGAAACATGTACAACACCATAACAGAAATCCAAAGCGATGTTGCATGCACACAATTATATAAAAATAAAAAATAAAAACAACCAAGCTTAGAATAAGTAGGTAATACCTACCGAGGATAGACATACAATAATAACTAACACTAACTACTTGCATTAAATATTCTCTAAAACAAGCTGCGCCATTTCCATGAGTTTCGGCAAGCTATGATAAAAAATGTCAACATTGTTCTCTGAGAGAACATTAACTAAACGGATGGCGTGTGACATAGGGGCAAATTTGAGCAAGTTAGTTCTAGATGTTGGCTGACTGAGCATAGCGGGGCGGCGGCGCGCGCCCACGTACTCGTCGGGCGCGCGCAGCCGCAGCGCCGCCAGCACCTCCTCGTGATGAACGAGCCCGCGCAACACTCGCACCACGTACTTGACCAGCGCCACATCCCTCCTCACCGACAGTCGACAGTACCCGACCATACCCAATACGAACAAACTCGGGTACATCAGAGGGTAGTAAGGGTATACACCGTACTCCTTCAGGTACAAAAAGCGTGCAAACTTATTTTGTATTTTCTCAATCATTAGCCTGTACTTGGCTTCGTGGGGATTCCATATTAAGGCATTCGTTTCTAAATGGCTCCGCACCAATGCATTGTACAGAGTCTTTACAATAAAAGTATTCCTGAAGTTCGTACTTTGGCTCAGAATAAAACCCATACTTCTGAAGGACTTGGCGCATACGTTAATGATGTGTTGGCGAAACGTTAAATCTGGTACCATTTCAAGGCCTAGGTCGCGCACTCGCGTCGCTCGCGGCAGCACCTCGCCCGCGACCTCATACAGATGCCGCAGCGGCGCGCGCGCGCGACTGTAGCTCATCACGCAACACTTAGATACATTAAAACGCAGCTTATTTATTTCGCTCCATAGAACCAGCCTATCTATATCCCCCTGGAGCCGTTCACAATCTGAAGTGTCTGCTACTGTGAGAAATACCTTAAGATCATCCGCGAAAAGCAAACACTTTGCCTCCTTAATGACCTCAGGGAGATCGTTTACCATGATGATGAACTCCAGGGGGCCAAGATTGCTCCCCTGGCTCACCCCCGAAAAAGTGTAATATGGGCTTGAGTTGTAACCCGCATACTCTACATACTGCCGGCGCTCACCCAGGTAGCTTGCAAAGAACTCAAGGAGATGGGGTGTGAATCCGATTGCAGACAATTTCGAAAGTAGGATGTCATTATCGACAGTGTCAAAAGCTTTTTGGAAGTCGAAGTACGCGGAGTCCACCTGCCCCCCCGCGTCGACGGCTGGCAACAAGTGCGACACGAACGAAAGCAGGTTACTTCCCGTACTTCGACCTGGCCGGAAACCATGCTGCACGTCCGTGAGTCGCGCATTCACTTGCGAATAGATACACTTGTGTAAAACAGATTCAAAAACCTTAGCGAACGCCGACAGCACAGCGATCGGCCGGTATCCACTCACATCGGCTCCGCCGCCTCCTTTGGGTACCGGGATAACTCGGGTCGTTTTCCACCGATCCGGATAGTGGCATTCTTTTAAGCACCGGTTAAAAACGTGCAACAACGGCTTCTCTAAAACCACACGACAATCTTTAATTATGTAAGGAGGTATACCGTCGGGACATACTGAATGACGAAGCGCAACGCGAAGGTCACTAGGAGTAAGTTGGGCAACATGGACCCGCGCGGAGTCCGCGCCTCGACTCGCCGCGCGCTCCGCCTCCCTCGGGTCGAGCCTCGGCCTGCTCGGACTATACACCGAGTGAAAATATGAGGCAAAGCACTCGGCACACTCCTCATCTTTTAACTCCAAAAATGTTGGCGAATGTCGAATAAAATCTTAATTTGCTATTCTCGTGATGTCCCAAATAGACATAAATCGACTAAAATCATTCAAATCGAATACGATTAGATGGTTATTGTGACATTTTTTGTGGACATTCATGCTTCGACATTATCTCTAATTTAGAGATAATCTCTACAATCCGAGAATTGCCCTCCTGATACATACATACCGGTCAAAATCATAACCCTCGTTTTTGCTTAGCCGTAGTCGGGTAAAAAAATAGGTAGATCTTTAACTTCGGTCACAGATAGAATAATACTATACTAGTAGAGATACCTCATGCCATACAACGAAACGCGACCGCCATAACTCGGGCTATTGTGCGGGCTAATTTGGTTGCCTTACCTGGGCGCTAGATGCCGCTAGCAGCGCAATTGATAGCTAGAGCCACCTAGCACCTGCAACTGTAATTACCGCGTAAAACGCGCACAAACTCAACAGATGGGCTACTCAAAAAGAACTCGGTACCAATGACTAACATGGAGCTACTCAAAAAGAACTAGTTACCAATGACTAAAGTATTCATTGCTAACTCAAATACTAACGAGTTGTATTGATGGGGCTCGTGTGCGAGGTACAGTTTCTAAGTGGTTTGTTACTGTAATTACTGATTAGTTCCGTCATTTTTGAGTAGCTCCATGTGCAACGAGCCTTTATGACGATTATGGTTCTATAAATCAACATGTTTATTAAGACTGCGTCAACCCCAGGCAGAAATCTTCATACACAAAAAAACGCCTCTAACCCACCGCTCGAAAAAGCGGTTTTTATTGAATATCTCGTAAAATGTAGATAATTTTACAAAACTCCTACAGTGAACCCTCGGCGTAGTTGAATTGATTTTATCTATTTTATTTTTTACCCAATAATATGTACCATTTTAATAAACAATCGAATCTAGGCAAAAAATAGATGTAACTTTGGATTTTTTATATCGAGAAAATATTGGCCTATCGTGTTTCTGTTACAGAAACACCTCGGACTTATAATGTAGTATCCATGCATATTTTTAATTTAAATACTGTACCTACTTGATTTAGCCTGTTAATAATCAAATCTAAGATTAGGAATCTTGCGGCATAGGTAGGTACCACACATTGACCACCTAGATGACCCGCTCGCGACTTCTTCCGCGCCTAGTCAGAAAACTTTCCCGGCGTGCAGATAACTAACCACGCCATGACACGACCTTTGAAACGAACGAAAACTCAATTTTTCCAATTTAAGAGTCCATTCCTTAAAATATTTGAATCCCAACAACTACCTATATCGTGAAACTATATTCTACAATGTCGAAATTACGCTGAAATATGGCTAAAACGTAAAGTGTATTTTTTTACAACAAACCCCGGTTTCCTTTACGGCCGAAGCGGAAATTTCAAGTATCTACTGCCAACGCTTTCCGAAATACACAGCATTTTTGTTTTTACGTTTGAACCCCACTTTGAAACCCTTAGCATACGAATTTTTCATTTTCTTTTCTAAGTACACTTTTACACCCTAAAAGGAATAGGTAGGTACACCCTCTAAATTTCAAGTCTCAACGACCAGTGGTTTAGGCTATGCGTTGTCACTCGGTCAGTCAGTCGGTCAGGACATTGCCTTTTATATATAACTAGTTCGACTTTGGTAACAATGATATGTATACAGGTCTGACATTACATTTGTAAATTTTAGAATAGGACGGAAATACTAGCTTTCTCTTTCATTTCAGGCATGACGTCATTGGCGGGTCATCTGTTTTTTTTAAATAACGCCATCTATCAAGTCTGTACTACTTGTGGTACTACATACAAACTGTGTCAAACCTCAACCTAGTTCAAATGATTACCACCAGGAAAACGACATCATTAAATGTTTGTAAAAATTATTAAACTTGATTGTAGAGACATTTATGTAATATTCCCAATATGTGGGTAATTTTTTGATATAAGAAAATATTTTTTCAAGACCAAATAATGTTTTTTTACATACTTCAATACCAAATCTATACCTGTAACGCCATCTATTGAACTTTAATAGAACAATACATTTTTTCTTTGGGATGAGACTAGGGCTTGCAATCCGGATATCCGCTAATTTTCAAATCCGGATAATGACGTCCGCACTATCCGGATAATTCGGATAATGCGGATAGTGAAATTCATCAAATAATTACGATAAGAATCTTAATTTTAAATACTGATCCTTTCTTTTACATGTTTTTCACATATGCATAAAGTACCTGGGGGACCTAGCTTACATATGTGTTTGCAAAATGCGTGAGAACTCGGAAAACCGCGTTTTACCAGAGATGAGACCTAGCTAGCAAGAAATTAAATGCAAGTTTTGCTTTATTGAAAGAAAAATATAGATATTTCGACAAGATAAGTGTTAACTTGAATATAAGAATAATATATAGAATATTGAATACAGAATAGTTTGTCATTTTTAATTTATTTATGATGTTTTTTGATACATTTTTTACTAGGGATGGCCGAACATGTGTTTTACCCATAGACGTAGAATTTTTTCGCTACGCTAAATAGACAAACGAAGCGTGGGAGAGAGAAGTCATTTTTAAATGTACCCCGTGCAAGAAGAAAAGTGACAGCAACAATGTATTGAATGTGACATGTTTTGCTTGAGTACATGCCCATACCGGACGGTCTCTTGTGCAGTTTAACTAATTTCGTATTTTTTTTAGTAATCTTACTATTAAATAACAAATATTACTTTGTATGACAATGGTGTCATGTTCAGTTTGTGACTGTGAATATACAAGACGAAATTATCCGGGAAAATACACGTTTCACAGGTAAATAAGAGATTATTGGTAGTTCGATTGTATTGCTTATTTTATCAATTCTGCTTTAGTAAATGGCCTAAAAACCAGTTTCATTCGTAGATTAGGACTTTCCCTCATATTTTTTAATAATATTTCGTTGCTGCACCTAGAAATAAACAATATTTTATGTAAAATATAAAAATGTTTGATTACGATAGGGCTTGACCAAGTGATGACGTCAGAAATATCGATAGTCCTGTTGCAGTCTATATCGTAGTATAATGCGCATCATGTAAAAAGAACGCTGGCGGTCAAGCTTCTTCAGGCGTTCCAGCGTTCGTTTTAAGAGATTACTTACTTCTCTACTTATTTAAGAGATGTATACCTATGCATTCAATGAGTGCCTACATAGTTTACTACTTTTTACAAGACGCGCACTATACCTACCTATAAATTAAATTTTTGTCCATCCTAGAATGGAGGTTTACTTTGTTTGGAGTAAATATGTGTGCTCTGTTAACATTTTACCGTTTTTTTTAAAATCTATAATAACCAGGTGGACATTGAGGTGTGTGTTTTTGTATTGACTATTGAAAAGGTAACTTTAAAGCACCACGGGTGTTTTTATTGCAGTTTGTGTAGTAGATATTTTGGAGTAAATATTTACGTTGTTGTACACACGCCTTTTTCCCGAAAGGGTATATTTATATTTATTTTTTATAAATAAATATTGTTTATTTCTGCTTAATAAAATAATAGGTAACAAATTAAATTTAAATATACCCCAGAAATTCCGTTCCAGCGGGACTCGAACCTGCACCCTCGCCTGTGATCAGCGATGCCTTTACTTTCGAACTTTGAACAGAAGGTTTCCAATGAAACACCTGTAGATAAAGCACTATCAACTTGGCGCTATAGCCGAGTTGATAGTGCCCACAAATTTCATCTCCAGCGTCATAGCTCGATCTAGTGCTAAATTGTTTAAGGCATCGCCGATGACAGGCGAGGGTGCGGGTTCGAGTCCCACTGGATCGGAATTTTTAGGTTACATTTAAATTTAATGTTATCCATAAAGCGTGGTTTACACTTGAAAAATAATAAACTTTGGGGTAACAAATTGTCTATAGATAAAGTAACAGAGTGAAAAATTATATGGGCGTAGCACGGCTGATATAAAATGTTTTTGTGCTTTCAGATTTCCAAGTAATCCTTTGCTACGAGAAAAATGGTTATCGATTATAAGAAGAGTGGGATGGACTCAAATAAGAACTCCACTAGGTATATGCAGCAAACATTTTAAGTTTAAATTTAAAAGGGAAACTCTAAAATCCCACCTATAAATAAAACTGTAATATTTAGGGGTCAATAAATAATAAAGGTTTATTTATTAACTGTATTCAAAATTCTCTTTATGACGTCAAATCTGCCAAACTGTGTTATTCATGAAAGACTTAATCTGCATTAAGATGAATTTATCTACCATACACATCACGGACGGATGATGAATTCTATCGACAATGTAAAAGTGTTGGTCGAGGACAACACTATTTTTAACTCGGACATAGACTTTCACCAACACGTGCACATATTTTTTTTGGTTTTATCTTCGATCTCTGATTGTAGATCTAGTACATATACTAAATCTATGGTTTTACCGAACATTCGACGTATATTCGTTAAAACTTTTACCGAACCGAATATTCGGCATAATTGATTCTCTTACGTGAATAGTATACAGTATGCATGCATCATCAATAACAACATCGTAAGGAGTAAAACTTCGCAAAGTGCGTTTGTTTTGGTTATTTTTATTTGAAAAGTCATGTTTGTTGAGTTTGTTTGCTTGGTTTAATTGTTGTGTACCTAAAAATAAGTGGAAGGAGTAGAAGTAGAAGGAGATCCAACAAAAAACTTGCTTAATTTCTTACAATACATACCTGATTTCTGATTGTTATATATTATTTTATTATAAAGTTATCACTGATGCCCGAAACAGCTGCATACTTATATTTTGTTTTATATATTTTTTTTATGTGCTGTTATTGGAAATAAGGTTACAGTGTCGACAAAAACATAAAGCTGCACTGTAGATTACTTACCTACCTCATAAACATAACGCATTTAACACTCAACTCATGATAAATCATACACGGCTTAATACAGTAAAAACTTTGAGTAGGTACCACTTTGCTGAACATTCGGCGATATAGCCGAATATTCGGCCGAATACGAATATACGAGCAAGAGCTCGTATATTCGTTTCAACTTTAGCTCTTAGGTGTTTCGCTCACGCGTACTCTCAACTTTGGCTCCTACATCGAGTCTAAGGCAAAAACAGCGGCCATGAAGCTAGGCATCCTGAATAAGATAAAGCGTTACTTCACACACAACAGGACAGCTTCTCAGTTTATATAAAGCACAAGTCCGGGCTGGTATGGAGTACTGCTGCCATGTTTGGGATGGTTCGGCCAAACACCAGCTTGCTGCCTTGGACTCGATCGAACGTAGAGCTTTCAGGCTTATACTCGTAGGTGAGCAACATATGGCGGTGACTAAGATCCAGAGTCTCGAGCACCGCCGTAAGGTTGCACGCCTTTCGATCTTCTATAGGTTACATTTCGGGGAACGCTCCCAGGAACTGCACGATCTGATCCCACCATCTCCTTTTCATCGTAGGACGAGCGGGCGTACGGCTCAGTACCATCCTTACCTCATTATTATACCTTCTATTCGCATCAGCTTCCTTCTAACCACTCAGGCGATCTGGGCGCAAATCGCGTCCGACGGACTGCTCTGAATTACGATTCGGGTGCCTATTGCAGCCCGCAGCTGTTCTAGCGACTAGTGACGTTAAAATGACTATTAATAACATTTTGTCTATTTTACTCGAATAAAATCGACTAAATTTGTTGAAAGTTGAACAGCACTATAGAATGACTGAAAAAAAAAAGTGCACATAGAAGAAAAAAAAAATTAAATTGACCGTTGAAATTCTAGATGTGGGAAGTGGTGTGCTTCGAAGTTTATCGATGAATATAAAATGAAGTGAGTATTTTTTATTTTAATTTGCTAGTTATTTAATAAGAAAAACTTCGTTTTGGTTTAATGTAATACTTTGTTTGCATGAATTCATATCGAATATGCTAAAAAATATTTTTATAAAACACAGAAAAGAATTGATGTATTGTAAAATGGTCGGTAATTGTATTTTTGTTGGATAAAATAGTGTTTCCTAGTAAAAACTATGTGTAAACAAATTTTTGGTATTAAGAAAAATTAACTTTATCATTCAATAATTGCGTTTTCATACAGAATAAAACGTTATTTCGATTTTTTGGTAAGTTAATATCTATATCGCGCTAGGCACACATCGGAGCCCCGACGCAGCCATAAATATAAAGGTGTGTATTCTGGTAATCCACATGTCAAGGAAGTATACTGATATTCAAAGCCCGTGTAAGTAATAGATACTAACTGTGGTGTTGTTGATATGGTTTCGTCTAACCAGTTGATTTGGGCATGGCATGGGTTGTTTGCATAACAAAATGTTAGCATTCCTAATTTAATCTCTATTACCGAGGGGTTAAGGCTTATTTTCCAGCACATACAGCTCGTTTATTTTTTTAATAAGTTTGAGTTGCGATTAATTTTGTATGAATGTTTTTTACCTTTGAATGTTTTTTAGGATTCCGTACCAACGGACTCATAAAACTTTTGGTTTTGTTTCTTTGGGCAACAAACGCGGTATCCGTTGAAGGAGGTTTCTACTGAAGTTTAGTCATGTTTTAGGATTCCGTACCTCAAAAGGTATACTGATTAACCTGTATTCATACCACGCCTCCCCCTTAATATCTGAGATATATAGTGTACACCCATTCACCGGTGGGGGAAGCGTCTACAGAATATCAAAGATGTAAAAAAAATGTCGCATGAAAATATTCGAGTGCGTCAGATATTGATAGTGTATAATATGTCCCACGTGTCTCTGATATCGCGATTGGGTAAACTCTTACGGGGCGTATCCTACATATGATACTACGTGATCCTACGTTTTTTCAACAAATGTAAGAAAATGAAGACAAACTCATACAATGAAAACTTCATTTCATGCGAAGAGTCTAATTTCAATTTTACAGAATTAAACAGCAAAAAAAAAATAATGAATAGGTGGTAAAAATTATGGACGTTAATCGTATATAAACACATTTTCCCGCGTTTAGAGTCCAGCCGTTATTTGTACATGAGCCTTAATTAAAAGATAACAAAACCAGGCAAAACAGCCTAAATATTTTATTATAAATTATAATGATTCTGTTACAGCCCAAATTCATCTCAAATTATTATAAATCATTTATTTCAGGTTATTTACACCCATAAAATTAAATCTATATAAACCCATTAAAACACAAAGACTTAAAACTAATACAATAAAATATAAATCAAAGATATTATTATAAAGTTATATAAAATTAATGTCACAAAATATCACAAATTAAAATAAAATTACACAAAATGGACAACACGAAATTAAAATATGAATTGAATTGCAAATGCCAGCGTCGTGTGTGGGTGGATGTTTCTTCGAAGCCCGTAGCGTGGAGAGTACGAACTCCCAGTAGGTGGGTTTATTTCATAATTATTTTGTAAGGGGGACTTATTTGAACGCTAGCGATACGGAGTGGACGAAGGAGCCTCAAACCGTTCGCCGAGGCATTCTATGTGGGAAGCTTATATCCAGCGGAAGACTTCTGTGGGCTGATGCTGATGATGAAAACCGGATATAATTGTTATGTTTTGTTTTGTTATGTTGGGTGATAATTGCTTATGAGATATAAACAATATTATGCTTGTACAGTGGTGGCAGCATGGCGAGCGTCCTGGAAGTAGAGTCAGTGTCGCCATACTACTGGAAGAAGGGTATTGAATATTCCATTGATATTCAAAATGATGAATAAAATATTGAAGCCGTCGTACCTGAAAACCTCAAAGACATCGTACCTGAAAGCCCGGGGGTATCACCTATAAAAATAAGTAAGTATTCTAAAAAGTATGCTGAGTCTTGGCTAAGCAAACACTGGTAACTATTCTTTAATACGTTTTTCTTCACTTTCAGATAAATATTACCTGTCCAGTTATAATAAGACAGTACAATATAACAGTTATAATAAGGCGAAAGAAACAGAAGGACAGCGGAGGAACGAAGCAAAAAAAAACATATAATTTCCAGTTAGTATTGTATAATACTTATTGGCACAGTAAACTTCTGTTCAAACTAGAAAAATAAACACCTAAAATATGTTTTCTTAAGAACTCATAGCACCCGCTGTGACACCCGCAGCATCACTCACTGTAGACGTGTTGATAGATCCTTCGAAATCAACACCAGGTTAGTTTTTATTATTTTATCCACATAGAAAACTACAGCGTCTAGAACTAATTAACCATGCTTGTGTCATTACAGCGCTTATCTACTGCTGCTACTCATTATGAATGTTATGATACAGGTTTTTTACGCAATACTACAATTAAATTAATTTATTAAAAAATATTTTTGATAAATACTTGTATTATTTTATATTTCATATACCACCACTACTACATGTCAATTTACCAGGCCTACGTCACCCATCGTTTTTGTGGTTCCTGGTACCACAACAGACACAGTCACAGGTTGGTGCCCTCACTTATTTCTATTAAAACCTTAACCAATGTACGTTAAGGGAAAAATATTGCTGGACACCAAAGTTAAAAATGATAATACCAACTCGTATACACTTGACACATTCCCGATATAGACCTTTTATTTTTCATTCATTATAGATTCTGAAGAAGAAGATAAAGAAGAAGATGGAGAAGGAATGATGGTTTCTGATGACTCCAAAGCTGAAGAACTGGATATGGCGTCTCAGGCCTCCGCAGTTTTGCCTGATAATTTGGGAGGAGCCCAATCTCGAAATATCCATTTGGCTGCATTAAGTTCGCCTTTGTACTTCTTTGTTTTATGTGCAATAAAGAATTTTCTATCTATCTATCTATCTGATGTACGGGACGACAGGTCCCTGCGTTTTAGGTTTTTATGTATAATATTTTTTCAGTTTTTGTATTATTTTATTTGTACGGTGTTGGAGCAAATTCAGTCCCAAGTATGATTATCATCTGGATAACCTGAGATTTTATAGTAGGTTTTCGTTACGTTACGTTAAGGTTACGTTTAATTAGGTTTTTAAATTTGTTAATCGACAATTTTTTTGGCTTGGGTCTTTGTTATAGAAGCTCACAGATTGCCCTGTAAATGATTTACTAATTTTATGGAGCCTAATAGTGGGAATAGCGAGTTTATCTTTGTGTCTATTATTCACATTATGACTGTCGCATTTTTATTAAATAAGTTTATATTTTTGCGTACATACATCAGGTTTTCATAAATATACTGACATGGAAATTTCATGATGTTTATTTCTTTAAACTTCATTCGAAATGATTATCTGGGGTCCATAATATAAATTGCACGAACAGCCCTCTCCTGCAGCACAAATATGGTGTTTACATCTGCAGCACATCTCAACAACAATATGCTGTGAAAGTAGCAGAAGTAAATCAGTCTAGCTGTATCAACGTTTGTAAGGAAACGGATCTTTTTAACTGCATCTGCCGCAGAACTAAGTCTTTTTGTGAATTTATCTGTGTATGGGCCCCTTTGAAGCTTATTATTATTATCTAAGGTCATGCCTAATTCAGTAGATTTGAATACTAGCTTTCACCTGTGTAACATAAGGTAGTATAAATCTAATGCACTTTGTTATCTTTTCGTTAAGCAATAAGTGGTTTACATTGAACCATTTCGTAACTTTAGAGATTGCATTGTTTACATAGCCAAAAACAGCCTGTCGTTCTTCAATTTGAATAAAAGTGACGTGTCATCTGCAAACAATATAATCTCGTGATCATCCCTTACAAGATGGGGTAGATCATTAGTGTAAATTAAAAATAGGAATGGTCCAAGGATAGATCCTTGTGTTACACCGATTGTAACCACTGACCCCGGAGAACACTTCCTTAACTCTTTGTATTCTGCCACTTAAGTAAGAAGCGAGCATATCTAGAGCAACACACGTAATACCATAGTGATGTAGTTTCCTGATTAATGATTCATGATGTAGGTACGTACACAGTCAAACGCCTTAGATAAATCACTAAACACCTAAGCATCGAAAATATGTGATATCTTGTAATATGTAGTAACTTAACACTGCATCAGTAGTAGAGCGATCCCTTGTAAATCAGAATTGTTTGTCATTAAGCAAGTTAAAAGCAAACAACAAAATTTCTTTCACATGAAACCAATAAAAAAATTGAGATTTATGACCCACTCAAAAAGGGTCTTAGGTTTAGATTAAATAACATACCGAGAACACGTTTCGAGCGCTTTGCATAAATTTGTGTTTTGAAATTGGGTACGGGCACTCGTCGCTTATAATGTGAAATTATCTGAAGTTAATCAGTCTAGCTGTATCCAATTCTGTAAAATAAAGTTATATTTATTTGATTAAACTTAATGTGATAATTTATTTTATTTTTATTTTGGTTGTTTACACGCACAAAACACATTACAACCTAATATAAAAATAAGAACTTAAAGATTACAGTTTTGATTGAAGTCTTTGATGGTTTTTATCAATTCCGATAGGACCAAGTACCAGGTAGGAATAGGTAGGTACACAATTTTTGTGGTCTGGTCTGTTGTAATTATTCGTCCATATCTTTGTTAGCACAAGGTAGGATCAGCGACCTCCGGCCTTTTGAACCCAGAAATATAAAATATCACAAAAAATTAAATTTGAGTCAGCGACTTCAATCGCGAGGTGAGTACATTCATGTCTTCTGAACCGAAAAGATACAGCCCGGCAAGGCAGAACCCAGGTATCATAGAACAATTGAGAAAACTATTCTTTATTTTATCTGATTCGAACAGACTCTGGTAGTGCAACCGTCACCTCAGAGTTCAACTTCAGGGCACACAGAGGAGGATTACTTTTATTAATCTCCTCCTCTGCTATTAATATGTGCATTTTGCACCTTTTAGCTCTGTCTGAACTGCTGCCAGTATTCCAGTATTGCAATATTGAATCAACCCTGAATTTAATTAATAAAATAGATAAATAATGCTGGACAGTTCACACAACATTATCTAGCCCCAAGCTAAGCAGAGCTTGTGTTATGGGTACTAGATAACAAATATACTTAATACAATACATTACATAGATAGATATTTTTACTATACATAGAAAATACCCAGAACACCCTGAACATATATCTGCAAATCGCACAAATATTTGTTCTGAGGTGGCAATCGAACCCGCAACCTCCTGCGACGCAGGCGAACTTGCACCCGACGCTGGACACAGAGTTTGTCATGGCAATTATGATATGCATGATGCATTTTAGGACTTCATTATGCAGAAACCAAGAAGTTCGCTAATAAACCTGTCTGATCATGTTCGCCCCAGCATGATGGCCCTAGATCAGGGGTTCCCAAAGTGGGCGATAACGCCCTCTTGTGGGCGCTGCAGGCCTAAAGGGGGGTGGTAAAAGACCCAGAAAAAAACCCGGGGCGTCAAATCAGACACACTTTTGCATTTTAATAGTTATTAGTATACTTAAATAGGTAATTTTCGTAGACAATCATCCGCAGCAATCATGTTTTAACAAGTTTTTGTTAAATAACCCGATTTGTGCATGTTCAATCTCCGCTAATATAGCTCACAATAATTAATTTTATAGTGGTTTTTAAGTAGGTGAAAAAATGGGGGTGCTAATAAATAATTATGGGGGCGCTAAAAATAATTTATTCTCAAAGTGGGTACTTAGTAGACAAAAACCTCTGCCCTAGATCATTGTTGTTGTTGTGTAAAAGTAGACACAAGTTAAATTTATGATTTAGGAAATGCCTTAAATAAGTAGGTAAGTTTAAATTATTTTATACCTTCTCTTGCATGCAAATCAACACAATGTCTGTTCGAATTAGCGTATCGCCGGTCAGTTTCCTTATTTGTCAATTTTGCTGATTCAACAGTTTACCTTCTGGTAATTTTCACTAGGTTGACAATTTCGCTAGTGGGTCATTTTCCTAAACCTTTAGTTTACTCCTTCGCCAGTTTTACTAGGCTTCAGTTTCGTAAATTTGCTAGTTTCCGTATGTGCTAATTTAATTATTCGTCAGTTTGGCCAAATGGTCATTTTCCCTAGATAATCAGTTTCTATATTCGCCAGTTTCACTAGTTGCCAGGGTCTTATAGTCATAATAACGCTCATTAACGCTATCAAAATAAAAACATGTTTTATTTTATAGTACTATTATAGTTTTATTTACATAATGAATTGATGTGGAAATACGCACCTTTTATTTATTACATAGGAAAAATAAAAAAATACTAATTTAGACCTGTTAAGTTCTCGTTTTGTAAAGGACTTCGTAACATCTAATATTTGTCCCAAGCAGAAAAGGTTGCCCACGACTGCTTCTTTGTTTACCGTATTACTAATCCTAAAAAAACAGACTATAGTAAGGGCATTTATTTGTGGTTAGATCACAAATGTTTGTTCCTGAGTTATGGGTGTTTTCTATGTTTGTGATTGTGCATCTATTATAAACATCGTCATCGTCATCTGGTACCCACAACACAAGCCTTATTGAGCTTACCGTGGGACTAGGTTGATTTGAGTAAAGATTGTCCTATAATATTTAATATTTATTTATTATTCCATCAGCTTTAGTGTAAAATAAGACATGACTATGTTTTTTTTACAAAGAATACAGCAATATGGTTTAAAAATATTAAACTTACATTTCGTGACTTTTAGCTGAGTACAGTACAAAATATGTCTTGTATCGCCTTAAGATCGCCTTAAAAACAGCTGGGTTCCTAGTTTACTACGAAACTCCAAAATTAGCAAATCATAAACATGACGAGATGGGAAAACTGACAAACTAAACTATCAGATGAACAAGGAAAGTAACGCATTAGGAAAATTACGAAATAGCAAAACTGACAACTTAAGATAATTGAGGAATAAAGAAGTTTGCGAGTCAAGAAACTGCCTTAATAGAGGCTCTGACAATTTAGTGAAACTGGCAAAAAAGGAAATTGGCGAATTAAGAAACAGTCTAATCATTAAACTGTTGAATCAGCAAAATTTACGAATAAGGAAACTGACCGGCGATACGGTAATTCGTCTGTTCGCTTAGATCTTTTAAACTACTAAACGGATATAATGCAGTTTCAGTAATAAATAGAGTGATTAAAGAGCAAGGTTTATATGTATACTAGAGACTCGCCCCGACTTCGTACGGGCAGTAACGTCACATTTTTTTCCGTACAAATTCGGGGGGCGGGTTGCTAGTTTCAAAACACAAAAGAATGTCAAAATTAAAAAGAAAATTGGCTGTACTTATATTTTATCTTTCACCAGTAGTAAGCCTTGGGCGGAATCAAGTTGTTAGCACATACGTAACCTTCTTAAAAATCCAGTACCGCGGGTGGAATCTGGTTGAAAAATAATCACTTATGCAACATCCTTATAAATCCAGTAACACGCGAGCGAGTAGTTGTTAGACTAGCACATTATGATATCTAGGTACTTATAAATTCGTATTTTTGCCATCTAGGATAAAACAAAAAAAACATTCCATGATACAGAACCCTCTATGCGAAGGTCAGATTTGCACGGGGCTCTATTCAAAACGTACCTACCTACCTAGTACTTGCATACATTTTTCCGTCTACCAACTAGGAAAAATAGTTAATTTATTATTTTTCGAAGGTACGGAACCATTTGTGTGAGAACCCACAACTCGTCCCGACGGTCGGCCACAGTCGGGCGCGAATCTGTGCCTACCTCGCCATAGAGTGTTCCGTTCGTTTCATTCATTCCGTGTCATCACCACCCACCGTGAAACAGACCTTAGCCTAATGCAGACAAAGCGAGTTGGACGCGGATTAGCGCATCGGGCGATCGCGTTTTGACTACTTTGCAAGTCAAATTAAATATAGTTTCTTTCATTTTTGCTAGTAGTGTACTATTTCAACATGTTTGAAAATTTATGCAGTTTCCTATGTGATAATAATCTTTCTGCGATAGTGTTTAAAAAGCTACAAAACATCAAAACTGTGAATGGTGTATTTTGCGCTGTTTGCAATGGAGGTTACAGTATTCAACGATTTATAGCCAGGTATTTACTGAATATTATTTATTAAAAAAAAATACAGCTCATAAAGGTAAAGTGTATTCACGTTTTTCATAAACAGTTCCATAAAATAGTACATAGTTTTTACGCAATATTTTTGTTTGTTTACGTTTCATGCGACGATGTCCAAACAAAAAAACGTAACCTGATAGCGGAAGTTTATGATATTATTTCTTTGTTTTATTGTATGAGAAGGCAAAATTGTTAATTATTCGTTGATTACATACAATATTTACGGTCTGAAATCATACAGAAGAAACATACTTTTCAGTTCTATTCTGAAACAATAAATAAATTATTCCCAAGTGAACAAAAAAATTACAAATCAAGTTTCTTTACGTGATTTACTTACATTTACTATATGTTATTCGTACAAAAATTTATGTTTTTTAAAGCCTTATATGTAGTCATTTAGTGGCCAGTTTTAAAATTTTATTACACCCGCTTAATTTCAAATAAAAACCATAAACCCGCATAACCATAACGCGCTATTTGCGGTTGGTAATTTATGCACACGCGCATCGCTTTAGGGGAAGGACCGCGGCCAGCTGCAGCGCCTGAGTGGCTAAAACGTTTCAGTTCTACCTTTATAATGCGAACTGCTAAGGAGTGGAATACACTACCGTCGTCTGTCTTTCCCGAAAACTATAATCTGGGTCTCTTCAAGGCTAGAGTGAATAAGGCCTTCTGGACCTTTGTGGCCCATCTTCGGCCACATCGTCATTTACCAACAGGTGAGATCGTGGTCAAACAGAGGACTATTAATGTTTAAAAAAAAAACGGTAAACCTGTCGAATTTGCCGAATACCGAGTATAAAACGAATATTCGGCCCATCCCTAATTATTATGATAGTAGTTTTAATTTTGCCACAAAGAGCTACCGAATTGGTTAAAGTGATTCATATTTGAATGGTGGGTGAATGTTGGTTTAATTTAAACATGAATAAAGCTATCTATAACCATCATTTTCTTTTATATAAATAATTTAAAGCTTTTTCGAAATTATCCGTATTATCCGAATTATCCGGATATCCGAATACTAAAGTTCACTAGTATCCGTATTATCCGGATAGTAAAAGTTTACGGATAATGCAAGCCCTAGATGAGACCCCGTGGTCTAGGTATAGTAAACTGCACCAATTATCGTACGGGCGGGACAATATCAAGGTAAGAACCTCCCGAGAGCTTATTTGAGTCAGAAAAACAATTGCCAGAATTACATCTCTCATTCAAACCACCAGCAATTTGTTGAGAACTCACCCCTACTCCCTGCTTAGGTAGATACTGGCCTTATATATATACAGGATCGCTGCAGATAAAATAAAACACATTGCAAGAACTTTCAAAATCGAATTAAAAAATTAAGTTTTATTAATTTTTTCATCATTTGTCTTCACAAGAGTTGTAGACTAGAGAATTAACATTTCAACCGAGTTGCTTACACGCCGAATATGGTTTAGTAGCAAAGCTATCGTTATAATAAAAATACGCCGTAACATCGGGGCCTCCGCTTCCTTCACCGTTTAACAATAAAAACAGAAATAATTAACACTACTAAATTATCATTAAATACAGTATACATAGGCCTAGAAGCAGTAGAATAACATACCGTTTTCTTGAAGTCAGCTCAGTAGGTCTACCATGAGTTTACACAATCTATACTCGCAAGCGACTGTAGTTACATGGTATGAAAACTTATACAGCGCCTCTAGCGGATACTTGGGGTACTAAAATGCTTAGTATGAGTCGGTCACGTATTGTAAACTACATTGCAACAACTATAGCTTGCCCTTCTCATTTCCAGAGAATATGGTACCATGAGTTACAAATTTGACAGATGTCATAGTAACGTACTACAGTAGTATAGTAAGACTATTTAATTATGAAAACTCATGGTAGACCTACAGCACAGAATAAATATGTACTATTGGGTAAAGAGTGAAGCACACAAAAAGACACACACGTACTTTTAGTTATAGTTTTTATATGGTTCAAATGTTTATTTTAGTGCACTGCATTGTTTTTGTGTATGATGGTTTTATTATCTAGTTCTTAGTGCACTGTCTTTAATTTGTTTTGAATGTACGCGTGTGATTGGACATACAAATAAACGTTTATCTATCTATCTAAAAAGGGCCCATCAAGTGTGTCCAACCAACCAACAAATGCTTTGTGTATTTAACAGACTTCACAAAAAAGAGGTATTCGCCTCCAGTTTAGAGCCTTGTACTTTTAAAACTGAAATATGCAGTTCCAATTAAGTTTTATATTCCATTTTATTTTTTATTTCCACACACTTCCCCTAATACTACACCAGATTACACTTAATCAACCGTTATAATCTATGTTGAGCCCATTTATTACATATATGGCGGATCATGTATAGATATTCTACTGCTTGTAGAGATATATCTTTACTGTGTCATTCCAACCTGTACAATGGCAACATCTTCAATATCTCCGATCATTTCATGACTATGGAATGGAAATTCAACAATACGTTTGTAGGTACCAGGATTCGAGAGTATTGGATCTACCTAACTAGTAAACATGAAATGACAACAGTAAGGCCCTTCTCCCATTACGATACGCACGGGTGATTCAAGTATCTTGAAGGTATCCTGCAAGTCTCGGAGACTAGTCGTCGCCAAGTATCTCCCATACATTTGAATGCAGGCTCGTCGCCAGTATCCGAGACTTGCAGGATACTTGAATTGCCTGTGCGTATCGTAATGGGAGCTAGCTGTCTCTGTGGGATACTTTGCAGCCACGCAGAAGATGAGACAAGAAAATTATACTTTAATGTTCAACAAAATTAACCTTTTTGTACATATGTTAACAAAATACTAATGTTATGCTTATATTTTTGGAGTTTACTCTTTAAGAATCGATTTTCATCAAGTCCCACGGTAGGTACGCAAATAGATGGGGAGAAAAATCGAGCGTTAACAAAAAGTGAAGTTCGTTATGTTTTCCCTTATACTGAACGGGACTGGAGTAAATTCCTGTCGCGCGTCGGATCTGACATACACATTTCATATTTCATATCTCGTCTTTAGCGTGGTTGCAAACTTTGAATCCCTTCTTAGAGAGTAGCGTTCTGTAGTGTGAAGATAGGGGCAGATGCATTGCTCAGTGTCAATTTTAAGACTATTGAATATTTTACGAGCGCTTGTGTGAGGTGCTTGCAGCTAATTTCACACTGTCAATGATATCATCATGTACTGTAATTAGGAGAATACATTTAACGAAGATATTCTAAAACAGTCCGACATTGGACATGCCCGTTTATTTTGCCATATCTAATAAACCAACAAAAATTTAAATAACCATTCTTGAGACTAAAATAAAATTAAAATCTAAAATATCTATCACAACTTGAACTTTGAAGAAATTTTGAATAGAGGCGAATAGAATGATGTAAATACTGATAAGCAAGTTTCATAGGGCCTCTCACCAAATCCTGTCGGACCGTTAGCTTGGTTTCTCCGTACCTACACATTGTCGAACTTTCTAGCTGAATTACGCTTCAACACTCATTTTTTTTCAGGTTAATTGTTTAAGAGATACGAATCTTTCGATATGAAACAATGAACCAGAAAAAAACAGAGTTATTTGCCGAAAACTCCAATCTGAATACGGTGGAACATTAAAATAGACAAAACAAAATGGCGTTAAGTGCAAAAACAATGGCATTTCACAATTAAATAAAGTACCTGAATTTGAACCGTGTCGACCGGTAATAAAGTAAACTATGATACTACGTGTCGACTGGTAAAGAAATAAACTATGATACGTGTCTATTGGTATCAACGTAAACTTTTATCAAAGCCACTTTGTCAGCACTACTTTGTTTAGGCGAAATTTATTTAATAGGCTTTACCTACAGCTTTTTGAACAGTACGTTTTCATACACTATCTGTCTGTCATTATGACTGACCGCTATCCGCCACGTAACAGAATTTGGTGAGACAGGCCCTATAGTCAATACAAAAGCGGGAATTGTATTATATTTAAAAGTATAAACTAGGGAACCTATATGTACATACCAAAAGTACAAAACCTTTTAAAAGAATCTATGTACTCAGCTAGCATTATATTTCACAAAATACATCACAAATGACCGCACCCAGAGTCCCAAATTAACTTAATGCTTCATTAAATTGTTCATGAAAGTGACATGCAAATCCATTACTATAGAACAAACTAATGCACATTAAATTAGAGGACGCCTCTGAGTATCGACAATAGACTTTTAACAAAAGAAGTCTTAATTCGAAATAGAATAATAAATAACAAAATCTTACATAATAGTATTAATATTAAAATGCTAGACAGAAAACTAAGCGAACTAGAGTGGGTATATTGACAAAACGAGAAAATTGTTGTAATATGTTTAAGTGAAGTAAATTACATTTTCCCTTCAAAATTGCATTATCATAAATTCTTTAACAACTTCGAACGTACGATACTCGCCAGCTATCTTTACGTGTCTGAATATAGTCACGAATGCGTTGCAGCAAATTTCACACCAGCATGGATAGTTGGCGAGTAAATTATATGATATTCAGCTACAATTTCCAGTCAAATTTTTAGAAATTTTTACTATAACATGCTGATTTTTTAATATAACAACGCGTATAACTTTACAATACGGATAAAGGCAGTACAAGTGTAAGGCCGATAAATAAGTATACATCGTAATAATTTGACAATTTGGCGGCCGAATTAACGATCAAATCCATTTGGATCACGTTGAAGTTTCTTCAAAGACCCGGTATCGATCAAAGCAGACAGATTTATTCAAACAACTTAATCACATAAACCCACATTTCCTCAGCTCGTCATTAGCAATTAAATTCGTTAATGTTACCCACACTTATACCCGTTTGCACTAAACATAAGTTAGGCTTGTACTAGTTAAGATACACCTAAGCCTAAGGTCAGCCTAGCCTCAGTGGACTAAGGAATGGCTTAGGGTTAGTGCAAATTTTTCGTTAGGAGTAGTCTAAACAAGTTAGGCAAGAACTTAGCCGATTCTTATGATTAGTGCAAACGGGTGTTAGACTCTGTTTCGCTTTAGTAAATACCGGCCTTTTCTAGGTATCCAAAATTACCGATATCCGCAGTATTGATAAAATTCGACGTCATCCAAATAGTTTTCAACACTCATAGTCATAACACGAACTCTAATGATATCAACGTTTTATATAATTTAACTACGATTGCTGAATTTTTAATAAACCACGATACCAAATATACCATAAAAAAACCTGGATAATCAGTATTAGATATATTCAATCTACGCCAAAAAAGGAACCGAATATCAATTTCCAGGAATATCCATAAAAAATGGGAAACAATTGGTCAAAACTATATATAGTGCATGCGCCATAGATTAATACCAAGTTATTTTTACACTGCTCTGTCACACGATTGTCAGAGCTGTGCGAAACCTAGGAAGATGGTACATTCATGTGCGTAACTCAAGCACGAATATTATGTCCAAAAGTTTATTCGGATTTTGTCAAGAAACCAAATGTAACTTTTTTAATTCCATTCGAAAAAAACACAGATTGAATTTTTACCGAATACTTAAGATCTAGTGTTTTTTTTATGGTATATTTGGAATAGTGATGTATAAGGGGCTGACCAGACAGAAGAACGGAACCGACCAAATAGTTTCGCCAACTTTACATTAACATTATGACGTTATTAAAAGGTCTGTGCTATGAACCCTTATCTACTAACAATAAAGTTTAATTTGCATTACATAGACACTATTCCTAAGGAGCGAATGCTGGGATCGACCATAGCAGAAATGAGTGGAGCCTTAGAGAGTAAAATAAGCCATTAGCGACATAGCTTGTGAAGATGTCATGTTGATACTATTGATTGTTTTTTTCATACATCTCCACTTTAGCGGGTACCGGCCCTTAGATAATGATAACAATGAATCACGGTGCTTCTTTTAAAAGAGTTTTAAATTATAAAACTACCCTCCTCTACGATATCTACGAAACCCTGTAAATTCCCTTTTAACCTGGAATCGCGTGGAATCAGTCTAGCCGCCGTATATAATCATTCTAGAAGTGATCTAGAATTTGTGTATACATCGTCTAGAATCAGCCTAGACGTTATCTAGAACTAGTGCGTGACTAGTCTATGACTAGTGTAGAGTCAGTCTAGACGTCTAGTGTCGAAATCGTGTAGAACAGTTTAGAAATCTGTCGTCTAGAATCAGTCTAGAAGTCGTCTATAATCAGTATAAACGTCATCTAGAATAAGTGCAAACGTCGTATAGCATCAGTCTAGACGTCGACTATCTTCAATGTAGACGTCGTCTAGAATCAGTGTAGACGTCATCTATAATCAGAGTAGAATTAGTGTAGACGTCATCTATGTATAATTAGTTTAGAATTAGTGTAGACGTCGTGTAGAACAGTTTAAAAGTCGTCATCTAGAATTAGAATAAACGTCGTCTATCATCAGTCTAGACGTCGTCTAGAATCAGTGTAAGCGTCGTCTATCATCAGTGTAGACGTCGTCTATAATCAGTCTAAACGTCATCTAGAATAAGTATAGACGTGGTCTAGAATCAGTATAGACGTCGATTAGAATCAAGACGTCGTCAATAATCAGTCTAGACTAGAATGGAAACAAACATCACATCACATCACGAGAGAAATGATGACCAATGACCAATAGAAGCTTGGTTACTCAAGAGGGCGGCGATTAATATCCACAAGACTATACCATTAACATACAATAATCCCCCTCGCTACCGACTCGTGTTAAAAGAAGCATCGTGTTCATCTTTATGTATAAAAGCTATTAGTTCTTAGACTGTGCGGAAGAGAATGAGCGTGAGAGATGAATAACATTATCCAAGATGGCGTACAACGACCGAGGGAGTGTGGCGCACGCAACTCGCCACAATACACAAACCATTTGAAAATACCTAAAGGCGGCCCACCAACGATTCCCAGCCTATCGATAGCCTGGCAGACCCTCTAGTCCAGCTGATTACTGCCAACTCCCATATACTTAGACCGGCTGATAACTGCCAACCAACTATCCATAGCAAAGCTCGTTACTGCCTACCCCCCTATCCAGATGGTTACTGGCAATACCTCTATCCATAGCTTAGCTGATTACTGCCAGTCCCTCTATCCGTAGTCCAACTGATTACTGCCAACACTTCTACTCATAGTCCAACTCGTTACTGCCTACCCTTATGTTAAAGAACTCCCTTTTCCGCATTCGAACTCTATGGGTGGTCCATTATGCGTGTGCCTACCCCCCTATCCATAGTCCAGCTGGTACCGCCAATATCTCTATCAATAGCCTAGCTGTTACTGCCAGTCCCTCTATCCATAGTCCAGCTGATTACTGCCAACATCTTATCTACAGCCCGGCTCATTGCTCCCAACCCCTATACATAGCCCAGCTCGTTATTGCCTACACCCCTATCCATAGCCTAGCTGATTACTACCAGTCCCTCTATCCATAGTCTAGCTGGTTACTGCCAACCCACTGTCCATAGTCAAGACTGGTTACTGCCAGCCCACTATCCGTAGTCCAGCTGGTTACTCCCAAACAACTATCCATAGTCCAGCTGTTTACTGTCAATCCCATCTATAGACCAGCTGGTTACTCCCAACCAACTATCCATAGTCCAGCTGATTACTGTCAACCCCTATCTATAGTCCAGCTGATTACTGTCAACCCCTATCCATAGTCCAGCTGATTACTGCCAACCCCCTATCCATAGTCGAGCTAATTACTGCCAACCCCCCACTCGATAGCCCGGCTGGTTACAGTCCAGCGCGGCTAGTTGCCCTCGATGGCTTTGGCCACGAACTCGATGAACCGCTTGCCGTACTGCTCGGGGTCACATGTCGAGATTCCGTCCACGTTACTGCCGTATTTTACAGTCTTCGCTGCTTTCGCCGCCTGAAGACCGAAATGATGATTTAAATACAATAAATGAATGGCTTCTGATCCTAAGGATCACCTCACACCGAGACGCGATGCGACGATGAGCGCACTTTTTAAGATAGCGATTTGAAGTTGCATTATCTAAAGCTAACTAAAGGTATCGCCATCCTTTTCTTTTATAAATAAAAAGCAAAGGACCGGGTTTCTATTTTTAGCTTTAACTTTAGAGAATACAATCTCAAATCCCTACCAATATACTACTGCTGTTTACTAAAAATAAAAATAAATAAAATAAATAATAAATAAAAAGGTACAAATTTGAAAATGACGTATTCAAAATACGCCGCAAAGATGCGCTTAGTGGCGTTGCGATGCATGTGTTGCGCAGCGCGGGTTCTCGTGCATCTTCATGCCTCGTCGCGGCAGTAGTAGTAGAGCTTTTTTGTGAAAGTGTTCGTCCGGGGAAGTACTACCACCATACCTATTTCTGCCGCAAAGCAGTAGTGCTCGCATTGCTGTGTTCCGGTTTGAAGGGTAAGGGTGCCGGTGAAATTACAGGCACATGAGACTTTTCATCTTTATGTCTCAGGGTGGCGGGCGCTGTGCAATGCCACCATAGGGTGCGTCCTAGGTGGCCACCCATAGGCACTGGTTAGGCACTGTTCATAGGCAGAGGTTACCGCTTAAAATCAGGTGGGCCAACTGCTTGTTCCGTCATTCAAAAGTATAAAAAAAAAGTGAACTGGCCCTTAGACTAAGGTTCAAATGTACAACAATGGATTTTTCCACTAGTAAAAAATCATCATCAGTCAGTAGAGGTCCACTGCTGGACATAGGCTTTAGTGCCACAACGAATGGTCTTGAGCTTCCATACACAGACTTCCTGCTTCTTTTAAAATACAGTCGGTCCATTCTCCTATACGGTGTAATCCGTTTGAGCGAGTGGCGACCACAGAACTAAAAGGTTCTGGGTTAGCTCTTTTACTATATATAACGGCCATATATAGTAAATCTATGTGCACAATCATAGTGGTTCGCCCCGAACTGAGACCTCGCGAATACACGCGATGTAGGTTAGGTACCTAGTTTGTTTATACTTTTCACTAGAAACGGGACACTTACCATGATTATTGAGTTTTGAATGTTCCCGATATTTCGGCACAGTTGCATGCGCCACGATCACGGGAGAACTAACTAAAAAGTCTTTGCGAGTAGATGTTATTGGCAGATATATCGATCTACCCTCTCTCACAATCAAAACTCAAAAATCATTGTAAATATCCCCTTTCTAGTGAAAAGTATGTCCCAATACTATCGGCACAAATCAAATTCCAAAAAATAAATTTTTCTTACCTGCTTTTTAACTCCATAATGTGTCAGTACATCGATTAGAGCGACAAAATATATTTCTTTCCTTGGAGCACCTGCAAACGAAACATGAGATATTTAACCTACATCTTGGATAATCTGTACAGGTTCTTGGTCTGTCTTCAATATCCCAGGTTTCTGCCGCAAAGCAGTAGTGCTCGCATTGCTGCGTTCCGGTTTGAAGGGTGTGGGAGCCGGTGAAGTTACAGGCACATGAGACTTCATCTTTATGTCACAGGGGGCACGTAGTGCAATGTCACGTAGGGCGCGTCCTAGGTGGATAAGGAGCAATTGCATTGGTGATGGACTGAGGTTACCGCTTAACATCAGGTAATTTCAGCTCAATCGGTTCGGAGGAAACGGTTCTTACCAACAGGTGAGATCGTGGTCAAACAAAGGTCTATCAATGTTAAAAAAAAAAAAAAAAAAAAAAAACGGTTCAAAATTCAGTTGCAAGATTTGTCCCATTGATCAAAATGAGCCCAAACACGGCCAGTCTACTATTATCCACCGAGGAGTTCCGTTTTCCACCTTCAGTCTCCATCATCAGATCAGCTCTCAGTCACCATAATGCACTAGTTCTATGTTTGTAGTAGTTAGTACTATGTTAGTAGTAGAGCTTTTTTGTGAAATAGTTCGTACGGGGAAGTTCTACCACCATAGCGATTTTACCAGTTATTTTATTTTTGAAAATACAGAAACATGAGACTTTTCATCTTCGTCTCAGGGTGGCGGGCGCAGTGCAATGCCACATAGGGTGCGTCTTAGGTGGACGTGACCTATGTGGTAATGCACTGTTCATTGGTAGAGGGTACCGCTTAACATCAGGTGGGCCATCTGCTTGATCTGTCATACCAAGTTGAAGTACTGTCTTCGGAACTTGAAATGTATGCAAAACTTCAGCTCAATCGGATGTCAAGAAGTGGTTCTATTTGAGATTGCAAGATTTGACCTGAATATACGTACTACAAACATTGCAAGTTGAATAAAAGCTTGTAATATAGAAGGATGATGCTTAGCCTCACCATCTTGACTGGGTATGGCGTATATATCTAGCTCGGGTATGATCCCCTCGTACCGGAGGGACGACTGACGCGCGAAGCCGCGCGGACTGTCCGGTGGCGTGTTGTAGCCCCATCTATAACAACGTTTGATCATCACTTAATGAGAAGGATTGTTTGATATGTATAGGACCGAGATCCTTTTTAAAGCTACTACCTTTGCTATGGTCACAGGTAAAATAATACTATACTAGTACTATGGTTAAACCCAAATGATTACCATATTCTATTCTGTGGCGCACTCTGCATCGTCAATGTTTATGACAAACCAAAAAAATAGTATCTTCTGTCCTTCCTCATGATATAATACACCAAAACTTGCTCACAGACAGAGTTACTTTCGAAGTATATGCTAGTGTGATTAAGGTGGGGTATGCGGCATATCCCACCTTAATCACACTAAATACGGCATACCGTATGCCGCATTATTTGATTACTAAATCAAGTACAATATTCAAATCAAAAATATGCATCAACACTCTGTACCAGAAACACGATAGGATTTTCTGACAATCAAACAATCTTAGAATAGAATTAGAATAGAATTTCCTCGAAAGAAAAAAAACCCAAAGTTACGTCTATTTTTTGCCTAGATTCGATTGTTTATTAAAATGGTGCATATTATTGGGTAATAGATTCTTCGATCACGTAGTTCTGTGATCGCAGAATAAATTAGATAAATAAAACCAATACAACAAAGCCGAGGGCTTACTGTAAGGGTTTTGTAAAACTATCTATAGTTTACGAAATATTCCATAAAAAACACTTTTTCGAGCGGCGACTTTGACTTTGCTTTTTAGGGTTCCGTAATTTTTGGTTATAGATTCCTCATGCCTGTCTGTCTTTTTTTTTTTTTTTTTATACTACTTTGATGACGGAACATGCAAGAGGCCCACCTGATGTTAAGCGGTAACCTCTGCCTATGAACAGTGCATTACCTCATAGGTCACGTCCACGAAGGACGCACCCTATGTGGCGTTGCACTGCGCCCGCCACCCTGAGACATAAAGATGAAAAAGTCTCATGTGCCTGTAATTTCACCGGCACCCGTACCCTTCAAACCGGAACACAGCAATGCGAGCACAACTGCTTTGCGGCAGAAATAGGTATGGTGGTAGTACTTCCCCGGACGAACTCTTTCACAAAAAAGCTCTACTACTACTAAAACTACTACTGTCTGTCTGTCCGTGTATGTCACAGCCACTTTTTTCCGAAACTATAAGAGCTAAGCTGTTGAAACTTGGTAAGTAGATGTATTCTGTGAACCGCATTAAGAATTTCACAAAAAAACAGAAAAAAACAGTAAATTTTTGGGGTGCCCCATACTGAAACTAAAAAAAAAAAAACAAACCTATACGTGTGGGGTATCTATGGATAGGTCTTTAAAAATTATATTGAGGTTTCTAATATCATTTTTTTCTAAACTGAATAGTTTGCGCGAGAGACACTTCCAAAGTGGTAAAAAGTGTCCCCCCCCCATAACTTTTAAAATAAGAGAATGTTAAAACTAAAAAAAAAATATGATGTACATTACCATGTAAACTTCCAACGAAAATTGGTTTGAACGAGATCTAGTAAGTAGTTTTTTTTAATACGTCATAAATCGTAATCCACCCAAGAACTTTTATATTATGTTACTTGCTGCTACGGAACCCTTCATGGGCGAGTCCGACTCGCACTTGGCCGCTTTTTTTGTATGAAGTTTTCGGTCTGCGGTTGGCGCAGTCTTAAGCTGTGTGAAGTCGGTATCGGCCGAGCTGGAGTCTGCCTCGGCCTCGCCGCGCCCAGCAGCAGGGAGTACTTTATACTTTATTTATTTAAAAAACACACACATCATACATATTACACATTCAAAAAAATTACAAGGACAAAATAAATTCTGATATGTACAACAATAATGGTGTTCTATAACATTTACCACAAACATTGTACACGGGAAAATAAAATAACAGTAAGAAACACTAAATTAAAATAAGAACTAAAAACTAAAACTAAGTACTCCATTAGGTGCAGTTTATTTGAATCACCTGTCCAGTGGTATCGGTCTCAGCCGCGGCGGACTCTGCCTCGGCGTCGCGCTTGTCGAGACGCCTCTGCCTCGGCCTCGCCTCGCCCGCTTTCATAGACGCCCATCAGCAGGGAGTAGTCCATTAGGTGCAGTTCATGTGAATCACCTGTCTCCGTGGTGTCGGTTGTCGGTGTCGCTGTCGGAGTCGGTCTCGGCCGAGGCGGAGTCGGCCTCGGCGTCGCGCTGCCTCGCCGCCTCTGCCTCGGCCTCGCCGCGCCCGCACTCATGGACGCCCAGCAGCAGAGAGTAGTCCATTAAGTGCAGTTTCGTTAGGAACTGGAAAAATAAGGTGTCAATGAGTGACCACACTAAGTTCATGATTTACTTATTGGTTGTACTTGACGTGTTTGACTAGCGCAGTAGGTCAAGCTGTCAATACAAAACTCTACATCAGCGTCAACGTTTCAAGCAGCTTTTCCTTAGCGGCATCACCAAGCCCTCGTATTTTATTGTGGGCTGTTCCTTCTACAATTATTTGTTGGACGCATTTGTCTGGCGTAGTCTGTTTGGTCAATAAGCTGTCAATACTAACCTCCACATCAGCTGTAAACGTAGTAGTATTGATAGAAATCAATAAGCTGCCAATACTAACCTCCACATCAGCTGTCAACATTTCAAGCAGCTTTTCCTTAGCGGCATCACCAAAAAAAAAACACAGTAGCCACAAATAAAAGAAGAAGCCCCCGTATTTTAGTATAGGCTGTTCCTTCTACAATTATTTGTTAGACGCATTTGTCTGGCGTAGTCTATCAGATCAATAAGCTGTCAATACTTACCTCCACATCAGCTGTCAATGTTTCAAGCAGCTTTTCCTTAGCGGCATCACCAAGCCCTCGTATTTTAGTGTGGGCTGTTCCTTCTACAATTATTTGTTAGACGCATTTGCATTTGTCTGGCGTAGTCTATTAGATCAATAAGCTGTCAATACTTACCTCCACATCAGCTGTCAACAATTCAAGCAGCTTTTCCTTAGCGGCATCCCAAGCCCTCGTATTTTATTGTGGGCTGTTCCTTCTACAACTATTTGTTGGACGCATTTGTCTGGCGTAGTCTGTTCGATCAATAAGCTGTCAATACTAACCTCCACATCAGCTGTCAATGTTTCAAGCAGCTTTTCCTTAGGGGTATCACCAAGCAGCCCTCGTATTTTAGTGTGGGCTGTTCCTTCTACAATTATTTGTTGGACGCATTTGTCTGGCGTAGTCTGTTCGATCAATAAGCTGTCAATACTTACCTCCACATCAGCTGTCAACAATTCAAGCAGCTTTTCCTTAGCGGCATCCCAAGCCCTCGTATTTTATTGTGGGCTGTTCCTTCTACAACTATTTGTTGGACGCATTTGTCTGGCGTAGTCTGTTCGATCAATAAGCTGTCAATACTAACCTCCACATCAGCTGTCAATGTTTCAAGCAGCTTTTCCTTAGGGGTATCACCAAGCAGCCCTCGTATTTTAGTGTGGGCTGTTCCTTCTACAATTATTTGTTGGACGCATTTGTCTGGCGTAGTCTGTTCGATCAATAAGCTGTCAATACTAACCTCCACATCAGCTGTCAATGTTTCAAGCAGCTTTTCCTTAGGGGTATCACCAAGCAGCCCTCGTATTTTAGTGTGGGCTGTTCCTTCTACAATTATTTGTTGGACGCATTCGTCTGGCGTAGTTTATTAGATCAAGAAGCTGTCAATACTAACCTCCACATCAGCTGTCAATGTTTCAAGCAGCTTCTCCTTAGCGGCATCGCCGATGTCGATGCGGACGCCTTGCTTTATAAAGTCGTTGTCTTTAAGCGTGGGGAGTTCTTTCTCCAGTTCCTTCTCAGACGCTTCTCGGTCGACCGTTGAGCCTTTTAGGTCGAACTTTCTGAAAAGGGAATTCAGATTTAGAAGGGAACAGCTTAAGCTTTACTTAGGCTCTTTCTCATTTAACTCATTTTTGGCTGCGAAGCATTCTTGTCGACGTAGAAATCACACGTGTCGCGGCAATTCAAAGCTACGTTCGAGTCGATTGTTTTGTGTTGTTGACTGCGATATCTGGCAACTGGCATCAATGTTCAGAAGCACAATTATCTTATTTTTTTTAAAGGCCCATGCCTACCTCTCATACCTACAAACTATGGAATGAGCTTCCTTCTGAGGTTTTCCCGCTTGGTTACGTACGGCATCTGTCGCTTCAAGAAAAATTATCTTATATTCCTTCAGGGTAGGCAGCGCATCGACAATACCCCCGGTGTTGCCGGTGACTAAGCGACGGTGACCACTTTACATCAGGTGGGCCGTATGCTAGTTTGCCTCATCATCATCCACAGCCTGACTTCACCCACTGCTGAGTATAGGCCTCGCTTTGCCTGTGCCATTAATCACAGTCACGTGCCTGTCTCATCCAGGTTAGCCGCGGCACATCTGATATCGTCTACCTATCTCGCTGCTGGACGACCAACGTTTCTGAACCCAGTTCTTGGGCGCCATTCAGTTAGAGCCTTACTCCACTATCGTCACCACGTCTTGCCAGGTGTCCTGCCCAATTCCATTTTAGTTCCGTTATACCACTCCCAAAATCTTTGAGCTTCGTTCGACTTCATATCTCGACGTTGGGAACACGGTCTATAAGCTTGATGCCGATGCTAGTTTGCCTATTTGTTTAAAAAAAAACATTTTTGTTGGTCGAACTTTGTTGCATTCGCTAAACAACGCTATCGTTTTGTGGTTCCATGTTTGCTGAGGTATATTTAGCATTTGTTTACTACACAACTGCCAAAACCAAGAACACAGGGAACCCTATTTGTAAAAATTATAGACAATTTATTTAGTGCCACTTCTTTTGCGCCATCTGTATATCACCTGCTGTATGAGCAGAACACCACGAAGAAAACTCTTTTCGCATAGAATGTGATGTGTTTACCTGTGTATATTGAGGTGGTTGGAGAACACGTTGCGTGTTGCGACTAGGTAGTGTTCGATGCCGTCCACGGTCAATCGGTACATGCCCAGGTACTGCGGCAGGAGGGTCTTTCCGTGACGTTCTACTATGTACTGTGGAAATTTAACTTTATAAGTAACACAAAGACCTCAAAGTAAATGGACGTCAGCTGACCAAAAGAGAAACAAAACAATATACATGCAAACTGCTTAGGAGTGGAATAAACTACCGTCGTCTGTCTTTCCTGAAAACTATAATCTGGGTCTCTTCAAGGCACTCAAGGTCTCTTATAGTGAATAGGTGCCTTCTAGACTTTTGTGCTCCATCTTCGGCCACATCGTCACTTACCAACAGGTGAGATCGTGAACAAACAATATTTAAAAAAACGCAACAAAGAGAAACAATTCTGTCAAGTTTTATCCGTCCATTGCTGCTTGATTATTGAATACATTGGAAGGACTAGACTGTGAAATGGTGAGTATCGAACTCATTTGTCAATGTTCGGGATTTTTCAAAAGGTATTTTGGCGTTGATAGTGTGTGGAATGCGAAGTCCATCGGAGTTAATAGAAAAACTTTATCGCGAAAGAAAAAAAAACTGTTCCCGTTATTTCGTTAGTCTGGATTGAGGGATCCTTGCTTGAACTGGCCTGAAACTGAAACTCAGCGGATTAAGGCAATTGCAGCCCAATTCAAGCAAGGCTCTCTCGATCCACACGTACGAAATAACGTTAACGGTTTTGTTTTGCCAAAACCGAGCCTGTACCGCTAACTCGCTCCATACAAACAGTTACCTCATAATTTAGTTATTAATTAATTGAAATCAATACCATTTTGTACGCATAATCTGGAGACTAATATATAAAACTGTAGTTTTTCAGCGTAGGTTACAAGATCGTTAAAATATCTGACCTGGGGCCCAATTCTACTATTTTTTAAAGAAAAACCATTATATTACTATGCAATTACAATTCAATTACAATTTGACATTAAAAATGATATATAGTCTGCTAAATTAATGATTTTACAAATTTTTACGAAGAAACATTTTACGATTATTTCAAAATGGTAACAATTGTAATACAATTGAAAAACCATTGAAGTTAGTAGAATACCAAAAGTGTCAAAAGTGACAGGTATGAGACAATTAATTAACAAATTATATACAATTGGTTTAGTAGAATTGGCCACCAGGGGTGGGGTATGATTTGCATGGAAGCAAATAAACCTACTTAAGTACTTATATAGTTTTTGTAAGAGTAATTGCTGCATTATTCAAATTAATGTAGGTACTTAACTTTATTTACTTATGTAACTGATATATACCTTATCCGGCTTTCCTGCCGTTTTTGTTTTTTGTTGACCTTGCATGCGTACCTACCTTCTTTTTAAACGAACTGTGTACATAATGTGGATTTAAATTGGTTTCAGAATAGCATATAGTGTATAGCTTATATATAAGTAACTATAAGATAACTGTAAATCCTGGATTAATAAAATAAATAAATAAATAAATGAATATAGTTGAATGGGAAACTGACAAACCACATAGTAGTCTCTAGATTGTCTACAAAACAAAAAACACAGGAATTCAAAACCTCATTTTTTTGATGTCGGTTAAAAATGGCGGTTGATTACCCAAAATATGGGTAAACTTCGTTTGTATGGAGAAGGCTCAAGCACCCTAGCAGTACCTAGAGTTGACTACTTTGGTAGTTTTAATTGGTAGGAATGCGTATCATTACTTACCTAGCTTTCTCTACCAACAATTACTCAGTATTTGAATGATTCAGTTTCTGATATCATCTGCGTTGATGCTATAGAAAGTACGTACCCGATAAGATAATATTTAATTCCCAATGTCACACTATCGTACGTTAACATAGAAATTGATAAAATATCAATGATATCTTTTACATTATGTGGAATTTATAGAATGTTATTATCATGTTTGTTTTTGTACTAAATACATAAGACATCACCTAATTCATAATCATCAAATCATTCATTGATTTGTTACACCATGTATCCCAATAACATTCAACGTTTTTGATAAAACTTTAAGACTAAAAAAACTTTATTACAAGGCCAATAAATCAACTCTGAATCTTAAGCTCAAATCAATCTTATTCTACAGAGAACAAGACAGATTTAATATGATTTCCAAATCGTGCATATGATTTTGAACAAAGTAAATTAAGCACAATATTAATATGCATGAATATAACATTATAATTCCGAGGGATCACTGTACCAAAAACACGATAGGGCAAAATTACCTCGATAGATAAAAAACACAAATTTACATCTAACTTTTTTGGCTTGATTCGTTAGTTTCTCAATCTGGTACAGAGTATTGGTATAAATAAAATCAATACAAAACAACCGAAGGCTTACTGTTAGAATTGTGTAAAATTATCTACTATATTTTATGAGATATTCAATTAAAATGTCTTTATCGAAAGGTTTGTGGTTGGCGCAGCCTTGTCAGTAATTGTATCTTTAGAATACATATTAGTTTTCAAGAAAAACTGTTTAATTTGTTAATTCAAAGGCAAATAGGGTACCTCAGCAGCTCCAGCTAAAACCAACCTTGATACACAGAGAACAAGACATACCGGGTGGTATTGTTTGAGGAATGAGTGCATCCGTTCCACCTCCTCCGAAGTAAGTGTCTTCAGTATGAACAGCCGGTCATAGCTCTGGTAGAACTTTGCTCCGGACTTGCCAGAGGAATCGTCGGGGATTGGCTGAGATCTGCAGACAATACAGCGTATATTACATTTTTACGAGAAATTTGTAAAAGTAAGACGATTGCGTATTTTGTAACTCTGTTGCAATCAGTTTCCATAAGCACTTTATATTTATATTTTATGTAGCCCTATTTGCTATACTAACTTTATAAAAACTTGTATTTCGGCAATTAGTGCCTTTCCTTGTGTTCATGATAATTGTACAAACATAATCAGGTTTATTGAATTAATATAAGTAACTTACTTAACTTAATTTATTAATTAAGTACTTATATTAATTTATTAATTAATATAAGTAAAATAACAATAAATAAAAGTAAAAACATTAAATATCACAGTTAGTTATTACCTATCAATAGAATATAATACTAAAAAAGCGACCAAGTGCGAGTCGGACTCGCCCATGAAGGGATCCGTAGCAGCAAGTAACATAATATAAAAGTTCTTGGATGGATTACGATTTACGACGTATTAAAAAAAACTACTTACTAGATCTCGTTCAAACCAATTTTGGTTACAAGTTTACATGGTAATGTACATCCATTTTTTTTTTAGTTTTATAATTCTCTTGTTTTAGAAGTTATGGGGGGACACACACACACTTTTTACCACTTTGGAATTGACTCTCGCACAAACTATTCAGTTTAGAAAAAAATATATTAGAAACCTCAATATCATTTTTGAAGACCTACCCATAGATACCCCACACGTATGGGTTTGATGTTTTTTTTTTTAGTTTCAGTTCCAAGTATGGGAAACCCCAAAAATAAAAAACTACTTACTAGATCTCGTTCAAACCAATTTTCAGTGGAAGTTTACATGGTAATGTACATCGTATATTTTTTTTAGTTTTATCATTCTCTTATTTTAGAAGTTACGGGGGGGAAACACTTTTTACCACTTTGGAAGTGTCTCTCGCGCAAACTATTCAGTTTAGAAAAAAATTATATTAGAAACCTCAACATCATTTTTGAAGACCTATCCACACGTATTGGTATGATGAAAATATTTTTTTTGAGTTTCAGTTTTAAGTATGGGGAACCCCAAAAATAATTGGTTTTTTTTAATTTTTTTTGTAAAAATCTTAATGCTGTTCACAGAATACATCTACCTACCAAGTTTCAACAGTCAACTCTTATAGTTTCGGAAAAAAAAGGCTGTAACATACACGGACAGACAGACAGACATGACGAATCCATAAGGGTTCCTTGTCTTTGACTACGGAACCCTAAAAATGATCAGCGTAGCTCATTATTAATAACGTTAGGGGTACAAATTTAACAAATTAGGTATAACAAAAACTTTAAGAGCTACTATTACTGGGCAAAGGCCTGCTCTTATAATTATTTATTGTACACGGAAACTTGTACTAAGGCGAAAAAAATACTAAATTAGGTAATCGCAAAAACTGAAAATGTTTTTTGTTGGGATAAATATATGTCAGCAACGATAATCAGAGTTTTAAAGTAACTCTTTTCGTACGTTATTTTGGAACTTTACACATAGAATAACTTGAAAATATACAATAATGTAGATTCCATATTTACATTTGAATACGTCATATTTGTGCACCTATTTATTAGCATGCTAAACCGCGTTTCAGTGATGTGCTAATTGTGTTACAAGCTGAATATGGAGATTGACAATCTGATTCACAGTACCCTTATGTTTACTGCTAACGATAAAGAAATACATTAGTATTGAGTACGGCTCTATCTGTGACTTTATTTTCCAGTAAACAATGACGTGCGTAGGTCGGCGGCCCGAATATATAATCGAATATGTTTTCCTCACCGATAGTCATAACCGCAGGCTGTTTCACACAAAAACAACCTTCCGCGGCCTCAGAACTGAACACGAAGGTAAATAAAAGAAGTCTGCGGGGGACCCCTAATTCATAGGGCCCAGTGGGAGGCACTGGGGACCTTTTTACCCGACTGCGGCCAAGCCAAATAAGGAGGGTTATTTGATTGACCTTTTTTTTGTGTGAAGTAACGCTTTACCTTGTTCAGGATGCCTAGCTTCAAGGCTGCTGTTTTTATGTATGTCTGTATGTATGCCCGTCGCTATGTCCTTAAGATTCTTACGACATATTTGTCTTTAGATTCGTCTTTATTCCGCGAGTGTCACTAAGTACCTAAGTATATTAAAATTATAAAATAAATAGCACATTTTTTTATATAATCACTAGTGACTCGCCCCGGCTTCGCACCGGTGATTTTTTTCGAGCAAAACTTATAAAGGAAGGTAACACAATAAATTACTTAAAAAGTAATTGTATTGGTGGGCATGTGTTGAGGTGTCGCACGCAGCATTGTCTTGTCTAAGGGCAGTCCACCCTAGCGGCTATCATTGCCAGCACGGTGTTGGAGCTGGCCCGCAACCTGCGCACCAGGGACGCGGCGCGCTTGCGCATGGTGGCATGAAAACAAACGACCCCTATGGTTTATCAGTTTCTTATAATGCTATATGGTGTTCAAATCACACCAACATATAACCCATGCTGATGCTAGTTTGATTCGTTACAATTTAACTATGATTTAGTTAGATATTAGTCTCTAGATTGCGTCTATAAATTTAATTGTCTTGTTACTGTTACTATTACCCTGAATCATACCCCCATATCCTCCAGCCACTACAATCCCGTGCTATTGTTTGCCAATCTGTGTTACAAGTGTCTTTTTCATCGCGCCTTCTCCTGCGTGGTCTGCCGCGACGCCGTCTCGCTGTGTCAGGACTCCACATAGTGGTTATTTTGGCCCACAGCTCATCAGGCATGCGACAGACATGTCCAGCCCAATTCCACTTCAGCTGGGCGGCTTAAGTTTTTAGTTCATTGTCTTGAATTAATTAATATCCAATGGAGGGGCAAACTTCGGTATATGGAGCGTGCTAGCGATACAGTTCTCTTATTTTCAAAACTGTAATCAAACGAATATTTCTCAATGTAATACAGATGCCCTAAAAGTACTCGTTAATGATAAAATATCATGTAAAGACTGCGCAATCACCAGGAAGAAATCTTCATTAAAATAAAGTTATTTTTTTAACTTTGAGAGACCTTTGTTTGACCACGCCTAACTGAATCTAGGCAAAACATAGACGTATCTTTGTACTTTTTTTCTATCGAGAAAATATTGTCCTATCGTGTTTCTGGTACAGTGATCCCTCGGAATTAGAATGTAGTATTAGTATTCCATTCTGCGTCAGTCTTGCACAAACAATATAGTCTAGAAACAATCTAACCATATCTTTACAGTCTAGACATTTATCTGGCCTTTTCACAAATACTGGAAGGTATTATTATCTTCAAGTATCATTATTATGCTGACTTGGTTACAGTGGTTCAGAAAAAGTTTTTAACTTCAATAAGCTTGGATAGTTGTTTCGAATGCAAAATAATCGCGGTCACAACACAGGGAATCCTAGTGTAAATAATAAATAAATAAAAGTTAGTAAATAAAACCAATAATAGTAGTAATACCTACTTACTTATGTACAAACCTGTTGTTTAGTAAGTAACCTATAGGTACTTACTTTATACTTAAGTTCTACTTATTTACATGATTAAGTATATTGTCTCAGTGTTTTTTCATACAAATAAATGTTTTTTTTTTCATATCCTTATATTACAGTAAACCACAGTGATAACACTAGCGCAAATTTGTATGAAGATGTCACTTGTTATTTTTAAATTGAAAGGAAACTAGAGCCAAACGGAACGCAAAAAACGTAGTTTCTAACTACAACTACAAGTCAGATCTTCATAAAATGTTGTTGATTGTAGTATAACATTTGGCAAGGTAAGAAAGTTTGAAAAAAGATTTGTTTTGAAAAAATTAACTATATTTTTTTGCTTAATTCAACCGTAATGTTTGACGATGTGTACGGGCGTACTTTAAGAGCGGCTAACCCGGTCGAACTTTCCATACAAACGCTAGTACGGAGCTGGTACCTACGTGATTACGGCGTTGTAACAAATGTTTCGTTAGATGTTTTGCACAATACACCTAAAAAAATTTAGAAAATAATTCAGGAGCCTCCAAAATTTTTCTTTATTGCAAAAATTTTAACTGTATTTATATTTATATTTTATGTTTTATTTAACTTTGGCCGTTAGAGTAAAGAAAAGATCACGACAGAAACCTTGCACATACATGGCCCGCGTGCTGAGTTGACAAAAAAAAAAAAAAACATAGTGGACATTTCGGCCCGCGGGCTGAGGGAGGTGTGGGCTGAGTTGACCAAAGAATCATAATGGTGATTCTAAATCACAAACACTTTTTTCAAAAACTATCAAATCAAATATCATGTTTGTTTATTTATCTAGCTCTGGCGCTGTCTTTCATGATCCAAAGAGTGCTTCTCGTTCGAACATTGCATTGGACGAACCAACAAGATTGGTTTCGCAAACCGGGAAAGGCCCTCTTAGGAAGAATAAGTGGCCTTGAAATAGCTTGACATGATCTGAAAATAAACCCCGTGTTCCAGAACTAAACCTCAACTGAATCCAGGAGATTTTTAAGTCTCTGGAAATCAGTTTCGAAACAAACGTTAGCAAGCTTTTGTTAGTGCACAATCATGATAGTGAGTTGTGCACTGTGCACGTGTTAGTATAAAATAAATATACATTATAGGAAATATTAGGTGGAAGCATGTGGGATAAACGTGAATGGCGCCAGGAGTCAACAGGTTCATGGTCAATCAGGGATCAGGAGTCAAGACCGTATTAATAGACGAGGTGACTCGACAATTGGGACGAAAACCAAAGCAATCAAAAAATATCTCAAAACCTTCACACTGACAATAGTTCAGATAGGGCAAAGAACAGACTCTTCATTGGTCAGCTTGAATGGGCATGCTGACCAATGAAATGTCTTCTGTCTTCACTCCTAGCTTGACTAGCGGCGTGGTATGATGCTGCTTGAGCACTGCAGCTAATGCTGGCAGCCAATAGGACAGTCAGCGCTACATGGGTCATGCTCACGTATCCCAGTTGGGCAGCAGTTAGTAACTAAATAGAATGAACAGAGCGAAACAGATATAAATTGGACATTGGCTAATTTGTAGTCTGTCTCGCGCGAGTTAATTCAATGTTCATTATATTTCGTTCTTTTACTGCCCAACTGACGCATGTGTGCAAGGCCCATCATATTGGTTAAAAAGGCCTTAAATGTGTTCGCCAACCAAATACAGCTGACAGCCCAAATCAGATTAGCCAGCGTCAGCCATTTGACCAATCAGCTTAGGGGGAACGACTCCGGTGACAGTGGATGCTAATGATTTGCCGTGTCAGTTTCGAAAGGCACACTACATACAGTTATTTGAAATTAAAAAAATAAAAACCAAAAATCGTACAGCTGAGAAAAACTCCGCTGACCTCAGTCGTTTTATCGTCAAGCCTCGTTTGACGAAAGCGCTCGCGTCGGAGAAAATACTCTCTTGGTGAGTTTCGTTTTTCATGTTGGCAACACCGGAGGGTGCGGTGGCCGACCTCCGGAGTGTACTGTGCCTCTTCTGTGCCCATAGGTAGTTTTCTGGTTTTCTAAACCTAGGGACGCGGATGGGATATGGGAATGGAGACGAGATGATCATATGGGGGGCGAAAATAAACGTAAATAAATATCCAGTAGATAAGAAAAAAGTAATAGCGTAGGTATCACTCGTGCCGAAAAGATCCAGCTTGGCCGTTTACGTAAAAAGCTGGTTGTCAGTGCGTGTCTACCGGCTCTTACCGGTTCCGACCGCGCGTCAAGCAAATAGGTTATAACCTACGCAGACTATACCTACGCTAATAAGAAAACCATCCTGTAAAAGGTGTTTCGCATACATTCTCTCCTACATTGCCTCGTTTTTAGATACATAATTGCCTATCATCAATAAATACAAACAATCAAGTGTGAGATACAGTATATGAACGCTCTTAATGATTAGCATGGTATGTCATTTATAGTACCGGCAAGCCGGTAAAGTTTAAAGTATGGTAAACATGCGCCGGTAACCAGCTTTATACATAAACACGGCCTTTTCATTCAAATTATTATTATGTACCTTGTGAGGGACTCTTTGTAATCGATGTCGTCTATTCCGAATCTCTCTCGCAGATTCCTGAACACTAGTGGACAGTATTCCTTCACCTTGAAATGTGACGGCATATTTTCCCTGAAACAATCATCATCAACAACATAAACAACATCAACATTATCATCCTCATCGGTTTATGGACATACCCTAATACTTGTAGAAATTATTCCAAAAGCATTGGAAAGCAAAGCCAATAAGAAAGGATGCTAATATTTTAACATACATACATAAACTCACGCCTGTTTCTCGGAGGGGTAGGCAGATACCACGTATTTCCACTTGCTACGATCCTGACACACCTCTTTTGCTTCATTCACTCTCATCACATTCTTCATACATGCTCGTTGGTTTAGGGTACTCCTGGCCTTTTTCCAGAACGCCTCCGATCTGCCCCCCTATTCCCTATCTTGAAAGTCACTCGGTGACCAACGTTTGACAAGTATAATGACTATCACTTGACCAAAGTTATCATCAAAAACTGTCAAAAGACATAATTCGTATTCTCTATCTTCAGTGGGTTACTGAGATGACGTCACCATCGGTTGCTTTCCATCAAAGTCACTAGATGGTTTCAGCGCTTATCGACTCCCTATCGAATCTATGATTTTATTATTATTTGGTATTCCGTAAGCAAAATGACAGCTCCAATCGCTTTCATTCAAAATCACCGACGTTCCGCGAAAGGAGCTAATCGAGGCTACGTTTTATAAATTGCGTTTGGAGTTGATTATCTTGTAAGGATAGTTATTGTTACTACGAATAAATTAGTAATTATAGAATATTTAAGATCTACCTACTTATGTATTTTTAGCAACTCGTAACTGCAGCAAACAATAAAAAATTACTCGAGCAATAATACCTACCTACTCGCCGCAGCCGACGAAGAAAGGGCGCGAAATGCCGTCAGACTGGACGGAGAGGAAGCTAATCCACGACACCCTCAGAGAATTAAAAATTGTTGTCTGGCGCCAATATAATCAAAGGCGACACCAGTGATCCCATGTCGTTGCCAGATAAGCAATTCATAGATAATTTTAGACTGCACAAAAATTCCTTCGCGGCTCTCTTTGAAGAATTAACACCACATTTGAAAACAAAACGGCGCGGTACGGCAGTACCTACCCCATCAATTGAAAGTAACCTGCCTACCTATACATATATATGACCAAGCGAAGCGAGATCGCCAAATCAATGCCAATTCGTCGGCGTTTCTTTACATAGTCTAAATTATTTGTAGTACCTACTTATTTCAGGTTTTTAGTAATAGTAGAGTTTATTTGTGAATGTTTTCGTTCGGGGAAGTACCTACTACCACCATACCTATTTCTGCCGCAAAGCAGTAGTGCTCGCATTGCTATGTTCCGGTTTGAAGGGTATGGTTGCCGGTAAAATTACAGGCACATGAGACTTTTCATCTTTGTCTCAGGGTAGCGAGCGCAGTGCAATGCCACATAGGGCGCGTCCTAGGTGGACGTGACCTAGGAGGCCTTCCTCAATACAAAGGGATTCCATTCTCTGAATACATTAATGTAAGAAGTAAAAGACCTAAGTACCTACCTATGCGTAGGTACCTGTACCTACATATTCTTCTTCTAGCTTGTACTTATTATAATAAATTGTGTTTATATGCACAGGCGCACATCAATAAGTGTGTTTTCAGTTTTTGTAAATAGCCGCCGCTCGATATTGGGCGCTAATTGATATTGTTATTGTTGTTGTTATTTGTCGACATTGTTGACATGTTTGTATTATATTAAGTAAGTAGGACATAGCTTGTTAAAATTTTGAAATTCTTGCTTGCTCTTCTTAATTATAAACTTGCCGATCTGTTTTATAAATTGGCCAATATACCTGTCTAATGTTTGTATGCTGAAAAGCAAAATCTAGCGATCTTACCTATACCTAACAACCTAACTTCTAATGCAATTGTATTTTATCTACATTCAAGGATTCAAGCAATAAATGATTTATGATTTTAAACAAATCGTAATCATTCTCTGCCCATTAGACCACACAAGAGTTCTATTTTGAAAGTAACTAGCCATCAACCCAAAGTCATGCTCTAAAGAATTGGTTCTTTAGAGCATGACTTTGGGTTGATGGCTGGCAACACTGTTATAAAGAGATAGATAGATAGTAAAACTCTTTATTGTACACCTAAGAAAAGTAAAAAACAAAGTATCAAACAACAAACTATGAATGTGAATGTGAGTTTGGCAGCTGTCGCAGAGATCAAGCTATACATAACATACAATGGGCGGTCTTATCGCTACAAGCGCTCGTCTGTAAGACCTTTGGATGGACAGCATAAAACAATAACATAATACGGCGGTGAGGCCACAAGACACACACAGACACAGACCAAGATGTTCAGTTGCTAAGCACTCCTCTTTCATTATTCACACTTTATGTAAGGTAACAATATCACATACATAGTCCTGATCCCACACTAGGATCCCCTGTGTCGTCGGTATCAGGAACTAGAGTAACATGGTACCATGGCACTACACTCAGACCATTTGCAGATCATACAAACATTTGAATTCTGGAATCGAATCCACAAACCTCTCACATCTCAAGATGGCTACTCGCCCGCCGCACCACAGAGGCGGTCAAAACATCGTCATAATAAACAATTAGAACAAATTAGACATCAGCCTATTCTATGAAATCACTTACTTGATGAGCTACCTTTAGATCGTTAGCAGCGGTCTTCAGGTAGCACAACTGTTTCATGTGTATTTTGTACATACCTTGTATTAGTTGTATTATACATTCTGTAAACAAATAAGTAATTTACTTACTTGTTGAACAAATGGTTGTCAACTTTGAGCTTGGAGTAGGCTCTAAAGTCATCCGGGAGAAGCATGACGGGTATCGAGACATGGCTCAGTTCATTGATCTGAAAACGGTATTTACTCTTAAAAGTAGTTGTTCATAGCAACTATCTATCTTATCTAGGTAAATAAATTCAGATATTAAGTGAAGGTAACAGCCACATTTCACACAAACATGATGCAATTCGAATATTGCAAATACTGCACTGTTTTATTTGTTAGTATGCAACCAAGAAGGTTTTACTGTTATAGCCTATTTCATACAGCTTTTAACTGTTTTTGTGACAGTATGGGATATTCCTATAGTACATAATTTCCTTTTGATGTTTTAAACATCTGTAATTTCAGGTTGGTAGCCAGGTCAACGTTTTAGATGCAATATATATGCAAGGAAATGATGTTTAAAACGATAAAAGCTACAGCTTCGACACACTGAGCCCATTTCTTTTTATCTTCGACAGGGGAATTGGGACAAAAAAAGGTTAGAGTAGCCGCTAATGAAAGAAAGAATGAATCTTGAGCAAGCCTGTGCAGCAGCAATAAGCACGAAGACATCAAAGTGTTGGAAAGACCGAGCAATTATGTTATTGCCCGTTGTTACATTGTTATTCATATAAAGTCTATTTTTATTCAATGGCAAGGCAAATAGTAATAATATAAAAATTTGACTTTTTGCCAAAATTAACTTGAAGACTTAGTCCTAGTGCACTATAATATTTTATAAATGTAAACAGAGTGAACACAACAAACCAGCGGCGAAGGATACGACATAATTTGTGTGCGTCGATGTGAATGATCCTCAAATAGGATTACGCTCCGCCATGATTTGATCAAATGCAGTACAAAGAACTTACCGTGTGATTCACGCCCCACATAAACACAGACAGCAACGGCTCATTGGCACGAAACAATTTAACTTTTTGATGTTTTACACGAATGTGTTTCTTTTTCAATTTGCTGAGTCCTGTGGTCGGAACGGACATTTTGGATTTGTTTACAATCTTTTTTAGTATCACGATGAATCACTTTAGATATTAGCAGCACGAAAATACTCAAACCATTTTGAGATCTCGTAAATGTAAATATCACCAGGAGAATTTGTTTTACAATTGTTTTTTGGAAATTTAACTCCCGATAACGTAACGCAAGGCGCAATCAACGGCTTTTTGACAAGAGGTGTGGCATAAACAACGTAGAACAGTGCAATAAAAACGAAGTTAGCTGCAAACAGCAAGTAATTTTTTTTTGTCCAATATTGTCTATATTGTTTATGACTCACTTTTTTTTGAGCTTGTGGCTGTTGTTTTAAGCTTTTGTGAGCCCGCCCCTATGGACGTTGAAACTTGTCCTATTATTTATTAAGTGGTTGTACGTAGCCTGTATGAGCCTGTCACCTCGGCAGATTATGGACTAAAGCAGTGGTCCTTACCTTATTTATCTATAAATAATATCTTTATATTCATATCTTAGCGCTCCTTGTTCACGTCTCTTCAGTGGCTTCTGAGTTCCAAACAATTTCGCCAATGTTGTTCTCTTCTCTTCTCTGAGCCCGCCTCTAGTCCCAATATTACCAACATCCTAGACCAAACTGTCACGTTAGCTCATAAGTCTTTGAGTCAGCTTCAGCTGTGAAAAACTACATACACCGGGAAATCTGCCATTTTTGAAAGAAACGTCGTCATTTTTATGTTTTTACATTTTAATGTGTTTTTTCGAGTTATTTCGTGTAATTTTAGTGGCATTTTAACCGGTGTAACTTGGATAAATGGCACATGTGTGATGTAGTGAAATTTGAGTGTATTGCGAGTCTTTTCGAAATGGTGGATTTTTTCCTGTAAAAACTCAGTTTTTCAGCCACAATTTAAACTGGGTTAGGACTAGTCGGAGACTCTTGACGACTTGACTATAAAACTATAATAATTATATCACTTGACATTGGTTAAATTGTTGCAAATAATGCACAGAAGCCATTACCTAAGATAAGAAGAAGGCTACATACACCGGAATAACCTTCGTGCAAAAGCTGAACTTGTTTTAAAACGTGACATTGGCGAAATTGTGGTCTATTCCGCAAGGGCCGCTTGTTCAAGAACTAAACTGAACTACAACTAATTTATTTATTCTGTGGCATCGAGCAACGAGTGCCTGGCCTGCAATGCTCTAAGTTCTGTGGCCTAACTTCGTTCGACGCAGCGCTGCCATTTTAGCGCTTCGAGCGCTAGGTCTAGCGCTTTTTTGGTGTGTTTAGTGCGCATTTCAAAGTTTTAGCGCCTAGCGGATAATCTGGCGCTTTTCTCATTTATGTCAATTGACGACCGATTTGGCGCAGTGGTTGAGAATTCGGCTACCACGCCATAGGTCGCGGGTTCGATCCCCGCACAATACAAACATTTGTGTGCATGAACATATCTGTTTGTATTGGTCTGGGTGTTTTCTACTTGTAATAAGTAAGAATTTACAAATAAAAAGTATTTAAGTATGTTTATATCGTTGTCTGGTTACCATAATACAAGCTTTGCTTAGTTTGGGATTAGATGGTGCTGTGTAACAATGTCCAAGGAGATTTACTATTGTTATTATTCAAGAAATAAGTTAGCGCGAAATCTAGCGCTTTTTTAAAATGCAATTTTCTAGATATCTTGCTCTTTTTGTAATCATGTTAGCGCTCAATCGCATTTATGATCTGGCAGCACTGGTTCAACGATTTTCAAGAGTTTTGCGTTTTTTTTGTACACAATTCAACAAACAATTATAGATAGTTACATTTCTAAGTTTAGCGATAGGTACCAATAAAGTTTTGTTATAGTTCAATGAATTAAAATGGTGATCCCCAGTCCATTTGTTTATTGGGCTCAAACGGAAAGTGTCGTTACTCTCAAAGTTGACTTGAAAAATGTAAGCAAACCGAACGTGAACATTGTTGAAAACAACATAAAATTCTCTGCGCATGGGACGGGAGCCAGAGGAGACAATCAATACGAGTTCAATCTAGACCTCTTCGACTCGGTGAAAACGGTATGTAACTCGACAACAGCCTAACATGTCTTGATATTTTTGCTTTGCGTTGATTTAGATATTGCCGGCTTAAAAATTATCTGATTGGTACTTATCTACGAAGGTGATCGATTACAACATTATTTTAGTTGCTATGATTACCCGACTATCAGTAGGGGAGTGATAAAATTAAATTAAATTATTTTATTCAAGTGTCTTCATTCTGATCAGTGCTACTTGTTTTTCACGTTTGCTTTCACTTGATCTTATATGTTCTGTTCGAGAGGTGAGTGCACAGACCAGAGTTAATTGCTTTGCCATTTGTACCCCCTGTAGCAGGCAGCTGATTAAAAATGTTTGTTTGTACATCCTACTAGTTTGCAGTGGTGTGTCAGACCTTAGCGGGGGTTGGGTCAGAGTGTACATAAGATGGCACTGAGCAAAAAAGTTTATTTTTTATCCTTTTTTGTATTTTTTTTTGTTCTTTATTCATCCATTAATGTTAAATGCATTTTTTCCATAGGACTTACCGCTTTTGAGATATGAACTCTGCAAATTTTTTGTTGGTCAGAGTCCTATGATATTACCTACGCTATTGGTTATTGGCGTGCATATGTCTGTTCTCTGTATCAGAAAATTTTTTCATACTTCATATCTCAGAAACGGTAAGTCACATGGAAAAAATGCATCTAAAAAAAAACAATAAAGTTTTATTCCTTAGTTTCCCTTATCTATACCCCAACCGGGGGATGCATCTCCTCCTGTACCTGTCGTAAAAGATCTAAGGGATTACACCAGGGTATAGGCAGCAGCACCCACCTGAGTACTAATACTGTGATCACCAATCTGCCAAGCGATCCGACTAGTTAGGGCTCTACCCTAAGCTTAATAATTTGCGATGCCATGATTTGATCCATGATAATGTACAGACAGATACATCCATGATACAGACAGAGAGATCTTGGAGTTTTGATCACATGCAACCTGAAATGGGATAAACATATAGTGGCGATTGTGAAAAGAGCAAACTCTATAATATACATAATAAGGAAGGCTTTCACATGCATTAACAGGGAGTTGTTTATAAAACTTTACAAGACATATCTGGGGCCATTATTAGAGTATGCATTCCAGATTTGGAGCCCGTACTTCAAAAAAGATATTAACCTTCTCGAACGAGTACAACGTAGGGCTACGAAAATGGTGGTCTTACATATGAGGAACGACTTCACGAACTTGGATTTACTACCCTTCAGCAACATAGAGAGTGTGGAGACCTAATAGAGACCTACAAGATCCTAAACAACCACTACAGTATACCAGATTTATCACAGACACTATATACCATGAACAATAATATAGGACTCGGAGGACACTCGCTGAATCTGCAACGCGGGCCCAGTACCAGTAATCCGAGGATGCAAATATTGCCTAATCGCTGCTAATTGCCTGATCAGTGCCCCCTCAGTGAATTCTTTCAAAAATAGACTTAACAAACATTTAAATTACACTGATAAGGACTTAAATATGCACGCATCAACTTCGTGAGCTGCCTGTGTATTATAAATCTATATACAGTGGTGGCCATATAATTAAGAACGCTGATATAAAGGGAAGATTTTTTCCAACTAAGATGCAAAACTAATTGTATGCATTTGTTTTTATTTCTCTCGGTATCGTAAAACATTTCCATATTACCACTGTATTCATTGATACACATGATTGGCTAAAAATCAATAGGCAAACTTTTTACACTACTTTTAAACAAAGTAGGTATTCCTTATTACTGGCTGGTCACGTAATTAAGAACGCTAAGTAGTTTATACCTTTATTCAAATTTAAATAGAGAACACTCAGTCGATTTGTTACTGTTTGTATAATTTTGGCGCCATTACGTGCTGTAAAAGATTAAAGGTGATTGCTTCTTCAGAAAAAACAATGGGAAAAAATAAAAGTTGTGATAAATCTACAAGGGAAGTAATAATAAAACTTAGCCGGAAGAATTGGTCTTATAAAAAGATAGCCGACCATCTGCAATGTTCAAAAACGATGGTTTTCCACGCTGTAAAGCATTTTGCTACGTATCAAACTACTTCGAATGTTCCACGTGTACCTAAACAGAGAAAAACAACTCCTCGAGATGACCGAAATATCGTTCGTATGGCAAAACAAAATCCTTTTAAAGGGTCCAATTAGCTTAGAAAAGAATATTTTGGTGAAAACAACCCTTCAGCAATCTCAGCACGCACTATTCGAAGACGTTTGGTAGAAGAAAAATTGCACGGTAGGATAGCAAGATAGGTACCCATGTTAAAACTTTGCCACTGGCAAGCCCGGCTTGCATTTGCGAGAAAGTATGAAAACTGGACTGTGCAACAGTGGAAAAATGTACTTTTTTCTGACGAGACGAAAATAAACAGAGTATGTTCTGATGAAAAACTATATGTACGACGTCCCCCGAATACAGCATTCGACCCAAAGTACACGAAAGTTACATTAAAGCACGGTGGTGGAAATGTGAAAATTTGGGGTTGCTTTTCTGGACATGGTGTAGGACCTGTAAAGTTGACAGAAGGCAACATGGATCAGTTCCAATACAAATATACTGGAAGAAACAATGTTACCATACGCTGAAGACGTTCTACCGGTCATTTGGACATTCCAGCATGACAATGATCCAAAGCACACTGCACGCACCGTAAAGGAATTTCTTACAGCGCAATTAGTTTCTGTCTTAGACTGGTCTGCTAACAGTCCAGATCTAAACCCAACAGAGAATCTGTGGTTTGAAGTAAAGAAAAAGGTTTCAAATACAAAGTGTGGAAATTTAAGAGAGCTGTATGACGTTTTTTTAGAAGAATGGAACTCTATTTCTCTTGCGAAATGTCAAAAATTAATAGAGTCAATGCCTCGCCGGTGTAAAGCTGTAATTAAAAGCCGTGGATATGCTATTAACTATTAATTTTAGTTAAATATTTATTAAATTTCTTTTTATGTTTCCTGTGCTACATAATATTGTGATTTTTTAAATCTAAGTGTCGTACAAAACAATTCCCGAGCAGTTAAATAAATCGTTCTTAATTATTTGTCCAGTTTCAGTACTATTTGAATGTGTTTTTTTTTTTTTTTTTTTTTTTTTTAGTTTATTTGGGTAAACAAACAGTAACACAATATATTTAACTAAGCTAGTATTAAATTAAGAAACAAAAATCAAAGTGAGACCAACACCGTTTACCACAGATTACTACAAAATATAAAAGTAGGTTAATGAGATGTGGGTAGCTTATTCTAAAATCTCTCGAATCATATTCTTAAATGAGCTAGGACGCGTTACCGAAATATCTATGGAGTCGAAGTTGGTATTATATAAATGAACTAAACGGTATAAAGGCGAACGCTTACCAGCATTAGTGCGACATCGTGTCAATGCAAACAACTTACATGGCTTTCGGGAGTGCGTTCTAGTGGGGACTCGATAACATAATTTATTAATCAGTCGTATACAATCATACCTATTGTGACATAGATCGTAAAGTAACATAGCTTCAAGTTGTAAACGTCTTGAGTTAAGTGGTAGGAGTTGATATTTGACAAGGAGTTGATCATATGGGAGACGGCTATGAAAACATTTGTAGTGCATACAACGCAAAAACTTTTTTTGTACTCTTTCAAGTGCAGTAGTATATTTATCATAAAACGGATTCCAGATGGACACAGCATAGTCAAGTTGAGAGCGAACTAAGGATTTGTAAAGATATAGGTAAGTGTCGTACAAAACAATTCCCGAGCAGTTAAATAAATCGTTCTTAATTATTTGTCCAGTTTCAGTACTATTTGAATGTGTTACTTTGATAAAATCAATAAAATGTGCAAAAAATAGTTAGCGATTTCATACTTTATTCTTAAGGGGCCCCAATTCGATTTGAACTAAAATCTTGTAGGTTCGTACAATTCAATTTTTGAAAGAGAGGCACTGTGTAAAATGAGAGCTAGTGCCAGATCCTGTGGTTGGAATTCGGAAAATTCCGCTACTTACTTGCGAAACGGCAATAAACGCGCAAAATATTCTAAAACTTGTTCCAGCACGTACGTTTTTTTGAAAAACTCTTTCAAGTTTGTTAAAAAAATGTTTGTAATTTAGATTCTACACAACATGGGCTAGATACTTGATCTTTTTTTTTTTTACTTTTACAGTTTGTAAGAACATTATGAACATACAAATTTCAGGTAAAATTGTGCAAATAAGCTGATTTTTGAAGGCTTATACAGAATTTAAAGCTAAACAAAAAAAAAAAAAAAAAGATCACGTACGTAGATATATTCTTCAAGATACATATTTATACAAAACATCTGAAGAAAAAATTGTTACAACTTTATAATCACGTACGAGCTGAGCACCAGCGTTTTTATCGAAAGTACTGGAATTGACTGCTCTTAAGTCAGGTTGCTCTATTAATGTGACTAATATATAACATAACTAGTTGCTTCTAAGAAGGTACACATCTCTGTGTATGATACGATTTAAATAAAAAACTTCTAGAACTTCAAATCGTTCTTAATTATATGACCACAACTGTATGTAAAACAAAGTCATGTTGGTTACACCCATAGACGTAGAATTTTTTCGCTACGCTAAATAGACAAACGAAGCGTGGGAGAGAGAAGTCATTTTTAAATGTACCCCGTGGAAGAAGAAAAGTGTTAGCAACAATGTATTGAATGTGATATGTTTTGCTTGAGTACATGCGCATACCGGACGGTCTCTTGTGCAGTTTAACTAATTTTGTAATTATTTTAGTAATCTTACTATTAAATAACAAATATTACTTTGTATGACAATGGTGTCGTGTTCAGTTTGTGACTGTGAAGATACAAGACGTAATTATCCGGGAAAATACATGTTTCACAGGTAAATAAGAGATTATTGGTAGTTCGATTGCATTGCTTATTTTATCAATTCTGCTTTAGTAAATGGCCTAAAAACCAGTTTCATTCGTAGATTAGGACTTTCCCTTATATTTTTTTATAATATTTCGTTGCTGCACCTAGAAATAAACAATATTTTATGTAAAATATAAAAATGTTTGATTACGATAGGGCTTGACCAAGTGATGACGTCAGAAATATCGATAGTCCTGTTGCAGTCTATATCGTTGTATAATGCGCATCATGTAAAAAGAACGCTGGCGGTCAAGCTTCTTCAGGCGTTCCATCGTTCTTTTTAAGAGATTACTTACTTTTCTACTTATTTGAGAGATGTATAACTATGCATTGAATGAGTGCCTATCTAGTTTACTACAAATAATGTACAATTATAGTACGCGTCATGTAAAAAGAACGCTGGAACGCCTGTAGAAGCTTGACCACCAGCGTTCTTTTTACATGACGCGCACTATACCTACCTATATGTCCATCCTAGAATGGAGGTTTACATTGTTTGGAGTAAATTTGTGTGCTCTGTTAACATTTTACCGATTTTTTTAAATCTATAATAACCAGGTGGACATTGAGGTGTGTGTTTTTGTATTGACTATTGAAAAGGTAACTTTAAAGCACCACGGGTGTTTTTATTGCAGTTTGTGTAGTAGATATTTTGGAGTAAATATTTACGTTGTTGATTATTACACACGCCTTTTTCCACGAAAGGGTATATGTAAAAAGAGGGGTCCTTTTGGGATGGTATGGTGACCCTAGGACACTCTTTCTAGCTGTATAGTTTGTGGTATGGTTGAGGTATTTAAAAGTCTTGTATAAGATGGTAAATGGTTTGTATTAAGAGTCACAATATTACTTAACTCACTAATAATTGTATAACTATGATTTTACGGTATATTAATGGTATGTGGGTTGTGGTAGGTACATTAATGGTATGATTTTATGTGTGCACGCGATGCCCGAAGGGCTGGTGATCGCGAACTGGCTCAGTTTTGGCAAATGCGTATTAAATGCAGACGTTGCTTAATACACATTTGCTGTGTTCGGTTAAAACCTGAACATACTCCCGAGCACGAGATGAAGATGCATGAGATGAAAATATGATACAATCATTTAAATCTACAACATCATTATGGTCAAACTTGGTATAAAATGATGGTAAAATTATAATCTAATAATGGTTAAAGATCGTACTTGCATACGTAGATTAAACATGGTATGGTAAGTATATGGTACATGGTAAAATGATAACAAAGTTAAATTAAAGGTTTCTCAAAAGTAAAGTCAATTGATCCTATATGTTTAGCCGATTAAACGCACTAAGCACACACACACACACAAACTTGGTTCACTTAAACACTCAGCTTACGATCAGCTGTGTTTTCGCGCACTTCACTATTGGTTCGTTGGTTGGCCGTGCGGGTCATGACGCGGGTGGCGCCGGCGCCAGCGCGCGGAAGCGTTTCCGCTGACACAGGCATGGCACCGCGGCACGCGCGGCGGTGAGCCTCCCCGCGGCACCGAGAGTCAGGACTCGGGAGCGGAAAGACTACGGCTACTCTATCACATAGAAGCAGCTCGTTGACTTGCAGTAGCTTGTAAGACTACTGAAGATCTGTTGTGGTGTTTTTTATTGGTGATGCGCAAGCAACTGTCAGCTGGTACCTATCCCGTTTGTAAGACGAGATAGGCGCCGACACGTCTAGAGTAGGTACCTACGCAGACACTAAAACGATGCGACAGCACAAATGCATCGCAGTGTTCTTTTATCTTGCAAGTTCTTGGTAGATAGAACTCTTGCCGTAACTGTGGTACCCATGATCTTGTTTCAATGGTAGGTATTGTTGGTCGATAATAGTTTTTTTTTTGATGCAATTTTATTTTTCCCTTGATGGTTTCAAAGAGATGGCAGTCTTCTTCTTAATCCTGCTTTGTCTTCTGGTTGTATCTTCTACTTCTCGTCTGGTTTTTTAAACAAATTCAATGTTAATTTGAATCATTCTGATGGTCACTGGTAGTTAGGTAGGTATTGTGTAATCGACAGTGCACTGGTCAGCATTTTTGCGTGGCGACCGATTTGTGCCACATGATATACCTACCTACTTAAGGTTGACGAACTTGATTCTTGTAATTAACAAAGTAATAGGTATAATTTACAGTTTGAATAATATTTGGTTGCTTCTGTATTGGTTTGGTTTCTGTTGGTTTTCAAATGATGTAGGTCGTGACAACGGGCCTCTCCACCATAACTCATGGTTTTGGTTATGTTTATCAATCTTTTTCTCCTGGTTGTTGGTATTGGTTTTTGGTTGATGGTATCTTGGTTTCTGGTTGATACCTATACTTTTCTCTGTCATTCTTCGTAATCTTCCACGTTGCACTGGTGTTGGCAATTTATTTTCTTTATCACAAAGATTATGTGGGCCATTACTAGGATTGTGAAGAGCAATGTTGCAATAATAAAATGGTTTTGTATTTAATTTTGGACTTTGCTTCATAAATGCCTCGTGTAACAAAGTATTATGCCTACTTAGGCATTTGCCACATCGCTTTGTTGAGAAGCATTCTTTATGTTCGTGGTTAATAAGGCAGTTTTTGCAGAAATTAAGCTGGTTAATGTTTTTCAGTTTCTGATCGGCTTTCATGTGTCGAAATCTAGGGCATCGCCATAGTTCGTGGTCAGCATTACACATTGCGCAATTGAAATGCCGCGAAACATGGAACGACTTATATATATTTGAATTGTCTTCCTCGCTATGATGATTACTTGGCTGGATAAAACTCCTTTGGTTCTGGTTGATTGGTTGTGGTTGAGTTGTATTGCTCATCCTTTGGTTGGCGCGTTCTGGTTTGCGCTGAGACGCTTCTAAGGCGGTAAATTTTCTTTCTAAAAAGTCGAGGAACTCCTTTAAAATGGGTAGTTCTCTTGGCTTTCTGATGAACTTCATGTAGTCCTCCAACGACTCATTGTCGAGTTTCTGGGCTAATAAATGTACTAGGAGGGGATCCCATGTGGTTGTATCCACTCCCATGTTTTGAATTGCGTGGAGACATTCCTTGGTAGTATCGTGCAGTTTTTTAATCATGCACAAAGACTTTTGCTGCATGCTGGGAAGGCCGAGTAAAATATTGATGTGCGATGTGAAGATCCGCTGCTGGTTATCGTAGCGATGTTTTAGTATCTCCCAACACACCTCGTAATTGTCAGAGCTGATCTGAAGATGGTGGATCAGACGCTCAGCTTCTCCTGTTACCTTTTCCTTTAAAAACTGCATCTTTTGGGCATTCGACAGTGATGGACTCTTATGGATGACCTCATTGAATAAATCCTTGAAAGAAGTCCATTGGTTATAATTACCATCGAATACTGGAATCTCCATTTTTGGTGTATATTTCTCTCGGTGCGACACCGACCACATCTTGGTATTTATGGTGTTGGTCAATTCGTCGTGGAGCTTTTCATGCTTGGTGAATTCGGCCTGGTATCGGCTGTCTCCTCCACCAAGCACTCCTTCTATCTCCCAATGGAGGGTATCAATGGTACTCCAACGACTGTCAAGAGATTTGAGGGCATTCTCAAACTGCCACTTGCTCTCATACTGGTCTACATTTATTCTACTCACGGTTCTCATGAGAGCTTTGAAATTAATCGTTTGCCTCTCAATCTTCTCCATTTTGGTTTGGTGTAAAAATTGGTAGGTAAGTAAATGTAAATGGTTCGCTTAGACCTGGTTAATCCAACTGGTTCTGGTTCACTGTTTCACTTGGTAGGCACTGGTAGGTAATGTTCGAAGGACCATGTAAAAAGAGGGGTCCTTTTGGGATGGTATGGTGACCCTAGGACACTCTTTCTAGCTGTATAGTTTGTGGTATGGTTGAGGTATTTAAAAGTCTTGTATAAGATGGTAAATGGTTTGTATTAAGAGTCACAATATTACTTAACTCACTAATAATTGTATAACTATGATTATACGGTATATTAATGGTATGTGGGTTGTGGTAGGTACATTAATGGTATGATTTTATGTGTGCACGCGATGCCCGAAGGGCTGGTGATCGCGAACTGGCTCAGTTTTGGCAAATGCGTATTAAATGCAGACGTTGCTTAATACACATTTGCTGTGTTCGGTTAAAACCTGAACAGTATATTTATTTTTTATTTTTTATAAATAAATATTGTTTATTTCTGCTTAATAAAATAATAGGTAACAAATTAAATTTAAATATACCCCAAAAATTCCGTTCCAGTGGGACTCGAACCTGCACCCTCGCCTGTGATCAGCGATGCCTTTACTTTCGAACTTTGAATAGAAGGTTTCCAATGAAACACCTGTAGATACAGCACTATCAACTTGGCGCTATAGCCGAGTTGATAGTGCCCACAAATTTCGTCTCCAGCGTCATAGCTCGATCTATGGCTAAATTGTTTAAGGCATCGCCGATGACAGGCGAGGGTGCGGGTTCGAGTCCCGCTAGAACGGAATTTTTGGGTTACATTTAAATTTAATGTTATCCATAAAGCGTGGTTTACACTTGAAAAATAATAAACTTTGGGGTAACAAATTGTCTATAGATAAAGTAACAGAGTGAAAAATTATATGGGCGTAGCACGGCTTATATAAAATGTTTTTGTGCTTTCAGATTTCCAAGTAATCCTTTGCTACGAGAAAAATGGTTATCGGTTATAAGAAGAGTGGGATGGACTCAAATAAGAACTCCACTAGGTATATGCAGCAAACATTTTAAGTTTAAATTTAAAAGGGAAACTCTAAGATCCCACCTATAAATAAAACCGTAATATTTAGGGGTCAATAAATAATAAAGGTTTATTTATTAACTGTATTCAAAATTGGAATAAGAACCTTATTCTCTTTATGACGTCAAATCTGCCAAACTGTGTTCTTCATGAAAGACTTAATCTGCATTAAGATGTATTTATCTACCATACACATCACGGACGGATGATGAATTCTATCGACAATGTAAAAGTGTTGGTCGAGGACAACACTATTTTTAACTCAGACATAGACTTTCACCAACACGTGCACATATTTTTTTTGGTTCCATCTTCGATCTCTGATTGTAGATCTAGTACATATACTAAATCTATGGTTACACCACTTATAACTCAAGAACGGCTGAACCGATTTGGCTGAAAATTGGTGGGGAGGTAGCTTAGAACCAGGAGAAGAACATAGGGGGGGGGGGGGGGGGGTTAGGAGGGGGCTGTTTTTCACCGGGGGCTACACGTGCGAAGCCGGGACGAGTCGCTAGTAAATAAATAAAATGTTTTGAAAGTTGCGTAATCTGCTAAACTCAATTGCTTAAGGCCCCATGTGTCTAGTTTTATTTCATCACTTGGTACATTGTTACATAATGAAACAATTAGTTTATTATTCTAAAAGAAAATTACATATTAAATGTAGATATAATTACCTAAAGTCACTCAAAGTACAACTCAACTTTGATCTTTGCTGTAGAAGATATAATTAGCATGTTTTAATTAGCACATTAATACAATTATTTGAGCTCAAGATCTAAGTAATTAAGTTACATAATGATCATCAACTCAATCCCAGACAACAAAGCCTGATTGTTGAAGTTGGGTTGCATTAGGCTTAATCCACACCAAAATGGCAGCGGCCAGCAGTGATCTGAAGCACAATTCTCTTAATAAAAATAGTGAAAATAAAGTTAGGATCATGCTCTAATCTAGTGTCAATGTCAAGGGTATTCTACTCAACTATTAGTAGAGAGGCCACTTCTCAAAAAGACGTCAAATGGCGATTCCCGTCGTACAGACCATTCCCGCGCCGACAACCGGTATCATTGTGTTTAGCATGACCTCCTGAACAAGAATAGACCGGTTGTTGCATTCTCAAGTGGTGGAGGGGGGAGAGAGGGCAGGGGAAAGATGTGAAAACTGGGTATAAGGTTTGGTTAATATCTCAATAACCGCTTGTCTGATTTAAACAAGTAAGGTGTCATACGGTAGGTAGTAAAATCTTTGACATATCGAGTCTTAAAATGTTTTTTTTAAATATCATACTTTATTAAATATTGAATAAAAAGCAAACTTCAAAAAAAAAATTGGTTTTGTTGAAAATGGCAGTAAATGACACCTAACTAAAAAGTAATGTATGACAAAGAATTGGGCGCTTTATTCACATGTCTTGAAGTTTTTGCTTGATCTTTAATAATGGCTGTATCTTTTGAACCGTAACAGTTGAAACTTGTAATTTTCACAGAATAAGTACTGCTGTAGTTTCTACAAGAAAACAATAAAAATAAAATAAAGTTAAAAATTATGCTACAAGAAACTTTTGATTTTGCTCGTTCTTAATAAGGGCTGTATTTTTTTAACCGTAACTGTACAGTCAATGTACATTTTTATGCCGACGCGGCGTTTACATGGCGCTCGCAAACATGTACCTATAATAAATCAGTTCAAGTTAAACACCGGACTCGGGTGGTTGTCATTTTATACCCCATCCTTAATATCAATATCGTCTATCAACGTGTAAGGGAATTCACCCTTACATGATTTTTTGGTCCTTCGTACCCTGGATTACAGTGTGTGAAACGGTGGGGGGACACGGGGGCATATACCCTGTTGTTTTCGTCCCCTGTCGTCCATCAGCTGGTCCGGACGGACTAGATGTCCAAATATCAAGGAAGTGGACGTCAACCACTTCTCTATCAGCGAGTATCGGCGAGTTCAGCATTATCAAGTAAGACTGTTCTTTTTATTTAATCATGGAGGAACTAATAGCTCGCCAATCAAATACAATCGCACAATATCAAATTATCAAAAGAAATTTTAGCAAAGATTCTGCGTCTAGAAAGACCGCGGACTATATCAGAAAAAGGCTAGATGCTATAGACAACCTCTGGGGAGAGTTTGCTCAAAATCACGAGGAAATTTCTAAAGGTCAAGGTACGTCTAAGCAAGATTATCTTACGGCAGAAATATACGAAACCGGAAGAGAATTATATAATGAATTAAAGCATGCCATTTCGTCATACGGAAGGGTCTCTGAAAAAGCAACAATGCCAGAAGGAAAAGTGGAAGAGCTATTGTCTCTACAACGCGCTCAATTTAGAGCATTCGATCGTCAAATAAAAAGCATAGATTTAGTTAACATAGAAGAAAAATGGGAAATTGAAGATGAATTGAAAAATATTCAGAAAAAATGGAAGGCAATTGACATTCTTCACATTCAAATTGATAACATTATATCAGGGGGTGATATTACGTATGAAGACGAATTTATGTATTTCGAGAATTCGTACAAAAACACTAAACGCACTCTAAATAAAAAACTCGAATCTAACATACATATGATCAAATGTACACCAATATTAGATATACCCACATTCAATGGCAAATACACCAATTGGCCAAACTTTTATGACCTTTTCATGGAAACCATTCACAATAATATGAGTATCACAAAAGCACAGAAATTTCAACATCTGAAGAACAAATTAAAGGGCGAAGCAGAGCGTCTGATAGCTCATCTTCATATCACCGCGGAAAACTATGATTCAGCTTGGGAAATTCTGGTTCACAGATATAACAACCTACAAATACTTTTTTCCAAAAATATCGAGCTTTTACTAAACCAGCACACTATCAGCAAACAATCATCATTTGAACTGCGAAGAATGTATGACACAACCAACGAGTGCATTCATGCTATCCATAATCTTGGCGTGGATACACCTGCGTGGGACCCACTGATAGTACACCTGTTATGCAAGAAGTTGGATCCAGTAACATACACGGATTTCAAGGAATCTCGGAAGGCACCTAGGGAATTGGCAACCTTCGAAGAGTTCATGACGTTCTTGGAAAACAAGTTCATGGCCCTTGAACCTGTCTACAGAAAAGAAAAGGAGGTACCATCGACCTCTTCATCTAATCATCAGATCAAGCAACGAGCAAACCCGTATCAAACAAAAACGCCATACAACAAGCAACCTTATTCTCAAACAGACAAGAATTATCAAGTAATGGCAACAAACATCGCACGATGTTCTTTATGTAAAATGGATCATGATTTATTTGCATGTAAACAATTTATTGAAATGACACCTAATGCACGGCTCAAAAGCGTTCACACGCTACAGGTTTGCAAAAACTGCCTTTATAAGCACAATGGTAAACCATGCACTTCCTCGAAGCGTTGCAAAGAGTGCAATGGAAAACATAATACAATGTTACATGATCCTGCACGTGTTAGTTCGTCGGTTCCCACGTCAAAGGCAAATCAAAATAATATTTATCATGTTGGATTGGAGGCCAAGGAAACTCTTTTACCTACAGCAGTGGTAAATATGAGAGCAGCTGACGGCACTCTAGTAAAAATTCGTGCACTTCTAGATCAAGCTGCACAAGTCTCAATCATATCAGAAAACCTTGTTCAAATACTGGGACTCAAGCGTTACAACTCAAAAATATCATCTCCGATCACGGGTATCGATCTATGCCAAAAGAAATGCAACGGAGCAGTATCAGTAGAGATCGAATCAATGTATCATGATTATCATTATCAAACAGAGGCGCTTATAGTTTCGAAGGTCGCTTATGACCTGCCTAATGTCTCATTCGATCATAAACCCATGGAACATCTTCAAGATTTATCATTGGCAGATCCAACGTTCAATGTTTCCCAACGAGTCGACATGCTGCTTGGCGGCGATGTATACTGCGATGCTATAATGAATGGTCTTGTCAAAGGCCTTCCGGGGGCACCTATAGCACAAGAAACCAAACTAGGATGGATAATATCAGGCAGTGTGACCCCCTTGTCGTGCTATACAGTGGCACAAAATATCAATATCAATGAAGAATCAGTATCAATCGGTGATTTATCCAAATACTGGGAAATCGAAGATATCAACAACTCTTCGCCCTCCTTGACAGAATCAGAAAAGTATTGTGAGGATTTTTATCAACAAACAACTCAACGTCTAGAAGACGGAAGATATGTTGTAGCGATACCAATGAAACCAGGTTATGAAAATCAATTGGGATCATCGAAGACTAAAGCAGTCGCACAATTCAAGCAAATGGAAAATCGTCTGGCCAAAAACACAACATTTTCTGAGAGCTACAAGCAATTCATGCGAGAGTATCTCGAATTAGGCCACATGCGTAAGGTCATCACACCTAATGATAAAGCACATTTTATGCCTCACCATGGTGTATTAAGATTGGATTCTGAGACTACTAAACTTCGCGTAGTGTTCAACGCCTCATCAAAGACATCAAGTGGCAACAGCCTCAACGACTTAATGTATGGTGGTCCGAATCTCCAACAAGATCTGCAAGCTATCATTCTACACTGGAGAACCTACAAATACGTCATCACCGCAGACATAGAGAAGATGTTTCGCCAATTTATCATCAGAGAAAATGATCTGCATTTGCAATGCATCATATGGAGAGAATCATCTCAGGATTTACTACAAGAATTTCAGTTATGTACGGTTTCATACGGTACAAAAGCGGCACCATGGTTGGCAATGCGTACGCTAAGACAGCTCGCCAAGGACGAAGCCAAAAACTACCCCCTAGCAGCCAAAATAATTGAAACTTCTTGCTACACTGATGATATTTTGACCGGAAGTAACTCAATGGAACAAGCTAAAAAACTACAAGAAGAGCTCATCAACATTTTTCTATCGGCAAAAATGAACCTGCGAAAGTGGAGCAGTAACAACACGCAGCTGTTAGGTAAACTGAATTCTAATCAACATAATACCACGTTGGAATTCAAGTCCACAGAATCCAGAAAAACTCTTGGTCTCAAATGGAACCCTACGACTGACAGCTTCACATATCAAAATCTAATAACAAAAGTCAGTGATAAGCCTCTTACGAAGAGAGAGCTATTGTCAGAACTATCCAAGCTGTTTGACCCATTAGGTTGGTTGTCACCACTATCAATTCGTGCCAAGCTTCTATTCCAAGGTACATGGAGTAAGAAGATGCGATGGGACGACAAAGTATCATCAGACATACAAGATCAATGGATTCAGCTACGCGCCGATCTCATGAACATCGAGAAATTCAAAATTCCTCGTCATTTAGGAGACACAACACAAACATGCAATATTCATGCATTCTGTGACGCCTCGATAAATGCATATGCTGCTGTGCTATATTTAGTGACACCAAACGATAAAGGGGACTGCACATCGACATTGGTAGCAGCTAAAACAAAAATGGCCCCATTAGCAAAAAAGGTATCACTACCGCGGATGGAGCTGCTTGGAGCGCTGCTTCTAGCAGAACTAACCAAGAAGGTTTTGCAAACTTTTTCGAGAATCAATATCAAAGTACACGCCTGGTCAGATTCAATGATTGTATTGGGCTGGCTTAATGGAGACATCAGCCGTTGGAAACAATTTGTGTCAAACCGAGTAAAGCAAATATCGGAAGTAATTCCCCCCACAAGCTGGCGGCACGTTAGGTCAGAGGAAAATCCAGCTGATTGTGCCACTCGTGGACTTACAACTAACCAATTATCAGAACATAAACTGTGGTGGGGAGGACCCAAATGGCTGCCTACATACAAAGAAGATGACTCTAAAATCATTTATCAAGATCCTAACATTGAGACGAAAAAGGCTAGTGTGTTCGCCACTTTACAGCGTAATAATACAACATTAGTAAATGAATTACTATCACAACATAACTCACTGACACGAGCTACCAAGGTACTTGGCTGGGTGTTACGTTTCATTAGGTGTGTACAAAACAGAACTCGTGCATCGCACTCGCACGATAAAGTGCTGACTTCAAGTGAAATGAACAATGCACGGACTATAATTATCAAGGAAGTTCAAGGGCATGACTTCATGGAAGATTTGGATTATATCAAAGACCATGGACATGTTGGTCCGAAAAGCAAAATCATATCATTAAATCCATACATTGACGATCAAGGGTTGTTAAGAGTCGGAGGAAGACTGCACAATGCAGATATCAGTAATTCAGCAAAGCATCCCATCATTTTATCATGTCATGGCCGACTCACAGATCTCGTCATTTCTCAAGCACACATGACTACTCTTCACGGCGGGCCTAGGCTGACTCTATCATTTATCAGAGATCAATATTGGATTATAAGCGGAATACGCACCGTAAAACGTCAGTTGAGGCAATGTGTACGCTGTCGAAGATTTAGCAGTGATAAGAATCAACACATCATGGCAGACCTACCTCAACCCAGGGTCACTCCATCGCGCCCCTTTACACATACTGGGGTAGACTTTACTGGGTTCGTGGAACTAAAAATAAATAAAGGTCGCGGTATAAAGACTTGCAAAGGATACGTTTCAGTCTTCGTATGCCTGTCTACGAAGGCCATACACCTAGAACTGGTGTCAGACCTGAGCACACCGACATTTTTGGCAGCATTTCGGCGATTTTGTGCACGACGTGGTGTCCCTAGTCACATGTACAGCGACAATGGCACCAATTTTGTAGGAGCAGATCGCCTCTTGAAACAAGAATATAAAGAGATCATACAAAATATCAATTCAGATTTCTTCAACAACATAAACGAATTCAATATAATTTGGGCCAAAAATGTGCCAAGTTGGCCCACAGCCGGCGGTTTATGGGAGTCAGCTGTGAAAAGCATGAAATACCATTTAAAACGCGTTCTAGGAGATCAGAAGCTGACGTATGAAGAATTCACAACGTTACTTCACCAGATCGAAGCATGTTTAAATTCACGACCTCTGTGTCAACTCATTGAAAGCCCAGATGACGAGTTTCTCACTCCAGGACATTTCCTGGTTGGTGGTCCACTTCTCTCACGACCACAGACAGAGCCTGAATCTATCACCTTATCAAAACGATGGCAGTTAGTTCAAACAATGAACAAGCATTTTTGGAAAAAGTGGTCGGCTGAGTACTTGCAACAACTTCAAACTAGGACTAAATGGAGAAGTCGTAACAACAACCTAAAAATTGATGATGTCGTTCTTATTAAAGAGGACAATATGCCTCCAGGCAAGTATGCTCTTGGCCGCGTTCAAGATCTACATCCAGGTCAAGATGGATACGTCAGAGTAGTGACTTTAAAAACTAGTAATAATATCATAAAACGGCCTGTCAGTAAACTGATTCTTCTACCCGTCAGAGAAGATGATCAGCAAGAATCACAACAGCCTGCAAATCAATCGACATCATCAACTTTAGATCAAGGTCAAAGTCAAGCCACAAGAATGCAGTTGCGACCACGTCCTAGAAAAATAAACTACAACAATTTCTTTATCACTATGTTAGTAATGATAGCGTCGATGATATCACCGAGCATTCAGCTAACGCCTGATCAAGCAACTTTCAACGTATCAGCATTAAATGGCAGTCAGAAACTATATTTTGACAAAATATCGGACTTACAATTTATCAAGGATGAATGGAAGCTGGTTGTCTATTATAATATGACAACTTATTGGCATGGAGTATCAAACATATCAAACTACATCAATCATATCAAAAACTTATCAAAAGGAGAAAAAGCGCAGTATCAAAATATTGTGTCACAGCTGGAACACGAGATGGAAGAAGTCGAGCATTATAACAAGCTACTGTTAGCTCAGAATATTCGTAGACAAAGAAGGGGATTAATAAACGGAATTGGATATGTCGCAAACTCATTATTTGGCGTTTTAGATGACAGGTTTGCGGAACAATACAAGCAAGATGTAGAAAAGATTGCTAACAACGAAAACCACCTTCAAGATCTAATTAAAAATCAAACGTCTGTTCTGGAATCCGAGTATAACATATTGAAACGGAACGAAAAAGCAATGGCACAGCAGTTCAAATTTATAAAAGATCAAATTCATAACATATCGTTATCGGAAAATCGGATTCAGTATGACAGTGAGATTGGATTTTATATCACATCATCAGCATTAACAGCAAACATAATTTTATCAAACCTTAGAAGAATGCAACAAACCCTTATCAGCACGGTTACAGATATAAGTCAGGGTCAGATTGACCCCCACTTACTATTGCCCGAAGAGATGGAAAATCAAATGAACATTATCTCAGGACAGCTTAAAGGAGACCTCATGTTGCCTTTCGATCGACATAACATCAAGGGTATATACAAGTTTCTGAAAGTAGCGGCACGAATATTTCAAGGATATCTCTTGATTGAAATCAAAATTCCACTTTTAAGCAGTGACATATTTGAATTGAACAGTATTATCACTATCCCACAAAATAAGGACACCAAATCCTTCTACCTATCACCAATAGAGCCTTACATAGCATACAACTTAAAAAAGGATAGTGCCTCCTTTCTATCTGAAAATGACCTCCAACATTGTACTCACGCTCCTAATGAAAAGATATTATGCATTTTACAATTGCCCATTTATGATTTACAACTCAAACAATCACTATGCAGTATCAAATTACTATCAACGAGCAGTGATTCAATTTGTAAAACAATTGTTGCCACCTGTCAAGATCGGTGGATCAAGTTACACAGACCTAACGACTGGCTGTACGCGTGCTGTGCAGAATGCCACGTGCGCATTCAGTGTCCAGCTGGGATCACTATCAAACAATTAACTGGCACCGGAGTGATAACGCTTGGCGACGAATGCAAACTCAGGGGTTCCGGCTATACTATTTATACAAACAATAACTTTTTAACCAAGGTTAACATCGAATCAAAATTTGAAACCCCAGAGTTGTCAGTCTTAAATAAGATCATTGATACCTCAGCCACAGCCTCAGCCTTATCATCGGGTGAAAGCTTTGACCCAACTGCAGAGATGGATTGGGATGAGCTTATTAGTCAGATTAAACTTTTAAAAGAACAGTCATCGTATCAACTTAACGTTCATGACGTGCATCATTACGTCATGGTGTATGTCATCCTTTGCATCACCGTCGTCGGAGCCATCATCGCCATTGGTTGGAGGTGGCGAAGGAATCGCAGCCTCGCCATGGCGCGCCACGAGCCTGCTGTCTCGTACGAGCCCGAGGCGGCGGCCCCGCAGCCGCGCCCGCGGGCCAACAGTGTAAGTGCAGTGCATGTGCATAGTGAACAAGTGTTACGGGCTTGCGAGCCAGAGTGCAGTGTAAAAGGGGTGAGCACGGGCACATCCCCTATAGTGATAAAATCAAAACTATATCAATAATAATGATTTGTTCATAACTATAACAACATAGTATGTAGGGGTTAGGTTAAGTATCATTTTACTAACAATAAACATTGTTAATCATCCTTGTATCACCTAACATTCAAACTTTATATCATTTAGCATAGTTTATCATTTTTTCTTAATATTAGTTTATCATACTTTATATCATACTTTAGGCATCTTGTCCGAGTGGCCAGGATGTACAGTCAATGTACATTTTTATGCCGACGCGGCGTTTACATGGCGCTCGCAAACATGTACCTATAATAAATCAGTTCAAGTTAAACACCGGACTCGGGTGGTTGTCATTTTATACCCCATCCTTAATATCAATATCGTCTATCAACGTGTAAGGGAGTTCACCCTTACAGTAACAGTTACAAACTTGAAATTTTTACAGAATATGTACCGCTGTAGTTTCTATAAGAAAACATAATAAAAATTAAATTTAAAAAAAAACAAGTATAAACTTTTGTTATTGCTCGATCTTGATTACGGCTGAACCTTTTGAACTGTAATAGATAGAAACTTTAAATTTTCACAGAATAAGTACTGATATAGTTTCTAAAAGAAAACATAACAAAAATAAAATAAAGTAAAAAATAAAATATCGTAACTATTGTTTTCACCAAAGCCTAAATCATCTTTTGTTTGTAATTCGCCTTTTTTCTAAATATTTAATAAGCTTTGACATTTACGAAAACCATTGTTAGACACATCGAGCAACGCAGGCCTCCGTACCGGAGGTTAGACATAGTATGTTGACCATTTAATTCCTATCGTATGACATCTTATTTATTGAAATCTGACAAGCGGTTATTGAGATATTAACCAAATCTGATACCCAGTTTTCGAATCTTTCCCCTCCCCTCTCTCCTCCCTCCACCACTTCAGAATGCGACAACCGGTCTATTCTTGTTCAGGAGATCACGCTGAACACAATGATACTGGTTGTCGGCGCTGAACTCGTCTGTCCAACGGGAATTGAATATCGGAGGAATGGCCTCCCTACTATATCAGTACAATGCAGAAATGTGTTTCTACCGAAATGTTACCCAACAAACAGTTCGAAGTTTTTCTAAGAATTTGAGCCCTCTCTCTTTCACTCTTACTAATAATATATAGCACTATCCTACTCTAATACGCCATGAATCGAAAGTAGACTTAATATTTATTATGCGACAGCAGATTACCTACCAATTTTCACTTCATTCACAATACAGTCTTGATTTAGTCAACGTCCATCCGTTCAACATTCGCCCATTGTACCTATTATACTCTACTACTACTACTACTACTACTACTACTACTACTACTACTACTACTACTACTACTACTACTACTACTACTACTACTACTACTACTACTACTTGCTTGTAAGGTGTGCAATAAAGTATTTTCATTCATTCATCTTTCAGTGTGCTTGTAATAGTACATTATGGTACTAGTGTGTAATGTTGGTGATTACCGCTGAGGCGCCATTGAACCCGAGCCGTTAGGTGAGGGTCTTAAGAGAGCCGAGGACGGTAATCATCAATACACACGTGTATCATACGACGTTTTTCAACACACTAGTGAAGAAAATAATAATAAAACAGAAATACACACTCTGTGTAAATGCTCAACTATCTCTATCACTCACTAGTGAATGATAGAAAAAGAAAAATGAAAAATTCACAATGAAAAATTGCAATGAAAAAATCACAGTTTGATTACAGGTGTCATTATTTTTATTTTATTTAAATTCAACTGCTTACTGCACTTACAGTATACACCAACGCGTGCAGAAATGTGCCTAATTGCGGTGAAATTAGAGCCACTTTATGAGCAAGTGTGTTGAAAAATAATTAAGAGAATTGGGCTTCTGATGTTCAACGACGAGCAACTCAGTGCGAAAATTTACTCAGCATTTGGAACTTTAACTTCATTGCTATAATACATAGTATCGCCTGAGGGGCTCGAAAGCCCAGGCGCGCACATTTGCGCGCGTCCTCTGCTGACCAGAGCGGCCGCTGGTAGCCGTCTCCATAAAGGCTACGAGGTTCAGTGCGAGGCCGCGCGACTGCCGTCGCCTGCCGTGTCGCCAGCTGCCATCTTAGTGTGAATTGTGCCTTAGAAATAGAATAGGAGTAATTTTACCTAATTAATAAGATAATTCAAATAATCCTTGAGATTTCAATGATAATACGACTATTAAAATATGAATTTGATTTCCCAGGGTGCAACGGACAATGTGATCACAGTGCGAGTGTTTGACAACAGAGTTGACTTGACACTGCAAAAGGAGACTCAAGTGTGGTGGCCCCGTCTTACGGCCCAGCCTCAGAAACCAGCTTGGCTAAAGGTGAGAAAATCTCTTAACATACACGCCTTTTTTCCCGAAGGGATAGGCAGAGCCTCAATGGGCCTCTTTTTACAGTGGGTTGCACCATTGTGGAATAGACGTAAAAAGTGTTGAGCTCATCCCTGCCATTCCTTCCCACGACTGACTTGGCTAACGCTTTCCTCCAGTAATAACACATTCCATAATCAGGTACCAGCCAGGACAAATCTTATACCAACGGTTGTTATCAACACGCGGTTAGTCGGTGATTACGACATCCATGTGAGGAGACGGAGGGGTCTATTTTTAGGCCGGACTAAATAATGTGTATCATATTAGTATATGGAAGAGTGCAATAAAACTTTTTATTGCTGGTTCAGTGTTTTGTCTTTTGCATTTTCATACAAACAAGCGGATTCAAATTCAACCATTTAAATAAGCAGCTCTGATGTCAGCGCAAGATGATTCCAGCCCTCATAATATACTGTGGGACGCCTGGATTCATAAATTATGGTGTCTGTTGCAATAGTTTTCCACTATAATTAGATGATGTTTTGTTTAACAGATAAACTTTGACTTGTGGAAGTCTGAGGACGGACAGGAGAGTGAGGAGGAGACTCGTGACGTCATGAAGGACTATCCCGGCATGTATGATAAACTGCATAAGGAGGAAATGGGCTATAGAAAAGGTATTTATTTATTTATAACTAGCGACTCGCCTCGGCTTCGCACGGGTTGCCCCTGTTGAACCCCACCCCCCCTCCTACCCCACCCCTATGTCAATCTCCTGGTTCTAAGCTACCTCCCCACCAATTTTCAGCCAAATCGGTTCACCCGTTCTTGAGTTATGGTGTAACTAACACGACTTTGTTTTATATATACACATATATATAAGATACACAGGCAGCTCTCGGAGCTGATGCGTGTATATCTTAGGGCGCGTTCACATTGAATGTCCGTTTTACAGGTCCGTTTAAACGTATATGTTATTAGCGTATGTAGTTGTATGAGCGAGTTCACACAGAATACAGTATTCCGGATCCAGTAATCGATCCGGAATACTGTCGTGTGTGTGAACTCGCTCATACAACTACATACGCTAATAACATATACGTTTAAACGGACCTGTAAAACGGACATTCTATGTGAACGCGCCCTTAGTCCTTATCAGTGCACGTTAAACACATAAATTACATTATTTACTTACTCTACAATCTCACTAGCCAACTGAACTAGTGGGATTAGAGGATATTTTGCCCATGTACATGTACTGGAATGACGGAACAAGCAGATGGCCAACCTGATGTTAAGCGGTAACCTCTGCCTATAAACAGTGCATTACCTCATATGTCACGTCCACCTAGGACGCACCCTATGTGGCATTGCACTGCGCCCGCCACCCTGAGACATAAAGATGAAAAGTCTCATGTTCCTGTAATTTCACCGGCACCCTTACCCTTCAAACCGGAACACAGCAATGCGAGCACTACTGCTTTGCGGCAGAAATAGGCATGGTGGTAGTACTTCCCCGGACGAACACTTTCACAAAAAAACTCTACTACTATTATAGTTGATCCAGTATGGTCATACTGTATACCCGTTGGCCCAATTATTGGGACAGTGCCTGGGCTTTTGACTTGGGGTATTGACCTGTGCCGTCGCACGCAGAGCGTTTGGGCTGCAAGTTGGTGTGTGGACGAAAAACCGACACTGAAACCAACGTTGGCCGTCACGTCAACGCCAAAACTACGCCAAGCAAAGTCTGCCTGCGCTGCACTTTGCTTGATCTATTTACCCGAAGTGCTGCGGTCGTGTGTGGTGTGGTGCGTTGTTCGCTCCTGGTGTCGTCGACGATATCGTCACGCTATCGTGTCGTGTCGTTATCCTCCAATGCGAAAGCGCCCATAGACCGAAGATACTTAAAAGATCGTAGGAAGTTGTTGAATGGAAATGGCTCAAAACAGTTCGTTGTAGCATTCTATGGAAAAAAGAAAGAAAGAAAGAATATATATTTATTTGTATACAAGAGCTACACAGAAACACAGAACACACTATGGGGGAGGCCTATGCCCAGCAGTGACGTTTACCAGACGATAATGTTTTTTTCTTTTTCTTTTTATAACTAGGAATGACTGATCAAGCAGATGGCCCACCCACCTGATGTCAAGCGGTATCCTCTGCCTATGAACAGTGCATTATAACATAGGTCACGCCCACCTAGAACGCATCCCATGTTGCATTGCACCGCGCGCCCGCCACCCTGAGACATAAAGATGAAAAGTCTCATGTGCCTGTAATTTCACCGGCAACCATACCGTTCTATGTCATACAAATAATTGCAGTCCATCCCAAGGTTGTGTGGCAGAGATCGCTTATAGCGATAAGACCGCCCATTGTACTTCCGTGTTTAGTTTATGTATTAATTTTAAAATAGCTTATTTTCTGTGTTGTACAATAAAGTGTTTTCTATCTATCTATCTACCTTTCAATCCGGAACGCAGAAATGCGAGCACTTCTGCTTTGCGGCAGAAGTAGGTATGGTAGTAGTACTTCCCCGGACGAACTCTTTCACAAAGAAGCTCTACTACTACTAAAAATTGTTAAAAGTAAAAAAACAATAGTTGTTATCGTCCAATGCGATAGCGCCCATAGCGCCCATAGACCGAAGACACTTAAAAGATCGCAGGAAGTCGTTGAATGGAAATAAATAATGCTAGACAGTTCACACAACATTATCTAGCCCCAAGCTAAGCAGAGCTTGTGTTATGGGTACTAGACAACTGATATACTTAATACAATATATTACATAGATAGATATTTTTATTATATATAGGAAATACACAGAACACCCGGAACGAATATCTGCAGACCGTTCAAATGTTTGTTCCGAGGCGGGAATCGAACCCGCAACCTCCTGCGTCGCAGGCGAACCTTCGCCCGCCGCGTCACAGAGGTAGTCAATAATCGTCGATAATGATGTTAACGTTGTTTCAAAGTACGTTTGTCCATTTCAGAAGAGCTGAAGCAGGTATACCTGAAGCTGTACAACATGTTCCAGTTCGTGGGCTACATGTACATCCTCGCCGTGATGAGCGTGCGGTACGCGCGGCTCGAGCACGCCTCGGTGGCGGACACGTACGCGCACGTCGGGCCCGCCATGAAGTTCCTGCAGCTCATGCAATACCTCGAGGTTATGCATCCGCTGTTCGGCTATACTAAGGTAAAACACTCATTATGAGACCTCTTAGTTGTACGATAGGGCGTATTACCTCGAGGTTATGCATCCGCTGTTCGGCTATACTAAGGTAAAACACTCATTATGAGACCTCTTAGTTGTACGATAGGGCGTATTACCTCGAGGTTATGCATCCGCTGTTCGGCTATACTAAGGTAAAACACTCATTATGAGACCTCTTAGTTGTACGATAGGGCGTATTACCTGGAGGTTATGCATCCGCTGTTCGGCTATACTAAGGTAAAACACTCATTATGAGACCTCTTAGTTGTACGATAGGGCGTATTACCTGGAGGTTATGCATCCGCTGTTCGGCTATACTAAGGTAAAACACTCATTATGAGACCTCTTAGTTGTACGATAGGGCGTATTACCTGGAGGTTATGCATCCGCTGTTCGGCTATACTAAGGTAAAACACTCATTATGAGACCTCTTAGTTGTACGATAGGGCGTATTACCTCGAGGTTATGCATCCGCTGTTCGGCTATACTAAGGTAAAACACTCATTATGAGACCTCTTAGTTGTACGATAGGGCGTATTACCTGGAGGTTATGCATCCGCTGTTCGGCTATACTAAGGTAAAACACTCATTATGAGACCTCTTAGTTGTACGATAGGGCGTATTACCTGGAGGTTATGCATCCGCTGTTCGGCTATACTAAGGTAAAACACTCATTATGAGACCTCTTAGTTGTACGATAGGGCGTATTACCTGGAGGTTATGCATCCGCTGTTCGGCTATACTAAGGTAAAACACTCATTATGAGACCTCTTAGTTGTACGATAGGGCGTATTACCTGGAGGTTATGCATCCGCTGTTCGGCTATACTAAGGTAAAACACTCATTATGAGACCTCTTAGTTGTACGATAGGGCGTATTACCTGGAGGTTATGCATCCGCTGTTCGGCTATACTAAGGTAAAACACTCATTATGAGACCTCTTAGTTGTACGATAGGGCGTATTACCTCGAGGTTATGCATCCGCTGTTCGGCTATACTAAGGTAAAACACTCATTATGAGACCTCTTAGTTGTACGATAGGGCGTATTACCTCGAGGTTATGCATCCGCTGTTCGGCTATACTAAGGTAAAACACTCATTATGAGACCTCTTAGTTGTACGATAGGGCGTATTACCTGGAGGTTATGCATCCGCTGTTCGGCTATACTAAGGTAAAACACTCATTATGAGACCTCTTAGTTGTACGATAGGGCGTATTACCTGGAGGTTATGCATCCGCTGTTCGGCTATACTAAGGTAAAACACTCATTATGAGACCTCTTAGTTGTACGATAGGGCGTATTACCTGGAGGTTATGCATCCGCTGTTCGGCTATACTAAGGTAAAACACTCATTATGAGACCTCTTAGTTGTACGATAGGGCGTATTACCTCGAGGTTATGCATCCGCTGTTCGGCTATACTAAGGTAAAACACTCATTATGAGACCTCTTAGTTGTACGATAGGGCGTATTACCTGGAGGTTATGCATCCGCTGTTCGGCTATACTAAGGTAAAACACTCATTATGAGACCTCTTAGTTGTACGATAGGGCGTATTACCTGGAGGTTATGCATCCGCTGTTCGGCTATACTAAGGTAAAACACTCATTATGAGACCTCTTAGTTGTACGATAGGGCGTATTACCTGGAGGTTATGCATCCGCTGTTCGGCTATACTAAGGTAAAACACTCATTATGAGACCTCTTAGTTGTACGATAGGGCGTATTACCTGGAGGTTATGCATCCGCTGTTCGGCTATACTAAGGTAAAACACTCATTATGAGACCTCTTAGTTGTACGATAGGGCGTATTACCTGGAGGTTATGCATCCGCTGTTCGGCTATACTAAGGTAAAACACTCATTATGAGACCTCTTAGTTGTACGATAGGGCGTATTACCTCGAGGTTATGCATCCGCTGTTCGGCTATACTAAGGTAAAACACGATTCTGTTCTACCTTTATAATGCGAACTGCTAAGGAGTGGAATACCCTACCGTCGTCTGTCTTTCCTGAAAACTATAATCTGGGTCTCTTCAAGGCTAGAGTGAATAGGTGCCTTCTAGACCTTTGTGCTCCATCTTCGGCCACATCGTCACTTACCAACAGGTGAGATCGTAGGCAAACAGAGGTCGCCAAACGGAGGATAGTAAAAAAAAAAAGTAAAACACTCATTTTCAACTCATTATGAGACCTCTTAGTTAATAATAATAGTCCTCTCCAGTACGGGAGTTATACCGAAATATTTACTTAATTCCCTCAAGGTAATTTATTTACCAGAAAACACATATTTTACTATGCAGAAGGCAACCATAACATGTGTCGGATTTTACGGAAATTTCTACAAGAAGACACAATAATTCAATCTCATGATTGTTACTTGGCTTAGGCTTGTGCGTTTCATTAATACCGATATATTTATATTTCTAAAAAGAAAATGAAATAATTATAATAATAATGCTTGACAGTTCACACATCATTATTTAGCCCCAAGCTAAGCAGAACTTATGGGTACTAAATAACTGATATACTTAATACAATACATTACATACATAGATATTTTTTATTATACATAGAAAATACCCAGAACACCCTGAATAAATATCTGAAGATCGTACAAATATTTGTTCCGAGGCGGGAATCGAACCCGCAACCGACGTCGCAGGCGTAACTTCGCCCGTCGCGCCACAGAGGTCGTCAGAAGTTAGGTTAGTTGTACGATAGGGCGTATTTTAGCAGTGACACAAGCTGTTGAGCTGTGTTGCGCTGTTTGAGGCACCACACAGGCGCTTTCCACCTATTTTTAAGAAGGGTCAACAAATAAATCGTGTTTGTTGCCTGATTCTTGTGGTTTGGTCGCGTTGGAACAGGAATAAATCTAATATATAAAAGGCTTTGTCCTGACTGACTGACTGACTGCCTGACTGACCGAGGTCCAACGCACAGCCTAAACCGCTGGTCGTAGAGACTTGAAATTTGGAGGGTGTGTTCGTCTCGATGCGTAGGGTTGTACGAAGAAAGAAATTTTGAAAATTCGTGTGCTAAGGGGGTTCAAAATGCGGTTCTAACGTAAAACAAAAATGCTCTGTATTTTGGAAACCGTTAGTAGTAGAACCATGAAATTTTACATGGAGATTCCTCAAATAAAATTAATAAACACGTGTTTCAGCGATACATGAAATTTTCCTGAAAAATGGCAGGGGAACGTTTTCTTCGAAAAAAATAAAAAAACTTTAGTTTTTACAACGCACAGCCTAAACCACTGGTCGTAGAGACTTGAAATTTGGAGAGTGTAGTCCTTTTAGGGTGTAAAAGTGTACTTAAAAAGGAATTTAGAAAATTCGCTCCCTTAGGGGTCCATAAAGGGCTTTTAATGTATACACTTTGCGTTTTGCAGCGCACAGCCTAAACCGCTGGACCTAGATACATGAAATTTCGAGGATGTACTCATTTTTGGGTGTAGGGGTGTACTAAGATAGGATTTTGGAAATTTCACCCTGTAAGGGGTCCAAAACGGCTTTTAATGTAAAACTAAAATGCTTCGTATTTCGGAAACCGTTGGTAGTAGCTACTTGAAAATTCACAGGTAGATTCCTTATATAAAAATAGCAAAAATAAGTTTCAGCAGTACCTGATAGTTTTGCTGAAAAAAGCCACGGGAACGTTTTGTGTGTAAATAAATACACCTAACGTTTTAGCCAGATTTCAGCGTATTTTGACGATTTAAAAGTTAGTTTCACAGTGTTGACATTGAGATCAAAATATTCAAAATCAAAATGTTCAAATGGGACCCCTAAATTGAAAAACTTGAGTAGGGTGTCGTTTCAAAGGTCGTTTCACGGTGTCGTTGTTGAAATCAAAATATTTTCAGGACCTCAAGGTTCAAATGGGACCCCTAAATTGAAAAACTTGAGTAGGGTGTCGTTTCAAAGGTCGTTTCACGGTGTCGTTGTTGAAATCAAAATATTTTCAGGACCTCAAGGTTCAAATGGGACCCCTAAATTGAAAAACTTGAGTTTGGTGTCGTTTCAAAGGTCGTTTCACTGTGTCGTTGTTGAAATCATAATATTTTCAGGACCTCAAGGGTCAAATCGGACCCCCAAATTGAAAATCTTGAGTGTGGTGTCGTTTCAAAGGTCGTTTCACGGGGTGGTTGTTGATGTTTAAATTATTGTCTGCACGCCGCGGCGGGGGTTTTTCCAATCTATGCGCGGACGAAGTCGCGCGCGGGTCATCTAGTTTAGTTTATAAGACGATTCAAAATGATCCTTCTCAACAACAAAGGCAAAACACTAAGTATTCCTAGGGTGATTCCAATTTTATAGTAGCACGATTAATGTACGTAGGCAATTTATTAATAAGTATTTTGTAAAAAATATATTTTTAAATTAAAGATTTTATAAAATTAGTGATTGTAACCGTGTGTGTGCTGATCACAATGAGCCTAAACACGGCCAGTCTACTATTATCCCTCGAGAAGTTGCGTTGTCCACCTTCCGTCTCCATCATCAGATCAGCTCGCTGTCACCATAATATTGCATTGTCGTCGGAACTTGACAGGTATGCAAAATATCATCTCAATCAGTAGAGGGTAACTGCTTTAAAATTCAGTTGCAAGATTCCACCCAGACAAACATACATACATACATCATCATCATCATCATCATCATCATCAGCCTGTATCAGTCCACTGCTGGACATAGGCCTCTCCCAATGCTCGCCATTTACACCGATTTCCAGCTCTTCCCATCCACTTTCTACCAGTCGCCTTACGCAGATCGTCGCTCCATCTCGCCTGGGGGCGCCTCACACTATGTTTACCAAGACGTGGTCTCCACTCTAGAACACGTAGAACATACATACATTGCAAGTTAAAAAAAGCTAGTAAAAAGGTTTATGCTTATGCATCATTGACCTCAAAGAAGTTATTAGAAAGCCTTTGTTATGCATAAAAAAGCGTTTTGGAACAACTATATTGTTTTTATTGCGTGTATTATAATTGTGGATGTCCCTTTTTAACCCCAGACGCAAACACGACGGGGTGTTATAAGTTTGACGTGTCTGTGTGTGTGTGTGTCTGACTGTGGCATCGTAGCTCCCGAACGGTTGAATAGTTTTTTTTAAAGGTGAATTAGTCGGGAGTGTTTTTAGCTATGTTTGATCAAAATCGGTTCAGCCGTTTCATTGCGTTGAGGGTTTTTTTTATTTTTTACAAAATTAATTACTTGTTAGTATAAAATCGTGAAAGGAATTATGTATAAAATAAAATGGAATATAATGTGATTGTGAGTGGTGTTTCGGTTGCAGGGCTCAGCGCTGGTGCCGTTCCTGCAGGTGAGCGGGCGCGCCTTCATCCTGTTCGCGATGGTCGAGGCGGAGCCGCGCATGCAGACCAAGCCCGTCGTCTTCTACCTCTTCGCGATGTGGAGCATGATCGAAATTGTCAGGTAACTGTTCAAAGCTTTATTAATTTCATCAATATAATAGTGTAAAACACCATTTGTCCGTCTAGTTCTTCTAAACTACGCAACGGGTTTTGATGCGGTTTTCACTATCATTCAGTGAATTTCTTTACAACAAGGAATAGCAGCAGCATCTCCCTGAGTACTTTACACCAAGACTGTGGTCACGAAGCCGCCTGCTAAGCGTTTAGACTATGGCAAATCCCCCATTGCATTCTTTTGCCATAATCACCACGCTTGGCAGGCAAAGTGTTCAGGTGGATATTGCTGCCTTTCCTCTAGTGTAATCCCTTAGTCAGCTTTTACGACATCCACGGGAGGAGACGGAGGAGTCTATTTTTAGGCCCGACACATCACAGTAAACTATGTATGTATGTCAACAATATTACAAGCTTTTTACCCGACGGAACGGAGCAGATATGTGCGTTTAATAGTTAATAACACTGATAACACAGGGCTTTATTTTTTTATAAAATTTACTTGTATTTAACTTGCTTTCCTGTATTTCTGTCTGTATGCGTGCGACAAATCTGGCGATGGAATTTTAAACCAGTTCCAACCAAACGATTGAGCTTAAATTTTGCATACCTGTCAAGTAGTAGTAGAGCTTTTTTGTGAAAGAGTTTGTTGGGGAAGTACTATCACCATACCTATTTCTGCTGGTAAGCAGTGTGCTTGCATTGCTGTGTTCCGGCTTGTAGGGTATGGGTGCCGGTGAAATTACAGGCTTTATATGTCTCAGGGTGGCGGGCGCTGTGCAATGCCACATAGGGCGCGTCCCAGGTGGGAGTGACCTATGAGGTAATGCATTGTTAAAGGCAGAGGTTACCGCTTATCATCAGGAGGGCAATCTGCTTGTTCCGTTAAAAGTTTGTATTGTTGACATCAAGCTGATCTGATGATGGAGACGGAAGGTGGACACCGGCTCCTAGATTATTAATAGCAGCCTGGTAGGTTTGGGCTCATATTGATTAGCTTAGTTTGATCACTTATTTCAAAGACAAAAAATATTACAATAAAAAAAGAATCTTTCCCGTTCCAGATACCCATTCTACATATCACAACTCTACAAAAAGGAGATCTACATCCTCACCTGGCTTCGGTACACCATGTGGATACCCCTCTATCCTCTCGGTATCATTTGTGAATCTATAGTGATCTTGCGCAACGTTCCCTACTTCGAAGAAACACTGCGGTTCACAATATCACTGCCCAATCAATGGAACTTTGCCTTCCACATGCCAACGTTCCTAAGAGTATATCTCCTGATTCTGACATTCCCTGGGCTGTTCTTTGTGATGATGCACATGCGTAGACTTAGGTGTGCGAAGTTAAAACCTAATGTAACGGTCAAGAAAGTTAAGTAATTGCCAATTTAAGAGTGTAGGTACCACTAGCGCGCTTAAACACTCTGCATACAAAGTTTACTCCTATCTTATCATACATACATACACACACGGCTTTTTTTCCCCGAAGGGGTAGGCAGAGCCTCAGATTTACACAGTGAGTTGCACTATCGTGGAATATAGACGTGGAAAAGTGGTGAGCTCATCGCCGCCATTGCTTCCCACGACTGACTTGGCTAACGCTTTCTTCCCGTAATAACATTCTATAATAAGCTAGCAACTAGGACAAATCTTATACCAACTAATCATATCAACAAGTCCGGGTAATCCCTTAGCCGGTTTTACGCCATCCACGGGAGGAGACGGAGGGGTCTATTCTTATCTCGTCAAACTCCATGAAATTATGTACACATGTTTAATACATTAATACCCTAGACCCGTGGCTTGTCAGTTTACTGTAAAGTTATTTGGTTTCCAAATGACACTGACTTAAAAGATTTGTATGGAATTCTTATAATCCATGCTAGTTTCAGATTGCAGGTATATTAGTCTCTAGATTGTGACTATAAAACTTAATTAACTTGAACTTCGTTTTGTATGGAGTGGTGGGCTAGCGGTACACTTCCCTAAAGCGCTATAGGTTCTACCAATTTCAACGAACATTTTTGTATGAGGCGAAGAAGGCGAGCGCACGCACTGATGCCGAGCTTGTGTATAAAAAAAAAATTGACATTTAAAGTTTTGTTAAATTTTGTTGATGACTTCACGAACTCAATTAATAAGTTACCAAATATTTCAAAAATTAAAACGTTAAGCACTAAGTCTAAAATGGTATTTCAATTTTTAAAAGGGGTATCTTAAAGGGGGATAAAAAGCTTAAGAATATCATAATATTTTTTCTTCTTGAAAACTGTAAGAACTCTTTAAAAACTTTAAAATTCTTGAGCTCATTATAGGCATGCTGTGAACCTATTGCGCCCTATGGCTGCTAACGCACTGCGGCGCTGCGCACGTTAGCTGCATGGATACAATACGTAAGCCACACATCCGTGTTTATCATGTTCATGTGTCGCTGTGGGCGATGGCTTTGACAAAAAGCCCTTTTGTGGTTGATAGATTCATATTTACTGAGAATTTTATTGAACTGGTTTAGGTTAGAATAATTCGATTATGTTGTTAGCGTAAAATAATGTTGTTTATTTTGTAAGTGTAGCCGAAACTATGATCATGCATACCTAGATACTCTGTATTTTTGTGTATGTATTCATTTGAGATTATGTGGCAAACTATAAAGAAATAAATATTATAAACATTACAGTTACAAAACCTGAATTTGTGTAAGGAGATTGAATGACAAGCTTATGTGAGCTTATTATTTGCGTATTTGGCAAGTTGTGATTTAGTTGATGACCTAAATGCGTTTAATTTGTTTCTCTTATGTTAACATTTTTTATACATTGGTAAATAAATGTTGATATTGAAAATAATATGCTTTTTTAATATACTTAGACGCATTTTCACCAACACATTAACGGACATTTAAACAGCTGTATCACTTAAACAACTATAACCTCGTACCTATCCAAAACTTTCTCTTGGTTCTTTTTTTTCTGGAATTTCTTATAACCAAGTAAGCTGCACATATTCCACCAAGTAAAACATTCTCGTCGCACATGTTTCCAAAAACAAGAAACTACGACTGAACTATGGTGTTGAGTTCATTAACGCATTCAATTATTAAAAGCGTCAAAGGAAAGTTTAATAGAAAGATGAAGACGAAAATTGAAGATGAAATTGTACAGTGCGGACATTCCTATTGAGGAATCCTTGCTTTGACTGAGTTGTAACTTCCTAAATAATTTTTGAAATCGGCTTAGTAGTTTTTGAGTTTATCCATTACAAACATACACACAAAAATACAAATCTTTCCTCTTTATAATATTAGTGTAGATGTAGATAATACCCAACAGTCACATACATAGTCCTGACCCCACACTAGGATCCCTGTGTCGCGGGTATCAGGAACTACGAGCACCATGGTACCACAACACCCAGAACCGGAACAAACTTTTGTCCCGCAGCGGGAATCGAACCCGCAACCTCTTGCATCTCAGCCGGCTGCTCGCCACAGATGTCGTCACCAGGTTAAGTAGTTGTAGATACTAACCAATTTCTGGTTGGTCGTTCAGCTGATTTCTTTCTGTCGGCATTTTGAATCATAAAACTAAAGAAATAGTTACTGTTTATGGATCAAAACGGAACAGACGCGTTATTGATTGCCCGCTAAACAGAAAAGGTAAACAAGAACAGACTATGTGGTATAACGTACCTATAGTATTATTTTATTTGTGGCACAGATAAAAGAATACTATAGCTAGTTTTTTTTTTCTTTATAATTGGCGCCGCACGGCTTGTGCATTTGCCATTTTCAAGTATCTGAATGACTCTTCCCGCCATTTTCGAAAAGAGACGTTGTCTACTTTTATTTTATTTCTTTTCCTAGTGTTTTCTTGAGTTATATTGTGTTATTTTGGTGGCATTTTAACTAATGTAGCTCGTTTAAAAAGCACAAGTGTAGTGAAATGAAATTGAAGTGAATTGCGTGACTTTTGAAATTGGTGGCAATTGTCTACCAAAGTTTTAGTAAAATTGGCCACCGTTTTACTAAAACATGACTTGACTGTGACTTTGACGACTTGGAAGGAGTGTAACGTTGCAAAATATATTGAAAATACAATATAGTGAAAATACAGATATAATTGAAAATGGCAAATGCACAAGCCGTGCGGCGCCAATTATAAAGAAAAAAAAAGAAAAAAGTATCTGTATTTTCACTATATTGTATTTTCAATATATTTTGCAACGTTACACTCCTTCCAAGTCGTCAAAGTCACAGTCAAGTCATGTTTTAGTAAAACGGTGGCCAATTTTACTAAAACTTTGGTAGACAATTTAAACCAATTTCAAAAGTCACGCAATTCACTTCCATTTCATTTCACTACACTTGTACTTTTTAAACGAGCTGCATTCGTTAAAATGCCACCAAAATAACACAAAATAACTCATGAAAACACTAGAAAAAGAAATAAAATAAAAGTAGACAACGTCTCTTTCCGAAAGTGGCGGGAAGAGTCTATAGCTAGTTTCATCAAAATTTGTTCCAGCGTGATAATTTTTCAAGAATCCAGATAGACCAAAAAGAAAAAAAAAATGCTGGGCGGGCAGTTCCAACACAACACAACATTATCTAGCCCCAAGCTAAGCAGAGCTTGTGTTATAGGTACTAGATAACTGATATACTTAATACACAATACATTACATAGGTTTTTTTTTAATTATTATACATAGAAAATACCCAGAACACCCTGAACAATAATCTGCAGATCGTACATATATTTGTTCAGAAGCGGGAATCAAACCCGCAACCTCCTGCGTCGCAGGCCTTCGCCCGCCGCGCCACAAAGGTCGTCATTTTCTATATATAACAAATTTCTCTATGGTCGTCATCGTCAACTCTTAGAATTTTCAAAATTATTTAATTTACTTATTCGGCATATAGTATAGATTAAGGAACACCGTATTTAATGTCCCCAAACTCTCCATTTCACCAGAGCCGCTGAGCCTGCGCCGAGACATCGGCTCGCTCTGTGTGTTCTGTCGGCACTATAATGGGGAGTGCTCTGAGGAGCTGTTCAATCTCATAATCGCTTCCAGGTTCTATCATCGTACTTTCGACAACGCAAGGGAGCTCACACCATCATCGACACGTGGTTATCTCGTACAGCTCGCTTTACGAGATCTTTTCTCCCCCATACTTGCAAGTTGTGGAATGCGCTCCCTCTTGAGGTATTTCCGCTAAACTACAACATGAGCCGATCCAAAAAAAAAAAAAGAGTCCTTCAGGGCAGGCAACGCATTGGCAATGCCTGTGGTGTTGCAGATGTCAATAGGCGACGGTAACCGCTTACCATCAGGCGGGCCGTAAACCAGTTTGTCGAGCCATTACATTAAAAAAAAAAAAGATTTCTAAAAACTTTTAATGAAACTGCATAAATCAAATAAAATTTAATTTATTGAATAAGCAAATAAATAACTAATGCTTCTATTTGTACAGCCCTTTATTAGTGAATTTATCATAAGTCACTATAACACAGGATTTTATCGATCTATTGATATTTCCTTGTTTTTTTTACCAGAAAACACATAAAATAGCCTACTGCAGAAGTGAATCTCAGCCCTGTAACATAATATTTGCTTTTATTGCTTTTAAACCCACTGAAATGTTGCTCAAAACTGACAAAAAAGAAAGACATCAAAGAAAGCACTTATAGGCTGATGTCTCCACTTTTGTCCATCCATAATTCCAACAAAAAACATACTTTATGTATGTTAGTCACAGAGGTATTCAGCTATTACAAAAACCATAGCTCAAACTGGTCACTGTGACCAATAAATAACCAGTAGAAAGCTATCACAGAGATAGGATTTGGACAGGATTCTTGCCTATAGAGCCCACTTCGAACGTACACTGCACGGTATTTAAGAACGCAGCTTCAAGTAGGTTCTCTGGTACCACTCGTGTGGGTCGGTGTGAGCGTTGAACTCGTGGAAGATGGGCTCAACGAGCTTGTCAGCGGGGACGAGCTTGTAGACGCGCTCTCCGTAGTATGTGCCAACCTGAAATACAGATGATCATGCATCAAGTAGTAATAGAGCTAGTAGGACTAGGAGCTAGATGCAAGTAAGTAGAGCTTTTTTGTGAAAGAGTTCGTCCGTGGAAGTACTACCACCATACCTATTTCTGCCGCAAAGCATTAGTGCTCCCATTGCTGTGTTCGGTTTGAAGGGTATGGTTGCCGGTGAAATTACAGGCACATGAGACTTTTCATCTTTGTCTCAGGGTGGCGGGCGCAGTGCAATGCCACATAGGGCGCGTCCTAGGTGGACGTGACCTATGTGATAATGCACTTGTGGCTTATTATCAGGTGGGCCATCTGCTTGTTCCGTCATTGAAAGCAGCATAAAAAAACGGGAAATTAAATAACTTTGAGGGCCAGCATGTTCTATAGGCTGAAGATGGTGATGATGATTTGATTTCCAAAGTTATTTAATTTCCCGTTTTATGGCCTATGCCATATAGAATGCCACGACGAATGATCTTGAGTTGCCTCCATCCCCCGACTTCACTGCATCATTCAGTTTTTCTGAAGATGTTTATCAGATTTTTGGTAATATAAGTTACAAAAATAATCTTTATAATCAAGGACACTAATAATTCTACAATAGACTACATTCCATACACTAACAACACCAAAATATGACACTTTTGAACATTCAAATGATGACAAATGAGTTTGATACATTGCCGGTTCACACTCTAGTCCTTCAAATGTGTTCAATAATCAAGCAGCAATGGACAGATAAAACTTGACAGAAATTGTTTAAATAATCAGACAAAGACTTTGGTGCACAGCACAACCCTATTCAGAGTTGCAAATTGATTTTGAATTGTGTTGTTGATTGTACCTTAGATTACCGTCATTCCTTTAAACCGTTCCTTTATCTTTCCTCAAACTCCCAGCGCTTTTTTGGTTTTATGTCAAGTTAATCACCTGTCATTGGCAAACTCTTGTGGCACCACTACCGGTCCGCTGAACACGCCAAAAAGAAGAAGAAGAAGAAGAACACAGAGTGACAGTAGTTAGGTTTTAAAATCTTCTGTTTCCTCATTAGCACAATTTTTTTCTCTTTACTAGGTTTGTATTGTTAGTATATTTGGGACAAATCTTGCAACTATATGAACCATTTTGTCCCAACTGATTTTGACTTTGCTGATGCTTAGTTCTGGTGAAAGCGAGCTGCTCTCATGGTGGAGACTGAAGGTGGACAACATAACTCCTTGATGGATAGACTGGCCATATTTGGGGTCATTTTGATCACTAATTCATTTTTAATTTACTGAACTTTCGTTGATTGACGACTATGTTAGTTCCATTGTTCGCTCTCCCAAGTACCTCATCAAATTGACTGATCCAGCCCATATATGGACCGGTAGAGCATGATGGCTACGTCTGATATTTGTGTAGACAACATGCTCTGAAACAGACCCACATTGAGATTGACAACATTCTTTAACACTAATTTCATAAGCTTGTTTTGATAAAGATACTTTACAACAAAAAACTTATTTAAGTTAGCTTAACTCTACTGTGCTTTTTTATTTATTTATTTATTCATAATACACAGGCAGCTCGCGGAGCTGATGCATGTATATCTTAGTCCTTGCCAGTGCACTTTAAATGTTTGTTATTGGATGCAATTCATCCAGTCAATTACTGAGGGGGCACTGATCACTTAGTCTGGTCTTAGTTTTAACTGGTTACAGTTCCAAGTGCACACAACACGATTGGGCAATATGTGCATCCTCGGATTAACTTTGATCATGCAACAATTTTGCATGAGAGGTTGAGGAACCTATGAGAGGTTGTACATGATTCTTAGCCTAAAATGATTGTAACTCATTTCCATGTATCAATAAATAAATATAAAATGAATAAATAAATAAATAATGCTGGACAGTTCACACAACATTATCTAGCCCCCAAGCTAAGCAGAGCTTGTGTTATGGGTACTAGATAACTGATATACTTAATACAATGCATTAAATAGATAGATGTTTTTTATTATACATAGTAAATACCCAGAACACCCTGAACAAATATCTGCAGACCGCACAAATATTTGTTCCGAGGCGGGAATCGAACCCGCAACCTCCTGCGTCGCAGGTGAACCATCGCCCGCCGTGCCACAGAAAATAGGAATAAACTGTTACCTCCCATCCAGGTACATCACGCATTAGTTCAGTCTCCGCATCACGGTTCCTACGGATTTGCTTCAGGAACTCCCGATCTCGCTCAGCCAGTAACATCGGGTAGATTGCCATCTTAGCTGACCGCATCTCAATCTCATCACGCTTGATTGCTTTGTAGTTCAGATTGTACAGGTATATGGCGCCCACAGTCATTCCTATGTACCCCGCGAACATAGTATACCCTGGAAAATATAATGATGAACATGAAACACAAAATATATAAGCAAGATCAGGGTTTTTAGGGTTTCATGCCCAAAGGGTGCCAAAGGACCCTATTACTAAGTCTCCGCTGTCCGTCCTTCTCTAAGCTGGCTGTATCTCATGAACCGTAATAGGTAGACGGTATTTCTATTGCATGTATAACAACAAATAATAAAAATAAAGCAATAAGAGATAATAATAAAAAAGTAAGAACAGTGTTAAATCTTGTACGATGATACGGAACCCTTCGTGTGCGTACAATTACAATAATAATTAATGTATTAATATTTATTCTATATTAATTAATGTACAATTTAGTAAACTCGCACTTGGTCAGTTATTTTATAAATCGCTATCTGTGCTCTAATCTTAAATTAATGAATAGTATTGAATGCCTTATAAGGTACTACTACGTAATCATTTAATAAATGGGCGAATAATTGATCAATGAAAATAGAACAGAATTAAGTTTTTGTGTACAAACAGACAAACATGTAGCCAGAATTAAGAGATATAAGTATATGCCAGCAAACATACGTACCAGAACATTATCCATCAATTTAAATACATTTTGCTACCTAGGTACTATGAATACAGTACAATAAAAGGTATGTACTGTAGGTAGGCCCAAGAGACACAGTAAACACTCCCAAAGGTAACTAACATAACCTCTATAGTTAGGTTACATAATAAGTAAAGAAACTTATGTACAATTTAGTAAACATTATACTTACCACTAAAAAAGGTTTTAGCAGGTATCCTTTTGAAAGGAATAGGCTTATAACCCCCCTGAGGGGGTAAATCCTGTTTCCTAGCTACTTGCAAAACCTCCGCCATCTTCAATTTTTGTTCCCCGAGTTTGATTTGGCAATTTTGGCATATTACAAATACAATCAAATCACATTAATCATGACAGTGACAGACGACAGACAATTGACACGAATGAATGTGATTGAGAATGAGAAACGAGATTTCGTTCCTTTATCTTCTTCTTCTTTTTTTTGGCGTAAGTGCTGAAGGTATCTTTTCTCAAACTCCCAGCACTTTTTTGGTTTTATGTCAAGTTAATCACCTGTCATTGGCAAACTCTTGTGGCACCACTACCGGTCCGCTGAACACGCCATAAAAAAAGAAGTAGGACTTTTCGTTTTCGAATTTAAAAAAAAAGTTGTCCAATTTGGTTAGATAGGTGGCGCTGACTCAATAGGTTCAAAGCAGCGCCATCTATTAGCGCATGATTTGAAACGTCCGTGAAAACCCCTCATTTTCTTGGGCAAAAAGAATGGGTTGTTTGCAATATTGTTTGCGTAGCTGCGTGTATTTTGTTTCTTTGTTTTGTTGCGCCTCATAGAACACCATGGAAAATGTATGGAAAACCTATTTTATTTCGTTTTCTCAAAATCTTACGATTTGATTTGCTAGGTAACTTTGGGTCATAGACTTTGGGTAGGTAGGTACTTACCTGGATGGATTCGATCAAGACCAATGTAATTTTTTTAGAAATGCCTTTTTTCAGCCGTAGACCGTTTGGCCGTTTGTCCACCACCGTCACGTCACCGAGAACGGGATTATTTCGGGCCATGTTTAATATGATTTGACGGTTATCGTGTGTCCACCGCACCGATATCGGTGGCTCAGTAAATAAATAAATAGTAGTCCTAGAAGGCGGCGGTGGACAAAAAAAACACCCTTAGGCCGTTTTTCCACCGCCGCACCGCGCTGCCGCGCCGTCACCGGGACCTCACCGAGAACGAGAATATTTTGGACGAATGTTATGCTCGTGCGACGGGCGTGCAGTGGACAAGCGGCCATAGCAAATGTATGTATAATATCACTAATTCGGCGCCGTCATCTCGTTCTCGGCGACCGAGCGATGGACAATTTTTAGAAAATCTAAAATTACTTCAAAATTCACCGAATGTTTCGTTATGAGCAAACCTCGTTATCTACACAGAAAAAGGTATACTTAGGTAGTGTCCTAGTTAGAGTTAGAGCAACACTGCTCCGATCGGAGGCAGTCTTCTCAAACCATTCCGTTCGGCACATACTATCTAGGTACCTACTTCCGGTACGGAGGCCTGCAATGCACTGACGGGGATCTTTTGTCTATCAAACTGGTAATCGCTTTCAATTACCAGTTTGCAGTACATTGCGCTGTGTGTTTGGAATACATAATATGTATATTCTTGAAAAGATGCTAAAACACGCGCCGCAATGTATTGCAAACTGGTAATCGAAAGCGATTACCAGTTTGATAGACAATAGGGGGGCTGCTTAGAGATGCTAATAAAACAAAATGTAGCTGCCATTATGTCCATGGTATAAAAGCAATTTACAAATCCGTCACCAAGACAACCAACTAATCAAAGAAATAGACCCAAGTTCACGATTAGATAGACGGCCGGTTACCGTAACCAATCATCAAAGTGACAGATTATGTATGAAAACATGTGTCAAAAGAGTTGTATAATCTAAACAGCCGTTTAAACGCCCGTTAATGTGTTGATGAACAGTGGCCTAGTGGTAACTAAGTAATGTTTTTCAGGGTTCATACTATACCCACTTATTTTAAATCTGAGTTCATGGTTTTTTCTTTTTAAGGTGCGTGAAGCCCGAGATTACATATATTTTTACATTGCAAATAGATATTCATCACGATGGAATCCGATGCGACTGACGCAGGAGTCCAAGCTGACATCCCTGAGCCAGAAAACGAAGAATCAGAGTTGAAGATCAGACCTTACGAACGCATCAAGCTTCATCCTAAAGTTCCTATAGAACCATCAGCTTACGGGAAAGGAAAGAATTTCAGCCGTCCCTGGATCTTGCAGGATGGAAGAGAAGTTTTGGGGGTAGGCAGCGAAATGCGAGAGTCCTACCAGGTGCCTAAGAAGGCTAAACATGGAGAAGGTGCAATTACTCGTAATATTTTTATAGGCGTTATTGATCAATCACTATGGAAAACTATAACAGATCTCTTGTTTAATAGGTATTCGGAAGCGTATGCTCACGGATTTCTTCTGGGAGCAAATGTTAGAAGAAGTGTTCGATGAGTTGGCAACATCTCAGCCTGTAGTTGAGTACTGTTCCGAATATGAAGCCAACTATATTCGGGACCAGTTTGTACCTCGCAACTTAGAAGTCACTGCTGATAAAAATGTCAGGAATGGACGAACTTATTTATCTACCTATGCAATTTGCTGGCTGATTTATTGGCTAAGATAGGCACCTACCTGATCTCTTTAAAATTTTCCTTCCAGATGCATTTAAAATATCCGCTTTACGGTACTGGATCAAGCGCAATCACCTACTACAGCGAAAGTATCAAGAAAACTGGCCCTGTAAGTTACCGACTTTGTATTATACATGTAACTAGGTACCTACTTAGACAGACCAGGTAGGTATGTATGTAGACTGGGTACGGTTAAAACTTTTTTTTTTCTACAGTTGGTAAACCACCGCGTGAACCTCTGCCTATAACAATGCATTACCTCTGGTCACGTCCACCTAGGACGCGCCCTACGTGGTATTGCATTGCGCCCGCCATCCTGAGACGTTAAGTCTTATGTGCCGGTAATTTCAACGGAATACCCTTAAAACCGGAACACAGCAATGCGACCACTATTGCTTTGCGGCAGAAATAGGTAGGTATGGTGGTAGTACTTCCCCGGACTAACTCTTTCACGTCTTTACTGTATTCGTAAGAGGTGTTATAATGGTGATATACTTTCCGCGCGAACGGCTGAGTGTGTGAATGAGTTAGCCAATAAGAGGCAATAGAAACATATTTAAATAGCTATTCAACACAATTTAAAATGTGTATGAAAACATAATGCTAAAAAGTGTTAAGGTAGGATCGTCCGCGAAATTCAATTTTTTCGAGTTTTTTTCCCATCTCAGCTCATCAACACTTCTTCAGATAGAGAAAATTATGTTGACGGTAATTATATGACCTTACACACAAGTTTTAATTTATAGTATCACATAAATATCATTAGTTTGGCTATGAATGTGCTTGGAACAAAAAAAAACTAATGATATTTAGGTGATACTCTATATTAAAACTTGTGTGTTAGGTCATATAATTACCATCAACATAGTTTTCGCTATCTGAAGAAGTGTTGACGAGCAGTGATGAGCAAAAAACCCGAAAAATAATAATTTCACGCCACAAGCGCGACCTTAAAGACAAAATAAAATGCTATAAAAATTACTTAGATAGCAATAAAATGCAAAAGACCTGCGTCGCTCGCTGTGTCGAATGCTGATGTCCCTAGAAGACTCGAACATGACTGACGGAGCGCTGAGTGCCAAGTCATGCAGATAAATGCTACCATAGTAGTTTTTAGTAGTAGTAGAGCTTTTATGTGAAAGAGTTCGTCCGGGGAAGTACTACCACCATACCTATTTCTGCCGCAAAGCAGTAGTGCTCGCATTGCTGTGTTCCGGTTTGAAGGGTAAGGGTGCCGGTGAAATTACAGGCACATGAGACTTTTCATCTTTATGTCTCAGGGTGGCGGACGCAGTGCAATGCCACATAGGGCGCGTCCTAGGTGGACGTGATCTATGAGGTTATGCACTGTTCATAGGCAGAGGTTACCGCTTAACATCAGGTGGGCCTCTTGCTTGATCCGTCATCCAAGTAGTATAAAAAAAAAAAAAAAAAAAACATGCGTTTCAAGTGTACCTAGTCTACCCTACTCTGTCTTTTGCCAATATTTCGACAATTTCAATCATGTTTTTTTTTCCAGGGTGAAATTTTGGAAAAGTTCCGAAGATGCCAAAACTTCACGAAGCCAATGGAAGAAAGATTGGACGTTGGATGGGTTCTGTGATGAGTTTTTTGGAACTAAATAATATTTTTGGGCACTCATGAGCAGACTTTTCTTCTATTCTCTTCTTTTCTTTTGGCGCCCTCTGTGGCGCGGCTGGCGAAGGTTCGCTTGCGACGCAGGAGGTTGCGGGTTCGATTCTTTGTTCAGGGTGATTTTCTATGTAGGTATAATAAAAAATATCTATGTACTTATGTGTTAAGTATATTAGTTATCTAGTACCCATAACACAAGCTCTGCTTAGCTTGGGGCTAAATAATGTTGTGTGAACTGTCCAGCATTGTTTATTTATTTTATTCCTTACTACAAAAAACTTGATGACATCATTACTGCCCTCCCCTATGGGAATATTTTTAAGAACTACCCCTCAAAATGATTGTTTTAACCTAAAGTACTTGTGTACCAAACAGCTATCCTGTACATCGATTTGCGTTTTTTTTATCGTAGCTCGACCATCACAGGCGGTTTGTATTTAGGTACATCTGTAGTGTACTTCACAAGTGCCTACCATATGGTCTGTGAGGGTTGACACAACGGAAACTTTCCAACGGTTAGGTAGACACGTTTATTTTGGATGTAACTAAACACTACACAATAGTAAGAAGGTATAGGTACGATAGGTATGTCGGACGTGGAATTGTCACTATGCGTAATTGATTCCGGGCGCCGGCGAACGGGCGTGTGCATGTCATGCGCATGAGTGTCTCACTGACTGGCGCAGGCCGGTCGGCGTACCACCGGATACCATCCGCCGAGGCTTGGCGACTCCGAACGACACGACGCCGCGACGATCGTGCAACGACGTATTGTGGCATGCATGCCACACATATTTCGAAAGTAAATATATGTATGTACCTATATCGAAGATTTTTCTAATTTAACATGCTACAAGAAAAAACACATAATAAGTTTTTTTTTGGAAGTTAGGTAATTATATCATGAAATGCACTTGGACTCACGATAAATACAATGTTTTCATTTTGCACAACGAGTCCAAGGGATATTCACAGAATTTATTTTGTATTCTGAGGGGATAAAATAGATAGATAGATTAACACTTTATTATACACCAAAAAAAAACACAATAAGGATTAACTAAATCAAATTACAGTACAACGGGCGGCCTTTGCTGCTACACAGTTTTATTACTTAAGCAGCATCAACATTTAAATATGTATCTTGCTCACATTGTAAATTTACTCCGAATAAATAATTTTTATCTTTTTTATCGCTGAAAGCGACTTCTTCCAGGCAACCTGTGGATGGACAGTAATGAGCGAAGTAATAACGAACGGCGGTGCACAGAGTAAAATAAATAAATAATAACAACATTAATAATGATAGATATTTATTTTATATTTATTTATTAGAGTCACCAACATAGTATACACCGATACAAGTAAATATACACAAGATAATTATGTTATGCATGCCAAGTGCTACCACAATTATAGATGACGAACAACATAGATGAATAAGAAAGCGTTTTCATAACTCGAATACATAATATAGGTACTATAGTAAAATATACTAATATTTTACTATAGTTAAATACTACATTATTTGCCCTACTAATTCTACTAACAAACTTAAAACGTGGACAGGTCCGACAGATAATGATTTTTGAGTATTAGCTTGAATGTGTGCAGGGAAGATGCTTGCCTGATTTCCACCGGCAAAGCATTCCACAAGCGCACAGCTTGGACAAATGTCGATTAGACTTCTCATGCATAATAATGTGCATTTACAACCTCTGTGGCGCAGCAGGCGTAGGTTCGCCTGCGACGCAGGAGGTTGCGGTTTCGATTCCCGCCTCGGAACATATATTTGTGTGATCTGCAAATATTTGTTCTGGGTATTTTCTATGTATAATAAAAATATCTATCTATGTAACGTATTGTATTAAGTATATCAGTTATCTAGTACCCATAACACAAGCTATGCTTAGCTTGGGGCTAGATAATGTTGTGTGAACAGTCCAGCATTATTTATTTATTTTTATGTCCTTTCTAGCTCGTTTAAATTAGTTTTCACTTATTTTGCTCAAAAAGGCCGTCAATTAGTTTGGGGCTAGATAATGTTGTGTGAACTGTCCAACATTATTTATTTATTATTATTTATTATTAATTGTGGCGTACCAGAGCGAAGAAAAATAGCATTTCTTCACCTAGGGGAAAAAGATTTTATTTTTAATTTTTGGCTGTCAAATTACAATGAATCTACAAAAACGGAAAGACTTTAGTCATAAGTAGGATAATCATGAATAACATCGAGCACGGAGGCCTGCAATGCTCTAAGATGAATAAAGATTTCTTGTTACTGTTTCATAAAAAAAGTTTTTTTTTTTAATGGGTCTAAAATCGGCGATCTCTTTGGTAGAATGCATGCAATGCGTTGCAGCTACAGAAGAAATAAGAAAAATACATTGGCGCGAAATCTTTATAATTTTTCTCTAATTGCAAATTGAATTGGTAGTGACCGTAATTAATTTTTCATATTGTATTGGATTATTAAATTTTTTCACAATCGTAGTAATAAGTAGATTGTAACACGCGGCGCTAAAAACCCATTAAAACTCGGTTTCTATTTACTCTCTCATAAGAATGGGTAATTTTAGCTCCTCTAACAATCTACTATTGTCTATGGCTCTATGCACACAAGCACAACCTACCTTCTATGATCACTAACTAGGATATTGAAAATGAGTTATAAGTTCATTTGACTCTAGATATTACAATGAGCGAGTTAAGACACTATTCATAGAGACAACGCTTACAGCTACCAGATTTCTTCAGCTTGAATGATTTTGTGACGCGATACAGGCGCGTTTGCGTAATGCGTTCCCAAGTAATAATGACATAGAGTTGCTAACACTTTTAATAATGACATACCATTGGGCCTACGTCCAACGTCTTGTTCATCCTAAGATAATTACATTCATTTCTAAATAAGACTTAAATAGCATTAAGTATAACTTAATTAGTCCCACCACTGATCTTGTAGATAGTTTGAGGGAACTTGGGGACCCCTTTTCTCCCTTCGACAGTTTCTAACGCGTGCTTCAGGTTCTTCTCAAACACTTTCTTAGCGTCGCAGAACCCATGCTTTGTCTTGCCAAATGAGTTGGGACCGGCTGATGTTGGAGTTTCCCTGGAAATGATGGAAGATTAAGTAAATAGATGGGTATCGGAATTTACTATGGGCATCAATAACATATCAGTTTACTTCCGTAGGTTTATCTATCTACGATCAGCCAGTTGTCAGGTTTTTGGAGTGAGTGTAAGTGCTGCGCTGTATTTTAATAATACACAAAACTGTTACTGTGTTCCCATACAAAGTTTCAAGAGACTGGTAACGCTAAAAGTGCTCTCAAGATAGGAAACAATAAGAAAATAAGAAACCAGCTCACAAGACGCCAAAGGAAGAGAAGGTGTCAGGATGAAGATATTCAAGGATGTAAAAAGGTTATTCGTATGTTCCTTCTATTGTTACAGTTAGCAGCACCTTTGGTGCGGAGTAGCAGAATGGAGTAGAAAACATTGCCAGATGGCCGAAGAAATGATGTTTTGACAAGCACAGGTGACAGTTGAAATTGGCAACATTGGTTGGCTGTAAGGAAAAGTGCCGTAGCATTGTAACCTCTAAGACATGAGTTTTTTATTTTGTTTGAATCGTATGAAGCTTAGTGATATTGGAATAATTTGTGGCAATTATTTCTTGATCACATACCCAATGTCGAGATACGTCGACGTACAAAAGCCGTAGACGTAGGTATGCGGATCACAAGTCTTAAGTGGCGATGGGACACTTGGCTTGAAGGAATGACGGAAGATGGACCACGGCACGGAGAATGGTGGCCAAGAGATGCTCGACGACCAAGAGGCCGACCGATGGTCGGATAACATCGTTTTAAAGTAACTACTTCAACCAAGTAACCATTCTCTTCCAGTTGGAAGATAAGAACAGCACAGGAACGGATAGAGTGGCGTATTAGAGAGGAGGCCTATACCCAACAGTGGGTACACACAGGCTAAACAGATATTCTATTTCTATTTCGTTATTATTGTCTTTCTCACCTGCCAATATTCCTCATCCTCATTCTAGCCTCCGCCGGCATCTGCTCAGGCTCATCATCATCATCATCATCAGCGTTGAACACAGACGCAACAGTTGGTTTCATCGGAGGCTCCTTCACAGGCCCGCTGAGGTTCATCTTAATGGGTGCCTTGTCCTTGGCGAATCCAATGGATATTTTGGTGATGCGCGGCGGGGGAGGCGGGGCGGGGACTTCCTCCTCGGAGCTGTCCCTCTTGTCAGCTCTTCTGCTTTCTCTGCCATCTGGAAAATGTGACATTTCATAGTTATACTACCATTCATTGCTCATCCAAATCTAAGAGCACCCAGTTTTAAAAAACTTTGCGCATGTAAGTCGGTCACTGCAGAAGCAATCTAGCCAAATGGGGTTTCATTGAATTATCACAAGTCATGTCATCATATAATTTTAAAATGATTTTTAATTCGATTTTAGGCTTTGTAGTTTTTAAAAATAAGTCGGTATTAAATGGCTGATACGATTTTGATATAACATACGAAGAACCATCGCTAGAAAACCTGCTTTCAAATAATACAAAAAAAACGTTACCCACGTTACGACACACATAGCGGTCAAACTTATACCACCCCTCTTTTTGCGTAGGGGTTTAAAAATACGCCAGCTGTGTAATGCACTCGGTACCAGTTTTTTTTTTAAATCTTTGTTTGACCTTTGTTTGACCTCGATCTCACCTGTTGGTAATAACTACGTAAGCAGTATTTTATAAAAAAAAAGAAATCCTAAAAAAATTTAATGCACATTTTTACAAAATGAATGACGAATTACCTACTTTTCATGACGATTGTAGTACAACCATACCTACTATTATTTAAGAAGTGGTATGACGTCATTTATTTACATCATTAATTCCTAAAAATAGCAACGCTGTCATTGGGCGATGTTTTGAATGAAAATATTATATTCCAAATTACAATTGGTCTTCTCTCCTTTCCGACGAAAGCGATCCTTTAAATTTCGTAAATACAGAGATTTAAATTCTGAAAACTATTACCTAGAATTTCAGGATATTATCTAAAACTTGTATCTGTGCCTAAACACGTTTCGTATTATTTCACTCGATCAAAAAAGTCTTCAACATTGGTAATTTTGTGGGTCAATGAAGTTTTTTTTGATTAATACCTATTATGCGTTATGCCTTTGTTGCAACCGCCAAGTTTGAACTGAATTGGTCTTTAAACATACAATGTTAAGATCGATGTTTCTTTCAAAATGCATTTTCCTGCTAATTTTGGGTTACTTATCGCCTTAACAACAAATCATTTAGCTCAATGTTATGAAGTAGACAAACTTCTTATAGAGCTAAATAATTTGTCTGGGATAAAGTCCCATCTAGATCACAGACACATTTTGCTCCCAAAATAGAGAATGTATAAGGCTTAATAGTGTAGCGGTGGGTGAATTCCAATGAAAAGACAAAGGAAGCGATGCACGCCAATACCCAATAGCCTATGTAATATCATAGGACTATAATAGACGTAAAATTTTCAGAGTTCATATCTCAGAAACGGTAAGTCGCATGGGAAAAATGCATTTAACATTAATTGATGAATAAGAAAATAGCTGCACGTTATTCTAAAAAAAAGTTTGCTAAAAATTTTCTAGTCTTTTTTTCCTTAGTACCCCCTTATGTACACCTCAACCCCTGGAATAATCCATTCGCGAAGTTTCAGGAATGTTAACGACACTTACCTCTATATTTCGTTTGTTGTTTATCCCGACTGTCGAGCTTAGCAGGCCTGGGGGGCGAAGGTGACGAGGAATATCGACTTCGTGAAGGTGGCTGAGGCGTCCGCCGCTGCGGCGACCGAGACCTTTCTCGCTCCTTGTGCGGCCTAGAATCATCACGCGCTGATCGAGACGACCCTGCCAATGTGAAAACACTGGCAAAGATAAATAAAAATACACATTGCTAATAATACACAACTGAGGAACTGCGAAGTTTCAGCTGGGGCTTTGATTAGTCAGTTCGTGCTACCGAATACCTTTATAGTCCTTGTATCTGCCACTCATGTTTGTTTTTTATTAGTCACTATATGAACAATTCATGGATTTTCCAGGAATTGCTAGAAACTCATATAATTCCGTTCGATTCACTTTACAAGGATCGCCATTTTTTCTATGGTTGGTACCATTCCGCAAAGAGGATACAACGGTAGGAGTATTATTGTTCTGTGGGATACAATAACTCTATTCCGCTATTCCATTCTATTCTTGACAGCTAGACAAGACACGGAGTATAAACCATGGACTTACGCCCGAATACTGAAACGCTACTTAAATAATTGAGATCGTCTCAACTGTTTGAGACGCCGTTATCCTAAAAATTCGTATACTGAAACGTCAATTTGATCATCACTTAAAAATTAAACATGACAGATTTGAGTATGATTGTAATCGCCACTTATGTTCAAAACGGTATTCTCAAACGATGATTAGCATTTGACAGCTGCGTAAGTACGCCTCAAATTCTATAAGTAGCCATCAAATATAAGAGTACTCACGACCTCTCCTAAAATCCTAACCTAACAACGTAGGTGCATCTTTATTTTGCACTAAAAATGTCGGTATCTTCGCTATCCTCATTGTCTGACGAAGAAGTGGTTTCCACCGGGCGGCGAAACGAAGATAAGCTAGATGCCTTTGCAAAATATGACGACCTGCGGTTTAAAATAAGGATCCGCCTCGATAAACAAACTGTGCTGAATTTGTGTTCTCTGTTTGGGGAACATATTCAGCCCCTGACCAGGCGAAACCGAGCGATACAAGCAGTGGACCAATTATTGATAGCGCTTCGGTTTTTTGCTACCGGCACCACCAGAGGGTCATTGGAGACATTTTACATGTTTTTTTTTAATTCTACTTTGTATGACGGATCAAGCAGATGGCCCACCTGATGTTAAGCGGTACCGTCTGCCTATGAACAGTACATTACCTATCACATAGGTCACGTCCACGTAGGACGCACCCTATGTGGCATTGCACTGCGCCCGCCACCCTGAGACATAAAGATGTAAATTCTCATGTGCCTGTAATTTCACCGGTAACCATACCCTTCAAACCAGAACACAGCAATGCTGCTCGCATTGCTACTGCTTTGCGGCAGAAATAGGTACGGTGGTAGTACTTCCCCGGACTAACTCTTTCACAAAAAAGCTCTACTACTACTGTAGAACAACCAACAGTTCACCTTATAGTCCATAGAGTGGCAACAGAAATAGCAAAGTTAAAGGGAACCTACATAAAAATGCCTACCACCAGTGAGCAACTCAGTATCGCTCATGAGTTTTATGGAAATGCTGGGATGCCTAGAATAATTGGTGCTGTGGACTGCATTCATATAAAAATCAAGTCACCTGGTAGGTATTATTTATACGTCTATGTAACTAGCGACCAGCCCGGGTACCCGGGTATCCGAAACACTATAATAAATACATATTTTACAGCCTATAACTTGGTATTATTTATTCCTAACTAAATGGTAAGTGTTCAAATCAAACAACTGTATATTATCAGCTAACATTTATTTTCTTTGAAGCATTCTATTAATTCTAAGTTTTAGTAGCTCTCATTCCAATTTTTGTCTTTGCGAATTCTTACCCTTTTACAATATCTACAAGTATTTCTTTTTCTGAGGGTATTAATAACACCCCAATAATCTCTCTTCTTTGTGTTAGTTATCTCATTCATATTTTCAGAAAATAATGAAATGAACGTACGAAGCACTACTTTTGTTTGGGATAATTTTCACAACAAAACAAACTTTGCTTTTCTTGACTGACAATGACAAGACACATTTTACGTTTCGTTACCATTTAGTAGATACATTTTATTAAAAATTATCATGTTCACTGCGTAAAACGAAACTCTCAGTCCAAAATAACAAGAAATGTAATAGGGAACAAACTTTTTGAAATAATATTGCCATTGAAAGAAAATTTAACGGGCTCTCAGCGAATCATGGTCTCAATGCTACTAAAAGGCAGTTGAGTATGCCACTTATATTTAAGTGTACGTCATAATTAAATAGCCTTTAGCTAATTTGATCAGATGAGTAGCGTTTCAGTATTCGGGCGTTAGTATACAAACAGGACTGAGCGCTCTAAAAAGTTGTAATACCAAAACAAGACCATATTCCATTAGGTTAGACTCAATTTAGATTACCGTCATAGATAGAGGAAAAACTAGCCAAGAGAGATGGGTAGAATAGAGTTAATTTGTCCCTTTCTAACACTTGAAATGATAGCTTTATGATAGCAAGGGTGACCATGACCATTGTATAGGTAAATACTAAGAGGTCATCGATACTACAAATCTAAAAGTTGGCCGTCGCGGGATGCCCGGCAGACGAGAAACATCACGGCATGGCTGCGTCACACCGTTTGCCGACACTGAACACTCGGTAAGATAACACTTTTCGTGATATTAGAAAAAAACGTGTTTCCTACAAACGCACGCCCGGTCGAGTCATCTACTATGGGAGGTCAACATTTTATTTTACGAAATTAACAAAAAGTGTTATTGATTCGTGATACTGATCACTTACCAAGCCTCCAGTATTAATCTGGCTGCATAAATAACTGTGATAAATAATTTGATTTAAATAATGTTTGTTCAGGGGGTGGGCGCGAAACAACAGCAGATAACAACATACACACACAAGGACGAAAACAACCGCTTCATTATCAAACCGTACGACAAAGAACGAGTGGACGGCGTCGTCGTGGTTCGGAGCGGAGACTTGGTGCGGCTGACTCACGTGCAGACCGCCAGGAACGTGCACTCGCACCGAGAGAGGGCGCCACTTACCACCAAGTACTTGCAAGTCACTGGATATGGGGAGGATGGTATCGGCGACGCCAACGACGTGTGGAAGATTGTGATATCTGGTGGCAAAGATGGCGACGAGATATTAACTGTGAGAAGCAAACTGATGTTTGTTCATTATTTACAGGCATGCAGCCTGACGACGAGTGGGAAGCAGCTGCCGAAATGGGGTTTCGAACAGCAGGAAGTGGCGTGCAATCCTAACTTGAGGGATAAGAATGCGCTCTGGAACGTCGAGGATAACGTTTTCGATAAATTGCCAAAGATGAGTTTCGAAGCGTACGCGTCGGGATTCTTGGAGCGCTTGTTGGAGTCGCACGCGGTGATGTTCCAGGGCAACGCGGGACTAAAGCCCAAAGAGGGCGAGCTCACTTCGCAGCCCTGGCAGTGGCCCATCAACTACAGGGGTCAGTTCTTCTCAGGGAGTACCCACAGGATCTACCTGTTAGGGAACCCCGTGGTCTGGTGGGTGAATCTCGCATTTCTGGCTATATTCTTCATGGTATACGTCATCAACTCAATTCGGGACAAGCGAGCTGAAGCTTTCGGGACCCCCATCGAAGATAGCAAGCCTCGGTCACTGCTGAACGCGGCTGGCTGGTCGTTCATCGGCTGGGCGCTGCACTATGTGCCGTTCTGGGCGATGGGTCGTGTGCTGTACTTCCATCACTATTTCCCGGCTCTGGTGTTCAGCTCCATGCTTACTGGTATCCTCACCGAGTATCTACTCCTCAGCATCAAAAGCTTCCTGTCTCCAGAACTAGGCCGCACCGTCTACCACTGCATCATCGGAGTGGTGTTTTCCACCACCGTGTACAGTTTCTACCTGTTCTCTCCGCTAGCTTACGGCATGAACGGACCTCTGGCACATGAGCCGAATTCCACCATGCAAGGTCTCAAGTGGCTTGAGACTTGGGAGTTTTAGAACTTTATAACTTTATATCAAGTACTAGCATCCACAAGCGTAAAATACCTCCCGCGGACCAAAAAGGTCGGAGAAACAACTTCGTAAACAAACCCGGCCATGGAGCTTCTTCGACATATTCGGAGTAGAGGTTCGCGGCTGTGATGTAGGCTCAGGTCGGAGTTTGCATTAGGGATGGCGGCGGAGGAATCTCATGGAGATCAACGGCGGCTCTCAAGTCTTCCAGGAAGATTACGACCTTGATGTCAGGCGGCAGCCGATCGTAAAACTTAATAGCCAACACTTATATTAACAATGAGGCACAACAGAAAAAGAAATACTATAACGGCTAGGGCGTTCCCCTCAAGCGACGTTGGAAATGGAAATGCGACAAATGCTAGGGCGTTCCCCCGAGGCGACGACAAACATCACAACACTGTATCAATGCTCGAATTGCGCGTGGCCTCTTGGAACATTGGTACAATGACTGGACGCAGTGCTGAACTCAGCGCTATACTGGAACGACGTCGCATAAACATTTGTTGCGTGCAAGAAACAAAATGGAGAGGTGCTAAATCGCGACAGATCGGAAAGGGATACAAGCTTATATACTATGGAAAGGAGAGTACCAAGAATGGAGTAGGAATCATTTTAGACCATCATCTCAGCGAAAAGGTAGTTGATATATCAAGAATTAGCGATCGTATTATAACAGTAAAAGTTGCCTTGGACAAGCAACCGTGTTTAAATGTCATTTCTGTATATGCACCGCAAGTTGGCTGCACTGAAGCTGAAAAACAAGAATTCTGGGATGATCTTAACACCTACGTCCTTAAAATACCAGCAAAAGAACAGAAGCTTATATGCGGAGACCTAAATGGGCATGTAGGTACGGATAAAACCGGTTATGACGGCTGCCATGGCGGTTTTGGTTTTGGAAAACAAAATACTGAAGGTGAAACTATTCTTGAATTTGCAGCATCACATAACTTCGCAATAGCCAATACATTTTTCTGCAAAAAGGACGAACACCTTATCACATATAAAAGTGGAACTCACAAAACACAAATAGATTATATTTTAGTTGACAAGCAAAACCTGAAGCTAGTTAAGGACTGTAAAGTTATTCCTGGAGAACCACTTACCTCCCAGCATCGGTTCTTACTAGCAGCAATAAAACTAAAAACATGTATAAAAGTAAAACGACAAACTATTGCAAAGATAAAATGGCATGAACTACAAAACGGCAAGGGAAATATTTTTAAAAGAGCTGTTGTAGATTATTTTAGTAAAAACGATTCACAAGTAGACTCTCCGTGCTCTCTATGGTCCAATTTCGAAAAGTTTTGTGTTAAAACTGCTAAATTACAGTTCGGGATCACTAAAGGATGCCTACATAACTCCAAAGACACTAGCTGGTGGAACGATCACACCAAAGATAGTATATCTGAAAAGAAACGACTATTTAAAATCTGGCAGACATCTGGGTCAGATGAAACTAGAGATCAATACAAAGAGGCGAAGAAAATTGCCAGAAGAACCGTGGCAATTGAGAAGGAAAAAGCCGATATTGACCTATATAAACGTTTGGAAATAGCAGCAGATAATGAAATATATAGAATAGCTAAACACAGGCATAATGACACTAAAGACTTCAGAACAACTAAATACATAAGAAATAGAGAGGGCACGCTTCTCACAGATGATAAAGAAATTTGCAAGCGCTGGCATGAGTACTACAATAAACTACTCAACGAAGAGTTTCCGAGACAACCAGAAACAGAAGAGCCCGCTATACAAGGACCCCCAGATGAAATCACAGCATCAGAAGTAGCAAAAGCTATCTCTAAAATGAAAAATCATAAGGCAACCGGCCCGGATGAAATACCTGCCGAAGTATGGAAGATACTGAAATACGACGGAGAGGTTTGGCTCACTAAGCTGTTTAATAGTATCCTAAACAGTGAAACTATGCCAGATTCGTGGAGGAAAAGCATACTAGTGCCATTCTATAAGAACAAGGGAGATGTACGGGACTGTGGTAACTTCAGAGGTATTAAGCTCACTTCACACACCCTGAAGGTATGGGAGAGAATCATAAGCGAACGCCTTTTAAACATCGTCACCCTGACGGATAACCAATTTGGGTTCACCAAAGGTAAAGGGACTACAGATGCGATCCACGCAGTCAGAACGGTGGTCGAAAAGGCTAGAGACAACAAGCAGAATCTCTGGCTGGTCTTCATAGATCTGGAGAAAGCCTTTGACCGAGTACCGCGGTCATTAATATGGCAGGCTCTAAGGGCACGTGAAGTTCCTGAATGCTACATCAGACTAATCATGGACATGTATAATAACATCCAAACATGCGTGAAAAGCCCAGCCGGAATATCTGAAAGCTTCAATGTTGAGGTGGGTGTGCATCAGGGCAGTGCGCTGAGCCCCCTACTATTCAACATTGTTATGGATTATCTGACCGCAAAGTTTCAAAAACCTACACCGTGGAACCTTCTATACGCAGACGATGTGGTCCTCATATCTGACAACAAACAAGAAATAGAAGAAAACCTAGAGCAGTGGAGAAAGTCACTTGAGTTAAATGGACTGCGCATCAGTAGAGCAAAAACAGAGTTTATGATGTGTGACTTCAACTCAGATCAGCCCATTCCCTTGCATAAAATAAACATCAAGTTGGAAAACATGAACCTTACTAGGGTAAAAAGTTTCAAATACCTAGGTTCCGTCATTTCAGAAGAAGGCTCAATAGATGCAGATATAACACACAGGACAACTGCTGCATGGAGTAAATGGCGTACATTAACGGGAGTGTTGTGCGATACAAAAATGCCGATTGAGGTCAAAGGCAAGGTCTACAAATCAGCTGTTAGACCAGCACTGGTTTATGGTAGCGAAACCTGGGCTACAAAGAAAACCCATGTGCAAAAACTACACACAACGGAAATGAAAATGCTACGCTGGTCAGGTGGAGTCACCATTAGGGACAAGGTGCGCAATGAATACATAAGGGGGAGTTTCAAGGTAGCACCCATTGCAGATAAAATAACTGAAGCTAGACTGAGATGGTATGGTCATGTTATGAGAAGACCTAACGATCATGTCGTGAAGAAGTGCCTTTCCATGGCTACGCAGAGAAGAGGGAGAGGACGGCCACTAACAACGTGGATGACAAATGTTCAAAAGGACATGAACAGTCTGGGCCTTTCAGCAGACGATGCTCAGCAGCGGAACGTGTGGCGCCTCAAAGTTAAGAAAGCCGACCCCGCATAACGGGAAGTGGCGAGGATAAAGAAGAAAGAAGAAATAATGTTTGTTCCACTCCACTTTCATAAGTGCCTATGGAAAAAGTCTCCTGGATATGAATTTACTTTATGGTCACCGTATTGGAAGTAGACACACTTAACTCTGTAGTTCATATCTTGCTCGGCTCGTTTTTCAGCTGCGAATGCTCAGTCCCAAGTCCATGGTATAAGTATTAGTCCATTTTCCTAGGGTGACGCATTCTTATGGTGAACGGTCTGTAGCCACCCCACGAGCCGCACAACATCCAGCTCGTAGAGCGATACTCTGTCTACGATCCAGCCCCAATAAGAAGTTACGCGTAGTATCTCTGTTTCATTTTTTATGAGTGGGTCGTAGATGGTTGTAGTACCTATAACTTCATGATTAAACCCATGGAGGTATAATAGTAATGGAGTGAGTGCTAAAAATTGCATAGAGTGTTCCTTCTTGCTTACTCCTATCCTAGAAGATGGCTTGCTATCCTATGTTAAAGAGAAACAAATATATTGTCACACGACAGTCGTCTTTCCGTTCCGTACCCTGAATTTTCGTATCATGCATATACATCTCCCTAGATTGTTACCATGAATGTACTCATAGACGTAGAATTTTTTCGCTACGCTAAATACACTAAATCTATGAATGTACTAGTAATTTGACATTTGGCCTGGTACGACTTACACAAATAAGAACAGATAGATTTATGCTTGCCTCATTCCAACACACGAATACATTCATATAAAAGAATGAGACTGGTATAATCGCTAACGTTTCGTTTTTAGCCTTAGTTCCATGTCTTTAGTCCATCTTCCTAGATTAAACCTCGCTCTACGGAGTGAGTATAAATCTCGGATTGAAGAACTAAAGACCTCCATGGTATAAATATTCTCGCTAGAGAGTATTAGTGTTCTGTGGAGTATATCTAGTACATGGAGTGAGTGCTAAAATAGCATAGTGTTCCTTCTTACTCCTATCCTAGAAGATAGCTTGCTATCCTATGTTAGAGAGAAACAAATGTATTGTCACACGACAGTCGTTTTTCCGTTCCGTACCCTGAATTTTGGTATCATGCATATACATCTCCCTAGATTGTTACCATGAATGTACTAGTAATTTGACATTTGGCCTGGTACGACTTACACAAATAAGAACATATAGATTTATGCTTGTCTCATTCCAACACATGAATACATTCATATAAAAGAATGAGACTGGTATAATCGATACCGTTTCGTTTTTAGCCTTAGTTCCATGCTTTAGTTCTTATTCCGAGATCTAGTATGGAGTGAGTGCTAAAATAGCATAGAGTGTTCCTTCTTACTCCTATCCTAGAAGATAGCTTGCTATCCTATGTTAGAGGGAAACAAATATATTGTCACATGACAGTCGTTTTTCCGTTCCGTACCCTGAATATAGGCACCATGCATATGCATCTTCCTAGATTGTTACGATTGTTACCATGAATGTAGTAGTAATTTGACATTTGGGCTGGTACGCGTTACACAAATAAAAACAGATAGATATATGCTTGTCTCATTCCAACACACGAATACATTCATATAAAAGAATGAGACTGGTATAATCGATACCTTTTCGTTTTTAGCCTTAGTTCCATGCATCTGTATTTTCTGTATATTCTTTAATGAGTCTGTGCGTCGTACGTTTGCCATTCTGGGGAACGATGCTAACGAAAATAAAAAAGTTTTAGTAGAAATTAGTTATTATTGCTGAAAAAACCTGTGTAAACAATGGCTGGTGGTCTCATAGATAAAGTTTACATCGGTCTAGACAATGCTCCGGCCGCATTCGATATTAAAGGACGTATTCTTGGACCAGTAAGTAGGATTCGTAGTTTCGTCTTGCCGTCTGACAATAACACAATTCTCTGACGAAATTAATGTTTCCCTTGGAATTTCAGAATGGGACTAACTTAGAGTATATTCGGTCGGAGACGGGGGTCGTGGCGGTGTTGAAAGTAGATAAACTTGAGCCTTTGCATCTGAATTTGCACCACACTCGCTCGGAGGCTTTGTCGGCCGCTCGATCTCTAGCGCAGAATCTGATTGAGACTATACGAGCTGAATTGGCGCAATGGAGTGCTGCGCAGGCAGGGGGGCCTCCGCCGTCGCTGAACGTGCCTCCCCCTACACTAACGACGACTAGTGCGCCGCCACCAGTGCTCCCTCCCGTCGCGACAGCTGCTGTTTCATCTCAACCCACGATGACTTCCACAGCGCAACCGTGCATGCCTCCAGTCAGTGCAGCAACTGCCACTACCCCTCTTATGACCGTTCGCCAGCCGTTACAGCAGACAGTATTACAACTCCTTCCTCAACAACACCAACAGCAATATGTTCTAAATCAAGAAAACGGGCAGCTAATCCCTATAGTACAACCAGGAATGCAAGTTCAAAACACTAACTTCAATTTGCCTATAGCTCAGCAGCTTGGCTTACAGCAGCATAACTTTGGGACACAGATGATAGATTTATCTAGTATGCAGCCTGTGAACGTGACACAGCTGAGATTGAGTGGAGTACCCTCATCGATGTCTATGATATTACCCAATGGGCTCACAATACCTCAGGCGAGTTTGACGTCTTCTGATTCTACAACAGTGAGTTCAGCGACATCTACTCCTGTGGTTTGTGCAGCTCCAAGCATAAATTCATCACAGAAGATCTTGTACAGTACTGATAAAGGTGATAAGGAAGTGAAGTATCACATACAAGGAGCCGATGGGGTGCAGTGGACCATGCCGGGCTCTCAGACTATGCTGATCCCGTACCAGCAGCTCCAAGACTTTGCTGCTAGTCAGCAGGGATTGTCTAACTTGCAACAGCAGTATGTTTCTGTGAGTATTACTTTTATACTAGTATTACTTCCTGTCACAACTTTTTTCTTGGATCAGAGACCAGGTTGTGCTTTGGTCCCTGTGAAATGGGCTGAGTGATGATGCTAAAAACAGTGTGGATTTAGTATGGCTTGCAGAGGCTCCTTCTATGCAGATCTTACCATTTAGTTGTATTCAAAAACCTCTAAAGTAAATGAACTTCGGGTCAGCGCTCAAAAACCAAAAGAGAAACAAAACGCAAAAAAATAAACAATTGTGTCAAGTTTTATCTGTCCATTGTTGCTTGATTATTGAACACATTTGAAGTATTATAGTGTAAACTGGCATTGTTTGAATTTTCAAAGGTGCCATATTTTGCCATAGTATGGAATACTATGTCCATTGTAGAGTTATTAATCATAAAAGTCTTTGGTTGTATTGCTCATTTTTGTTGTTAGACTGTTTCGTTGTTGTTTGGGAATGTCCAATAAGATTTTTAAATTAGGATATACACAATCATTATGAGAATAATAATGTAAGTTACATGGTAATATAGTTGTATTTTTCTAAAAGCAAATATACTGACTAGAATCATGTCTAACATAGGCCAGCATTGACCCTCAACTGAATGGGTCTCAGTGGGCTCATGCTTCAAATTGTCCAATAAGAACAATCCCACTAATATAACAACGACATAATGTTTGTCTGTAGGTACAGTAAAGGCCCCAGTTTGTCCAATATTAATTCCAACAGGAACAATTTCCTTGCACACAGATAGCTCCGGCAGGTGGCCTGCAGCAGACCTCCTTGCCATTCTCGGCAGCACAATTGCAGCAACTGCAGGCAACAGGCACTATAATGCAGCTAAATCAAAAGGTAAGCATACAATAAACACATTATCATCATCAGCCAGAAGTCCACTGCTAGACAAACGCACACCCGGACACTAAACCCATACAAATAAAGTGGTGCTCTAAGATTGGTCCACAAACTGCGAGGGTCGGGTGTGGGGACCCAGATTGTGCGGGGCGGAGATTGCCCATTCTATATGTCAGTGCTATTATAATTTTCTATGACATAGGTTTCCTCCATATAATGCTATGATGCTCCATAGATTGATGTTTAAGAACTTAGAAATGCGGACCATCCCCTAGTGTAATCCCTTAGTTGACTTTTACAATGTCCATGGAGATGGAGGGGTATTCTAAGCCGGACACATTATGGCCTACAACAATGGCAATACATTAAAAACCACACAAATTTGTTAAGGTGGATGCTCTCGCAAGAGGCGTGAAATTCTAACTTTTTGGTGTTTTTTGCCCATTACAGCTTATCAAAACTGATGATATTTATGAGATTCGCTATCTGAAGAAGTGTTGAGAAGTTATGGTCAAAAAACACAAAAAAACGCGCCTCAAGCGAGAGCAAAGGCAAGGAGAAAAAAATATATAAGAAAGGCCTTAAGGCGCTATAGGTTCAACGAACATTTTTGTATGAGGCGAAGAAGGCGAGCGCACGCTCTGTTACCGTGTTTTTATGTATAAAAAAATTATATAAAAATGTCGTTCAAAGTTTTGTTTAATTTTGTTGATGAATTCACTAACTCAAATAATAACTAACATGTAACCAAATGTTTCAAAAATTAAAACGTGAGAGAAGTGAGTGAAAAATTGCATTAAAATTTTAAAAAGGAGGTATCTTTGTTATTTTTTTTTATCGAGTGAAGTAATTCAAATATTGTATTGAGTTATTGATTTCACTAGATAAAAAGCTCAAGAATATCATATATTTTTTTCTTCATAGAAAACTATAAAAATTCTTATCAAAAACTTTAAAATTCTAGAGACATTTGAGAACCTATCGCGCCTTAAGGCAAACTACTGCTTAGACGAGTATACCTTCTGTGATCATGCTCTGAAACGTTATGTTAAGTATTATTGAGTAGTCATTGTACCGAGTTCATTCTGAATAGCAATAGTAAAACAAGAAATAGTTACATAAACATTTTGAATTTCCTACAGCCAATAGCGAGCAGCGGATCATTGATCAATATAATATCGACGGGGCAAGCGTCGTCGCCACAAATGATCTCTGTGAGCATAATGGTGGTTACTGACTGCGAACATTCAAGTGTAATGTAACAGTTCGATGTTGAGCATTACGATTGGGAATTTGGCAATCAAGATTAAGATGGTTGCTTTTTCATACCAATGTTTCCATATATGGGTGAAGAGAGTATAATTTTACACTGAAATTACTGTTGTTGGCTTACTTATACACACAACTTACAATATATTGATACCACAATATATTGGTCTTTTTTTACGATAAATCATATTTGGTTGTAGAAAACTGGAAATAACAAAATAGCGAAAATAACATCAAAATTACAAGAATGAACAAAAATTGCGATGTTAATTTCACGATTGTTCGGACACCATTTTAAAGTTAACATTGCACGAAAATGTTCTCAGTCAGTAGGCACCGTTAGGTTTAGATTCTCACTAATGCTTTAGTAATCATTACAAGGCGGTACACGGTTCATTTCTTTCGGCTTACGTTTTGGTTCACAGGTTATTTTCTTTTTGGTTCACAGGTTCAAGGTTCTTTTGCTTCATAATTTTTCTGATGCACTACATATTTTAACTTTCATTGTTCTAAACGTGTCTTAATATTAATCATAATTCTGTTATTTTCTGTACTATTCAAAGAGTCGAGCTAATAAGTGTCCTTTCGACTCTTTACGCCATTTTCGCCATTTTAATTTTCTACTTTTATTTTATTTATTTTCCTAGTGTTTTTCAAGTTATTTTGTGTTATTTTGGTGGCATTTTAACCAATGTAGCTCGATTAAAAAGAACAAGTGTAATGAAATTAATATGGAATAAAATGAAATGGAAGTTAATTGCGTGGCTTTCTGAATTGGTGGAAATTGTCTACAAAAGTTTTGGTAAAATGCCCACCGTTTTACTAAAACACGACTTGACTGTGACTTTGACGTCTTAGAAGGAGTGTAACGTTGTAAATTATATTGAAAATACCAAAAACTTGAAAATGATAACTGGCACAAGCCGTGCGACGACAATAATAATAAAATAAAATTAAAAAAGTGTCCTTTCTCTAAGAACGAATACAAATAGACGCCTCTGGGCCCTCTGATTGGTCGCGAGCATATGTAAATCTGTCCAATCATGTTCATCATTACAAGCTCGACGTTTTGTAGTCTGCGTTTTCTCATTGTTTGCAAAATAAGTTTCTTTCTATCAACTTTATAATCAAGCTTTTGATGTAGCAAAGTCATCATACACTATAGTAAGAATGGGTATTGATGTTTCAGAATTCGTCCACCCCTTCGAAGAATGTTGGTCAAGACTCGAGAGGGCAGAAGCGCCTTTCGGATGGGTCCCCCAGTCAACTGCAGCTAAGACCTATTGCACCGGCTGGGTATGTGTTTAACGGCTAAGCTCACCAACAAATAAACGGGCGGTTAGCTGTAACTAGCAGTTACGATGACAGATCCTATCGCATACATTTAACGCGCTCACGACAGTATGCATCACATTGACAGTATGCTACTCGTTAATTTGTTGGTGATCTTTAGGCTTACAATATCTAAAAAGCTTCTAATCATTACTTTCAGAGATGGCAGTTGATCTACCAATGCAATGGCCGCTAAGGCAAATGTTATTTTTTCAGGATCTCCTTAGCATCTCATGGCAAAAGGCATTCTGCTATGAATTTTAATATATCTAGAGAATTTTATAAATTTAAAATTGTCAGCAGACGATTTTTTCTGGAAAAAAGCCTTATAAAATATGTCAAAGTTAAACTTTAAGTACATATTGCTATCTCCTACTACGGGGTTATGAAAAATAGTGGCAAAGTAAATTGCTTTTATTTAAAAGGTTAGATTTCGCAGAAATTGGTTCTCTAGAATTATTAAGATCAAATGAAAATCAAATCGGTGTTCCTGCAATGTGCACATGAAGAAAATTGGAAATGAGAAAAATCAAATAACGTGTTCATGAAATTATGTAAGGTTTGATAATTTGTTTCTTCCTAAATATCATTCATAATACATTGATATACAGAAATACATACAACAAATACATACATGTATCTAATACATAATACAAATTAAACGTTGAGCTATCTATAAACCGCTGCAAACGATCTTTTAATAGCTCAACTGATCCAGATCACTACCAAATAGAATCGTAATTATGACGCGGGGGGAACGCCCTAAATGTTTCAACTTTCAAATGAATTAGGTACATTTTTGTTGTCTACTTAGCGTAGTTCAATTTTAAGATCTTTCTTGTCCCCACTTCTATTTTTATTAATACGCTCTTTACTGCTCTTGTTCATGAAATAAGAAATGATAGCGTCTTTTTAGATTGTAGGAACTAAAAATCAAGTTCCCAAAGCCCGAAATAACTTTTACTTCAAGTGTTTGAGTAATCTCTTCTCTCAAAGTTCTGAACTAATATTTGCACGCATCTTTGTACATTGCAAGAATCAAACAAATAAGTTTACTAGGCCCCAGATAACTTTCTTACTTCATTTATTTAAGTATTTTTTTCTGTCAAAGTCCAGAAATAACATTATTGAAGCCGTCATTAATTTCGATGACGCAATAACAAAGAAACAAGTTTTCTAAACCCCGATAACTCTTACTTCAAGTGTAATTAAAGTGTTACACTTCAAGTCTTACTTGAAGTGTAGTATTTTTTTTCTCAAAGACCTAATGTAAAAATTTAACGCGTCTTTGTAGATTGCAGGAATCAAGAAATAAGCTTGCAAGCCCCCATAAAACTTTCTTACTTCAAGTGTTTGAGTAATTTATGTCTTCGCTCCCCCGAAATAACATTTATTAAAGTTGTCATCGTAGATTGCAGGAATCAAGAAACAAGTTCTGAAAGCCCCAGATATCCCTTACTTCAAGTGCTTGAGTATTTTCTTGTCACAAAGTCCCGAAATAACATATAAACGCGTCATCGTAGTTTGCAGGAACCAAGAAACAAGTTCTTAAAGCCCCTGATAACTGTTACTTCAAGTGTTTGAGTGATTTCTTCTAAGTACGTGACATCTTTCTTACTTCAAGTGTTTTTGCCCTCAAGTATAAACTTGAAGTTTTTGTGTGAATTGAACCGATTGGATGCTGCAGGTCGATAAGCCAGGACAAGAGTGCTTCGAGAGACGCGCGATCGTGGACTTCGTCTGGAGCAGGTATAATGAAGAATTACAGATGTTTACTAATGTTTATCCTGTAGGTATGTGAACTGAGATAAAATGAACTGAAATATTCTACTGATACACGAAGGGTTAGATAATTTTGGGTTACTTACATTTACATTTAACTCAGACCCTTGACTTATTTTTTTTGTGAAATCTTCAGTCAATGTTTCTTACAGCCCACCAGAAACCCAATTCTCGAAATAAAAAATAGTTAAATTCAAGTTTGGATCATGTTACGACCTAGTGTCGATGTCACAAATGTCAAAAATGGTGCCCTTGATCGACCGCCTGAACTCATTCTGCTCACCAGGGGGCTTAGTACGAGAATGAATAAATAAATAATGCTGGTCTGTTCGTACAGCATTATCTAGCCCCAAGCTAAGCAGAGCTTGTGTTATGGGTACTAGATAACTGATATACTTAATACAATACATTACATAGATAGATATTTGTTGTTATACATAGAAAATACCCAGAACACCCTGAACAAATATCTGCAGATCGCACAAATATTTGTTCCGAGGCGGGAATGGAACCCGCAACCTCCTGCGTCGCTGGCGAACCGTCGCCCGCCGCGCCACAGAGGTCGTCAAAAAGAATAAAGATATTAAAAAAGAATCAGAATTTTGGAAACTATTTAAAGTTTTTTTCCTTCAATACATTTAAGTATTGACACACTGACAGCGTCCTTAGCTTTCTCCTCGTTTCCGTTAGGAGTCAATCTAAAAGGGTTATGTAAAATTACGCTGAAACTACAGAATCGGTTATTTACAATCTAAAAGGGTTATGTAAAATTACGCTGAAACTACAGAATCGGTTATTTACAATCTAAAAGGGTTATGTAAAATTACGCTGAAACTACAGAATCGGTTATTTACAATCTAAAAGGGTTATGTAAAATTACGCTGAAACTACAGAATCGGTTATTTACAATCTAAAAGGGTTATGTAAAATTACGCTGAAACTACAGAATCGGTTATTTACAATCTAAAAGGGTTATGTAAAATTACGCTGAAACTACAGAATCGGTTATTTACAATCTAAAAGGGTTATGTAAAATTACGCTGAAACTACAGAATCGGTTATTTACAATCTAAAAGGGTTATGTAAAATTACGCTGAAACTACAGAATCGGTTATTTACAATCTAAAAGGGTTATGTAAAATTACGCTGAAACTACAGAATCGGTTATTTACAATCTAAAAGGGTTATGTAAAATTACGCTGAAACTACAGAATCGGTTATTTACAATCTAAAAGGGTTATGTAAAATTACGCTGAAACTACAGAATCGGTTATTTACAATCTAAAAGGGTTATGTAAAATTACGCTGAAACTACAGAATCGGTTATTTACAATCTAAAAGGGTTATGTAAAATTACGCTGAAACTACAGAATCGGTTATTTACAATCTAAAAGGGTTATGTAAAATTACGCTGAAACTACAGAATCGGTTATTTACAATCTAAAAGGGTTATGTAAAATTACGCTGAAACTACAGAATCGGTTATTTACAATCTAAAAGGGTTATGTAAAATTACGCTGAAACTACAGAATCGGTTATTTACAATCTAAAAGGGTTATGTAAAATTACGCTGAAACTACAGAATCGGTTATTTACAATCTAAAAGGGTTATGTAAAATTACGCTGAAACTACAGACTCGGTTATTTATTTTTTTAAGTTTTCTTTCGTTGGTCATGTTCATTTTATTTCCGTTTAGGAAAATCTAATAATCTGAATTTAACACCTGCTTGAGTCCAGGCGAAAAATTCATAAAAAGGTAAGTTCAAAAACTTTAAACTCAACGCTCAACTAGTTCCTATGTAGTCTCTGAACATCAAGTGGACGGAACGTAGCGGAAACCGCTGTCATTGAAGCGGAAAATAATTCTCTTCCCATTACACGTCGCCCATTCATCCGCTACGATTCGTCAGATAAATGTGCATGTTTTATGCGTGCATGGCAAAAAAAAACTCCGTACTTTAGCCTACCGAGCGCAGAGTGACCAAGAAAGAACAAGCTACAACGATTAAAGGTACAAGTGAGAAGAGATCGTGTTATATGCACACTGCGCACCACTAATTAATCATCATCATCATCATCATCATCATCAGCCCACACTAGTCCACTGCTGGACATAGGCCTCTCCCAATACGTGCCACTGAGCCCGGTGTTCGGCTCTTCTCATCCACTTTCTCGCCCGCCGCCTTTCTTAGGTCATCGCTCCACCTAGCCAGAGGGCGCCCCACGCTACGTTTGCCAAGACGCGGTCTCCACTCAAGAACTCGCTTACCCCAACGGTTGTCGGTTCTTCGGCATATATGACCAGCCCATTGCCACTTCAGCTTGCTAATCCGGTGGGCTATGTCAATGACTTTAGTTCTCTGTCGGATAATCTCATCTCGGATTTTATATTTTAGAGAAACTAAGTATTAATATTTTAATTATCGTTTATTTATTGCAGCTTTTAATAATTTTGCTATAGTTATTTCTTTTATATTTTGATAAAACTTATTAAATCCACATAAAAGCGGCTCAACTGCTGTCGTTATAGTTTCTTCCTTTGCAGAGTTACGAGAACCCAGCTTATAAGCGTAAAAGATTATCTTGTGTATGTAATTCATTTGAATGTAGGAAGAAAAATTCCAGTATCTAGGGAAAACGAAGCCTGCAGTGAGATTCAGTAGACTAGGACAAAAAAATTAAACCTTTTCCTACCCCTATTGGGCTACCCTTGGACTGTGCCAAGTAAAGCGGATTGTTAAGCTGATATTTGATATTCGCCCTTGCACATGTAGGTAGACAGTGCAGCGTAGAGCAGGTACATGGATATACACAGCGAATTAGGAACTGGCTTAAGCGTCTTTAGGAGGTATCCCAGACGATCAGCGGCTTATAAATCATATTAACAGCTAAGCGACGAATTTATTTTGCATTTGGCGTAAAGTTTGATATTTTGAGGCTTATCTAAGCGTATTAGTTCGGTACATTCTAAGCTAGAGTATTTACCGAATTATTTTATATTTTTGAGTGTTATCGACGGTTTTTCAGCAACAAGCAAGATCCAGGCAGCAGAGCCGCTAATGCCGAGTAAAACTTGCCTTTCAGAATATTCTACCAGGTACGAGGTCACCAGATCCAGACCAACCATCTTCTACACGACAACAGCTACTCATGGAGCAGATACACTCCACAAGGTGTCGAATGGAGTGGATACACATAGTCTAGGTTTAGTTATAAATTGATAATACATTCCACACAGGATACGGTGTCATCACGCTCAGGCCGCCTAGGCCTCCAGGATGCAGCTTACAGACGGAGTTTACCATTAACTATTAATTGCCTATTTTAAGTATAAGTCCCACAGGTCGGAAATTGGGAGCGAAGCGCGCTGACCAACCAGGGTGACAAATATCCTGCAATCTTAATTCTGGCTTTAGTAAAACTATCGAACAATTCACGTTGCATCTGCTTACAAAGCACGTGTTACTGTTTGTCGAGCTTCATAAATTTTGCTTTTCTGATTGCCGCGCGCTAATATAGCCTAACCTTACGCTAAAGCTAAGGCCAAACCAACGCGTTCAGCCCGCGTCCGCGGTGGCGTGCACGGTGGCGATCCATTGTCTTACCAGTGATCGCCACCGTGCACGCCACTGAGGACGCGGGCTGAACGCGTTTGTTTGGCCTTAGCTTTCGGCGTAGTTATACAAGCGTAGTATGTATAAATCTGAACTCTAACTTAAGTTTCTATCTGCAGTAGTACCGTAGCTTCTGGTCTTCCTGAGCTGATCATCATCAGGCCCTGTGGAGTCTGAGCTTTAGTCCGATGTCGTCAAAACTGAACAATTTGAATACATACTTACCTATACTGAACTTTCTGTATTAATGCCTGAGATCCCACTAAAACAGGGTTGATAGCTGAATATAATCCTGGACGTTGCTGCATCCATTTATAACAAAGTTATCTAAGGAACACATATTATTAATACAAACACCAGCTATGATTAAAAAAACCGTATTGAAATCAAAGCACCCGGAGCTATGAGGCCGCTGACACCATGACCCCAAAAATATTACTCTTTTTAGTTGATGGTTAAAAGTTATATTTTTGTATTGCATGGCGTAGTTATTGACAAGCGTATATTTAAGCAGCGAAGCGTTTTACTTGTAAGTTATCTGTTAATCAGTTTAATCTTAATTTCACAGCTAGAGACAACACGGTGGTCAGTATGGGGATGAAGATAAACCCAGCGCACGGCACCATCATACACGTGTCTTCTGGGCAGCAGACGAAGTAAGAACTGATTATTATACTTTTATTTTGACAGCGTCCACCTTTGCTCTAGCATAAACCTTAGAGCACTGCAGCAGGCCTCCGTACCGGAGTGCTCGATGTTATAAACGTATGCAATGTTTTTTTGAGTTATTTTGTGTAATGTTGGTGGCATTGTATGTAATGTAGCTCGTTTATACAGCACAAGTGTAATGAAGGACTCTTCCCGCCATTTTCGAAAAGAGACGTTGTCTACTTTTATTTTATTTATTTTCCTAGTGTTTTCTTTAGTTATTTTGTGTTATTTTGGTGGCATTTTAACTAATGTAGCTCGTTTAAAAAGCACAAGTGTAGTGAAATGAAATGGAAGTGAATTGCGTGACTTTTGAAATTGGTGGAAATTGTCTACCAAAATTTTTAGTAAAATTGGCCATCGTTTTACTAAAACATGACTCGACTGTGACTTTGACGACTTGGAAGGAGTGTAACGTTGCAAAATATATTGAAAATACAATATAGTGAAAATACAGATACCTACTTACTTGAAAATGGCAAATGCACAAGCCGAGCGGAGCCAAATATAAATAAAAAGAAAAGAAAGGGTAGTGAAATGAGATGGATGTGTATTGCGTGACTTTTCAAATTGGTGGGAAGTATCTACCAAAGTTTATGTAAAACGGCCACCGTCACTAAACATGACTTGATTTTGACTTTGACGTCTTGGAAGAATTGTAACGGTGCAACTTATGTTAAAAAAACCGGCCAAGAGCGAGTCGGACTCGCGCACGAAGGGTTCCGTACCATTAACTACAAAAACGACAAAAAAAACAGGTTTTTAAAAAATAAATAACGCAAATAGCGGTTACTCATCCAAAAACTGACCTCGCAGAGCATAGCTTAACCTACATTTGGTCAAATCACGTTTGTTGTATGGGAGCCCCCTTAAATATTTATTTAATTCTGTTTTTTAGTATTTGTTGTTATAGCGGCAACAGAAATACATCATCTGTGAAAATTTCATTTGTCTAACTATCACTGTTCATGAGATACAGCCTGGTGACAGACGGACAGGCAGACAGACGGACAGCCGAGCCTTAGTAATAGGGTCCCGTTTTACCCTTTGGGTACGGAACCCTAAAAATAATGATTATTCTTGAAAATGGCAAATGCACAAGAAGAGCGATGCAAATTATAAAGAGAAAAAAACTAAACATGTTTGCAATGTAAAGTGAGCGAACTTTCCGCTGGGTCCACTGGATGTATATCTGCATACAATATCTAGATTTAGCAAAATTATAGTAAACTGCCGCCTGTCGAGGGACCAAGGACATTATAAAGGTTGAAGGAAGTCGGTGGAGGCGGCGCAAGACCGTTCGTCGTGGAATTCTATGTAGGAGGCCTGTGACCAGCAGTGGACTACCGGGTGATGATGATGACATTTTGATATCTAGTTAGGTTCCAGTAGTTAAGATCCAATACAAACTTTGAGGAACCAATGTCGATAAATATACATAATTTCATCAATAGATAGGATTTGAAGTAAAAACTAATAATAAAATGTCAAATTCCCAGTTTTATTCCCAATAAATAGATGCTAATCTAATAAAATGTTTTTTTTAATTTTTTTTATTAACCTATATTGTCCCGCTGCCTGGGCCAAGGTCTCCCCCAAATTCCTCCACTTGTCCCTGTCTCTGGCAGTCTCCCACCACTCCTTCTCAAAACCAACAAGATCGTCCCGCCAACGCTTTCTCGGCCGACCCCGAGGTCGCCGTCCTTCAGGTATCCAGGGTGTGCTGATGTTCGCCACCCGTTGGGAAGCATTCTACTGATGTGTCCCGCCCAATCCCATTTGAGCCTGGCTGTTGTTTCACCTACGTCGGCAATACCAGTCAGGGAACGCAGCGTGGTGTTTCTAACATGGTCGGTTCTCTTATAACCCAAAATACTGCGTTCCATTGCCCTTTGACAAATCTTGAGTCTGGACTTCTGTAACTCGGTCATCGACCATGTCTGCGCACCGTAGGTTAGGACGGGCAGGATACACATGTCGATGAGTTGGCGTTTTAGTGTTAGGGGTAGGTCGCCTTTCATGTGTTCCTTCATGGACCAGTAGCTCTTCTAGGCATTTTCGATACGACGACCGATTTCTCTGTCTTGCCTGTTTTCGAAGGATGCTATCTGGCCCAAGTAGGTGTACTCATCGACATAATGTATTTCCTGGCCATCAACCTCGATCTTAAGTTTCGTGCTGTTTGACATTACCTGCGTCTTTGACCGGTTCATTTGAAGTCCAACCTCGAGACTTGCCGCGCTCAGTTCTTGGAGCATGATTTGTAGGTCATGTGATGTTGGGGCAAAAAGGACAATATCGTCGGCAAAACGAAAATTCGTTAAGCGCTTACCACCGACGTTGATGCCCTTTGTTGCCCAAGATACTTCCAGCGTTTTAAATACCTCACCCTGCACGTAAATAAAATGGGAGAGAGCGGGTCGCCCTGCTTGACTCCTTTCTGAATTTGGAAAGTTGGACCGGTGCAATGGAGTTTTATGTCTGCAGTACTATGGATGTAAATAAGTTTGATGAGGTCTATGTATTTTTTTTGTACTTGCTGTTTTTCTAAAGACTTAAATATGGCTGAGTGTTTAAGGCTATCAAAAGCCTTTGTGTAATCCACAAAGGCTATATAAAGACGCTTATGAAACTCTGTATATTTTTCAATTATTTGATTAAGTGTATGTAGATGTAGAAAAGCAGGGACGAAAACCAGCTTGTTCTGGAGGTTGATGTTGGTCCAGCAGGCCATGTATGCGGTTTTGAATAACTTTGATAAACGCTTTGTACAAATGTGACACTAGGCTTATTGGTCGATAGTTGCTGATGTTGCTTTTTTCCCCTTTTTTATGGAGGAGGACTATATTAGAGTGACACATATGATTCGGAAGCTGGCCTGTGTGTAATATGGTGTTGAATAAATTTGTGATATGCGGAAGTAAAGCAGGTGCACCTATTTTTAAAGCTTCGGATGTTACGCCGTCCACTCCCGGGCTTCTGTCATATTTCATGGTTTTCAATACATCATGAACTTACTTGCCTGTGATAAAAGGGATGTCATCGGGTTTAATGTAGCTTATGGTTTCGGTTACGTTGGTATTATCTGAGTACAAGGTTTCATAAAAATGTGTGCATACTTCCATAAATTTTTCACGGCTGTTTTGTTTGGTCCCGTTTTGATCTCGGAGGCAGTTTATCCAATGCTTGCTCTTTGAGTATTTTTTTCATACAGGCATAAATTTGAACACTAAAACACACTTATTGACATGGTTTTGAAAATGGGAAATTGCCATTTTGTATTGGTTTTTACCTAAAATAAAACACGTGTGTAAACACATTAAATTATATCTATTCTATCACCAACATTGCTTCCTCAAAGTTTTGTATGAAAAACGGTTATGGACTATTTACCTAAACATAGATTTTAAGTAGCTAATCATTCTAATTATGTGGTGCGTCCGGCCTCAGAGTAGACCCCTCCGTCTTCACCCGTGGATGTCATAAAAGCTGACTCAGGGATTATACCAGGGGATTGGCAGCAGCATCCACCATACTGCGATCACTAGTCCGCCTGCCAAGCGTGGTGGATATGGCAAATCCATTACATTCTATGAGAGAGGCCTCGGAGTGGACGTGTAAATTGATAAATTATTCCAACATTAATGTTATTATTTACAGCGTATCCGGAACCGGAATGTCGCAGGACGGCACCGGAATGTACATCCGGCAGATCGACCGGAGCCTGCAGATACAGAACAAAGACCAGAAAGACCTGAACAAACTACACAATCAAAACGTGCAAATGATTACTGTTCCCCAAGGGATGACAGTGTTGCAAAACCCTCTGAACATCAGCCAAGTCCCCGGTATGCTCGGGCAGCCGAACAGCCAAGTATACATGATACCGACGAATCAGAACTTGGTACAAGGAGGCATTCCTCAAAGTCTTATCGGGCAGCAAATGTTACCCGGCCAAAACGTGACAGTCATGCAACCCAACCAACTAGGAGTGCCGGGCGGGGTCCAGTACAACGTGCCGTTAATGCAAATGAATATGCAGCACAACGCGCAATACATGCCCGGACTCAACCTGAACTCGCAACAACTAAACGCAGCGCTAGCCGGCCACCAGCTACAGCTTCCGAACCAGCACTTAGGAACCATACCGATAGTCCAGCAGCCCTCCTCGCAGCTAACAAACCCCCAAACTCAACAGCCAGTTCATCAATTGCTCCCCCAAAACTTTATAACGCCCACATCTCAATACGCGACTATGCCGCAGCAGTACATGATGCCGACCAACAGTGGTATTACGAACAACCCTAACGTCCAATACGCTGTTCCAACCCCAGTAGCTACCTCCAACACTGGGAATGGGAATAGCTCCGAAGGCGAAAACAGTAACGGAACCGGTCAAGCTAACTACATCACTTCTTCATCACAGGATGGACAGTACACTATACCGGCGAGTGTTCCGCAACAGACTTTCCCGACTGATGGGTCTACAACGCAGACGACTTTGATACAGTCGAACCCGCCGGCCACGCCTAGCTATGGCTCCAATGGCGGAACCGCGACCCCAACAAACTTACCCTATTCCAATCAGACTGCTGCACCGCCTCCGAGCTATCCCACAAATGGGTCCACCCAGGCGGGTAGCAACTACTCGACGCCAGCCTGCAGCCAGAGCACGCCCCAGACGTTCTCGCCGTCGACCACGCCGGCTCCGAGCCTGAACTACCCTCCACCGACCATTCCCACTATGCCAATGGCGTATCCGCCTAATCAGAACCCGTATCCGAACGCTACCGGCCAAAACTTAGCCGCCTACGCCAGCAATCAGTACCAGTACAACAGCAGACCGTGGTTTAGACCAAGGTACGGATCCCCGCAAGGCTCCCCCTACAGTGCTGGAGCTGGCCCCCCTCCCAGCGGCCCGCCCTTGCCCGTGCCCCCTCCAAACGGCAACTACAACTATTGGCAAGATAGTTGAGACTTGGACATTATTGGGGCAATTCTTGACGATTGAGACTTAATAGTTCTAAGAGACTGCTTTAAGTACCTGCATAATGAAATATATATCTATTCATTCATGTGTACGTAAATAGAGTATAGATTTATGTTTTGGAGTTTTCTTTATGTTCTTATTGAATGTAGAATACGTTTACATATGTTGGATGATCAGATATTTACCAAACTTGCAAATACACACAGTAAAGCTCGTGCTAAGTAAAACTAAATGGAATTCCATGGTCTATCTTGTAAGTTATCTTCATAGTCAGCTTTTAGATGTCTTCTGCTAAACAAGGCCCTCCATAGAACGCAATTTGGTCACTGTCATCATCACGCTTGACAGGCAGATTGGAAATCGCAGTAATGGTGTTTCTCAGGTAGCTGCCTGCCCTTATCCCCTATTGTAGTTCTTTAGTCGGCTTTTGCGGCATCCACTGGAGGACACAGAGTGGTCTATTCTCTTAGGCCCAGACCTCTTGCAAAAGAGTAGTTATGTTCCTTGGCCCGGACGGAGGCCTGCAATGCTCTAAGGCCCGGACTCGTAAATCGAAACTTGAGACTTTAATCTTTGTCTCAGGATGGCGGGCGCAGTGCAATGCCACATAGGGTGCGTCCTAGGTGGACGTGACCTATGAGGTAATGCATTGTTTAAGGCAGAGGTTACCGCTTAACATCAGGTAGGACATATGCTGAGCCAGCGTTGCATTAGTTGAGCTGTAACATATTGCAGAAACTCTAAAGTGACCGGCGTGACTTTTAAAATTGGCGGTATTAGATTGTACTTTGTACATTGTTACAATGGATGTATGTAGATTGCACGGCCACCGAATGGCAAATGCAAAAACTACAGGGCAAATGCAAAAGCCGTGCGACGCCGATAATAAAGAAAAAAAATAGGCCTCCAAAACTTAGACAATTTTTTTTTGTCTGGCTCCAATACTTTTGTTTGTTATTTGCTGTCTTAGAGCATTGCAGCCTCCGTACCGGAGTTTGCTTTGATTTTATACCTAGAGAGCATTGCAACCTCATTTTATACCTATGTTTTATATATAGACCATGGAATTAGTATACAAAAAGACTGAGCGCTGGCAGCTGAAAAACGAGCCGAGCAAGATATGAACTATAGAGTTAGTGTGTATACTTCTAATACGGTGACCATAAAATAAAGTCATCTCCAGGAGACTTTTTCCATAGACACTTATAAACGTAGAGTGGAACAAACATTATTTAAACCTAAGTAACCTTAAGTAGTAGTAGAGCTTTTTTGTGAAATAGTTCGTCCGGGGAAGTACTACCACCATACCTATTTCTGCCGCAAAGCAGTAGTGCTCGCATTGCTGTGTTCCGGTTTGAAGGGTAAGGGTGCCGGTGAAATTACAGGCACATGAGACTTTTCATCTTTATGTCGCAGGGTGGCGGGCGCATTGCAATGCCACATAGGGTGCGTCCTAGGTGAACGTGTCCTATGAGGTAATGCACTGTTCATAGGCAGAGGTTACCGCTTAACATCAGGTGGGCCATCGGCTTGTTGCCTCATTCATTAGTATAAAAAAAAAAAAAAAAAATATCACAGTTATTTATGCAGCCAGATTCATACTGGAGGCTTGGTAAGTGATCAGTATCACGAATCGATAACACTTTTTGTTAATTTCGTAAAATAAAATGTTGATTCGACCTCCCACAATAGATGACTCGGGACTGGGCTTGCGTTTGTAGGGAACACGTTTTTTTTCTAATATCACAGAATGTGTTATTGAACCTTGTTACTGATTATTTACCGAGTGTTCAGTGTCGGCAAACGGCGTGACTCGTGACGCAGCCATGCCGTGATGTATCTCGTCTGCCGGGCGTCCCGCGACGGCCAACTTTTAGATTTGTAGTATCGATGACCTCTTAGTATTTACCTATACAATGGTCATGGTCACCCTTGCTATCATAAAGCTATCATTTCAAGTGTAAGAAAGGGACAAACTGCCTCTATTCTACTATCTCTCTTGGCTCGTTTTTCCTCTATCTATGACGGTAATCTAAATTGAGTCTTAACTTAATTAAATAAGGGCTTGTTTCGGTATTATATTTTTTTAGAGTGCTCAGTCCTTTTGTATACTAAGTCCATGATATAGACATGTCATATAAAGTTTTATCACAGAGAACTTGTTTTTATAATATAAAATATTCTCTATGATATTGTACTTGTCAACTTCCGCCATATTCTACAATAGTCAAAAAATTATTCAAGTCTTGCAAAAATGAACTCGGAAAACCGCTACCGTGTGCCCGCTTCACTCTTTATGCTAAAGGAGATGAAACGGAGACAGGAGCAAGTGAAAAGCGGATACTCCTTGCTAAAGCGTAAAGTCGAGGCTCTGAGGTACCGGGGCAGGCAAGCCGCCGCGGAACTGGCGTCTACCCATGCTATACTGGGCCATACGTTGCGGGAGGCGTACATATCGCTAGCGGCGGTGAAGTTTACAAACGGCGAGAGTAACGCTATGGTGCTCGAGAATATTGGAGAGGTACATTTGAACATGCATATGTATTGATGTCCGTCTCAATGAGTATAGGTTTGAGCAAAATGAAACTACTGAGATGCAGAGGAAGCCCTCATACCCCTTGACTACCCCCACGGTTGCACCCCCAAGGCTGCCATCGGGAATCACTATGCCCCATGGCACCCCCGCCCTATAGTGATGCCCTTTGGATATACCTACTGCTATTTATTACATGACCGTTACGCACTGCCGGAATACACGTAGATTTAAAAAAAAAACAAGCGAGCCTTACAGTACAGTAGTCGTATAATGGTCGCATATGATGTAAACATCTGACATCTCACCTCCTTGATTATGAACATATTGGCTGATAGTACTAACCTCTCGCAAAATTGTGCGTTTCCTGTTGTGTTGTCCCACACGTGTAGAATTATTCCCGTTTGTCACCCTGATCTGTCACCATAGGGACAGACAGTTAGGACAAAAAAGTTCGATCTGTCCCCCCTTTTAGCAACGGTGGGACAGATCGAACTTTTATTGTAGTTTGGTACTTGTGAAAATAACAGACGCGAGGCTCTTCATGCATCTTTGAACACAGGCCCAAATCCGTGTCGTACGCATACAAGAGAACATATCAGGAGTGTCCACAGTTTCCCTCCAAGCTGTCGAAGACACGGGCGCAAGCGACGCGTTACTGTACGCCGGCTTAGGGGCAGGCGGGCGCCGGACGAGTGAAGCTAAGAGGGCGTTCAGAGAGGCAGTCAGAATTCTCATCAAGTTTGCGTCGTTGAGGAACACTTGTGTACTGTTGGATGAGGCTATTCGGACCACCTTGAGGTACTCTGTGCTCTTCCATTTGTACCATCAGCCTGTTGGAAATAGGCCTCCGTCCAACGACTTCCTGCGGTCTTTAAAATGTCCTGTCCATCCGTCGGCCTTTCTAAGTAGGTACACTGTCGTTCAGGGGGCTTAGTACGAGAATTTGATAGTATTCGAAACTATATGAAGTTTCGTTTCTTTCAATACCTAATCTAATCCTATCTAATCTATACCTGCCGTGGATTTACTGACAGCGTCCTTTGTTTTCTGCCCGTTTCCGCTAGGGGCGCTGTAAGGTCAGTAAGCTTTTACGACATCCACGGGAAGAGATGGAGGGGTCTATTCAGACCAGACTTAACAGAGGCCATCAGACTTACCACGATAGCTTACCCATTGCTTATACCGCTTAGCAGTAGTTCGGTTACCGGACTAGTGAAACTTTTCAGTGACAATAGTCCGGCTCTGTGGCGCGGCGAGCAGCCGGCTGAGATGCGAGAGGTTGCGGGTTCGATTCCCGCTGCGGGAAAATGTTGTATGATCTGCAAATCGTTCCGTAATTTAAGCAGTTAAAAAAACATAGGAGCAAACTTCGTTTGTATGCAGTGAGTTAAAGAGCCCTCGAAGTAGGTACCACTCCTAAATAAATTGGACGCGTGTGAAACTATTGTAACGGTTCGCAAGGCTACGTTACACTATGTACCTACTGCATTTATTTGGCAACTCGCTATTTTTCAGGAAGGTGAATGGAATTGAGAAGGTTATTATGCCCAAACTACGAAACACTGAAACTTACATTACTATGGAAATGGACGAAAGGGTATTTATCGAACTTGGCAGTTTGTAGGGTATACTGTGTCGCAATTAGGTATCAACGAAACCATAATAGGAGAGTAGTTAGGTACTGTTTGCCCCCGAATGGGGACAGATTAGTTTCATCTTTTTATGTCTCAACATAAAGATGAAAAGTCCCATATGCCCGTAATTTCACCGGCAACCATACATACCGTTTAAACCGGAACACAGCAATGCGAGCACTAGGTACTGATTTGCGGCAGTAATAGGTATGGTGTGGTGGTAGTACTTCCCTGAACGAACTCTTTCACAAAAAAGCTCTGCTACTCTACTACTAAATGGATGGGCAGCAGCATCCACCAGCGAAGTGGGTGATTAAGGCAAATGGCAAGACCTCGTCCAGTGGACGTCTAAAGGTTGTAGACGATGATGAGCACTAGGTAGGTAACTGTACCTACCTTATAGCCTTTGATGGCTCAGTCGTAAAACGTCTACTTCTCATAATGTACCTACACCGCACTTTTTCTCAATATGACCACTTCGCAAAATGTACCTACCTACACTCGATTTTTTCGCATCTTTCGATCATCTTTGAACTCTAAAATACTTTTAATAGAAATAATAATTCAACTAATACAAGTACCTAGATACCTATGAACAAAATTCAAAAGGTACATAGGTAGTCATAGTCATACTATTATAATGCTTTATGTGGTGTCCAAGATGGACTAGGTACATATTCTATGCTCTCAACATTAACCCTGCAAGGCTAGTACAATAATGTATAAAATCATATTTCTTATAAACTACCTAATATTCCTCAAGGGTATATTAATAATAATAATATTCACATATTATTATATTAGGTTTAATTGTAATATTACTTGGTATCTAAAAAATATTATAAGCTGTAGAAACTATTGGAAATAATAGAATACAGAGTCTTTTTCAATTTGTGATAGATGAGATGGTAATTTATTAAATATTTTTATTGACATGTGCGTACACCTGATCTAACAATTTGTAATTATTTATGAAACAGTGATGCTACCCGAAGACCGCTACCACAGATAAATAATACTATACTAGCCGCTATACTAACTCTTTGGACTCTTGTAGGAGAGGGAAGATTTCCACCGTCTGAAAATGGTGAAAGCAAAGAAGATCAGAAGTCAGGCGTTGGCTAAACTGCGCAAAGAGAGCGTCACAGTTTCTGTCGGTGATGGAGAATCTAATGATAGTAGGTAACCATTTTTTTCATTCCTCAGTCCATCCCTCGCACGTCATGACAACCAGTATTACCACAAGGAAACGCTGATAATTTCGTAGGCAGTACATTATTGATGTGACAGACCTCGTGGTCAGAGTGTACATTATTGATGTGACAGACCTCGTGGTCAGAGTGTACATAAGGGGGCACTGAGGAAAAAATACTTATAAAATGTTTGTCATTTTTTTTTATCCTATCGTGTAGCTTTTTTCGTATCCATCAATTAATGTTAAATGCATTTTTTCCATACGACTTACCGTTTCTGAGATATGAACTCTGAAAAATTTTAATTTGTCAGAGTCCTATGATATTACCTAGGCTATTGGGTATTGGCGTGCATATGTCGGTTCAGATGGGCAATTCTCGGATTGTAGAGATTGTCTCTAAATTAGAGATAATGTCGAAGCATGAATGTCTACAAAAAATGTCACGAAAATGTCACAATAACCATCAAATTGTATTCGATTTGAATGATTTTGGTCGACTTATGTCTATTTGTGACATCACAAGAACAGCAAATTAAGATTTTATTCGACATTCGCCATCTTTTTTCGACATATGTCGAATTCGACTTAATCTCTACAATCCGAGAATTGCCCTCCTGGTTCGCTGCGGGCCCTACCGGGCCACGCTCGCCTTCGGCTCGCTCGCAGCTCACGTGTGATCACTGTTCTCTAGTGTTTTAAATCCATGTCGGACTGTTAACATGGTACTAACAACAAATAATTTATTCAGACTTCATATCTCAAAAACGGTAAGTCGTATGGAAAAAATGCATTGAATATTAATAGATGCCTGAGAAAAAGGCTAAATGATAAGATAAAAAAAGAGGAAAAAATATTTTGCAAGTCTTTTTTCTTCAGTGCCCCCTTATGTACACCCCAACCAACCTCGTCTCTCCAGAATCTGCGAAGCCTCAGTCCATCCCTCGGCACCTGCGCTCCTCGGAACAGCTCACGACCATCATGTACGCGTGCGGCTCCACTCTCTCCTCCACCACTGACTCGGGGGACTCCAAGCCTGCCTGCTACCCTCACAATTGGGACGACGAAGATCTTCTCTTTTAAGCTAAGGCCAAACTGACGCGATCAGCCTGCGTCCGCGGTGGCGATCTATTCACTTACCATTGATCGCCGCCGTGCACGCCACTGAGGACGCGGGCTGAAGGCGTCGGTCTGACCTTATTCTTAGGCTACACTGTCACCGGTCACTATTGATCACCCTGCGTTAGGTGAAAATGAGTCTCTCAAAGCCCAAGTGCAAGTGTGTGGGAAAAGCAAAGGCTGGGTAATGCATTGCATTGGTGTCACCGCAGGAACACTTCTTGGCCCTATTTAGTTTTCATTGTTCCTAATTAAATAATCCAATTTTGGTCAAACATATGCTTTTTATTTATTTATTTTATTTTATTTTTACAATTTTAGAGAAAATAACAGCTAAACACAATCTATGGTATTTATATATAAAATCCCTTCTTAACCGTGGTCCGGTTGTGTAGTCCGGCCAGCCGGACTGTGGAAAATTTATTTTTTCTGTGATACGGTTAACCGCACCAAGGAAAGAAATAACATTTCAGCTGTCCGGTCAACCGGACCATTGAAAATCTTAACCACTTGTAATAAATGCAGAATGTAATCTTTTTGCTCGACTGTCACTTGTAGTGAAGTATGTATAATTATTCAAAGATAAAACACGAAACATTCATATTTTTTTAAATTTATTAATCCAGGATTTACATTTATCTTATAGTTAGTTATAAGCTATACACTATATGCTATTCTGAAACTAATTTAAATCCACATTTTGTATACAGTTCGTTTAAAAAGCAGGTAGGTACGCATGCAAGGTCAACAAAAAACAAAAACGGCAGGAAAGCCGGATAAGGAATATCAGTTACATAGGTAAAGTCCATGATGCCAGAACATACATCATGCAACAATGACATATCCTGCATAATTCTTCTGCCACGTAGTGACATCAGTTCATGCTCACGGTGTGATGCACCACAGCTGCTCTGAATTGAATTTTTACAGAAGTTTAAGTGTTTTACAAACTTCCTTTGTATCGATTCTATAGAATCACACCACCACGCTACAGCCACGCCAGCCGCTTTCATGACCACGCTATAGCGTGGTCATAAGTGACATACTGTGGGTTCCAGACGGAGCTGCAGTATTCCAGCACACTACGTATGTAAGCATAATAAAGTACTTTTAAGCAAGCAATGTTTGTAAAAGGCTTTGTTACTATCAGAATATGATCTAGAAGTACACCTAAGTCTCAGACGCATTGCGTTTTATCAATTGAGTAGTTGCTAAGCTTATAATCATAATATATAGGGTTGCTACTTCGCGTAAAACAAATATGCATGCATTTACTCACGTTAACGCCAATTCGGTTATTCAGATAATAAACGGTAAGCCTACCTAAGTCCTCCTGCAGTCGCATGCATTCATTAACTGATGTCCTCTTGCAGTCGCATGCAATCATCAACTGATCGAACGTTATAGTAGACTTTTTTATCGTCAGCGAATAATGAAAAATTCGGATGCCTGAAGCAGGAACCAATGTCATACAAGTAAGCCAGGTAAAGAAGAGGTCCAAGCAAAGATCCTTGTGGGACACCCGAAGGTATAGATATGAAGTCAGATCTTGCTCCACCTATAACAACTGCCTGCATTCTATTGCTGATATAAGATTTGACCCAGCGTAAGAGATCACCCTGTATGCCAAGTTCATTAAGCTTGCGAATCAGGATGACGTGATCAACACGATCAAACGCTTTTTCAAAATCAGTGTAGATCATGTCAACCTCAACCGTCAACATCAATATTGACAGTGATCTGACTTTACTGTTTATCAAATCGCATTGCGTTGGTTGTATTAATTTTAAATCAATAGATAGATGGAGACATTTTTATATGTATTGTGTCGTTTAGGCGTCGAGACAATTTAACGGGGGATTTGTTCGCCAGCCGGACTATGGAAAATTTGTATTTTTCGATTGTTCGGTGGCGATATTACCGGACCAAGGTACAGTGTACAGATGTACAACCAACCAAACAGTATCGCCACCGGACAATCGAAAAAAGAAATTTTCCACGGTCCGGCTGGCCGGACTACACAACCGGACCACGGTTAAGAAGGGAATAAAATATTTAAACATGTTAAAAACCAGAAGGCTAATGATTATATTATATTATACTTAATTAGATGATCTGATACGCTGCCTGACTGATTATCGACGCACAGCCTAAACCGTAAGTCCTAGGGACCTGAAATTAGGAAAGTACATTCCTTTTGTTGTCTAGGAGTGCACTAAGAAAGGCGTAGCGGGGTGTGGAAGTTTGTATGGAAATAAGTTTTTTGTGAAAAATATACTTTTAATGAAAGCTTTTATAAAATTAGTGATTGTAACCTTAATTGTACCTTGCTGATCAAAATGAGCCTAAACACGGCCAGTCTACTATTATCCATTGAGGAGTTCCGTTGTCCACCTTCCGTCTCCATCATCAGATCAGCTCGCTGTCACCATCATATTGTATTGTCATCAGAACTTGACAGGTATGCCAAATTTCAGCTCAATCGGTTGAGGATAACTGCTTTAAAATTCAGTTGCAAGATTCCACCTGGACAAACATTGCAAGTTAATATAAAGCTTGTAAAATAGTCCGCGCAGACGAAGTCGAGGGCATTTCACTAGTTTATAATAAAAACAATGACTTAATTTTTTAATTTTAATCATATATTTCTAGAAAAACATGATATGCCGGTATATCTTAAACATGAAAAAATATAATATCTTTTTATTTTTACTATATACACATACACACTATGATTTAAACTTGTCATGTTTTACATAATTTGTTTACAGATCTTTGAAAGGCTAATACATAAGTTATTATATATAAGATAAAAGAGGGTATAACAACTATACCTACTTATATTAGTAAAGTACTATTTCTTAGAATCGCTTTAATTAAAAGATTTGGTATGTAGTTGGTGCAAACGATATAATTAATATAAAATTAACTAGTATTTTCAAATTTTTGTCTACACTACCTTACTCTATAGGGACTAGAAGATCAAAAATAATGTTATCTTTGACAACGCAAATAAGGGACGGAGGGTTACTCCAAGCTCGATTAATGTTTTAGTGAATGATCTGTTAACCCTGAGTTTAAAATATATCACTTTTAATACGATCGTTTAATGAGGAGTTTCCAAGTGTCATTGTCAGTTTAGTTCTTTCATCGTCAAGAGATGGCTTCACGTAAAATTTGGGAATTATATACTTTTAAAATTTTATCATGGCTCTGGACTACTCTGGAGAAATTCGTTCAGCCAACGTAAAGTTTAAAAAAAATACAAAATCCTGTAAAATTATGTAATAATTAATATCTTTGTGATAGTTAAGTACGTAATTTGAAATATTTACTGTCCCCAAAACTGTCGCCAACGCCACCTAGCGAGAGGTAAATCATGCTAAAATTAAACTAGGAAAACTACTCACTGCTGCCTTGCACGAGGTAGACGGATATAAGACAAATATATGCATACATATAATAGAAGGCAATCAAGTTACACCGGGCAGACGTACCACGTGAAGTAGCTGCTGCAGTCACGTGGTAGGCGCACCGAGGCTGAACTTATATGCCGCTTATAAATCTTTATGTATGTAACAAGAAATCACAATTCCATAAGACAGTTGAAGGAAGCTATGAAGAAAATCTATTTCGTCATATTGTGTTATATATTTTTTTGTATAAAAATATCTATCACGATTATAATAAACCCTGTTTTATGGAAAACGATGTTTGGAAGTTAGTTGGATTTAAGACACTACCAAAATATATGAAATTGCTATTTTAGATAGCTCGAACCATATTGTCCAAAAAAAATGTTCATATGCCTTGCACTAAAACCATTATCTTTACATACCTGGCACTAAAACGTTTATCTTTACATGCCTGGCACAGAAACGTTTATCTTTACATGCCCTGGGCACTTAAACCTTTATCTTTACATGCCCTGGCACTAAAACCTTTATCTTTACATGCCCGGCACTAAAACCTTTATCTTTACATGCCCTGGCATTAAAACCTTTAACTTTAAATGCCCTGACACTAAAATGTTTATCTTTACATGCCCTGACACTAAAACCTTTATCTTTGCATGCCTTGGCACTAAAACTATTATCTTTATATGCACTGGCACAAAACTTTCCTTTAGAAGCCTTGATGCTAAAACCTATCTTTACACGCCCTGACAGTAAAACCTTTATCTTTACATGCCCTGACACTAATACCTTTAGATGCCCTGATGCTAAAACCTTTATCTTTACATGCCCTGGCACTAAAACCATTATCTTTGCATGCCCTGGCACTAAATTTTGAACACATTTGTTACATTAAAACATTCACATTTAGATTTAAGAAGCCACTTTTGGCACATGTTATAACAGTCATACAAACATGTAATACAAGTTAAGATTATGATTGTAATGAAGTTATATCTGTGCCTATCACAGATTCTGTTAAATTGCTATGCGTTATTTAGAAAACGCGTTCGCTAAATTTGCTCGTCCATCCACGAGAAATATAGCATAGTGCTTGCTTACATTAGATGGTGGGGAAAAAGTGATCTATGACTAAATAACAATTAAATTATCACCAAACAAACTTATCTCGATCAAAAACACTTAATTCTACCTTTGTTATTACTATTTTATACTGAACGCACTACCCTTAGAGTTCAAGAAAAAAAACCTAGCGTGGTTGCAAAGGTCTACCAGAATCTCATGGCAATCGGGGAAATTTAAATAAAGTGGTCACGGGTTAGGAGCGGGTAATCGAAATATAAGTTCTTGATTCTTAGCATTATATAAAGCTTACAACATCCTCCCCCAGTTGAGTACATTGTGCCTGCGGAACAGCTCCGAGAGGATCACCAACAACCTTGGCTCACCTGGAGGTCTTTACATCGACCACGATGCCAGGTGGGCCGCTGCAGGTACATTTTGTTAAATGGCGATACTCTGACAATATACAATGTGACTGTGGAGCGACGTCTCAGACAATGCCTCATTTACTTTCTTGCTCGCGATGCCCAAACACATGCACAATTAAAGATCTGTGCGATGCCAATGACAAAGCTATTGACGTGGCAAGGTTATGGACTAGATTAATTTAAAATCTCAATTGTTGAACCATCGACACGATGAAGAAGAGGAAGACTAACTACACTAGTCAAAAAAAGTTTAACTACCAACGAAAATTCGTATTTTGCTGTATTTTTTTGTATTTAATATTTGTAGTAATAGGCTTACTGATTTTGAAAAGCAATTCTATATTGTAACTGCATACGGGTCTACTGTTGCCAAAACTTATATTTCTGTTTAAAACTAACCTTTAATAATATCACTGGTTTTTTTGTTACTATCAGCATGCCTATTTTATTAGATAAATTTCAACGAAATGTTTCCATTCATTACAGAAAAGGGCAGGCCATTTAAAAAAAAAAATATTAAACGAAACTTGTTATCCTTACGTCGGTCATGTAAATCTTTGGAAAAGTTGACATTGCCATATGAAAATTAACTGTTTTTAACAAGATTCTGGTAGACCTATCAGTAGATTGCATTCTTCAAACTGTCTCCATATATGCCATTGTCCATCATCGGGCGCTTTCTCACTGGAAGATAGCGACACGACACAATATCGTCGACGATATTGTGTCGTGTAGAACCTAATTGTTGTTATAGACGTAATAACTACCTATTAATCTGTGCCAGAAACGTAGATTAATAGCTAGTTACTACGCAATACACGCACGATCGTCGTTACGATGACATTTGTAAAACTCCGAATTGGGGTACAGAGGCGAAACGATGAACCACACCACACACACGACCGCAGCACTACGGGCAAATAAGTGCGGCACAGACATAGATGGTGTGTGTGGTGCGGCGCTTCACCCCGCACCGTGTCGTCGACGATATCGTATCGTATCGATATCATCCAATGAGAAAGCGGACATTGCCGGACGCGGCAGTAAAGTAATATTTCAAGTTGAAAGTTTTGGAAGCGAGGGTTTCACAGAGACCTCTAGGAAGTCAATGTAATCCAAAACACAAATTAAAACTTAAACTGGGTGTCACAACTAGTTGTACGTACTAGTTGGTCCACGAGGATAATTTCACACATCTAGTAACCAATTTTTCTTAAACCTAGATACAGTGGTCACAAACTAGAAGATTTAATAATATTGTTAGATTGCCAAAACTTCACTTAGCGGTGACCGCTTTCAAGTCAAATATGGCTTAAAACTTCAAACACAACCTACAACGACCTTTTACAATGCGACCAGTATAACTTGGCGCGACTTGTGGCCGCCATTGTGGCGCTGTTTGATACAGATTATCATGATTATAGATTTAGTTCCACAAAAAGCCACCCACCAACTTATACTGATGCCACTGTGCTAAGCATTTATTGTCAAGTATCTGTCAATTCGTCGCTGACCCTGTCAAATTTTTACATGACAGAGACAGCCGGTAATTTCTCAGTACTTGGCAAGCCATGCTGAAATAAAACTATAATACTTAGAATAAAGTTATCACTAGAGGCGTTTTGTTGTCGCGAGAGGGCACGAAGTTTTCATTCTACTGTGATATAAGCCTTGCACACGCCAGCTGGACAGTGAAAGAACGAAATTGAATGAACTAAAGCAAGACTTCAAATAATTTAAAATTGGCCAAACAAAGTTGTACATTCGTCTCGCTCCAGTTCATTTAATGTTCAGTCTATTTCGGTAATTTACTGTCTAACTGGCTTACATGTGCAAAGCCATTCAGGCAGTTCAACAGTGCCTCCCAGCAAAAAAACGCCTCACATAAAAACACTGGCTAAAGTTCACCAACACTAAACTGGCATTAACGCTTGTTAACCTGACCGACGTTGACAGATTACTTTGACCGTTGGTTACAGTAATCGCCTGTTTATGTATGAACTTGTATTAAGAGTCTGGCCTAAGATAGTCTGCTGTCGTCTGCATTTAATCAGATATATCTTGAATAATCAAAGTCAGCGGGCTATAGAGATATATGCTCGAAGTTTCATTACGTGATATAATACTAAGCGAGGAGATCAGTAGAAGAACCAAGAATCTCAGAATTATCAAGTTGAAGTGGCAATGGGCAGACCATATAACTCACAGACCTGATAACCGTTGGAGAATCTAGATTCTAGACTCTAGAATCTTTATTCCCTAATGGTTACTTAACCGTTACTCTAGAATCTATAGTGACAATTACAAGACTGATGGTACTTAGTACCCATTCCCCTTTCGGTGTATTGACTACAGTTAAATGGTAGCAGGAAGCCGATTTGACTTGGGAGGCTCATGATGTGACTATTATCTCATGAGTTATGTTATCTGTTAGGCCAGATCTCGTAGGACAATATAAATAGACATTCTAATGCTTAGTTCATTCCCTGTCACTGTCACACAAACGTTTAAAACACGCGTGCTAGAGAGTGACAAGAACAATACTAAGCAGTCCCTCTCAAGCACGCGTGATTTTAAATGTGTGTGAAAGTGACAGGGATAATGCTAAGCGTACGTGCTCAGAAAGATCTATTTATCTCGGCCTGAGTAGAGGTTACTAAGCTCACTGCAGTCTCGCACAGCGCGAGCAGTAGTCATTGTTAACGGAGCTGCCGTAGTACATACAGAGCGGCGCCTTGCAGGGCTTCGGCGACGGCGGACGGTCGTCGTAGAAGGTCGACTTGCACAGGTATAGAGTCCGGTCGTTGGCTGGTCGCGCCGACTTGCCGCTGTGCTGTCGCGCGACTTCGTGCGCGGCACGGTCGGCCTCCGCGTAGAACTGCGAGCGACCCGTGCCGTAGCGCGGCTGGGAAGGCAAGGTGGCTTGCTCTTTGCGATTTCTTTCTGTCGTGTATCTGAAATGGAAGGATAAAAGGAAATTAAGGCCACGCATTGATAAACGGTTGACGTCCTCTGTGGTGCGGGGGGTGAAGGTTGGCCTGCGACGCAGGAGGTTGCGGGTTTGACTACCGCCTCGGACAAATATTTGTACGATCTGCAGATATTTGTTTAGGTATTTTCTATGTATAACAAAACATATCTACTAGTACCCACAACACAAGCTCTGATTAGCTTGGGGCTAGATAATGTTGTGTGAACATTATTATTTAAAAATATCTAATGTATTGTATTAAGTATCTCGTAATTTCTTATCTAGTAGATATAACACAAGCTCTGCTTAGCTTTGGGGCTAGATAATGTTGTTGTGAACTATTTATTTATTTATCAACAAGTCCGGGCAATCCCTTAGTCGGCTTTTACGAGATCCAATTCAATTCAATTAAATTCATTTATTCATACTATAGGCTCACTTGGAACACTTAGTCAAGTCAAACAAAACACAAAACTCAAATTATACAAAATAAAACAATCAAACTCCGTAGCTGCAATAGCATTGTCAAATTATTATATACCTATCGTATTTTTATCATAGATTTAGTATATGTACTAGATCTACAATCAGAGATCGAAGATGGAACCAAAAAAAATATGTGCACGTGTTGGTGAAAGTCTATGTCTGAGTTAAAAATAGTGTTGTCCTCGACCAACACTTTTACATTGTCGATAGAATTCGTCATCCGTCCGTGATGTGTATGGTAGATAAATACATCTTAATGCAGATTAAGTCTTTCATGAAGAACACAGCTTGGCAGATTTGACGTCATAAAGAGAATAAGGTTCTTATTCCAATTTTGAATACAGTTAATAAATAAACCTTTATTATTTATTGACCCCTAAATATTACGGTTTTATTTATAGGTGGGATCTTAGAGTTTCCCTTTTAAATTTAAACTTAAAATGTTTGCTGCATATACCTAGTGGAGTTCTTATTTGAGTCCATCCCACTCTTCATATAACCGATAACCATTTTTCTCGTAGCAAAGGATTACTTGGAAATCTGAAAGCACAAAAACATTTTATATCAGCCGTGCTACGCCCATATAATTTTTCACTCTGTTACTTTATCTATAGACAATTTGTTACCCCAAAGTTTATTATTTTTCAAGTGTAAACCACGCTTTATGGATAACATTAAATTTAAATGTAACCCAAAAATTCCGTTCTAGCGGGACTCGAACCCGCACCCTCGCCTGTCATCGGCGATGCCTTAAAAAATTTAGCCATAGATCGAGCTATGACGCTGGAGACGAAATTTGTGGGCACTATCAACTCGGCTATAGCGCCAAGTTGATAGTGCTGTATCTACAGGTGTTTCATTGGAAACCTTCTATTCAAAGTTCGAAAGTAAAGGCATCGCTGATCACAGGCGAGGGTGCAGGTTCGAGTACCGCTGGAACAGAATTTTTGGGGTATATTTAAATTTAATTTGTTACCTATTATTTTATTAAGCAGAAATAAACAATATTTATTTATAAAAAAATCAAAATAAATATACCCTTTCGGGGAAAAAGGCGTGTGTAATAATCAACAACGTAAATATTTACTCCAAAATATCTACTACACAAACTGCAATAAAAACACCCGTGGTGCTTTAAAGTTACCTTTTCAATAGTCAATACAAAAACACACACCTCAATGTCCACCTGGTTAATATAGATTAAAAAAAAACGGTAAAATGTTAATAGAGCACACAAATTTACTCCAAACAAAGTAAACCTCCATTCTAGGATGGATAAAAATTTAATTTATAGGTAGGTATAGTGCGCGTCATGTAAAAAGAACGCTGGTGGGCAAGCTTCTACAGGCGTTCCAGCGTTCTTTTTACATGACGCGTACTATAATTGTACATTATTTGTAGTAAACTAGATAGGCACTCATTCAATGCATAGTTATACATCTCTCAAATAAGTAGAAAAGTAAGTAATCTCTTAAAAAGAACGCTGGAACGTCTGAAGAAGCTTGACCGCCAGCGTTCTTTTTACATGATGCGCATTATACAACGATATAGACTGCAACAGGACTATCGATATTTCTGACGTCATCACTTGGTCAAGCCCTATCGTAATCAAACATTTTTATATTTTACATAAAATATTGTTTAATTCTAGGTGCAGCAACGAAATATTATTAAAAAATATAAGGGAAAGTCCTAATCTACGAATGAAACTGGTTTTTAGGCCATTTACTAAAGCAGAATTGATAAAATAAGCAATACAATCGAACTACCAATAATCTCTTAATTACCTGTGAAACGTGTATTTTCCCGGATAATTACGTCTTGTATCTTCACAGTCACAAACTGAACACGACACCATTGTCATACAAAGTAATATTTATTATTTAATAGTAAGATTACTAAAATAATTACAAAATTAGTTAAACTGCACAAGAGACCGTCCGGTATGCGCATGTACTCAAGCAAAACATGTCAAATTCAATACATTGTTGCTGTCACTTTTCTTCTTGCACGGGGTACATTTAAAAATGACTTCTCTCTCCCACGCTTCGTTTGTCTATTTAGCGTAGCGAAAAAATTTTACGTCTATGATGCTGACATGTCCATGGGCGTAGTACGTCCATGGACATGCCTTCATATACAAAAAAGAGATACTACGCGGACTCTCCGCCATTTTCGAAAAGAGTTGTACTTTTATTTTGTTTCCTAGTGTTTTTTGTTTATGAGTTATTTTGGTGGCATTATAACCATAGATTTAGTATATGTACTAGATCTACAATCAGAGATCGAAGATGGAACCAAAAAAAATATGTGCACGTGTTGGTGAAAGTCTATGTCTGAGTTAAAAATAGTGTTGTCCTCGACCAACACTTTTACATTGTCGATAGAATTCGTCATCCGTCCGTGATGTGTATGGTAGATAAATACATCTTAATGCAGATTAAGTCTTTCATGAAGAACACAGCTTGGCAGATTTGACGTCATAAAGAGAATAAGGTTCTTATTCCAATTTTGAATACAGTTAATAAATAAACCTTTATTATTTATTGACCCCTAAATATTACGGTTTTATTTATAGGTGGGATCTTAGAGTTTCCCTTTTAAATTTAAACTTAAAATGTTTGCTGCATATACCTAGTGGAGTTCTTATTTGAGTCCATCCCACTCTTCTTATAACCGATAACCATTTTTCTCGTAGCAAAGGATTACTTGGAAATCTGAAAGCACAAAAACATTTTATATCAGCCGTGCTACGCCCATATAATTTTTCACTCTGTTACTTTATCTATAGACAATTTGTTACCCCAAAGTTTATTATTTTTCAAGTGTAAACCACGCTTTATGGATAACATTAAATTTAAATGTAACCCAAAAATTCCGTTCTAGCGGGACTCGAACCCGCACCCTCGCCTGTCATCGGCGATGCCTTAAAAAATTTAGCCATAGATCGAGCTATGACGCTGGAGACGAAATTTGTGGGCACTATCAACTCGGCTATAGCGCCACGCCAAGTTGATAGTGCTGTATCTACAGGTGTTTCATTGGAAACCTTCTATTCAAAGTTCGAAAATAAAGGCATCGCTGATCACAGGCGAGGGTGCAGGTTCGAGTACCGCTGGAACAGAATTTTTGGGGTATATTTAAATTTAATTTGTTACCTATTATTTTATTAAGCAGAAATAAACAATATTTATTTATAAAAAATTCAAAATAAATATACCCTTTCGGGGAAAAAGGCGTGTGTAATAATCAACAACGTAAATATTTACTCCAAAATATCTACTACACAAACTGCAATAAAAACACCCGTGGTGCTTTAAAGTTACCTTTTCAATAGTCAATACAAAAACACACACCTCAATGTCCACCTGGTTATTATAGATTTAAAAAAAACGGTAAAATGTTAATAGAGCACACAAATTTACTCCAAACAAAGTAAACCTCCATTCTAGGATGGATAAAAATTTAATTTATAGGTAGGTATAGTGCGCGTCATGTAAAAAGAACGCTGGTGGTCAAGCTTCTACAGGCGTTCCAGCGTTCTTTTTACATGACGCGTACTATAATTGTACATTATTTGTAGTAAACTAGATAGGCACTCATTCAATGCATAGTTATACACATAGATTTAGTATATGTACTAGATCTACAATCAGAGATCGAAGATGGAACCAAAAAAAATATGTGCACGTGTTGGTGAAAGTCTATGTCCGAGTTAAAAATAGTGTTGTCCTCGACCAACACTTTTACATTGTCGATAGAATTCATCATCCGTCCGTGATGTGTATGGTAGATAAATACATCTTAATGCAGATTAAGTCTTTCATGAATAACACAGTTTGGCAGATTTGACGTCATAAAGAGAATTTTGAATACAGTTAATAAATAAACCTTTATTATTTATTGACCCCTAAATATTACAGTTTTATTTATAGGAGGGATCTTAGAGTTTCCCTTTTAAATTTAAACTTAAAATGTTTGCTGCATATACCTAGTGGAGTTCTTATTTGAGTCCATCCCACTCTTCTTATAACCGATAACCATTTTTCTCGTAGCAAAGGATTACTTGGAAATCTGAAAGCACAAAAACATTTTATATCAGCCGTGCTACGCCCATATAATTTTTCACTCTGGTACTTTATCTATAGACAATTTGTTACCCCAAAGTTTATTATTTTTCAAGTGTAAACCACGCTTTATGGATAACATTAAATTTAAATGTAACCCAAAAATTCCGTTCCAGTGGGACTCGAACCCGCACCCTCGCCTGTCATCGGCGATGCCTTAAACAATTTAGCCATAGATCGAGCTATGACGCTGGAGACGAAATTTGTGGGCACTATCAACTCGGCTGTAGCGCCAAGTTGATAGTGCTGTATCTACAGGTGTTTCATTGGAAACCTTCTGTTCAAAGTTCGAAAGTAAAGGCATCGCTGATCACAGGCGAGGGTGCAGGTTCGAGTCCCGCTGGAACGGAATTTCTGGGGTATATTTAAATTTAATATGTTACCTATTATTTTATTAAGCAGAAATAAACAATATTTATTTATAAAAAATAAATATACCCTTTCGGGAAAAAGGCGTGTGTACAACAACGTAAATATTTACTCCAAAATATCTACTACACAAACTGCAATAAAACACCCGTGGTGCTTTAAAGTTACCTTTTCAATAGTCAATACAAAAACACACACCTCAATGTCCACCTGGTTATTATAGTTTTTTTTTAAAACGGTAAAATGTTAACAGAGCAAACATATTTACTCCAAACAAAGTAAACCTCCATTCTAGGATGGACAAAAATTTAATTTATAGTTAGGTATAGTGCGCTTCATGTAAAAAGTAGTAAACTAGGTAGGCACTCATGGAATGCATAGGTATACATCTCTTAAATAAGTAGAAAAGTAAGTAATCTCTTAAAACGAACGCTGGAACGCCTGAAGAAGCTTGACCGCCAGCGTTCTTTTTACATGATGCGCATTATACTACGATATAGACTGCAACAGGACTATCGATATTTCTGACGTCATCACTTGGTCAAGCCCTATCGTAATCAAACATTTTTATATTTTACATAAAATATTGTTTATTTCTAGGTGCAGCAACGAAATATTATTAAAAAATATAAGGGAAAGTCCTAATCTACGAATGAAACTGGTTTTTAGGCCATTTACTAAAGCAGAATTGATAAAATAAGCAATACAATCGAACTACCAATAATCTCTTATTTACCTGTGAAACGTGTATTTTCCCGGATAATTACGTCTTGTATATTCACAGTCACAAACTGAACATGACACCATTGTCATACAAAGTTATATTTGTTATTTAATAGTAAGATTACTAAAAAAATTACGAAATTAGTTAAACTGCACAAGAGACCGTCCGGTATGGGCATGACCTCAAGCAAAACATGTCAAATTCAATACATTGTTGCTGTCACTTTTCTTCTTGCACGGGGTACATTTAAAAATGACTTCTCTCTCCCACGCTTCGTTTGTCTATTTAGTGTAGCGAAAAAATTCTACGTCTATGGTTATACATCTCTCAAATAAGTAGAAAAGTAAGTAATCTCTTAAAAAGAACGCTGGAACGCCTGAAGAAGCTTGACCGCCAGCGTTCTTTTTACATGATGCGCATTATACAACGATATAGACTGCAACAGGACTATCGATATTTCTGACGTCATCACTTGGTCAAGCCCTATCGTAATCAAACATTTTTATATTTTACATAAAATATTGTTTATTTCTAGGTGCAGCAACGAAATATTATTAAAAAATATAAGGGAAAGTCCTAATCTACGAATGAAACTGGTTTTTAGGCCATTTACTAAAGCAGAATTGATAAAATAAGCAATACAATCGAACTACCAATAATCTCTTATTTACCTGTGAAACGTGTATTTTCCTGGATAATTACGTCTTGTATCTTCACAGTCACAAACTGAACACGACACCATTGTCATACAAAGTAATATTTATTATTTAATAGTAAGATTACTAAAATAATTACAAAATTAGTTAAACTGCACAAGAGACCGTCCGGTATGCGCATGTACTCAAGCAAAACATGTCAAATTCAATACATTGTTGCTGTCACTTTTCTTCTTGCACGGGGTACATTTAAAAATGACTTCTCTCTCCCACGCTTCGTTTGTCTATTTAGCGTAGCGAAAAAATTCTACGTCTATGATTTTTATATTTTATTACATAAAATGTCAAAGTCAGATCAAATGTCACAATGTTTAAAAATATCTTTGTCAGCAAAGGCGATAATAGCTTTTATCGATTAATCAACGTTTTATAAAATTTTTTTTTTTTTTATCTTACATAGGTCTTACATTAGTAGGTAACATATTATATAATTTGATTGAATTACAAATAAAACTTTTTGAGATTTTTGGTAACCTCGTTTTTGGGACTACCAAGTGATTTTTATGTCTTGTATTGTAATCATGTCCATCCTTTACTAATTTGAAATTAAATAAAAAAATTCCTAGCATAAATTAAATTCTGGTAGATGTATTCTCCAACCATCGTCATCCCTAAATTTGTCTGTACACGATTCCAAAAACCTTAAACCTAGTACGTAGCGTATTGCACGTTTTTGTAATAAAAATACTCTGTTTGCATCAGCTGCCCTCCACCAAAATAATATTCCGTAGGTCATAACAGAATGAAAATATGCAAAGTAGACCATACGTGCTGCTTTTACCCCCCCTATCTCCCTGATTTTTCTTATGGCATAGGTTGCCGAGCATTGTCTTTTTGTTGATGCATCAATATGTACACTCCAAGTCAGTTTAGTGTCAAGCCAAATACCTAAAAACTTGACTTTGATACTATGTTCTACGTTTAGGGTCTCTAAAGTGTCCTGCATAAGATATCCGGATGGGTCATTGGGTCTAGTACTAAGTGAGAACGGGGTTATATTAGTCTTGTCTACGTTAAGGAGCATATTATTTACCGAAAACCATATTTTTAATTTATCTATTGACTCAAGCACCTTTTTATTCGCTATTTCATAAGAAGAATCCTTAATAACTAAACTAGTATCGTCCGCAAATAAAATTACATCTACATTGTCGAGTACAATCGATACGTCATTTATATATAACAAAAAGAGCAAAGGTCCCAAGATCGACCCCTGTGGGACACCCAACTTTACTTTACATTCTATAGAGCGAATGCCGTTCATTTCAGTTATTTGAATTCGGTTCAAGAGATATGATTTGAAAATTTGTATTTCTACTCCAGAAACCCCGTAATGTTTCAATTTACCGATGAGAATATCATGAGATACGCAGTCGAAGGCTTTGGAGAGGTCACAGAAAACGCCAAACGTTTTCTGTGACTTCTCCAGGCCAGAATATACGTCCTCCACAAGTCTTTCCATCGCGTCATTTGTTGATTTACATTTCTGGAAACCATATTGCCGTACAAATAATGCTCCATTAGTGTTCAGGAATTCCGAAAGTTCTTCTGCTAGGTATTTTACGAATATTTTGCTGAGACTAGGCAATACAGAGACAGGTCTGTAATTGTTACAGTTCGATGTATCTCCTTTCTTGTGTATCGGTACTACTTTAGCCACTTTCATCTCATCCGGGAACACTCCCTTTAGAATGGAATCGTTTATTATGGTCATCATTGGTGTGGCTATTTCTGATTCAATTTTCTTTATTAGATTTGGCGTGATATACCAGTAATCATTGGAATTTTTTGGTTTAAGAGACCTTATTATTTTTATTACCCGTGTGACAGTGATTGGAGCTAAATTAAAATTGACATCGCTCTTATGCTTAAAATTATCCAGATATTTAAGTGATTTATTCAGAGAACACGTCAAAGGTTGTGTCAAGTTTACAGATATATTAACAAAATAATTATTAAAATGATTACAAATTTTATTAATGTCAGTTATAATTGTATTATCATTCTCGCAAATTATTTTATCACAGGTAATTTTATCACAGTTAGATTTCCCAGATTCACTTTTAATGATTTCCCAAGTACATTTTATTTTGTTTTGAGATTCTTTAAGTTTATTTTCATAGTAAATTTGTTTAGCGTTCCAACATACCCGTTTAAAAACTTTACTATAATTTGCCACGTATTCCTTTTTTATGTGGCTGTTAGGGTCTCTTAATAATCCATAGAGGTCAAATAGCCTTATCCTGGAAATTAATATGCCTTTAGTGGCCCAAGTATTGAAGTTGGCCAGACCCCCTATGTTTAATTGACTGACCGGTACATGTTCGTCAAGTTTGTCCAGTAGGCATCCAAAATATGTTGAATAATCTCTATAAGAATCAGGTTTGTGTACAACTTGTTGCAAGCTCTGCTTGAGCAATAATAGGCTGGGTACAGTCACTTTTCTTAGGAATCTCTTAGGGGGATTCCTTAAATCTATGCTGCAATTGATCTTGATGATCTGGCAGTAATGGTCAGATTTTACACCTTGCAGAACATTTACACTGACGACGTTTCCAGAATCAGTGAATATGTTATCAATACAAGACCTAACAATCACACTATTTGTAACAACTACACGTGTGTACTCAAAAACTTGCTGTTTTAAAAGAAAAGAATTTAAAACATCTGACAGCTGGTTCGGAGTATCTTTGACTGTGAAAGAGGAGGATCCAGGGGAGGAGACGGAGGTGTCTATTCTTAGGCCGGACGCACCACGGTTACAGGTAGTGAATAATGAAAATACTAACAAACACTACTAGCAAAGCAGTACACCCATACCCGGAACACATTAAAACCGTTTTAAGGGTAAGGGTGCCGGTGAAATTACAGGCACATGAGACTTTCCAACTTTATGTCTCTTGGTGACGGGCGCAGTGCGATGCCACTTAGGGTGCGTCCTTGGTGGACGTGACCTATGCACTTGGTGCACTGTTTATAGGCAGAGGGTACCGCTTAACATCAGGTGGGCCTATCTGCTTGTTCCTTCATCTAAAGTTGTATAAAGAAAAACTTACCCAATCCAAGCCTCGTTCAAATAGTTCTTGACCATTTCCTCCTGCACGGGCGCCCTCGCCGCCAACACGCGACAACACAACACTTCACACGTCGACTGACGCCTCACTAAGCCGTCCTCAGGGTTGCTCTGGCTGCCACTCTTCCCGGTCAGTTTCGCCATCGACCCAAAGTTCTTCTTGATCTTGCTACTCATCGAGCGGCCGATACTGCCGAACTGCTTAGCCACCGAGTTCATCTGCTTGGAGCTTTTAGTTGACAGCGCGTCGAGTGAGCGCCGTAATTCCTCCGGCGGCTGGCCGGTGGAGAGGCACTCCACTCGCTCCAGGTCCAGGTACAAGGCGAGCATGCTGGACCGCTGGTAGTCGTCTGGTAAGAGGTTGTTGATGGTCCTCTGGTCTGGTTCCGCCTCCCAGAGGAACTCCTCACCTGGGTCTACGTTGAATCTGGAATAATTGAGAGATTGGGTGAGATCGCAGTCCAACAAGGGTATATCATAGAAAAATAAATAAAAAAACTGGATCTCTTCAAGGCTAGAATGAATAGGTGTCTTCTAGACCTTTGTGCTTCATCTTTGGCCACATCATCACTTACCAACAGGTGAGATCGAGGTAAAACAATGGTCTATCAATGTCAAAAATAAATGTTATCATCCGCATTGCATTTATTTTAAATGACCATGGTGTATCCGGCCCAAGAAAAGACCCCTCCATCTCCTCCCGTGGATGTCGTTAAAGCCGACTTATTTGTAAGATTCGTTGGTATAAGATTTGTCCTGGCAGCTAGCTTGTTTAAGGAATGTGTTATTAGTGTAAGAAACCGTTAGCAGAGTCAGTAAGCAAGTAGCAGAGTTAGGTAGCAATGGCAGCGATGAGCTCACCAGTTGTCACGTCACCCACAGTGAAAAGTGGCCAATTGAAGCTCTGCCTACCCCTTCGGGGAAAAAGGCGTGTGTGTGTATGTGGAAACAAACACTCGATGGATGAGGTGCTCACCTGATCGGCATGGGACTCCCGGCCTGGTCCTCGAGCGGCACGCGCGCTCCGTCGGTGGGTAGCGGCTCGCAGGGCGCCAGCGCCGAGAAGTGTCCCGCGTCGTACGCCAGCAGGATGTATGAGGTGCTCACCTGATCGGCATGGGGCTCCTGGCCTGGTCCTCGAGCGGCACGCGCGCTCCGTCGGTGGGTAGCGGCTCGCAGGGTGCCAGCGCCGAGAAGTGTCCCGCGTCGTACGCCAGCAGGATGTATGATGTGCTCACCTGATCGGCATGGGGCTCCCGGCCTGGTCCTCGAGCGGCACGCGCGCTCCGTCGGTGGGTAGCGGCTCGCAGGGCGCCAGCGCCGAGAAGTGTCCCGCGTCGTACGCCAGCAGGATGGGCGCGCGGCTGCACAGCGCGGGCGGCAGCTCCAGCGGCAGGTACACACCGCCGAACGGGATGGGCGCAACCGGCTCGCCTTTCAAGTCCTGAAAATTGTACACTAGCAAGTTAGCAAACATAGCGGACAAGAATCATGGAGAAACTGAGAAAATTGCTGTACCCAAAATTCAAAATAGAGTACACCACTGGTCATCCGGTACTATAAGATTGTCTTAATAGATGTCCGTCATCAGTTAAATAAAAGCTTGTAAAATTACCCCTTTTGTCTTTTTTTTCAACTCTTTAGGTTTCAAGTAGATCCTGTCACATCTACCAACTGAGCTAACCGCGACAACTTGTCATGTTTCTAATCTTTCTGCCATTCCACGGATGGCTGTGGTCCGACGCGGCTAGGGTTCGATCTCGGTGTGGATGGTGTCCCTCTCTCTCTCCATGAGAGAAAGCGGGAGAGCTAGCCTTCACTCACCCGTAGCGCGACGTCCGCGAACACAATGACGGGGCGCCTCATCACGTGCGCCAGCGCGAACACGTGCAGCTGCTCGAGGCCGGCGTAGTGCGGCGCGGCGGGCGGCGTGTGCCGGTGCGGCTCTGCGGACGCGGCGTGGATGGTGTCCCTCCACTCGCCCTCCCACTCGCTCTCCGTGGGGGAGAGCCCCGCTGAACGGAGGAGGAGGCTTTCAGACCAGCGCCAGCGGCGTTTTATTGCATCTGTGGGTGGAGACAGCTCATAAGTGGGAGCCAGGGTGTATATGGTGTATCCGGCCTAAGAAAAGACCCCTCCGTCTCCTCCACCTCGTTCATGTCATGAAAGCTGACTTAGGGGTTACACCAGGGGGCAGCAGCATCCACCTGAATACTCTGCACCGATATTGCAACCACCAATCCACCAGCCAAGCGCGGTGGTTATGGCAAATCCCCCCATTGACTTTGCATTCTATGGGGGTTCATTAGCGAACGTCGGATCATTAGCAGCCTATTGACGTCGAGCCAGAAGGTCGTTGATGATGATGATGAGGTATATGATTTAGGAGGGCTGATTCTTGGCACTGAATGCCAGCGTCCTTTGATTCCGATATGCAATACCTATGCCTCGATAGAAATCTAAAATTTGTCTTAATAAAGTGTATGCATTTATCTTTAATTTCATTTCACCAGTTGTTCCCCGTTTGTACTTGCATACCTTCATAGATTAAAATGTAAATGTGTGAGATACTACAACGAACGAACGCATGAAGCGAGTCGCTAATTCTTCTAGGTTTGGTCGCGTTGGAACAGGAGTAAATTTCAGATTATTATTTTTCAAGTGTAATCCACACTTTATGCATAACATTAAATTTAAATTTGACCCTAAAGTTTCGTTTCAGCGGGACTCAAACCCGCATCTTCGCCTATAATCGGCGATGCCTTCACCAGTTCGGCCATAGAGCGAGCTATGATGCTGGAGACGAAATTTGTAGGCACTATCAACTCGGAATTTTTTGGTCACATTTAAATTTAGGAGTAAATTTAGTTTATACATACATAAACTCACGCGATCTTCTTTAATTTCACAACTGTCTCTTATCACACTATTCGTTATTCTATCTCTCAAAGTCAAACCACACATACTTCTCAAAACTCTCATCTCCACTGCATTTATTCTACTTTCATGTGCCTTCCGTCATACCCATCTTTGGCTACCATACATTAGTGTCCATAATTTAGTTTATAAGACGATTCAAAATGATCCGAGTGACTTAAATGAATTAAATACTTTTGTATTTGCTGTTATTCACGTACTGGTGACAGCGTCTCCCATCTCTCCAGAGAGCAGAGCCTGCAGCTTGGTCCTGAGCGCAAGCAGCCGGTCGTGGAAGCCGTACGCGGCGAGCGAGGCTGCGTGCGGCAGGCAGTTTCCGTCGCCCGAGGTGGCCAGCGGCAGCAGGCGCGGCGCGCCCGGCACGCGCCCGTGGCGCCACCAGTTCAGGATGCTGGCGGACTCGAGGGTCACCAGGGTGGCCGTCTCCAGAAGGTCCTTCTCTAAGAATGTTCTGAAATAAGGCATTGTTTTGGTCAGCTACGGCAGAAACAAATAGGGAATAACTAGAATATCATCATCATCAACCTACTGCAGTCTACTGCTCGACGTAGGTCTATCCCACGGCGCGCCACTGCGCCCGGTCTGAGGCTCTCCTCATCCAGTTTCTGCCAGCCTCCCCGCGCAAGTCGTCGCTCCACCTAGCCAGAGGGCACCCTGCACTACGTTTGCCAAGAGGCGGTCTCCACTCAAGAACTCGTTTACTCCACCGGTTATCGGTTCTTCTGCAGACATGACCACTGCCAATTCAGCTTGCTAATCCTCTGGGCTATGTCTAGAACTTTAGTATGAAACTATAATATGAAGTGCAATTTCTTTATCACATGGCAACACTTGACTTTATTTTATACTTTATTTGTTTGTAACAAAATTGACTGTAATACAGGCCTGCATTGTTTTTTGTTTGTGTACAAGTGTGTAATGTTGGTGTTTACCGCTGAGGCACAATTGAGACCCGAGCCGTCAGGTGAGGGTCTTAAGAGAGCCGAGGACAGTAATCATCAATACACACGTGTGTCATACGACGTTTTTCAACACACTAGTGAAGAAAATAATAATAAAAAGAAATACACACTCTGTGTAAATGTTCAACTGTCTCTGTAATTCACTAGTGAATAATAGCAATGAAAAAGTCGCAGTTTGATTACAGGTGTAAAACAGAAATACACATACATACATACATACATACATAGACACACGCCTTTTTCCCCGAAGGGGTAGGCAGAGCCTCAATAGGCCTCTTTTCACAGTGGGTTGCACCATCGTGGAATATAAACATGACGAGTGGTGAGCTCATCGCCGCCATTGCCTCTCTGTGACATTGCTTCTCGCACATACACACTCTGTGTAAATGTTCAACTGTCTCTATAACTCACCAGTGAATAATAGCAATGAAAAAGTCACTTTATAGCGGTATACTTAGAATAAACTCAATAGTTATCTGACAAGGCCTATGTGCAGTCCGCTTAAATGTAGTACCTAAACAAAACCAAGTGCTCCCAGTGTTCTTAGGGTGAACAAATGATATGACTATGACTATCCGACCTCTGTGGCGCGGCGGGCGGAGGTTCGCCTGCGATGTTATAAATTTCAAATTCAAAATGTTATAATGTATTGTGATGTAAATTTTTGTGATGTACTTATGTACGATTTATGGATTTATGTATATTTGACTTGTAACCGTTTTTGTTATTAATAAATTACTATGACTATGATGCAGGGTTGCAGGTTCTATTCCCGCCTCGGAACAAATATTTGTACGATCTGCCGATATTTTTCCAGTGTGTTCTGGGTATTTCCTATGTTTAACAAAAACATCTATGTACTGTATTGTATTAAGTACATCAGTTATCTAGAACTACTAGTATATTATTATTTTATCTGTGTCTAGAACCCATAACACAAGCTATGCTTAGCTTGGGGATAGATAATGTTGTGTGAACAGTCCAGCATTATTTATTTTATTTATTTAATATTATGTTAATTAGCTTTGACACCTATATAAATAAAAATGAAAGGCTGTTCGTTGGTAAGCCGCATCAACAGCTGGGCCAATTTAACTGTTTTTTTTTTTAATTGTTCGTTATTGTCCGAATAAGGTTTTTTTACAGCAAGTTTTTTTTATAAAAGTTGCCTGTAAAATTGGAAAATTCAGGAAAAATTGAAGATGCTTTTTTCAATGGGTTTATGGTATGAACTCTAGACCATTGGACAGGACAACGTCTGTCGGGTCAACGGCTGAGCGGATTTAGATGATATTTGGTGTGAGAATGGATGCTGGTGGGGGAGCGGGGCAAACAGAAGTAGGGGGGACTGCTTTTTATCCCGACACCACACGTGCGAATTTATGGTATTAGTAGGATTCAGGTTCCACTGGTTTTACATACATTCATACATAGACACACGCCTTTATCCCATCGCGGGAAAAAGACGAGACAAGTGTTGAGCTCATCGCCGCCATTGCTTCCCACGACTGACTCGGCTAATGCTTTCTTCCAGTAATAACACATTCCATAATAAGCTAGCAGCCGGGACAAATCTTATACCAACGAATCTTACAAACAAGTCCGGGTAAACTATTAGACCGGGACCACATCGCTCGTCGACCACATTCTCGGCGAAAAAAACACAAACGTTGCGTTTTTAGGGTTCTGTAACCAAACTACGGAACCCTTATAGATTCGTCATGTCTGTCTGTCTGTCTGTCTGTCCGTGTATGTCACAGCCACTTTTTTCCAAAACTATAAGAGCTATGCTGTTGAAACTTGGTAAGTAGATGTATTCTGTGAACCGCAATAAGATTTTCACACAAAAAAAGAAAAAAATTGAGAAATTTTTGGGGTTAAAATACTTAAAACTGAAACTAAAAAAAAAAAAAAAATTCAAAACCATACGTGTGGAGTATTTATGGATAGGTCTTCAAAAATGATATTGAGGTTTCTAATATATTTTTTTCCTAAACTGAATAGTTTGCGCGAGAGACACTTCCAAAGTGGTAAAATGTGTGTCCCCGTAACTTCTAAAATAAGAGAATGATAAAACTAAAAAAAAATATGATGTACATTACCATTTAAACTTCCAACGAAAATTGGTTTGAACGAGATCTAGTACTTAAGTAGTTTTTTTAATACGTCATAAATCGTAATCCATCCAAGAACTTTTATATTATGTTACTTGCTGTTACGGAACCCTTCATGGGCGAGTCCGACTCGCACTTGGCCGCTTTTTTTTCATATTAAATGGCCTGTTTTCATAAAAATTTATAAATTGATAATTAAATCCGCAGCCGACATTTTAATTCTAATATATCACACAAGGTAAATTCTTATTATTTTAAGTGTTTATGAGAAACCTCAGTTCATCGGCACGTAGCGTGCACGTAAACAGTAACACTGCAATCTGCCGACTACGCTTATAAATATGAGCATAAATAATGCGACAAACAGAATAGAAGGGGCGGAGACCTTTCAATGTCACAATGTTTCATATTCCAGACCATGCATATTCAATTCGATATGCAAATTGAGCAGCTGAAACTACAACAGCCAAAGTCCGTCATTTTGTGACGTCATTTTTTTTGTTGTCTTTTTCTTTTTTCATTAAAGTTCAGGTAAGTAAGAAAGTGATAGAATAACGCTCGCGCAACGAAAAGTAAGTGAAAATCACGAAAAACAATTATTTGCCACGTGAAAAACAGTCGCATCACAGAATCATACGTTCAACTTGAAGATAAAATCTTTGCCGACATTTAGGTGGAAGAAAAAGTACAAAATTCTACGTCGTTATCAAATTTTCAGTCGAAAAAAGCTGCACTTTGTTATACACTTCTGGACACATCTACTGGCCCACCTTGCATTTTCAGTTTCGTTTAGTCCTAGCTAAAAATTTATATTAGGTCAAGCAAAAAGTTTTTATACAGTTTTGAACCAGGCACCATTCATAATTTTATTCAATGGTCTTTTTTTAAATTTCCAACTCAGAATTTAAAGAAAAAAAAGAAAATTTGGAGCCTGTTCGTTGATATCAAACAATCGAATACTAAGAAAAATTGATTTTATTGGTTTACTTGGATTTAATTCTTGAAAGTGTGATTTTTTTCTTTGGTTTTGCAACAAACATTACTTATTCTTAACATTAAGGTGAGGTTCTATCAATAATCTATGGATACTTCGCCTGAAGGTGCCGCCCATAGCTGTGGCACTTAACCAGGCCGGACACAGACAAAGAAATGTGAGTGCTCAACTTAATTTAAGTCGATCTGCGGTCCGAAATGTTTATCGGAGGTACCTAGAGACTGGCGGCTTTGTTCCTCGCCAAGGAAGGCCACGATCTCGGGTCACAACTGAAAGGCAGGATCGATTCATCGTGACGACCAGCTTGAGAAATCGTCACCTTACCTCCATTGAGATACAAAACCAACATCGCGACTTCCACGGAGTATCTGTGAGCGCTCGAACTGTTCGGAGAAGGTTAAAAGAACGCAATATGGTACCACACAAGCCAGCTAATGGCTCCAAACTAACGCGAGCCCACCGAACAGCGCGTGTTCATTTCGCGCGCACTCATTTAAATTGGACTCAGCAGCATTGGAGCCGTGTACTCTTTTCTGATGAGCCTAAAATTGCGTTACATGGCAATGATGGAAGGAAGAAGGTCTACCGACGTAAGGGAGAGCGTTTTGCACAATGCTGCTTTGAAGAGAGGGTTGCTTATGGCGGTGGCTCATGGACTGTCTGGGGCGGTATATCCGCGAGCGGCAAAACTCAACTTGAGGTTATTACGGGACTACGGCTACCAACATTAAATGCTGAAAGGTACATTCGTGAGTGCTTAGAACCTCACGTGATGCCATACGTGGACCATGTGGGCCCAAATTTCCTTTTTATGCATGATAATGCAAGAGCCCATACGGCCGGCATCGTCAGGGAATATCTTCGGGATGTGAACATCACAGTTATGGACTGGCCAGCCAGAAGCCCAGACATGAACCCGATTGAGCACATGTGGGACGAGGTAAAAAGACGTGTTAGGGGTCGTCAGCCAGTTGCCCAGACGATGCAGGAGTTGAAAACTGCCATAGAAGAGGAATGGGAGATGATCCCTCAAAATTTCATAGAGCGGTTGATAAACTCTATGCCTAATCTTATGAGAGCTGTCGTAGATGCCCATGGAGGCAACACGCGTTATTAAATTAATCCTTTATTTGATAAAAAATGTTTTTTAATCAAAAATCAACTGCCTTCATCAAGGCGCATACCCGACTTGTTAGGCGTAGCTCCATGTCGTGTGGTATTCTGAATTCAAAATTTAAAACAATACGATCGAAAAAGATGGTAAAATGTATCAGGTTTAAAACTGCATCAATAGTTTTTGTTCAATTTAGCAATCATATTAAAGTAGGGGCCATAGAAACCTAAACTCTAAGGTGGGCCAATAGATGTGTCCATCAGAAGTGTATTTTTTTCACATGGTGTAGAACATTTTTGTACGTTCACTTTACAGATAAAAGGTCAATGAATGACATATTTTCGGCGCATAACATTGACTCTTCTATGAAGCCTCCAAATAAGACCAATCAGCTGCTAAAAGCGCCATAACGGGAGCCAGTATAAAAAAAACCAAGAGACATGGCGGGTGAGTAGCCGGCTGAGATGCGAGAGGTTGCAGCTCAAATTCCCGCTGCGGGACAAACGTTTGTATGATCTGCATATATTTGTTCCGGGTCTGGGTGTAGTTGCTATAGGCTTCGACCAAAATAAATAAATAAAAATAAAAAGAATAAATAATGCGGGACAGTTCAAACAACATTAACAAGCCCCAAGCTAAGGAGAGCTTGTGTTATGGGTACTAAATTACTGATATACTTAATAGAATACATTACATAGTTTTTTTTATTATGCATAGAAAATACCCAGAACTCCTTGAACAAATATATCTGCAGATCGTACAAATATTAGTTTTGAGTCGGGAATCGAACCCGCAACCTCCAGTGCGAACCTTCCCTCGCCGTTCCACAGAGGTCGTCAATATATATTTGATCCGGGTCTGGGTGATAGATAGATAGATAGATAGATAGATGAACACTTTATTGTACCAACGACAATATAACAAAATAAACATAAACAATTAGTACAGTACAATGGGCGTTGTTGTTGTTGAATATCTAGCCAATAGGCGATAATATACTCTAGATAGGTATATATTAACTGTATGGTAGTTACCTGAAATCAGGCGGGTATACTGATATATCTGGCAGCAGTAGAATGTGGTCGGAGCTTAGTGTGCCAGGCTCTGGGTCTGTGTTGCTGCGCAGAGCCCACACGAGACCCTCGTTGTCTGTAGCGCGGGATATGCCGCGGGACAGTTTGCGACCTGGAATATAAGTATAACGTAGGTTATACAATAATTACAGAATAGATAGATAGATAGAAAATTCTTTATTGCACATAAAATAAAGAAGTACAAAGGCGAACTTAATGCTAGAAAGCATTCTCTTCCAGATAACCTTGGTGTATTGCGGAAAAAATATGTATCGGTAGTGCACAAGAAGGGAAATATTGGATAAGTCTAAGAAAATTATCAAAAATAATAATAATAATAAATAAGTACTTAAATTACTGCCTAAAATATAAAATAAACTAATACATATCATTAATATAACATACTAACCAACATACTATTAATATAATAGAATAGACAGCATTACCAAGACAGAGAGCGATAGAATTCATATTAAAATGTATTTTATTCATGGAAATCACAAGGGTCATTTTGAATCTGTCTTATACACTAAATTGACTCCTGTTCCAACGCGACTAACCCTGGGCCAAAATCGCGCTAATTTCTCCGACCTATGTGGCGCGGCGGGCGAAGGTTCGCGACGCAGGAGGTTGCGGGTTCAATTCACGCCTCGGAACAAGTATTTGTACGATCTGCAGATATTTGTTCAGGTTCCTGGGTGTTTTCTATGTATAATAAAAAAAAATACTATGTATGTAATGTATTGCATTAAGTATTATCAGTTATTTAGCACACATAACACAAGCTCTGCTTAGCTTGGGGCTAGATAATGTTGTGTGAACTGTCCATGCATTATTTATTTTATTTTATTTCCCGGATTAGGCAAGTGACTTTTTGAATATCCTTGTATACAGTATTACTGGGCTTTAAAAAAATAAAGGCTAGTCTCCATTATGTTAAACTTCCTAACTTCATTTAAAGCACTGGTCTTCCATGTAGCATGGCCGTCGGACACACTGTATCATGTATGCGGAAGGAAGAATATCATATGACGACATGGATGGATTGTGTGAAAGATGACATGGGTAAAATACGAGTGAGTACCAAGATAATAGTGTAAAATTAAAATAAAACCCTCTACGCAATCGTTTCGTTTCATATGAGGTAGTGCTGGCCTCTGGTGTCGGAGTTTGTCAAGCCGCCCGAGGGCCTCTGACATGGCTTATCGACTGCTATTAATCAATAACAGCCGGGACCGACAGCTTAACGTGCCCTCCGAAGCACAGAGCGATGGAAATACGCACATAACTTAGAAAAGTCATTGGTGCGGAGCCTAGGATCGAACCCGATATCGTTGGATTCTGAGTTGCAATATTGAACTGTTAGGCTACCATCGCACATTAGGCTATCTACGCAATGAAACGGCTGAACCAACTTTGATCAAACATAGCTAAGAACACTCCCGACAAATAAATAAAAACCTTTCAAACAAAAAATAATAATACAAAAATCGGTTCATCCGTTTGGGAGCTACGACGCCACAGACAAACACACACACACACACACAGACCCGTCAAACTTATAACAACCCGTCGTTTTTGCGTCGGGGGTTAAAAATAAATGAAATCGTTTTAAACTTTATAATATTTAGGCCAAGATTCCCCAATGTCACGTACTCGTTACTACCGCACTTGGCGAGCCGATATTGAACTAGTTAACTACATACATACATAAACACACGCCTATTTCCCAGAAGGGCTAGGCAGAGCCAGATAGAGCCTATTTCCACCGTGGATCGCACAATCGCAGGAATATAGACGTGATAAAAGGTGAGCTCATCGTCGCCATAGATTTCCTACGACCAACTCGGCTAATGCTTTCTTCCAGTAATGGCATACTCCAAAAGAAGACAAATCTTATACCAAAGAAAATTTTAAAATGACCTTTTGTTAGACTTTCCATCAACTAATCAGGCACCCAAATATTGAGTCTTATACAACTAAAAATAGAACTTACATTCTGGTGCAGGCGTGAGGACCAAATTGGTAGGTGTTGTAAAAGGCATGTTGAGCTCCAAGTTGCTGACAGAATGTTCCGGACTGATCACGCTGATGTCACCGCCCGCCCGCGCCTTCAAAGCGCCATGCACTCTTTCTGCAATGACAAAATTACACTCAATGCGTAGGTCGTAAGGTCTATTTCTGAACGCGATGATTCGGTTATTATTATGCGCTTTGGGATTTGAATTATTTTGGGATAAAGATTTGATGAAAATTTGTATAGCGTGACGTCATTCATCGCAATTGGGAACAAAGAAAGATATTTACGTGTATACAGAGTTAGGTTTCAATGTCGCACGAGACATTTTCTTCAATGCCGAAAGGGTTAGGGATAATAAAATATATAGGTATAGGGTACCGCTTAACATCAGGTGGGCCATCTGATTGACCCGTCAATACAAGCAGCATAAAAAAAAACTATACCAAGTTTCATTTAATTCCGTTGCGTAGTTTTAGCGTGATGATTATTTATGTATGCAGACAGAAAGAGAGACAAATAAAAATGCTGTTTTGTTTTGGTCATGGAGAATAGAATAGAATTTTTAAAAAATAGAGTATTCGGGCCAGTTACAGTTATATTATAGTAAAATAGAGTTTGTTACATTTTCCTGCAGCCTATGCAACTTCTCTTTCAGAGTTTTTGTGTTGAGTGTACCTTCGATCTGTAGAAATAATACAATATTCGACTCAAGCCTTCTAAGAAAGAAATATATATCTACTAAATTCAATTTCAGTGTTCGTGCCACAGTTCAATAAGGAAGTGCCAATAGGAATAGTGATATGATGCCGTTTGCGTGATTTATCTATCTGTTGCGACCTGCCGTGTGTCATGGAGTTTTTATTATCAGTTTCAATGAGAAAACCTCTAAAAAACTTTTCCGTGAATGGACGAAGCAATTTTATGTAATTCTTTGTTTCTTGTCGTTGCGGAACTAGCACGGTAGCGTTGATATTTTACTGCTTAATGGAGTGGCTAAAAACGAATGGGTTCCAGTAGGATAGGCGTGTTGTCTGTGAAGGTAATCTCCGGAACTACCGATGCTATTCTTTTAATCCGTAAATCAAATTAAAAACTTTTTTTTTTTTATTGTTTAGAATTATCGAACAAGCAGATGGCCCACCTGATGATAAGCGGTACCCTCTGCCTATGAACAGTGCATTATCACATAGGTCACGTCCACCTAGGACGCGCCCTATGTGACATTGCACTGCGCCCGCCACCCTGAGACATAAAGATGAAAAGTCTCATGTGCCTGTAATTTCACCGGCAACCATACCCTTCAAACCGGTACACAGCAATGCGAGCACTACTGCTTTGCGGCAGAAATAGGTATGGTGGTAGTACTTCTCCGGACGAACTCTTTCACAAAAAAGCTCTACTACTACTAAACTACCTACCTAACCTACCTAGTTATAATAAAATAAGAGCCGAAAGACGTGATAATGTTTAAAATATATTTATTTTTTAATCAGACATGACGGAGTACTGCTTCTAATAAATAAATAAATATAAAGCATTTATTTTCTCTCACAAAGGTTTCTTGATACATTATTTGTCTAAAAATTATGTTACATCAATTATTAACCTATTTTGTGAGACTCTGGTGCCTGAAGTAGGTTTGAAAAACCGTATCACCAGTGCTCTCGCGCCACGGATTGTACATTACAGAGACAACGTACAAAAAAAAAACTAATCTTGTGTTCATAATATTAGATAAGAATCAATTTATCCGAGATCTAAATGGTACAAAGGCACTGATAGAGCGGAACGCGTACGATTGACAATGCCAATGCGAATCGCCCCGTTTATTAGGCGGCAGGAAGCTAGACCTACTTCTGGTTTCCGGACAACTATAATTTATAGGAAAAATGATCACGATTCCTAATTATTAGGTCACTTAATTGTGCCGAACTTATTCGATAATCTAGGTTGCCAATAAGCTAGTCTAACATGGTGGATTACGCTCGAACCATCTCGCTAATTGTGCCGAACTTATTCGATAATCTAGGTTGCCAATAAGCTAGTCTAACATGGTGGATTACGCTCGAACCATCTCGCTAATTGTGCCGAACTTATTCGATAATCTAGGTTGCCAATAAGCTAGTCTAACATGGTGGATTACGCTCGAACCATCTCGCTAATTGTGCCGAACTTATTCGATAATCTAGGTTGCCAATAAGCTAGTCTAACATGGTGGATTACGCTCGAACCATCTCGCTAATTGTGCCGAACTTATTCGATAATCTAGGTTGCCAATAAGCTAGTCTAACATGGTGGATTACGCTCGAACCATCTCGCTAATTGTGCCGAACTTATTCGATAATCTAGGTTGCCAATAAGCTAGTCTAACATGGTGGATTACGCTCGAACCATCTCGCTAATTGTGCCGAACTTATTCGATAATCTAGGTTGCCAATAAGCTAGTCTAACATGGTGGATTACGCTCGAACCATCTCGCTAATTATGAGCAAAGACTAGCCTTGGCTCCAGCGGAAACATCAAGCTGCTAAGAAAACAATGCGTATTTACCTCTGATTTATTAGAAACTAAGTCGATTATTTTTATAGAGAACCTTGAAATAATGATTAGTATTATCATTATGCCTGAAGACTTGTCTCTTCAACCAGTGTGTCCAAACCCTCACGATGCTAAGACATTGACGCTCACGAAGGAAACTCTGTACCGAATACATACATACATAGCAGCATTTTTCCCCGAAAGGGTAGGCAGATCCTCAAATGGCCCACTTTTCACCGTGGGTTGCACCATCGTGGGAAATAGACGTGACAAGTGCTGAGCTCATCGCCACCAATACTTCCCACGACTGACTCGGCTAACGCTTTCTGCCAGTAATAACACATTCCTTATATAAGCTAGCAGCCAGGACTAATCTTATACCAACGAATCTAATCAACAAGTCTGGGTAAAATAGTTGCATAAAAGGCTATGGAGCGAGTCATGATCTCCATAAAATTTCTCGATCTAGTTCACAAAACGGTCCAGTGTCGGACGAAAGTCTCAAGCCGGTGACAGAGCGATAGACTTTAAATGGAGTTGGGCAGAACACCTGGCCAAAAATGGTGATGGACGGAGGATTAAAGCTCTGATCAAGAAGTGGCCGAGGTTGAGCCGAATAAATCTGGGTCATCCAACAGCGCGATGGGTCGATGACACTGTCAATATCACGGGACATTCCTGGATTGGAGAAGCACAGGACACAGGAGTTTGGCAAAAGCGAAAGGATACGTATACCCAGCCGTGGGTGATCCCGCGATGGACGACGAAAGATACGATGAAGATTATCCTAATAGCAATAAGTTACCAAAGACGAATAACAGAAGTTCTTTGAGTGGAATTAAAAAGGAAATATCTCAAAGAATCTCTTTGATATTTCGTTTAGTAAAACTGTAAAGAGCCATTGATCACTAATAAAACATCAAAGAACAGTTCGCTACTGTCCAGAACTCCAGACTATTTGTCTCCTTGTTACTCTGAACGCGGACAATGCCCAAGTCATCGACTTTTAGCACGAAAGTTGACAAAGAAGTCTTGGCGGCATTTTTGCTTGAACCCCTTATCCCTAGCAAATTATCAAAACTCAGTCGGTCCAGTAGATACTTTTGATCCTAAAAAACAAACAGGGATCGATTGGCATTCAAAAAAGTTTTTGTTTTAAATTATTATTTTCTTGCCGACTGTATTTTTTTTTCAAAATCTGCGAATGCAGATCATAATCGGTGCGTGTAAATGGAACGTTTTCCTGTAACTATAACGATTAAGGTACCTGCCCTTACTGTCCCGTCTCTACAATCTATCCTGTCCTGTATACCTAACTAACAAAAAGTATAAAATTAAGAACAATACTAACATGAATGTACCTAGTACATAAGAGCAATATATGAATATGAAAGAGATTATTAATAATGATATTGAGATAATCTGTCTTCGAGCAAGGAAGACAATATTTCATAGTTTCTCACAGGAAATCATGTAACTTAGGCCAAGCGTTGAAATATGGGTCATTCTCAGTTAAGAGGTAAAAACGATGTCCCGGGTAAATAATCATACTTCTTTCGAAAATTGAGAGAATATTATATCATAATCTCTTAATATAAGTGCTCAACTTTATGGACAATCAATTTCAAATAATTATTTAACTTAGTTTTGTCACAATTTCACCTCAAACATGCAAAACTTCTCTCCCCTGGCCTGTCGCCAGCTAGTATTTACAGTAAATCAGTAAGTTTACGTGATCTTAAAGCCATGAAAACATTTTAAGTTAGTCTGTATTAGAAATTAATATAAAGAATGATTGTAATGATGTAACCGAAGTAACAAAATTTTTTTTTTAATAGATTATATTCACGATACATTTTGTCGCCAGAATTTGCGTCTCGTCCCCTGGCATTCTTATAATCTAAAAAATATTGTATTTGCGATCTTAATTATTGTAGTATTAATGCTAATCATAATTCATTTGATCCACAAATATAAACCAACGTTGTAATAATGATCTTTTTTCCACATTTTGTCACTCATATTGATCCTTTTGTTCATCAATTTTGATGGTTTCTGGTGAAATAGTCTCTCCCCTGGTCAGCTTTATTTCTAGATTAACTTTTCTAAATACTTAATGATATATTTATATTGACTTTAATTTACTTATAGATAACAAACATACTTCATTTTATTAACTAATATTAAATACTTTTGAGATATTATCGATTTTCTTACTGAAAAGTCTCTCCCCTGACTTTCTCTCCCCTGGTACATCATTTGCAAAAATGTTCAGCAGACGTATAAATATTGATTTAAATGGACTATTACACTGAATTACACTTTCAATTATTCAGATCTGCAAAATAATCCGTAATTTTTTTATTTTTTTCTTGTTTTTCATGAGGCCAGGGGAGGGACTAGACTGTGCTCAACAATCACTATTTTCTGAGGTAAAAAAGAATAATAAAAAAAAAAACATTAGAAAATGCATATACATCATCTAATAGATTCATAAAAATTTGACAAACATTTAATATATGCATTTATTTATATTTAATTAAAAAAAAACATAAAAGTCTCTCCCCTGGCTTTCTGTAAAATGATAAAAAAAATAAAAATTGACTGGTCACCCAGCACATATTAAAAAACAAGTTGTTTTGATAAATCTGTAAAAAAATTAAATCAAATTTCAAAAATTTTTGTCAGGCCAAGTTTTATCAGTAAGCTATTACCTCTTAACTGAGAATGACCCATATAACAGACACGTAATATTTTTAGCCTAACGGCATCAGATTTGGGCCAGCGACTCTCCGTGGGCGAAAGTGGGTATATGCGTTAAAACCGTAAAGGATTTTGTTATATTATTCAACATCAGACCATAATCTATCATCAGATTTTTAACCCCCGACGCAAAAACGACGGGTTGTTATAAGTTCGACGTGTCTGTGTGTGTCTGTGGCATCGTAGCTCCCGAACGGATGAACCGAATATGTGTTTTTTTTTTAGTTTCAAAGGTGAATTAGTCGGGAGTGTTCTTAGCTATATTTGATCAAAATCGGTTCAGCTATTTCATTGCGTTGGGGGTTTTTTAATTTTTACAAAATTAATTACTTGTAGTTAACTTCATCATCATCATCAGCAGCCATAAGACGTCCACTGCTGGACGAGGCATCTCCCATAGAATGCAATAGGGTGCTTTGCCATAATCCCCACGCTTAGCAGGCTGAACAGCGATCAAAGGTATAACATACATACATAGATACACACCTTTTTCCCCGAAGGTGTAGGCAGAGCCTCAATGGGCCTCTTTTCATAGTGGGTTGCACCATCGAGGAATATAGACGTGACAAGTGCTGAGCTCATCGCCGCCATTGCTTCCCACGACTGACTCGGCTAACGCTTTCTTCCAGTAATAACACATTCCATAATAAGCTAGCAGCCAGGACAACTCTTTTACCAACGAATCTTACTAACAAGTTCGGGTAATCCCTTAGTCGGGTTTTACGCCATCCACGGGAGGAGACGAAGAGCCAGAGAGTTCATAAGCAAATTTTTCACATATTCAATGCACTCTTAAAATTCGTTGTGATGTCCTGTGTTTATAAATAACAAGGTGTTCTGCTAAAATAATCTGGTTAGACGACCTTACAATTTGTTTATTTATATTTAAATTAGCTTGTTTTGGTTTAGATATTCATTTAGTAAACATAGCGAGGTCACATGGCAATGAAAAATGTATCAACATTCTTTCGGTTTGAGTAGACTCGGGCAGTTATTATATTAGGTAATTCATTAAAACTATAAAGCAACTAGAACAAACAAACAAACTGTCTTCTCAGCAATAATATAGACATATGTGGGAAATTTAAAATGGCAATACAATCACAGATTGGTACATATGTAGTAGGAAACAAACAAATCGTAGTAGGTACCTGATATATAAGGTTTCGAAAGTCATAATCCAACTAACATCATAAAATATGTCAAAGTTACGATGTTTGTTGATGTGTAACATCTTTCCTCTCGCTTTAGGATTAATTTCGTGAAAAGGGGTGTATGTGTGTAATAGGAACCGTGCATTTTTCCGAGAGGTTGGTACCTACTATTACCCATTTTGCTTATTACCAAGGAGGTGAGATGTGCCATGTTGCTTATTACGAGGTGAGATGACAGATTTACACACACATCATATGAGACTACTGTGTAAAGACGTAACTTTTTTACTCAATCACGCCGAAACGGCTGAACCTCGAAATTTCAGCTGAAATTTAGATGATATTTAGTACACAGATAGATTATGACCTGGATTGAGCTATAGGCACAGAATATATAATGTACTATATATAGGCTGCATTTTATCCTGGTAAAACGCGAGTGAAGCCGCGGACGGGCACTTGTAATATATCGAAAATAAATGGATTTATTTAAATATCCGATTACTAGTAAACCTACATTTTGGGATTTCAACATTTTGCAAAGTCAACCGAATGGTCCTAAAGGATAATTACGGACAGACAAATTTAAAAGGCTTTTATTTACCATCGGCGCGCTTTCCGGAAATAGGATCGGCTTCCATTACCATATCGACTCAACTACCCTGCAACAAAATAATTTACTTATTAGATACTATATACGTATGTACACGTTTGCCCGTGGCTTCGCATGCGTGGTTCGCATGATGTAACATCCCCTCAGCATTCAACCACACTCCGATTACAGCATCAAAGTAGCTAAGTCTCTATTCATTATGGTTCCACCTACACCAAAGGGCGACGAGGTAAATGTAAGTACTTCTTTAGAAAAAACACGATAGAAAACGTAATAAGACTACCAACTACGCCATAACCTACATCTACTGCGTTAGATATACACAAGTAATTTACCAAGGACATTGTTCACAAGAAACTCACTGGTGACAACTATTATTTATTCTGTGCCGGTGACCGAAGTGACGAATTGAAACCAGAAATAAGCCGAGAATAATGAATCGTCACCACACCCACACAAGATTTAAAATAGATTGAAGCATTTGCCCATTTTAATGATGTTGAAGTTGTGATATACTATGATAGAGATCTTGATGGACAGGCGTCGCATATATGAGAAAATGTCGCGTAATTTTAACCGACTTCAAAAAAGGGAGGACGTTTTCAAGTCGTGTGTTTTTTGTTTTTTTTTGTTACCACACATCTCCGTCATTTATGAAACGATTTGTTTTTTTTTGTTTAGTTGACTCGATATACTTCCAGATTGGTCCTATTTTCATCAAAATCTGGTTCTGATGATGGGATCCATGAGGAATTGAGGGAACTCCTCAAATATTATAGGCACACATATAGCGATTTTGGTATTATCAGCAACAAGACAAGCATGTGCATTCAGAAAGTTCCATTTGGTGAAGTGGAACTGATGAAGAAGACCAGAGATGGCCATTGGAACTACTCAATGATACGTATTTCACGGGTGGCGATAAGGGTGACTTTCAGATATCTGATTGAGATGATATTTGGTTTACCTGTCAAGTTCCGATGACAATACAATATGATGGTGACAGCGAGCTGATTTGATGATGGAGACGGAGGTGGACAACGGAACTCCTCGATGGATAATAGTAGACTGGCCGTAACTTGGCTCATTGTGATCAGCAATCAGCACACGGTTCCGATCACTAATATTATAAAATCTTGCGTATTGGGGAAAATATCCTAGATTCGAAGTAGTTTTTTTTCGGAAAGAATTATTAAATCAGAGTTAATTAGAATACCTAATCAATAAAAACAAGGCTATGAATGATGATTTAAACATCTTGATGACGCTGCTAACAAAACCAGAATACATAGGTGCTTAGAATATACGTGATTGTTATGTAAATATCACTTGACACTGGTTTCCTATTGACCAATGAATATCTAATAACGCTTACGAAGTATCGCTAAAGTCTTTGTCATGTATGGCCACTAAATAATGCCATAAGATAATTAAATTAGCTGTACTGTCTCGGCAAGGGCGTAGCGAGGTACGGGCAGGGAGGGGGGTAGCTGCCCCCCCTTAGAAGAGCGGTCGTTAACTGTAATTCTGTCGAACTTCATAGCTTGCGACGCTTCTTATAAGACCTAAGAAACTAACAGGCTTGAAGGCTTGTGAAATCCAACAATACGGCTAGCTTATTACCTATCTTGCAATAGCAATGCGACGGCAAAAATTGCGCGATTATCGCATCCAAATCGCAAATTCGTATTAGGAATCGCTGATACGTAATACGAATTTGCGATTTGAATGCGATAATCGCGCAATTCTTGCTATCGCATTGCTATTGCAAGATACGTAATAAGCTAGCGGGATGTGATCTATTTGTTTCATTTTTTCATCATATCTTACTCTTAAAAATGACACTTCGACAAGGCCGAACTGCGTTAGCTGTGGTTTCCTTTACAGAGTAAGCACAGGGAACGCATCCATTAGTTTATTATATTTTTAAGTTATGTGTATTACTCATTGGAAATCCTAATAAATAAAATAAATTAATAAAATAAGGGTAGCGTAATTTTGTTTGTTATAGAAAAATGAATCGTTAAACGTTTGGTGAAAACCCAAAATAACTTTATATAGGTATACTTTTTTAATTACTACCTCCACTGCTCATGTGAAACTCATATGTTAAAAACAACGATCAAGTCAATATAATCTAGGATTTTCTTTGTCTGCCCCCCCTATATACAATCCTGGCTACGCCCTTGGGTCTCGGTAGGTTTTTCTCACATGGCCAGGCATGAAGTCATCTGTTTACGAGTTCTATCTGCAGTTGTTGATTTGGAATAAAAATATTCATCTTTTTGGTCAGGTTGAACAACTGCAGGATGTTAAAAGTTTTTAATTTGTTTTTCATCAAACTGAGAACCGGATAAGGACATCCACCTGCTCACAGCAGTCTAAATATAGGACGCAGGAATTGATCCACAAAGAACTTCGGTACAAAGAGCATTCAACTATGAAATATTATGGAATGTTTTATATCAAGAAAAAGATTTATTGAGTGGTTTCGATGGACCAAAGACTTTATAAAAGGTCGCTGGCAGTCGGTGGACGGAGGCGGCTCAAGACAGTACGTCATCACAGACGTCGTGGCGTTTTATGGGGGAGTCCTATATCCAGCAGTGGACTTCTGTGGGCCTTCGATGATGTGGTGAAATATTTTTCAAGCAACATAATCTAGGTAGCCATAACATAAATAATTCAATAAAAAAAGCATGTTTACCATTGTTATCTTGATAACATCTGAGTCATACAAATGCGTAGATATTTATTTACGTTTGTATTATGAATATAATCTCTTACTATATCTGGAGTCTGGACCAAATACGAAATTGCTCACGATACTAAAAATACCATTATTATTCGCCTTACTTATACGTGTCATAGTATTTTCATCTAAGGCAGCAAAGTATCTTATTCAGATCAATAGATCTATCTCAGATTCCAATGTCAAATTCCATATAAATGAGTAGTTTTCCTAGAGTCATTTTAGCATTTTTTATATCGCTAGTTGGCGTTGGCGACAGTTTTAGTAAATATTTAAAAATACGTAACTAGTATCACAAAGATATTAATTATTACATAATTTAGAGGATTTTGAACTATTTACGTTGGTTGAACGAAGTTCTCCACTGCCATGATAAAAAAAGGTAAAACCCAAAAGTTACGCGAGTGCCATCTCTTGACGATGAAAGAACTAAACTGACAATGACACTTGGAAAACAAAGATGCCAGACTGTCTCTAAAGTGTACTATTATTTATTCTGTGCATAAAGCCATCGCATTTCAGATCTACCAACTTATCAGTAGAATTTAATGTATGTAGTTTTCTATCATCTACATACATTTCATTCTACAGATAAGTTGGTGGATCTGTACTCAATATTTACACAGCGTTTGGAATAACAACTTTGATAATATAACACGGAAGAGAAAATTCCTTAATAAAACAGAAAAGTTAAGTTCGACAAACCAGACAAACCCTATGATATTAAGCGAAGTTCTAAAGAAAACTTTGTAAAGTCAGTATCTGCAGTGCTCGAAATTTTATCACATTGCAGGATACCCATTTGTTAGAATTGTTCGGGATAACTTTTCATCGAAGTATTGAGAAATATGAAGATGCTTTCGTTTTCAAAGGTGCAGTGATTCTTCTTGACGAAACACACCATTTCAAAAGACTTGTGCACATAAAGAAACGTGCATCGGTCTAATTGATACTTTATCAACGAAATCCTATTATTTACGTTCTAAAGATTACAAGATTAGCAACATCGAAGGTTACTTTTTCGGTCTGTTTCTCTTTAACACGTGTATTACACGTTAAGTTTCTATTACATAAGATATTGATCTGCCATTTGAAAAATAAATCTTTGAGCTCATCGTTATATTTATTGAACAAAAAAAAAAAAAACGGTATTTTAAACGATTCTAGCACGTTTTATAGATAATGGTTAATCTCGTCGTTGCTATCACAATTCTTTGTTTTTTTCTTTATGATTGGCGTCGCACATCTTGTGCATTTGCCAATTTCAAGTATATTTTATTATATTTTCAATATAATTTGCAACGTTACACTCCTTCCAAGTCAAGTAATAGTCAAGTCATGTTTTAGTATAATTGTGGCCGTTTGACTAAAACTTTGGTAGACAATTTCCACCAATTTGAAAAGTCACGCATTTCACTTCCATTTAATTTCACTACTTGTGCTCTTTAAACGAGCTACATAGTAAAAATGCTAACAAAATGACACTAGGAAAAAAAGTACACGACGTCTCTTTTCAAAAACCGGCCAAGTACGAGTCGGACTCGCGCACGAAGGGTTCCGTACCATTATGTATAAAAACAGCAAAAAAAAAACACGTTTGTTGTAATGAAATGAAATGAAATGAAATGAAATGAAATGAAATGAAATGAAATGATTTATTTGCGTGAATACAGGTAGTTTGGTTCATAATCTATTTTTAGTATCACTGTACTCGACTAGATTGTCGTGCAAATATTTAATTTTTAATTTTAGCATTATACATAGGTACCTAATAATTCTTATAATAATAATTCTGTGAAAAATTTCATGCATTTAAATTAAATTTAAATAACGTACGTATGTACGTTTGTAGCCCCCCTTAAATATTTGTTTTATTTTAATTTAATTATTTATTTTTAAAAGGTATATATAACTAAAGGGTTGAGTTTAGAATCGTTTGGCAGGAGGAGGAGGGTGGGAGTAGGGGGAGAGGAAGGGGAGGGGTACCCCTTTGCCCCTGGTACCAGTCCCATAACAAGGTAACTTAAAGTTTTCGAGAAAAAAATAAATAAATTTTTGAGGTTAAGTATGAAATTTTTTAATTGGAATTGTCTGATGTTACGGGAGTCATCGCCAACTTGCAGGGAGGGTGCAGGAAATTCCAGCCTCGGCCCCCTTGTCCAGGAAACTTGTGCTTTTAAAGAAAAATAATAAAGAAAATTTTACAAAATCGGAACGTAAAATAATAATATTAATGATATAATTTATGAGTAGGTACCTCTATCTGTAGAGAAGGGATGTTGAAAGAAATAAGAGAGATCCTTTTGAGGAATTAATTAATGTTATAAATTATGGATTTTTTATTGTTGACTGACTGTGTGACTCGACACAGAGCACCCCGACAATAGTTGGTTAGGTCCGAAAAGAGTGGCAGACCCGATACGGAGCACCCCGACTCCACGTGATACTGTGCGTCACGCCCCTAGAGTGTATATAAAAACGCGGAGCCAGTAGCTCGCGTGGGAGATCTTGAGTGGAGCAAGCCCGCGAGGCCGAGCGGAGTGAAGGGGGGAGCTGGCGAGCGAAGCGAGCCGGTGACCTCCGTAGCGTAGCAAAGGTCGAGTGGGTGAAGCGACACTCAAGGGCGACCTCGCGAGAGTACTGGCGGGAGCACATACCGGAGTCCGACATTTAAAATATCCATACTTAACAAAAAAAAACTTTATTTTTTTCTCGAAAACTGTAAGTTACCTTTGCATAGGAGTGGTACCAGGGGCGAGGGGGTACAAATCCCCCACTCCCCCCCCCCTCTCCCATTCTCCTCCTGCCAAACGATTGTAAAGTTTTACCAAAATCTCATACTTAACCTCAAAATTTTCTTTATTTTTTTTCTCGAAAACTATAAGTTACCTTGTTATGGGATTGGTACCAGGGGTGAGGGGGTACCCCTCTTCCTCCACCACCCCCCATCTCCCCCTCCTCCTCCTGCCAAACGATTCTAAATTTTTACCTAACTAAATATTCTGTGAATATTTCAAGTGTCTTCCTGTTGCCGTTATCAATATCGAGCAAAAACATCACGTTTGTTGTATGGGAGCCCCCTTATGTATTTACTTTATTCTGTTTTAGTATTTGTTATTATAGCGGCAACAGTAATACATCATCTGTGAAAATTTCAGTTGTCTAACTATCACGGTTCATGAGATACAGCCTGGTCAATAAAAACGGCAAAAAATCACGTTTGTTGTATGGGAGCCCCCTTAAATATTTATTTTATTCTGTTTTTTAGTATTTATTGTTATAGCGGCAACAGTAATACATCATCTGTGACAATTTGAACAGTCTTACTATCACGGTTCATGTGATACAGCCTGGTGACAGACGGACGGACGGACAGTCGAGCCTTAGTAATAGGGTCCCGTTTTACCCTTTGGGTACGGAACCCTAAAAATGGCGGAGAGACCATACGAATGTTTGGAACTCTCGTAAATTGACGTAGTTTGGTCGGGGTCAAACGGTATGTCATAAAAAGTGTTCGACGACAATAATACGTCATTTTGCGTGGTTTTACCACTCACGGACAGCCTTGATCCTTACACAACAATATGTAGGAGTATCAATGTCACGAGCGCGTCTCCTTATAAGGCCTTCAACATACGCGTACTGTCTTCAATAATACGTCATTTTGCGTGGTTTTACCACTCACGGACAGCCTTGATCCTTACACAACAATATGTAGGAGTATCAATGTCACGAGCGCGTCTCCTTATAAGGCCTTCAACATACGCGTACTGTCTGCAATAATACGTCATTTTGCGTGGTTTTACCACTCACGGACAGCCTTGATCCTTACACAACAATATGTAGGAGTATCAATGTCACGAGCGCGTCTCCTTATAAGGCCTTCAACATACGCGTACTGTCTGCAATAATACGTCATTTTGCGTGGTTTTACCACTCACGGACAGCCTTGATCCTTACACATCAATATGTAGGAGTATCAATGTCACGAGCGCGTCTCCTTATAAGGCCTTCAACATACGCGTACTGTCTGCAATAATACGTCATTTTGCGTGGTTTTACCACTCACGGACAGCCTTGATCCTTACACAACAATATGTAGGAGTATCAATGTCACGAGCGCGTCTCCTTATAAGGCCTTCAACATACGCGTACTGTCTGCAATAATACGTCATTTTGCGTGGTTTTACCACTCACGGACAGCCTTGATCCTTACACAACAATATGTAGGAGTATCAATGTCACGAGCGCGTCTCCTTATAAGGCCTTCAACATACGCGTACTGTCTGCAATAATACGTCATTTTGCGTGGTTTTACCACTCACGGACAGCCTTGATCCTTACACAACAATATGTAGGAGTATCAATGTCACGAGCGCGTCTCCTTATAAGGCCTTCAACATACGCGTACTGTCTGCAATAATACGTCATTTTGCGTGGTTTTACCACTCACGGACAGCCTTGATCCTTACACAACAATATGTAGGAGTATCAATGTCACGAGCGCGTCTCCTTATAAGGCCTTCAACATACGCGTACTGTCTGCAATAATACGTCATTTTGCGTGGTTTTACCACTCACGGACAGCCTTGATCCTTACACAACAATATGTAGGAGTATCAATGTCACGAGCGCGTCTCCTTATAAGGCCTTCAACATACGCGTACTGTCTGCAATAACTACATGCATCCGAGGAAAACGTGATTTCTAAGTCATTAATTGAAGACCGAGTTCTTCGCAGTTTCCTATATTATATGTGTGGAATGGTTACTTTTCTTTAGAACTACTTTTGGGGAAGTAATAAATAAATAATGCTGGACAGTTTCACAACATTATCTAGCCCCAAGCTAAGCAGAGCTTGTGTACTTGGGTACTAGATAACTGATATATACTTAATGCAATACATTACATAGTTTTTTTATTTTATTAGACCTAGAAAATACGCAGAACGGGTTGAACAAATAAGTAAGTATAAGCATAGTATTATTTTATCTGTGGTATAAGTATAAAGTTTAAGTATAAATATCTTCAGATCGCACAAATATTTGGCGAGGCAGGAATCGAACCCGCAACCTCCTGCGTCGCAGGCGAACCTTCGCCCGCCGCGCCATTAAGGTTGTCAAATAGAATTTGGAAGGTTGACTCAAGGTTCGTATTCTGGTCTCATTTCTTATACAATTTATGTTGTCTTTTTGTTACCATAGTTATACGTCGATGCAGAAGCGAGAGTACCCGAAAACTATAATTAGGTTTATCTTTCGACAGCAGTATTATAAATCATTTATCTATATTGCGGAATGTGTTGGTGCACTCTACGCGTGCTTAGGAGGCATTCTAGCCTGGCTTGCGTCATATAGGGCCAGCCGTGTTTATGCCAGAGGTCATAGGTTAATGAAATTTTGCTTGCGAAGTAATGACTGGCCTTAATTTCTAACAATCACGCGGGAAGGCGATTAACCTCTGTCCATAACGAACTATATGACAAGTACGTGAGTATTGTAGGTACTCGTTTTTTGGATCGTTGGAGCGCATGTCATTAGTTTGTGCTCATTACTTAGATTGCAAGCGCATTATGCATATTTGGATGTAGGTACTATTTAAAAGGTACGAACAAGCATAAAATATACTAAGTAGGTACTTAGTACTGCGGTACTGAGCGATAATCGTAAAGAAGTTAGTTAGGTTTTTGCTCGAAAACGACAATGCTGTAGTCTTGCTCGAGGGAAATATCGATTTTGTTTAATCGCTTGTGACTGAGATTTAGTGTTCAAAGGATCCTGACGACAATAATTTCAACAATTTTTTTTGTATGAAGCGTTGAAGGAATAAATTGTGACATTATGCTTACAGACAATAAATAAATTATGAATGATGAAGGCGAGCGCATGCCCTGATACCGTGTTTTAGAGTATTTTTTTAAAATAAAAATGCCATTTATACTTTTGTTGATGAATTCACTAACACAATTAATAATTACCAAATGTTTCAAAAATTAAAACGTGTATGAAGTCTCAAATTAAATTTCAATTTTAAAAAGCTGGTATCTTTGTTTTTTTTTTATCGTGTGATGTAATTCATATATTTTATTGAATTGATGACTTCATAGATAAAAAGCTAAAGAATACCATATAGGTATATATTTTTCTTGGAAACTATAAGAACTCTTTTCAAATAAAAATTTATGGAGACATTTCGTGAGTCTATAGAGCCGATTATTTTATTTGAAGTGAAATTTATAAAAAAACCGCGGCTATTTTCAATTAATAAAAACGCAGAGCAGCTGTTGCGGAGCCATGACACAAAATATCTGACGACCTCTGTAGCGCGTCGGGCGAGTAGCCGGCTGAGATGCGAAAGGTTGCGGTTTCGATTCCAGCTGCGAGACAAATGTTTGTATGATCTGCAATTTGTTCCGGGTCTAGGTGTTATTGTACTCGTAGTTTCTGATACCACGATACAGGGAATCCTAGTATGGGATCAGGACTAATTATGTATGTGACTGTTGGGTGTTATGTTATGAGGCCACAAACAACACACACAGACAGACAAACACACTATGGCCTCAAACTTATTAACACCCTCTTTAAGTCAGGGGTTAAAGCGGCTGTAAGGAACCCCAGTCAAAAACTAATCTACAAGATTTACTAATTGGTTACAGCTGATATATAGACATACGCCTCTTTCCCCGAAGGGGTAGGCAGAGCCCCAATGGGCCTTTTTTCACAGTGGGTTGCACCATCGTGGAATAACTGGTTGTAATTTGGTTACATTACAGCTGATAGTGTTTGTCAAGTGTTGCTAAGTTTTTCTATCGGTTAATGATGATGAATAATGGCAAAATCAATAAATAACTTCCAATAGCCATACAATACAAGCCTCAGACTATTGTCTACTAAATCGTACAATCACGACATGTTTGTGAAGTGGGTGAAAGTTGCGTTTGATTGGCTCTAGGTACTTGTTGTTTCAATGAACCTATTTTTTTAACAGCTGTGTGGCTTATGTGAACCATGCTGTTGTTTATTTTAACAGCTGTGTGGCTTATGTGAACCATGCTGTTGTTTATTTTAACAGCTGTGTGGTTTATGTGAACCATGCTGTTGTTTATTTTAACAGCTGTGTGGTTTATGTGAACCATGCTGTTGTTTATTTTAACAGCTGTGTGGTTTATGTGAACCATGCTGTTGTTTATTTTAACAGCTGTGTGGCTTATGTGAACCATGCTGTTGTTTATTTTAACAGCTGTGTGGTTTATGTGAACCATGCTGTTGTTTATTTTATTTGAAAACCAGAGGGATGTAGATAGCTGATAATAAATTTATTTATAGATGTCCGGCCTAAGAATAGACCCCTCCGTCTCCTCCCGTGGATGTCGTAAAAGCCGACTAAGGGATTACCCGGACTTGTTGATAAGATTCGTTGGTAAGAGTTGTTGGGTGGAAATTGGTGCATCCGTTTCCAGGATAATCCAGATCAATTTAAATAGAACACTGGGTTTTAATTTTTTTATAAAATAAATTTCTTTGTGTACTGAATTGTTCTTTCAGTTGTCGAGCTTGTTTTTGAATGTATTGATAGAAACATTGTTTGGTGTGTATTAAAATTCTGTCACTATATAACTCATTAGAAAGTGACATAATACTTACTTTAATTATCCAAATCACGTTATATTTTTCATTTAAATATCACTAAGAAAGTAATTTTTAAATTTAAATTCACAGTCCAATTTTTGTTATTTAATATACAGAAGCCAATAAAAACATCATACGATTTATAGCTTAGGAGAAAAATGGATGTAACAACGAAAACAGAGGCTACTTAGCGAATTTATTTCATAAATAAGATATTTTTCCAATTTTTTTTAATAAGAAGACATGCTTTATACGATGTAGATAAACATATATATTTTTTGTAGGTTTTTCAATAAAGATCGTGGAGAAAAACTGAAAAACAAAATACCTGGCAACCGTCGACAAGCAAATACAGTAGGTACCTATCTTATCAATACAAATGTTTTCTAACTAGTTTTTTACGATCTCTATGTAGGTATATATTATGTGAGTAATGTAGAGTTGATGTGTGACACACGGCATCACTGGCTGATTAGAATAGTGCAATCAGTAGGAAACGTATTTGCAATGTTTTGTGATGTTGGCACTACAAACTGATCAGAGATAACATTTCTAGTATTTACTGTATCTTTACACAGTTGGGGCTGATATTATGTGATACGGCAAACAAATTGATTAATTATTTCTGTCCAACCATGATCCGGACAATACAGTGCAGGATTACCAGACTCAATGGAGCAATGACATTGTTGCAGGAAGTGGCTTACGTTTCCAAAATCTACCACTAGTATAAGGCTGGAGAGAGGGTTGGGGGGAGGGGGAGAAGAGTGGGAGGGAGACTCCCCCTATGAATGGAGAAACGCGGAAACTTATAGTTCTCCTTTCTCCTCTATCCCACCTTAGAGACTACTAGCATAGGTACTTAAACTTAGTTTTTTTTCCTCTGTAGCTGTAAGTTTCCGTATTTCCCCTGTCATACCGCTCATAGTCTCCCTCCCCCCCTTCTCCCCCTCCCTCTCAAGCCTTATACTAATTGTCGATTTTGGAAACCCCTTGCCCCATTGCCATTTCAACTTGCAAATTTTTATAGCTATTTTGTTATTCTTCTATGGATCTCCTCATTTAGGATTCTATCACATTATCGATTCTGACACTTTTCATGTTGGAAAATAACAGTGGTGACCACAAACCGGACGATGCAGAAAAGGCCTCCTTCTCATTGGACCAAACACATTCAGAGGTAGCAGGAAGAGTGGATGGAGGCCGCTCATGACTGTTTGTCGTGGCATTCTTTCTATGAGGGAGGGCTATATCCAGCAGTGAAAACAATCACAGTTCAGTTCTTTAACAAGTGGCCTTTGCGGAGTATGGAGAGTGGACGAAAATCCAGGACTGTTGACAGGTAGGATTGTCAGTGACAGGTAAGTCAACCACCACTAGTTTAAACCACAGAAGTCATGTTACTACTAGTATGTTACTACATACCACTGCCTTCAAATACCAAAACTATACATGATCGAATGAGGTATATTCACTGCTAATCCTAGGTTCGTACTTGGAATTAACAAAGTAACATGATCTGAATTGTACTGATCAAGCGTGTAAAAACCACGAGTGTCACTTCCTGGTGTATTAAATAACCAGCAGATCAAGAATCTAGTATCTGTAACTGGCCAAACTTCAGACCAACAGTGGATTTTGTAACACAGCCATGTTTGTCTCCTACACGTATTAGACTTGGTGTAGCGTAGGCACAAAGAAAATCCATGTTACCTTATAAACACAGCTGGGTAAGGCCAAATTGAACGATGACACTCCGATGCTCGCTCAAGGTTATACGATATAGCGCAGCAAAGAAAAATGGTACAAGCAGCTTCCACAAACAAACCCCACAACATTACGACATCGTTACGATACTCACCAAAACATATAACACGGTACATTAACATGAAAATAGGTCTAATCAAAAGGACATGTTTTACAACATCGTAACCGTAATAACGTAAATAAACTCACCGTAACGGGTAAGAGATCCTTTGGAAGAACTATTGATCCATAAAACAAGCACACAATAAAAACTAAACCAGTGTAAATTAAGAAAATTTACGACGGTATTTACAGCTCTGTAATATTTACAAATATAAACACTTTCTACCGTACGCAGCACTTGTGAAAATTCAACAATGACAAGCGAGTAGCGATGCGCGACTATGAATAAAAGTATTCGACTTATTCGACTAACAAAAACATTCAACTAGTGCGACTGAAGTCGGTAAACACTGAATGAATTCATTCATCCAATGCAGTACCACTATTTTTATTCGTTACCTAGCCGACTCGCAGTTTTCCGTCGCGAATCGGGTGCCTCCGCCTAGTCCGCCTGTTCTTCCACTATTTCATTATTCGGTACTAACCGACTCGCGGTTTTCCGTTGCGAATCGGGTGCCTCCGCCTGTTCTTCCACTATTTATTTCGGTACTTAACCGACTCGCAGTTTTCCGTCGCGAATCGGCTGCCTTCGCCGGCTCAGTGCTAGGCCCTTCATGTTGCGTGAAAGGGACGCTACCTAGATACTATCACCTGCGCTCGTTACACATGCATAAAAATCTATCTGGACTCTGGAGTTGTGTTTTTAATTTAAACTAAGTACCTACCTACTATACGTAACTCATACAGTCGACCACCTAAGCAAACCTATATTCATTAAAATATTCCTTGTTCCTTACACACAAGGATCATTTTGAAACGCCGCGGTTCTTCTTCGTACTATTATTACCTACTGAATCAAAATAGTATTCGTTTCTCATACCATTCGGTGTTTGCCGCTGCGGATAAAACAAGTATAACTAAAAATAGTATTCGTTTATTCGACTAACTTTTTTAGTATAGCACTATTTTTTAAGTCGACTTAAAAATTTAATAGTGGCTAGTTATTCGACTGTTCAATTTAGTTAAAGTCGCGCATCGCTACAAGCGAGCGAGCGAGCGAGCGAACGTTTTGCGAACGAAACTTTTGTGTCAAATGAAGTTAGGCACAAACCAGGTTTGACATTGACAATGACAAAACTAAACCAATAGTGATGCACGCATTATAAATCGATTATGATGGAATATTTAGTTTGCCCACTTTAGTTATATTATTTTCTGTACTTAGGTAGTTTTAAATTCTACTTTCTGCTATTTTAACTAGTATTCAAGCGAGCTTACTTGGAAACTGGTTTTAAACTTAAATAAATATGTAGTTATCAATAAATAAATCACATAAAAACTCTTACAAACCATAAAAAGACCCTAAATCTTAAAAACCCCTGCAATACCTACTTAAAAACGCACTCAAACCACTGTCAACCCCTACGATACTATATAGGCGTAGGTATGTTTACTAAAGCACAGATAAAATAATACTATTCTAGTAACTAATGTAAGGTAACAACTATGAAGTACAAATTCAGAAGCTCCGTATAAAGCCCCTAAAGTTCCATGAAGCCCCTACCCCTACCAACCTGCACTCCAGGAGTTTATAACGTTGATGGGTACCAAACAATTTTTTTTTTTTTTTTTTTTTATACTACTTGGATGACGGAACAAACAAGAGACCCACCTGATGTTAAGCGGTAACCTCTGCCTATGAACAATGCATTACCTCATAGGTCACGTCCACTAAGGACGCACCCTATGTGGCATTGCACTGCGCCCGCCACCCTGAGACATAAAGATGAAAAGTCTCATGTGCCTGTCATTTCACCGGCACCCTTACCCTTCAAACCGGAACACAGCAATGCGAGCACTACTGCTTTGCGGCAGAAATAGGTATGGTGGTAGTAATTCCCCGGACGAATACTTTCACAAAAAAGCTCTACTACCACTAAAAACGTAACAATGAAACGTCTCTCCCAAACCCACTGGTAAACAATTTTGGATCGCAGCCAGGCGGGGATAAGCAAAGTCATATGGATCAAATATATGTGATTGTGACGTGGCCGAAGGGAAATAACATTTGTTTATAAAAAAAAATGTCCTACCTGGCTAAAAGAAATCCTAAAAAAACTACAGCCAAAAAATCGATTAAGTATGACAGTGAATGGAATCGAATACATTACTAACGCACAGCACTACTGATTCATATTGTCTATGGAGATAATGTTACTAGCAAAAAGCGAATTCCCACGAATTAAGCGAATTCGTTTCTAACGAATAATTTGGCGTTTTACTATGGCACTAATAAATCAATTCTAAGTGTTCTTTGCTGTACTAAAAATGCTATTGTTGGAGTGCTCTCAAAATTGAGTTAAATATTTAATACAAATTATCGTACTCGCCCATATTTTATGATTGGAACGGCCAGTTTTTTTTTTTAAGTTCATTATTTTTATGATGTGTTTTGATATAAATAAAGTGGAATCGTGACAATTTGTACAATTCACATAAGTAAAATATTTTTTGATTTGAACTAACACTAGGAATTTACTTCAGCGAACCATTTCGGGAAATATAAACCATAAAGTGGCAGCACTACCCTAGATTTCCGGCTTCCTGTCGGGCGGGCCGATACACCTCCCTCAGTCGGAAGCCCAATCAAATCATTCAACCAACTCGAACACCGTGGGTAACCCCATCAAAACAAATATCCGTGTTACGAATTGCGCGTTTTATAATTTTATCACTGAATTTTACGGTGCATGACTGAAAATTGATGGCCGACAGTGTTCATAAATTATATAAAGAGGCACTGTGAAAGTTTTTTGTGGGAATATTCAGTAATAAGCGAGAATTTGATTTTATAGGATTGTGATATTTTTTATTATTTTGTGAAAATGACGGCATCTGCGATGATTGAGCTGGAATCGTGGATCATCTACCAATGTGTCCTGAACGAGTGTCATGTCTCCAGCGGTTGTAAGTAATGTTTTTAATTAAAAAATAACATAATAACAGGTATATAAATGAAGAAAGATAAACTCAGATGTTTCTGACTGTACCTATATTTGTGCTGTAGTTGCCGCATGTAGTACCATTATTTTAGTTCGCAATGAAAAATATAAGTAGGTACTTCAAATATTTAAAAGTAGCCAGGTTAGGTTTAATTCTAGGTCTGCCCTATGAATAACTAATTACAGAGCATTAGTAGTAGGTAGGTAAGTTAAAAAATAAAAAAAAGTAATAAAAGTAATTAGTAGTTTGGTAATAAAAGTTGGTATCTATTTACTTTTTATTTATTGTGATTTCAAATATTTTTAGAGTTGAGATAAACGACATACTGTTTAATTTACCTATCTTAGTTTTAATTATTTTTTATTTAATTGGCTTTACATAGTTATTAGTAACAAAATGAAGGACCAAATTCATAAAACTTCATTTTAAAATTAGTCTAGGTATTCCCATTTGTCACCAATATCTGTCCCCTCTGGTAACAATCGGGTATAAAAAAACCCGGTTTGTCATCAGTGGTGACACTGGAGAAGTGGCTTCAAAACCACCTTTTTAAATTGAGTAATGTTCTGCTTGGATGATATACTTAATTTAGTCAGCCAGAAATTATTCTCTTTGAAATTCTAACTTGATTGGCTACCTACGCCCAATGAGTCAGATATAGCGAGGTAGGTAAAGTCGGTACCTAATCATAAAGGCTCACGTTTTCCTCAACCTTCAGTAAAAGCACTACAGGCCCCTGGCAACTCTGTCATAACTGATTGGGGAAGAGGAGTATTGCCCTAATAAGTACCTATTACCTAGTTACATTTACCTAATACCTCTAAGGGAGGTCTTTGCGGATACGCAAGACAATCGTCAAATACCTACATGTCTCTGAAGTCACCGGAGACAGGCTGACATGACCATTCTATGGTATTACGTTGGGTGTTTGAAACTCCATATACTTAGGAATCTCCCAAGGCCTCCTCTGGGTCCTATTCAGTTTTTACCCTTCCCACAAACTGGCACTCCATTAATATCCAATCACCTAGTCCTCCAAGCTTTGCTGTGTAAGAATACAGAATAATGAACATTGCAGAGTTTCATTGGAAGGTCACAGCAATCTACTATACTTGTACTTACATAGGTAGGTACTTATGAATCATTCCCCATAAACGGATGTGTCTCATGCAAATATAGAGGTTCATACTGAATGTTCTTTACTAAGTAGGTATTTATGTTCTAAACGAAGTCGTTGCCTTGATATATCTGGTTCCAACAGAATAAGTTAATAGTAGAGCTTTTTGATGTGTAACATCTTTCCCCTCGCTTTCCTGCAATCTGTGAGAGTGATTTCGTGAAGAGTGACTAACAATGTGATCCGATAACGATATCGGATCGGATGGTGTGAAAACGCTCTCAGGTGGGCCATCTGATGGTTCCGTAATTAATAATAAAAAAAAGCTTATTTCAAGTCGGAGAGTAAAACAATTTTTTCTTGTATAAAAAATTCCGTCTACAGTGGAAATTAATTAAAATGTCCCACTAAAAACTTTGGCCGTTCGTTTCAGATGTTTATTTTTACACCACTTTGAAACGTTTTCGTTTTTCGTTTGAACGGCTTTGACCAAAGTAATTTTACTTTGGTCGAAGGTACTAGGTATATAAGACAAAGGACTGTCCTAGAGTTATCATTTTGTCTTCGTTATGAAGGTGCTGTTGACATAGACCCGTTATTATGAGCCTTATTACGAGGTGTTAAGATACACAAGTGGCATTCAGAGGTTTGTAAATCAATAGGTGGAGTCGTTACGAGCCGAGACAACACAGGAGTTCCCAAGGACGCGACCTTGTCAACAGAAAGCTTCATTACATTTCAGGTGTGAAGTAGTGAGGGACTTGTCAAGGTATTTTTTCGGAGACCGACTCAATCGTTTTTTTTTTCATATAGTTATAATATACTCAGAATTTTTTCAATTGTTTTTTTTGTAAGCAACATATATTTTTTTTGTGCATTTATATTCACTCCCCGAAGAAGAGTTACGTGGAGAAAACCTCACTTTGGCGAATAGTACGCCCTTAAGCACTTTTTTCGGAGTGTGCGAGTGTGTGAGTTTTGCGTGGTGTGTCCGGCCCAAGAATATACCCCTCCATCTCCTCCCGTGGATGTCGTAAAAGCAGACTAAGAAATTACCCGGACTTGTTTGTAAGATTCCTTGGTACAAGATTTGTCCTGGCTGTTAGCTTATTTAAGGAATGTGTTATTACTGGAAGAAAACTTTAGCAGAGCTGGTCGTGGGAGGCAATGGCGGCTATGAGCTCACCGCTTGTCACGTCTGTTTCCCGCGATGGTGCAACCCACAATGAAAAGGGGCCCATTTGAGGCTCTGCCTACCTTGTCGGGAAAAAAGGCGTGTGTCTATGTATGTATGTGTTTTTCGAAGACCGACTCAATTTAATTGAACATTGAGGTGTTTTTTCGGAAACGGATTTAACAAAGGTGTTTTTCGGAGTTGGAGCTTCTATCACCATCAGCCTGTTAAACCTCCACTGCTGGAGATTAGGCCTCCCCTGCTACGATGAACGGACTTGACCGCCTTCACGGCTCTTGCAATGCCTCTCCACTCGGCTCTCTATAATCTACATACAGTTTTTTTTCGGAGTTTTGATTTTTGTAGTCGGTCTTAGTAGATAAACGTTTCATTCACATCCCTAGTAAGATATGAGGAAGGTGGGGCACTCGTTTCTGGAAAAGCATAAATCGGTCCACGAATGTGATAAATAAAATAAACCTACATACATATATAGGTACATACTTACATAGAAACACGCCTCTTTATCAACAAATCTTATCAACAAGTCCGGGTAAGCCGTTAGTCGGCATTTACGACATCCACGGGAGGAGACAGAGAGGTATATTCTTAGGCCGGACACACCATACAAATTATCGAAAATTACCGTAGGCTTACACACGTTGTTAGCAGCGTCATCATACAAGAGAATGTTAGAGCATATCCAGGTTTCTGCTGCGAATATTCTTATGAGAAATAGTAGAGCAAAGATTTTTTTTTGATGGGCTTTTAAGTTTCAACAAAGTACATTATTTGTGAGTAAAGTTTGCTTTTGCAAAGACTTGTAATTTCTTTAAAATATGCCCATCATAATCTTGCCTTCTTGCGCAAGTTTAGCTATAAACAGAGCCGCGGGTTCGATAGCACGCGCCACGGAGCGACCGTTAAACATGTGGCTGCCAGCTGTTCCTCGCACCTGCCTCTACCTTCAACATTACAACACAAAGGACGTCTAGCCACTTAGATACACCATAGAATAAAAAATAGTACGCGACACAAAGAAAGAACTTCGTCTCGTAAGGGTAGGGATTTGACTTCAAGAGTTCTTGACAATGATATGGAAAAAGCGTCTTTTTTAACTTGGTTTTCTCATGCTTCACTTCTTCTTACAGGATCAGTGGAGACCTAGTGTGGGGAATAGAGCAAACTTGGGAATTGGTCCAAACTTAATTATTGTTAGAAACGCTGTATAAAACTTAAAGCTACTTATTTTTAAGTTATTTGTTGAAGTAAACATTAACAATGAACCGCCAACTATTTAAGCATTAATAAACATTACTTTACTTTACAGTACTTTACTATTGAGTGACTGTTTTATTCTTGGTCACTGTTTCTGTAAGGAGACTAATTTGAGCGTGATTGTAGAAAGAACCAATGGTTATGGAATGAATGCGTCTTGCAAAGAAGTTTAGATTGATTAGTCTGTAATTCATATTCGGTTCCACGATACAGGGCTGTTAGGGCCATAGATAGTTAAAAATCCAAAAATGTCTTTATAATTGTTTATTTGTGTGTCATTAAGACTGTGCCAACCCCAGGCAGAAATCTCCATACAAAAAAAACACCTCGCGCCGCACGAAAAAGCAGTTTTTATTGAATATCTTGTAGTATCTTATAATTTTACAAAACTCCTTTTAGTAAACCCTCGGCTTTGTTGTAAATATTGATTTTAAATATCTAAATTTTTACCCAATAATATGCTCCATTTTAATAAACAATCGAATCTAGGCAAGGAATAGACTTTGTTTTTTTCAATCGAGAAAATATTGTCTTATCGTTCTGTTACAGTGATCCCTCGGAATTATAATCCATGCAAATTTTTAATTTGAATATTGTATTTAATTTAGTCTGTTAAAAATCGAATCAAAGTTTAGGAATATTGTGGCATAATGCCCCACCTTTAAGATATGTTGTTTTCGATGTTTTATGTACTACTAGCGACTCGCCCCGGCTTCGCACGGGTAGTATCGGGATGAAAGCAACGTTTGCCTCATTGCAGCCACTGGCTTACCAGCTGAGCCAATGTGTAAACGGTATTAATAATGATCCAACTATTGGCCCGCGTGTATAAGGCCCTTGTTAAAATGTACCAGTGTTTACTTATAAACAAAATCGATGAGTAATAAAAAGGCACGAGTGTTACGTAGACAAAAAGACATAAAACACATCGTAGTAAAAATGGGGCAGCCGTGTTCGACGCTATAAAGAGGACCTCCGTAAACAATGCTCGTAACACCCAACAGTCCATAAAACTCTTGGAATGCAAGCCTTTGAAAGGACAATTCAGATGATTATACTCTCGACTGGCTCTAGGATCTATCATGGAATTCAGGACAAAGCAAAATGCGAATGACGAAAAACTGAATAATAATAAAGCGACACAGAGCGTCTACCATGAAGCGTGGAATCTTTTGGCATAATTAAACAGGTAGTTTCAAGAATCTCACACATTCAATTAACAGTGTTCATTACGATGGAGCTATGAGAATATGAAGTAAACATTTAGGTAGGCTTAAGTACGTACCTTTCGGTATTAATATGACGACCTCTATGACGCGGCGGGCGTTGGCTCGCCTTTGGCGCAGGAGGTTGCGGGTTCGATTCCCACCTCGGAACAAATATTTGTACGATATGCAGATATTTGGTGAGAGTGTTCGGACATATTTTCTATGTATAATAAAAAATATCTATCTATGTAATGTATTCTATTAAGTAGGTATATCAGTTATCTAGTACCCAAAACACAAGCTCTGCTTGGCTTGGGACTAGATAATGTTGTGTGAACTGTCCAGCATTATTTATTTATTTAATTATTCGTCCGAGAAGACCTTCGATCAGCCTTCAATTGAAATACTAAGGTCGACCACACAAGCCCTTTTAAACTTCAATCGGTAGATATATGTTCATTACTGCCCGAAGTATTAATTTTATTGGAATGCCGACGACCCTTTGGGGTTCGAATTAAAGGATGTTCGCAAACACAAAATTCCAGAGAGATTTAGGTACATTTGGGACCAATATGAGTTCGTTTATAGTACGATGGTATTATATTGCTGCTTGTCGAAAACACTAATAGCCAAATATGTATGTGATATAACAAAGCTAGGCTTATGTCTCATTTTGACTGAATAATATGTTTGATATGAATCAATCATGAGATCCTGATTGTCCAGAAGCCCAATAATAATCTTAATTATTTTGAAATACATTGAAAGTTGATCGAATCGAGACTGTATTGTGAATTGACTGAAAATTTATATTCTGCCCTCATAATAATAGTACTTTCGATGCATGGCAACCATAGGTTAGAGTAGGATAGTGCTATATATAATTGAAAAGAGTGAAAGAGATACGCGTATAAGGCAAAAACTCTTACGAACAATTTTGAAACGAAACCTGAATTATGGGCACGTTTCCATATTGTGTTGTCAATTGAGTAGAATACCATTTGCGACATTTGTGATACCGACACTAGATCGCAGCATAATCCGGACTATAATTATGACTATATTTTAGTATTAATTTGCGTATTAAAATCTGATTAGGTAATGACAGAAAAGTTTTTCAGTTTCATCTTTCTCTGACCAACTCTAGATGATGCTAGGTCTAGAAGTAGGTATTTACATAATGTTTGTTGGCGAACAAAGTCTAATGATACATCCGCGTGAAACCTCCAAGGCGCAGTTATCAATATTAATAAAATGTTGTCCCTTGTCCGTCTTAGCGCATAATCAATTCATTGTCACGTGCCGATATGCTGGTATTTCGCAATGAATGATTGTAAGAAACTGTGTCTAAGGAATCACTGATACCTCGAGTCGAGACACACTATATCATTGAAATTATTGTTGAGTTAATCATCACCACACTGGTTCTAGTAGGTACCTATTTCTCACTGCTTGCCTCCGGTTCTATTAGTGTGCTGGTTAGGACATTACTACCGAGGCAAAGTTCTACCCACACATTGCTTGTCGAATTTGTGGCCCTAAAAAAACTTACTTATGTAAACATAGTACCTATTCTACTATTCTGTTATTCTACTATTTGTCTATTATTTCTGTTGCAAACCAGTTGTGCTCACATTGCCATTTCTTGTTTATTTCCAAATAAATTTCCGTTAAGAGATTTTAACGGCAAAGGTTAAATACTTTAATTTTAGAATAATATGAGCTTCTTTGATACATGCAATTATTCACCTGAGGGATATACATATTATTATTATACGAGTATTTATATTTACTACGAAGATTACAGGTTGACGTAGTCTCAAAAAATATTGCTAGTTATTTTTTACAAACAAATATAATTCCATGATATAAATTCCAGTTATTGTTAAGAAATTTTCGTATTTAATTATGCTTCGCAAGAATTCACTTGTGTAAGTTATATATAGCTCTTATGCATCTCTTTTGTAGTAAAAATTTAGATTGGATATTAACAGAGTTACCCCAAAAGATAACTCCGTAGCTTAGCTGAGGGAAAACGTACCCATAATATGCGTTTTTGCAATGATTTTTGAATTGCTAAAACTGAACTCAATATTAGTCCAATTTATAACGTAATAATATAACGTTCTATAATATATTTTCTCTTCTCGAAAACTGAAAGATACTTTCAACTTAATCATAGTTTCAAACAAAAAGTTTGATTGGCTCTGCTACTTGCTTCGATTAAACAAGTTGCTTCCACTCTCCAAGTTGATGTGATCTGTGAATCTTCTAGTCACCTTGCGACTCATTGAGTTATTCAAACAAACCACAGAATTAATGTTTTAGTAATCTCTCTTCAAAGTTTAATTAACTGGCTCTTGGGCCCATGGGTCTATTTTAGACTGCGTCACCGCCAGGCAGAAATCTTCATACAATAAAAACGCCACTTCACCGCTCGAAAAAGCGGTTTTTATTGAATATCTCGTGAAATATAGATAATTTTAAAAAACCCCGTGGGTGAACGCTCCGTTTTATTGTATTGATCTTATTTATTCAATTTTTGACCCAATAATCTGTACCATATTGATAAACAATCGAATCTAGCCAAAAGTTAGAGGTAACTTTGTGTTTTTTTTTATCGAGAAAATTTTGTCCTATCGTGTTTCTGTCTGGGTTATCCCTCGGTATTAAAATGTAAAGTATCCATGCATATTTTTAATTTTAATATTGTACTTGATTTAGTTAGTTAAAATCTAATCTAAGATTGGTAATTTTGGGTTATAGCCGGCCGCAGATGTTCGGTTTCCTGATTCGATTTCTGAATTAGTTATCCTTATTAGGGTACCCGAATGCACGCATTCCATACAGTGTTAGTTGGTTAATTTTACTCATGGTACCCAGAACTATGATCTGCAGGTCGTGGTTTCAAATCCCGGGCAACATTATAATCAGCATCACCAGCCTATAAAAGTCCACTGGACATAGGCCTCTCTATAAAATGCCATGAAAAACGCTCTCGAACACACAAAGAGTAGGAAAATCCATTTCCTCTACGCCCGGGCCAATACAGATTTCCAGCGAGTCAAGTTACGCCATCTAACTGTATTTATGGAATGTTACAAGAAGTAAGCAATCTATACTTACATACATACATACATAGACACACGCCTTTTTCCCCGAAGGGGGGTAGGCAGAGCCTCAATGGGTCTCTTATCACAGTGAGTTGCACCATCGCGGAATAGAGACGTGACAAGTGGTGAACTTTTACTTTATTTATGGCAGAACTGACAAATGTTGTGAATACAGGTTCTCGAGTGGCGATCTAGAACTTGACGTCGCAGTGGAGGAAGGCTCCCTCACCTATGTCACCTATGTATAATCTGGATTAACGATTCAATACTGTTTGATGGCCTTACAGGGACATAGGTAATACTCACGAAGTTGGTAGCTTGGTAATAAGGAAGGCGTAACTGCATTAATTATAGAATTACTTGCTACGTGATTTACCTTGTCCACAGATTACATAGTATGAATGTATAATTATGTACTTAGTTACTATCCTCATTAGGATTATTATAATTGGGTCGTCTGAGTTTCCTTAGCTCCGGCGCGGCCGTAAGCTGTTCTAAGTACTCAGGTACTGCAGGTACCAGGCATGACGGTGATCAAATCGTCTCTTCGGATAAATAACATATTCAAATCGATATTCATGTTTATATTCATATAATATTGAATACGCTTTCGGTAATAATTTAATACGCTTCGATTGAATACGCTTTCGCTAAAAACAAATTACCCAGCGTTTTTGGGTTCGGCGAGATAGATGGCCTGTCCGGTCCCACTTCAATTCTGTGAGCCATGTCGGTGACCTTGGTTCTACTCATACATTCTAAAAATCTAGGAGTCTAGACACAGCTTCATTATCAGTAACTATACGGATCTTTAAGCTAGACGCAGATTTAAGAACAGTTAGTACGAAAGTAAAGTTGCGTTCGTGACTCAGTTCAACAAAATCTGTTATGGCATGCGATCCGACAGGTTCAAATGTCCGTTAGCTTCGTTATTTTTTTTATTATCATTACTTTGTTTTTAGTCATTGATTCGCGATATGATTTTTAACCGACTTCACAAATGGAGGAGGAAAATACTACGTTGATAGTAGTAGAGCTTTTTTGAGAAAGAGTTCGTCCTGGAAATACTACTAATATACTATTTCTGCCGTAAATCAGTTGTGCTCGCATTACTGTGTTCCAGTTTGAAGGATATGCTGTTGAAATTACAGGCACATGAGACTTTCCATCTTTATGTCTCAGAGTGACGGGATGTGTAATGTGTGTAGTGCAATGCCACACAGGGCGCGTATAATACTTGGTGCACGTGACCGGACTGTGCGGTTTCAGAGGAACTTCCTCCCGCGAACGCTCAGGTTATGGAATGCTGAGGTTTTCTCGAGCGACTACAGTATGGGGTTCTTCAAAAGGGGTATTTTGAAATTTTAAAAGGGTCGGCAACGCGCGTGTGATGCCTCTGGTATTGCAAGCGTTCATAGGCTACGGTAACTGCTTAACAACAGATGAGGTAGCTTGTTGGTAGAATTAACAAAAAAAAAACTATGGGATAATGCACTGTACTGTTCATAGGCAGAGGGTACCGCTTAACATCAGGTGGGCCATCTGCTTGTTCCGTCATCTACAGTTGTACTACAAAAAGAACAGCCTTCTAAAAGACTGCAAAACTATCACCATATTAGTTGCAAACTGTAACAGTACTAATAACGGACAAATATTCGGTTACGATGCGCTCGCACACGCTTTTAATTGGTTATTCCGTTTGCACGATCATTGAGTTTCACTACTCTATATCCAGGTAATAAGGTCTACAATGTATAGTAATTTAGGATACATTTTCAGATGACGCACACACAATTGACCGTTGAATTAATAATGTCATGATGTTGTCGTCATTTGGGCTCTTAATCTTTGGAATAGTTGCACAGTGTTTTGTCTTTTGCATTGACAAGCGTTTTCAAATTCGATCGCAAGAGACAAAACACGGTGTAACTACATGAAGGATATTCTGCTTTTATTAGTAGCACGGTTCATGTCAGGGGGCCAAACGGAGAAAGACGGGAGATGGTTTGTTTTTCCTTCTTTTCCCCTTTTTGTTCGGACTCTTGAGCTCTGACCAGCATAGACTTCTGTCCATGGTGAAGCAATGGTATTATCAGCTAATATCAATGTTCATAATTATAATTTTGTACCTATATAGCTGGTAATTGCTTAATACAATTATTATTAGTAATATTGTGATGTGTTTTAATTGTATTGAGTGTCGCATAACTAACTTTCACTTCTTCTGTCTAACTTATAACTAACTTAATTAGCACGGATAATGTTAAACTGGTAGAAACAATTAGCGGTAATGACCTGAAAATAAGCAGATCATAATTATTCTAATCATAAGATCCAACATTAGCTATTGTATTTTGTCAAAAAGTATGAAGTTAAAAATAAAGAAAGAAAAATTCTTTATTTGGAACGGCACACATGGGTAGGAGAAATGACACTCGACACAAAAAATAAAAAAGATAAATCATAATAGGTAATACCGCTAGAATTAATTCTGTCCGTTCTCATACTCTCTTGAAAGATCATTAATTCCAGCAGCACCCAGCTCTCAGGTAAACTAACACTCATGCTTATACAACAATGGAGACACCCGATAGTGGCGTTGTCACCGCAAGTATATACGCAGCAAACGAAGTGTCCTTTGTATGTTGGAGATCTCGTTACAGCACTACCTGAGTATCCTGTATGCTGTTCCGCTTCACCCGTCCATGACATACCTAATGACTACTTAGATTCTAATAAATCTAGTCAGATTTGTTAAACCAAGGCCAAAAAGTTAACCAAAGAAATGTCAAGATATGTCATTGACAAAGTTTTTTTATTTTATTTTTTTATTATACAACTTTGGATGACGGAACAAGCAGATGGCCCACCTGATGTTAAGCGGTACCCTCTGCCTATGAACAGTTGAACAGTGCATTACCTCATAGGTTACGTCCACCTAGAATGCACCCTATGTAGCATTGCACTGCGCCCCTCACCCTGAGACATAAAGATGGAAAGTCTCATGTGCCTGTAATTTCACCGGCACCCATACCCTTCAAACCGGAACACAGTAATGTGAGTACTACTGCTTTGCGGCAGAAATAGGTATGGTGGTAGTACTTCCCCGGACGAACTCTTTCACAAAAAAGCTCTACTACTAACAACAAAAAAGCTCTACTACTAACAAAAAGCCAAAGGTACTTAGATAAAGTGCACCTGGTGTGGTGTAGTTAAGGTGGTGTATAACGCAAAATTACCAATCTTAGATTTGTTTTTTAACTGACTAAATCATGTACAATTTATGCATACATAGAAACACGCCTTTTTCCCTGAAGGGGGGTAGGCAGAGCCTCAATGGGCCTCTTTTCACAGTGGGTATAGACATCGTGGAATATAGACGTGACAAGTGGTGAGCTCATCGCCGCGATTGCTTCCCACGACTGACTCGGCTAACGCTTTCTTCCAGTAATACCTAACACTTTCCATAATAAGCTAGCAGCCAGGACAAATCTTATACCAACGAATCTTATCAACAAGTCCGGGTAAATCAAGTACAATATTTAAATTATAAATATGCATGGATACTACATTATAATTAAGTAGGATCACTGTACCAGAAACACGATAGGACAATATTATCTCGATAGAAAAAAACCACAAACTTACCTCTAACTTTTGGCTAGATTCGATTGTTTATTAAAATGGTGCATATAATTGGGTAAAAAAAATTAATACATTTATTTTCAGAAATAATAATACAAGGTACAAAATACATATGAAACAGTTGTGCTACCTGAAGACCGCTGCAAGCGATCTAAAGGTAGCTCAACTGATCCAAATCACTACCAGACGGAAGCGTCCCGGTAAAAAATTAGATAAATAAAACCAATACAACAAAGCCGAGGGTTTACTGTAGGGGTTTTGTAAAATTATCTATTGTTTTACGAGATATTCAATAAAAACTGCTTTTTTGTGCGGCACGATGCGTTTTTTAGGGTTCCGTAGCTAAATGGCAAAATACGGAACCCTTATAGATTCGTCATGTCTGTCTGTCTGTCTGTCTGTCTGTCCGTCCGTGCATGTCACAGCCACTTTTTTCCGAAACTATAAGAGCTATGCTGTTGAAACTTGGTAAGTAGATGTATTCTGTGAACCGCATTAAGATTTTCACACAACAACAGAAAAAAACAATAAATTTTTGGGATTCCCCATACTTAGTACTGAAACTTAATATTTTTTTCATCAAACCCATTCGTGTGTGGTATCTGTGGATAGGTCTTCAAAAATGATATTGAGGTTTATCATAGATTTTTTTTCTAAACTGTTTGTGCGAGAGACACCTCCAAAGTGGTAAAATCTGTGTCCCCCCCCGTAACTTCTAAAATAAGAGAATAATAAAACTATAAAAAATATATGATGTACATTACCATGTAAACTTCCAACGAAAATTGGTTCGAATGAGATCTAAGTAAGTAGTTTTTTTTAATACGTTATAAATCGTAAACCGTCCAAGAACTTTTATATTATGTTACTTGCTGCTACGGAACCCTCCATGGGCGAGTCCGACTCGCACTTGGCCGCTTTTTTTGTATGAGGATTACTGCCTGGTGTTGGCGCAACCTTAAACATACGTGTTTTTTTTATACTACTTGGAATGACGGATCAAGCAGATAGCCTACCTGAGGGGCTAGTCTGCAAATTTGACAAGCAACTTACACGGGCGTGAGGTGTACACTACACGGATTTTTGTATGGAATTTGAGATTCTCAAGGTGCCCGCTAGGGGCGCTCTTCGATTTCTGCATACTAAAATCCGTGTAGTGTACACCACACGGCCGTGTAACTTGCTTGTCAAATTTGCAGACTAGCCCCTCTGAGGGCACATTCAAAAAATCCCCTAAACTAAAGTGTATTGTCACCGCAAGTGTCCTTTGTCTGCTCAGGATCTCGTTACAGGCCCTGCCTCCGTGCAGTGTAGGTTCCGCTTCATCCGTCCGCGACACACTTCAAAGGTTCCATTACCTATCTTAGGCTTTGTTCTCATGGTGCGGTCATAATCTATGTAATTCTTCCTCGTCATGAGTCCACGTCCACTGCTGGACGAGGCCTCCCTATATAGAATGCAAGTAAAGGATTTGAACAGAAAAGGGTATTGTCTCTCTTGTCTCTCATCGTAACCGCAGCTTATTGCGCAACAAAAATCTTAATTTTATAAAATTTATTGAATAGGTTTAGAGATTATTGTAATTATATGAATATATAGTTGTTTGGAAATAATAATACAACTAATAAAAGTAGGTATGTACAAAATAAAAATAAAAACAGCTGTGCTACCTGAAGACCGCTGCTAACGATCTAAAGGTAGCTCAACTGATCCAAATCACTACCAGACGGAAACGTCCCTAAGATGCTGGCTGCATTGCCACGCTGAATGGCAATACTAATGCGTTGAGCTTTGTCGAGACTTGAACTTATTTTACGGAATCTCTGATGTCCCGGACAGATGAGATGGCGCAAGGGTATTTGGTATTTAGCAAGCAATTGAAACCGAAACACAGAAAAGTAAATGTTTTTTTTCTTCAAATATAACCTTTTTGTATGGTTTTCTGTCATCTTCCTTTTCCTTGAAAGTTAGAGCAGCCTATATAGGCATCTACCAATATCCACTGCAAGTGCAGGAAACTTTGGTTCTTTAATTAATTCCTAAGCAAGCAAGGAACAATTACATCTTTTAGCCGGCTGAGTTGCGAGAGGTTGCGGATTCGATTCCCGCTGCGGGACAAATATTTGTATGATCTGCAAATATGACTGTACGGTGTTATGTTATCGTATGTAATTTTTTAGACACAATATCCATAGCTGTAAATTTAACTAAAGTTAAAGCAATTTATGTACAAAGGCCCATGTTTCTCAATAAAGTCCGCTACTATTCCTAAATTCATTTTCCGCTGTAAAAGGAATAAAACTGCCAAAGAAAAAAGCTTTTATGATGTCAAAGTTTAATTTGCGCAAATAAAATGTTTTTTACTTTTTGCTTCTTCGCAATTTCTGCTAAATTCGTATTCGTTTGTTCAATGTAAAAAATTACGTAATTTACGTAATTTTTTCCTTACAGCTCGCAGACGATGCCTGGTTATCGAAGTTACCTACCTATACCTACCTACCTAGTCGATTTTCTCGACAGTCACAATTTCTCGACCCTAGTCCACATATCCTCGTCTAAACGGGCTTTTTTCTCTTTTTCTTTCTTTTACTCTCTGATTAAATTATAGTAACAAGTGTTTTTTATATATTTTCATCCCATCTATTCGAAAAGGACGACTGGGTTCGCCTTTAAGTGCACCCAACGGTGGTGTTTTCTATTAGAAACATTTAGCGGGCAGTAAGGAGTTTTCCGGCGCACTTATTAAGTTCCTAACACAAAAAGTGCGCGGCAAAGATAATTGCGGCGCACTTATTGAATTTGGAACCAGCGCCAAAGAATTCGAACGCAAATATTGTTTGAATAAATACTGGCTGGTACGACGGCCCAAAACCCAAAACAAAAAACCCAAAAAACAAAAAACACAAAACACAAAAACACAAAAAAAAGCAAAATACACACAAAAAACACAAAACACAAAAAAAAACACAAAAACACCAAAAAAACACAAAAAATACAAATCACACAAAAAACACAAAAAAACACAGAAACACAAAAAAAACACAAAAAACATAAAACACAAAAAACACAACACAAAAAACACAAAAACACAAAAAAACAACCATTTGTTTTATTAAATAATAATATTACAATAACATATGAGGCGCCTTTTATTTTCTCATAGTGGGTGATGAAAAGCAGAGTATCACACGGGCGCAACATATATTTTTGGCTCGGGCGACGTACTTTGAATCCCTCGCTACGTTCAGGATTCTACTAAAGAATCCCTCGCTACGCTCGGGATTCTACTCTAGAATCCCTCACTTCGCTCTGGATTCAAAAAAGCGCCCTCGCCGTAAAAATATTATGTTGCTCCCTTATGATACAATCTACTATTGTACAAGTGAACGGAATAGTAAGTAGGTAGATGACTTAGAATGTAAATTACTTTGAAAGACGACGAAGATCAACGAGTTAGGAAGAGATGAGTTAGACAGTGGACGTGTTAGGCAGTCATTCCGGACCCAAGGCACCCCTGGAAGACACTCCTTGGGGTGCCACGGGGATTTGGATTCGGACCCTTGGCACTCCCAGGTCACTGCTTCTCAGCGGTCAGTGCAGTGCTTTTGAATGTTTTTATCATTTGTATCGATCATCCTGTAGTCAGATCTCCATGTTAAAGATGTAAATTTCTAAATTTTCAAAAGACCGTGCCCATTTTATAGTAGTAAAGTTGACGGCAAACTGCCTTGATTGAAGACGGCATAGGAATGCGGATGTCTTAGGAAATGGACGACACAGGAAAGTAGACTATGTCATCCGAAGGGTAAGAACTTAAAAGTTTGCTACACGCTTAAAAACTCACCTATTCCTCATTCACTCTGTAAAATAGTCATTTGTCTTTCTACTTGATTAGTGTATCCGGCCCAAGAATACCCCTCCATCTCCTCCCGTGGATGTCGTAAAAGCCACTTAAGAGGTTACCCGGACTTGTTTGAAAGATTCGTTGGTATAAGATTTGTCCTGGCTGCTAGCTTATTTAAGGAATGCGTTATTACTGGAAGAAAGCAGCAGAGTAATATATATATATATATATATATATATAAAGCATTTATTTTCTCTCACAAAGGGTTCTCGATACATTAGTTGTCTTAAAACTATGTTACATCAATTGTTAACCTATTTTGTTAGAGACTGGTGCCTGAAGTAGGTCTGAAACACCTGTATTACAGGTCACCAGTGCTCTCGCGCCACGGATTGAATATTAGCCGAGTCAGTCGTGGGAAGCAATGGCAGTGATGAGCTCACCACTTGTCACGTCTATTTCCCACGATGGTGTAACCCACAGTTGAGGCTCTGCCTACCCTTTCAGGGAAAAAGGCGTGTGTCTATGTATGTATTAAATATAATCCTTTTTATATTCGTTGGATCCAATAAAACATATTTCATATTTCAACCTCGAATTCGCATGCTAACGGGTTCCTTTGAGTTATCGCTATCATGTATCATGATATCCTCCATTCGATATTTTCCCTCTTACCCCCTCCCTCTTGGAGTTTCCTTCTATTTTATTGCCTTTTGAATTGAGCTATGACAGCGTTGAAACCTTTTTGATCTATTATTGCAGTACTTTATTGTTTACTGTTCTTTCTTACAAGTTATTGATTTGCTTATTCAAGATAAGTGAGTAAGTTAAAAATAACTCGCTTATAAAACTAATATCTATATACATACGTACATACATACATAGACACACGCCATTTTCCCCGAAAGGCTAGGCAGAGCCTCAATGGGCCTCTTTTCACAGTGGGTTGCACCATATCGTGGGAATTAGACGTGACAAGTCTCTTAGTCTGTGTGATAAGTGGTGTATATGGTGCATATGACAAGTGGACTATATTTATATAAAGAATAAAATAATACAAAAACACTTGTTTACATTACCTATCTGGGTTACATTTTAGTGTAATTGCAAACGTTTATACCACTAACATAATTTTATAACATTGTTTAAAAGTTCTCAAATTGTTTTAATGTGTGTAATAAAATAAATAAAATAAATAAATAATGCTGGACAGTTCACACAATATTATCTAGCCCCAAGCTAAGCAGAGCTTTTGTTGTGGGTAGGTACTAGATAACTGATATACTTCATACAATACATTACATAGGTTGATATTTTTTTTTATACATTTATTATACATAGAAAATACCCAGAACACCCTGAACAAATATCTGCGTTCGCACAAATATTTATTCCGAGCCGGGAATCAAACCGGCAACCTCCTGCATCGCAGGCCAACCTTCGCCCGCCACGCCACAGAGGTCGTCAAAATCGTCTTCATTTCTTATTCTCTTCTTTTAACGGCTTCTGAGGAATACTTCAAACAATTTTGCCAGTGTCAAGTGATATCCATATTTGAGCATAATGTATGGACCCAGAGTCTCGACCCCGGTAAGCTGCTATATAAAAGTAGTAAAGGATACCTAGACAACAACAAATCCTTGAGCGAACCGTTTCCAACCTTATTTAATTTCGACTTATACGTTAGACAAGTGGCTGTCGAAGAAACTAATCGCTAACAAATTGTGTATTTGCAAACAATGTAATTAGCTTAGCTATGCGAAGGCGCTGGCGACATGTAAATATTTTGGAGTCGTTGCGTTACACGCTCACTCAATAACGGTAAAGGTTATAAACTTGATATTAACACAGTAATGACTTGGAGGATGAATAAATCAAGGACAGAAACACGATTGGTAAGCCTTTACTCAAATTTTTTTTTTTTGAAACTGGCCCTTCTATTCTTTTTTGGTCCCTTCTTCGATTAGTGAAAATATTAATCGTTAATTTGTATATTATTCAGTAGGTAATCACATTACTTGGATTAAAGGAGAAGGATTTATTTTTATATTTGCTACTTTAGAAGAAAAACGAAGTTTTATCATTTGTCGTTTACGTCAGTTACTTCCGAGCGGCAGAAATCTATACCTGATCTCTTCCCGGCTTCAAGCGAGTTATAGCGTTGTCACTTTCTTGCAGGTATTGTTTTCTTGCTAGACCCCGCACATTCGATATTTTCACACGACTCTTATTAGGTACTCTATGCTCTTTGTGAGAAATCTGAAATGAGATTATCCGACAGAGAACTAAAGTCATTGACATAGCCCACCGGATTAGCAAGCTGAAGTGGCAATGGGCTGGTCATATATGCCTAAGAACCGACAACCGTTGGGGTAAGCGAGTTCTTGAGTGGAGACCGCGTCTTGGCAAACGTAGCGCGGGGCGCCCTCTGGCTAGGTGGAGCGATGACCTACGAAAGGCGGCGGGCAGAAAGTGGATGAGAAGAGCCGAACACCGGGCTCAGTGGCGCGTATTGGGAGAGGCCTAAGTCCAGCAGTGGACTAGTGTGGGCTGATGATGATGCTCTTTGTGTGCCAAACATCGAAATCGGCTCATCATTTCCATTTTGAGTATATTCACTGCTCATACGTAATTTGTACTCGTAATGTTGTAATACACCATTCGCAGCTTACGTAGTTATTGTTATAACCTCTCCCACGGTTTTACTCTCTCGAAAGCCGGAGAAATGATTCATTTGGCTTTATAACTAGTAAAGTGTGTTGGTAATTGAAAATTGTAAGTTACAGACATTTGTTTCGTTGAAGGTGTTACATTAAGTTCTGACTGACTGAGATGTGAATGTTTGGATGGTTGATTGTTACTCAAGACAGATAGTTACTGACCTAAAGCAGACCAAGAAAGAATCAATGACACGACGAACGAACTCAATCACCCCGTAACGGCTAAACCAATTTCGATGGGTACTCGTATAGTTCAGGCTTAGTACAGGTTTGCATGGGTTAGTATGGGCCTAGTACAGGTTTGTAATTTGGAACAAGTCGGAATAATGAAAACAGAATTGCGAGTCGACCTGTTATTTTTGTTTGCAGAAAATGAAAAGCGCCCATAGCGGACTAGTTGTCCAACTCATTAAAATTAAAAACAAACATCGAATCTCAATTTAATAATCAGAGGGCTTAGTACGAGATTTTAATAGTATTCGAAACCATATGAAGTTTCGTTTCCTTCCATACATTTACTTGCAGCGCCCCTAGCGGAAACGAGGAGATAACTAAGGACGCTGTCAGTAAATGTATTGAAGGAAACGAAACTTCATATAGTTTCATATACTATAAAATTCTCGTGCCGATGCAAGGATACCAAATGCAAAACTTAGACAAACCTTTACTAGGCCCTCTGATAAAATGATCTAGGCTACTTTGAGACCGGTACCTACCACGCGAGTGAGTCCACAAGCAGGTGCTATTTTAAGGGACTAATGAAATTTGCTACTTATTTGCCTAGAGCATTTTTTTTATGAAACAAATATGCAAACTATCCTACGGCCCTCCTGATGTAAGGTAGTCACCGTCTCTTATAGACACCGGCAACACGAGGGGTTGCCATTATCGTTGCGTTGCCTACCCTGAAGGAATTTATGATCATTTTTCTTGAAGCGACACTAAGCAGGAAATGCCTCAGATGGAAGCTCATTCCATAGTTTGTAGGTATTATAGTATTATTTTATGTGTAGTATGTGGAAGAAATGATCTCGAGAAACGAGTCGTACGAGAAACCCAACACACCATAAAGTAAAATTCCATCAAATAATATATTAGCATATTTTGATATTATTTATTAGTTTAAAAAATATCATGGTTATTGACTTACTTTCCACTAGAAACAAATCAAAACAATCAAAAATCATGTTAAATATCCCGTTTATAGTGAAAAGTATTATGTTAATTGTAACGTAAATTAGCATAAATCTAAAATACTTGTTTAATCAGCTTGCAAAACGTGCTATCTATCCATTAGTACGGCTTATCCCAATGAAGGCAACGTCAGACCGGCGGATAATGTCCTAATTAGGTATGCAGATAAATCTACTAGGATATCTGTGTATCAGTACCTAACTACATTACCTACTAGAACAGTTCCGGGGTAATATTTCATTCTACCATAATATATTCATATATGTATTCAAGTCTTTGCAATGAACTCAAGGTTGAAATAAAACATAAGTAAAAATGCTTCAATTTTGTAATAAATGTTAATTTTAAATTTGTTGTAAATTTTAGTAGTAGTAGAACTTTTTTGTGAAAGAGTTCGTCCGGGGAAGTACTACCTCCATACCTATTTCTGCGTTGATAGTCAGTCAGTGAGTCAGTCAGTCAGTCACGATTTTATATATGTATTGATGATATTGATGTATGTATGTATGTATGGAGTCAGAAACCGGAACCGTGCGACCAGTTCAAGAACGTTGAATATTCTCACACAACCGTGTATCAGTAGAGTATTGTGCTGCATTTATACCGAAATGAACATAAAGCGGTAAACTCAGACACGCTGTACATTCTTATAAATAAAGTCATAATTATATATTCTTAATTTAAGTAGTAACCTGTTGTGACTCGGTATTTGTATCATCAGATCAAAAGTCCTACCTAAATGTTTTCATTAAACCGGTAACAGATCTCCACGACACAGACGTGCCTAGTGTGGAGATCACTAGAAATATATTTAATTGGACTACTAAAACCTATCTATAAACTATGACCCAATGTCATAGTTTTTTATTTAGTAAACTAAGTTTTTTTTAAAATTAAAATCGGGTTTAATTGCATAATCTATATCTTGGCAACCTCTTGACCGATTTGAACCTTTTGTTTAGAATAGTTCAATAACTATTCTAAACAAAAGGTTCGAATCGGTCAAGAGGCTGCCAAGATATAGATTAGTAGATTGTGTTTGGTACTCAATAGTACCAAATATTTCTGCCAATTATAATCGTCCGGTAAATGGCACCACAGCAAACTTCCACTCTTTTTAACTCCCGTCCAATAAAAAATACGACCTGCACGCGAGTACCAACATACATACATACATACATCCGGACAGATGATAGCAAATTTTCCTAGATGTTGCAAGGACTTCGCTCATATTAAACAAAAGACGTTATCAATTACACTACAGTGAAAATGCGTCTCAATCTAGTTCAAATGTTACTAAGGGGGATGCAATGCTCACGTGATCAAAGGAATATTTTATGAGCACCTGGTGAAACCGCTCTCAGAACCTGTGCTATAATATACAGCACGCCCGAGCTATAAAATTATGGATACTTGACAGACGCGACCGTTCGCACGGCGTGCTATAATATTTAATGTTTATAGCACGCCAAGTGTGGCTGGTTGCGTCCGATTATAAGACACAGCGATATTTTAAATATGCACTATTAGCCACTTTAAAACGCGCTCTAATATACAGCACGCTTGCTCTATAAAATGTTGCATACCCTTCTAACAGAAGGCGACACGGCGTGCTATTTTAATGTATTATTTGTACGTTAGTATTATTCCTTACTCTGTGGTATTATGTAACTTATTGTACTTATGTACTTGTTAGGCTCTGCCTATCCCTTCGGGGAAAAAGGCGTGTGTCTATGTATGTATGTATTTATGTAACTTTAGAATTTTATTTTTGCACGATTGTGCTTTTTCGTTGGGGATCCAAACAAATAAAATAAAATAAAAATGTTTATAGCACGCCGACGTATGATGATTGCGTCTGATAAAAGGCAGAGTGATATATATAATCGCTATAATATTATGTGCTAATGTGGGCTGTACCCGCTCTCAGACGCGTTCTAAGCGTTTCCATTCAACCGAACCATTACCTTTGCTCTTTGTATCTCCCCTCTTCAAATCCTGAGGGTCATTGCCCGGATACCTAAGATAAGTTTTTTTTAAAATAATTTTAAATGTAAGAAATACGTTTGCAAAGTAGCCTCGGTTTTCGTAGTTACAAGTTTACAACCATTTTTCTCCTAAACTATCAATTAGCGATGCATCCGATACCGATACCGATATATCGGCAATACTTCGGGTTAGCCGATATATCGGTATCGACGATATTTTTATGACCGATTCAACGATACTTTCTATTTTTTTTAATGTAGTGTAAACGAGCGTGTTGTCTCGTTTTTGTGAAGATATTATTAAAGAATCGGAGGAAGATGAGCCCCTGTCTACTCTGAGCTGTAATTCTCTCAAAGAAGAAGTTGAGAGATACCTGAGGTCTCCCAATATATCGAGAGATGTAGACCCATTCGTTTTCTGGCGCAATGACGTCTTATACCCAAACTTCAAAAAAATTGCGCAGAAGTACTTTAGTTTCCAAATGAGTTCTGTCGCATCTGAGTGACTATTTTCCAGCGCAGGTCTTATTCAAACAGACTTGCGAAATCGCCTTTCTCCGCAAAACTTAAGATTACTTTGTTTTTTAAATAAATTGCTGTGGTGTGTCCGTCCTAAGAATAGACCCCTCCGTCTCCTCCCGTGGATGTTGTAAAAGCCGACTAAGGGATTACCCGGACTTGTTGATAAGATTCGTTGGTATAAGATTTGTCCTGGCTGGTAGCTTATTATGGAATGTGTTATTACTGGAAGAAACCGTTAGCTGAGTCAGTCGTGGGAAGCAATGGCGGTAATGAGCTCACCACTTGTCACGTCTATATTCCACGATGGTGCAACCCACTGTGAAAAGAGGCCCTTTGAGGCTCTGCCTACCCCTTCGGGGAAAAAGGCGTGTGTCTATGTATGTATGTATGTTTAAATAAAAATCTTATTAATGTTAATTTTAATTACTAAAATTTATAATAATTATCTAATATCGACCAATTATCTATTATCTATTAACTACTTTTCAAATTTAATAAAAAAAAAACCGATTGGTGATTTATTTATTTTATCTACATGTTTGAATTCACAATTAACGTATCGGTATCGGAATCGGTATCGCCGATATTTTTATTAGAGTATCAGTATCGGTATCGTATCGGCTAAAAGGCGTATCGATGCCACCATGTATCAATCTTATGATGTTTTTATTGCTAAATAACACAACGCCGAGAGGACCTTGTTTTTATTTTTACCTAATGATATTTCAACTAAAAAATCGTGATTTTCGTTCACTTTTCGTATCGCGAGTGCTATTTTGTCACTTCTAACTTATCTGAACTTTAAAGACAGAATTTGGCGTCCATCGACGTATTAAGGTGGATGCTGACGCTTCTGGCGTGAGCAGCGTCTCTTAATTCTCGCGAAATCAACTTTCGCTATCTGAACAAGTGTTGATGAGAAGTAACGAGAAAAACACACCAAATAAATTGAATTTCGCGCCGCAAGCGTGAGCATCCACCCTAAGACTGCGCCAACACAAGGCAGAAATCTTCATATACAAAAAACGCCTCGCGCCGTTCAAAATATCGGTTTTTATTGAACATCTCATAAAATATAGATAATTTTACAAAACCCCTAAAGTAAACCCTCGGCTTTGTTGTATTGATTTTTATTTATCAAATGTTTGTAAATATTGTCCTATCGTGTTTCTGGTACCTACAGTGATCCCTCGGAATTATAATGTAGAATCCTTGCATATTTTTAATTTGAATATTAAGCATGATCTAGAGTCTGTTAAAAATCAAATCTAAAATAATGAATTTTGCGGCATTCCCCACCTTAAGTTATATCGTCTAGCACAGTTTTTGCAGACAACATGTCCTTAATCACTGCAAATAGGCAGTGCAAACACAAAGATTAGGTCATGCATGGTCTGCTGAGCCGGTGAAGTGACTCAGAATGATTCTTCAGCTCTATTTATTTATGCGCTATGTCTTACACCGGAAATTAATTATCTTAAGTGTTTGTGTCCGGTATGAGTGTGGGTGAACAATGAATGACTTTGTCTTGTCTTGGCGCCCTTAAGAACTCCATAAAAATCGAATCCTTCTTGACTAGTCGATACTGTGACTTCGTTTGCATCTAAGATAATTAGACAGAAACCGTTCTCATTGCTGGGATCCGTCCCTGACTGAGAGAATGAGAACTGTTTCTGACTGGTTTTCATTTTGGCTAGTGGAGCCTAATCTAGACGAGATTACCACATGCATTTCGGTGAGTGTGCTCAGGAGCTGCACGATTTAATCACCAAAGTCGTTTCAGCGTGAAGAAGTAACAAACACACGCACACACTCACAAACTTTCGCATTTATATTATTAGTGGGATGTAAAATCAACTTACAAGAAAGGTAAACCAAACATTAGCTCTGCTTAGCTTGGGGCTAGATAATGTTGTGTGAACTGTCCAGCATTATTTATTTATTTTATTTACCTATTTATTTTATTTATTTTGGCTCGCACGAAAGCGAAACCCAATCTCTGAGAAAAGCTCCTTATTTTAATAACAACGTGATCCGACAACCAAACACGAAATAAAGGTTTGGGGATTCCGAAAATAGGGCTGAGATTTACATGTGCCCAAATCAGCATAATTGATGTAAATGTACCTCTATAGGTACTGGTATTGTAGCATTATTTGTTCTATAACAAATAATGCTACAATCAACAAAATAGTACTAAAGTAGCAAAAGTAGAACCAATTTCAAATGATTCCATTTTTAAATTGAAGCTGTGTTGCCAACTTGTCGTAGCTTTTTTGCGGAACACGAAGGCGTTAATGCGGAAACTGTGCTATATGCAACATGTGCAAGTAGTTCTAGAGCTAGGGTTCCACTCTACATTTATTTAAACAACAAAGAAGTTCGTTAACTATCGATATAAAACATCTATATGTGTTGCAATTTATTGAATTAAAACACTGTATTCAAAACCGTAAGTGACAATGAAAAATATTGAAGACTTCATTAATAATGCTATATATACAGGACGTCCCACGGCTATGCCACATGGAGGGAAAGTACCTTGAATATTGTAGATGGAACATTTTACTTAAAGAAGACATTATTTGAATTTAAAAAACAATTTAAACTGCATTCATAGATATTTAAATAATTACATGGTTGAACCGGGAATCGAACCCGTTACACGAGAAAAATAATCATCCTGTAGCTTTATCATACCGATCGAAAGGCTTCATCATAAGGATTATTTTTTGCTAAATAACATAGTGTCAGAAATAAAAGAAAGACCAAGAATTTTATCATTTGCTGTGAAATTTTGTTCAGAAAAACAAAAGCTGACATTGCCGTAAGGACATACATTGACATTTAAGTACCTATTACTAATAAATGTACCTACTTGAGAAGTATGCATCATTACCCTATTAATAATTTAAGTTCATGATAAAATTATAAAGAGATACCTAATTAGTAGGTAACTGGTTGTATGCAACAAATAGAGCCGTATCCTGAGCCGAAAGACGCGTAAATTATTTTGTCCATCGCAATGCGGCTGGCTGGCTTTAATAACTGCCTTAGCGTTTGAGTATATTATATTATTGTAATTTTTATGACATTTGAATTATTGTGAATCTGTGATTTATCTTTTAACTTGTAACGATGTACTTATTTTTTCAAACTTTGCATGCTGTAAAGCTGATCATGGCCTATATCTTTTTATTGTTATTATCATCTTATGTACCCATGTTTCGCAAAATAAATTATTGATTGATTGATTGATTGATTATAAAGAAATAATTCAAAAATGTGTTCCATTTTCAAACTTTTATTCTTTTGTATCTGTGATTTTCATTGTAGGATTTTTGCATTGTATTGTGATTTTTTTATTATTATCATTATCAAAATAATTTTGATTTATTGGAAGCATACTTTTTGAACCACAAAAACATAACGTTAGCCTTACAATGGCACCGCGAAAGATATTCTGATAGAAATACACCATCTCGATATATTATGAAACGGTTGGAAATAATCTGCAAAATTTTTGGACATTTCGATCATCGCTTACCACAACCGCGGCACCAAAATATAAATACGGACGATGAACTCGACATTTTGATATACTTTGAGGCAAATCCTAAAAATTCAGTGAGGGAAAGTGAAGAAGTAATCGGAATTTCGAAAAGCAAAATACACAGTGAAATAAAAAAATACAAATTCAAAAGTTACATTGAAGGGCGATTAGTACAAAATGGTGATGCTGAAAGACGACTTATTTTCTGCCATGAAATCGAGAGGCTCATCCTAGAGGATCAGTATTTTCTAAATAATATTATCTGGTCAGACGAGACAAACTTCAGCAATAATGGTATGCACAACCGACACAATAATCGCATTTGGTCCAGGGAGAATCCCTTACGTATCCGCGAGACTAACAAACAAGTGCGTTTTTCGTTCAACTGTTGGTGTGGGATTGTATAAAACCGGGTCCTCTTAGTACATTTTTACAAAGGGCATTTGAATACGGAAAGGTATTTAGAAATACTTGAGATTTGAGAAATTAGATAAATAATCTTCCGGTTGCTGAACGACAAAACCTAACTTTTCAGCAAGATGGGGCTCCGGCTCATAACAGTCACAGAACAAGGGATTATCTCAATGAACACTTTCATCCCTGGATCGGGACATATGGACAAATAAGATGGCCGCCGAGATCCCTAGATCTAACCCCGTTAGTTTTTTTTTTATGGGGTTATGTAAAAAAAATATTACAAGAACCAGTATGAAAGTGTCCACGAGCTACAAGCAGAAGTTAAACGTATTATTCTAAATATCCACCACAACAAGATCAAAAAATCGACAGGGAGCGAAATAATCAAAAGAGTGCGACTTTGTATTCAACAGGAAGGGACTCATTTTGAGCATTTGATAAATTGATTAATTTTGTATTAAAAATTATTTCTGACACTATGTTAGTTAGCAAAAAATAATCCTTATTAAGCCTTTCGATCGGTATGATAAAGCTACAGAATGATTATTTTTCTCGTGTAACAGGTTCGATTCCCGGTTCAACCATGTAATTATTTAAATATCTATGAATGCAGTTTAAATTGTTTTTTAAATTCAAATAATGTCTTCTTTCAGTAAAATGTTCCATCTACAATATTCAAGGTACTTTCCCTCCATGTGGCATAGCCGTGGGACGCCCTGTATATGAAAGGGCGTACTAAGCCGATACGATACTCAGTCGGCGGCAAACAGTTTGCCTACTGGGGACGCAGCCTTAAAGTATAACATTCTCAAATTCTCGCCTCCAACATAGATATTTTCTCGGTTACTAAGTAAAAAGCAAGCACTCATATAGCGATAACAATCACGTCAAACTGCTACAACCCTAGGACACCGATTCACGCTGTGTCACATGTGGTGCGAAGCCGCAGGGCGCATTTTCTTTTTTCTCTCAACATTTATTCCCATGGCGTCCGGTTATTCTACCACTAATGTAAGCGAGATAAAACGATTTTAAATATAGAACGAGGAAAACGCATAACCACAAAGCTGTTTACGACATTATTTAGTTACATGTGGCCGGTACTTGTAATTTAATTTCTCAACTTGTTACTTTGTTTTAACGTTGTTTTTTGTTTCATTATGATGTTTGTTTTAGTTATTTTTATAACGATTTTACTCCTACCGAGTTTAATTTTATTATCCTATGAAATTTTATTTATTTATTTATTCTTTGGTGGTCCCACGTTGCTGTTACTTAATGTTGAATATTTATTTAAGAAGTAATGATAAAAAAATAAAAAAAAAAAAACGTTTCTTTTTAAACGAAAAGTCACTGCGGTGTGGGACTTGAACTTAATTCCTGTTTATTATTGTTTTTATTTTTTGTTTATTATGATTTTTTGAGTTTGTTTTTTTTCTTTACAGGAACTGAAGAAAGAACATTTATGCTGCACTTATTTTAAGTTTTCTACATGGTATCCACATGTAAGTTTTTATTATTTTCTTTATTTTGCTTAGTTTTTATTACTTTGATATTTTTGTGACTTATAGAATATTTCTACAATATCGTAGGCTTCGACCGAACTAAAAATTAATCGTAGGTTCTTATCATGAACATATCTGGAAAATTAATTAAAGAGAATGAACTGTCAATACCTTGTCGTCTGCCAAGTTAAGTACGGTCAAGTAGCGTTTCCCTTTTTTTCCTGGATTCATCCGTGTCAAGAATTCGATTTCCGCTATTCTCCGTTTGTTTTCCGGCATCCATATCCGGATCGTAAAATACGAGTAGGTATTATCAAGCTGCGATAGGGCGTCTTCTGATGCTATTCAAGAGTCTGAGTGGCTAGAAATCATTTCGCTGAAATATATTGAAAGAAAATACAGCCGCCTTTATAGAGAGATTGAATTGAGAAGCCGATTAAAAAACGGACAAACATTAAAATTTATTTACCTAAGTATTAAGACGTGATAAGATTTGTCCTGGCTGCTAGCTTATTATGGAATGTGATATTACTGGAGGAAAGTGTTAGCCGAGTCAGTGGTGGAAAGCAATTGCGGCGATGAACTCACCACTTGTCACGTCTATATTTCACGATGGTTCAACCCACTGTGAAAAGAGGCCCATTGAGGCTCTGCCTACCCCTTCGGGGAAAAAGGCGCGTGTCTATGTATGTATGAGCCTGTAAATACAATTAATTATTACAATTTTGGAAAAATAAAAAAATCCCTCAACGCAATGAAACGGCTTAACCGATTTTGATTAAACATAGCTAAGAACACTACCGACAAATTCACCTATCAAACACGAAAAAAAAACGAAATCGGTTTATCCGTTCGAGAGCTACTATGCCACAGACAGACACACACACACACACACGTCAAACTTATAACACCCCGTCTATATAGCGTCGGGGGTTAAAAATAAAATACGTGGAATGTCTAATTTTGAATCATGTTTTAACCCCGAACTAAAAAGAGGATGTATGTATGTAAATTGTTACATTCTCGTTCTTGATGTAATATATTCTTGCAAAGCGGTTATTGAATGGCAGTATAGGGACAGGTATCAAGCCAAGGTGACTCAGAAGAATGCGTGGAACCTTCCGCGTGGAAGTGAGTCTGCACTTTACGATCCTGCAATGAATATATGCCGGAATGAATCTTGTAGAATATTTACATTATATGGCAACTTGCAAGTTTGTTTGTATGTTTGTAACACAGACCCCTTATTGTCTAACGAATTTATAATCATTTTCGATTACGAAAAAAAACTACAAGAAAAAAGAAAAGAAAAAAAGCTACAAGAAGCCGCGCATTGTGTTGGCGGTTATAATGGAAATACTTGCTTGTAGGTATAGATAGAGGGCGTCCCAAGGCTATGCGACATGAAGAGAAAGTACTTAAATATTGTAGATAGGATATTTTGCTGAATGGAGACTTTATTTTATTTTTAAAAGATAGTAGTAATGCATTCAAGTATTTTCTTAAAATTACTTGTTTCGTCTGGGAATCGATCCGACTTAAATGTGAAAAAAACAGTCCGTATTTTTATGATGCCAATCGAAAGAATACATTTAAAAAAAACCTCTTGAGTCACATAGTATCTTATAAAAAAAAAAGTATAATGTTTGATTCCATTAAATGCTCCGTTTGATTCCCAGACGAAGCAAGTAAATTGTAGAAAAACTTTGAATGCAATTGAACTAAGGTTTAAAAATAAAATAAAGTCTCCTTTCAGCTAAATATCCTATCTACAAAATATAAGGTACTTTCCCTTCATGTCGCATAGTCTTGGGACGCCCTGTATATTTCAGTTTAATTGCACGCTAAACTCAATGAGATATTATTTGCTGCGATGTCCTGATCGAATATACAGATATTTTAGGTTAGTGCTTCATTTCAGTGCGGCATTGCACTGCACCCGCTACCCTGAGACATAAAGATGAATAGTCTCATGTGCCTGTAATTTCACCGGCAACCAGAGGTTACCGCTAAACATCAGGTGGGCCATTTGCTTGTTCCGTCATTCAAGTAGTATAAAAAAAAACATACCCTTCAAACCGGAACAATGCACAATGCAAGTACTGCTGCTTTGCGACATATCAGGTGACAGGGGTTTATGTCGGCCCCCTGCCACATCCGGGTCCCCTGGTAGCTGCGGACGGACTCCCCCAGATATTTTAGATTCAACGAATGATGTCAGATGACACGACGTCTGACAATGACATTTCATAACGCGCGGTCTAGATATGTGCGCGCACAGACCTTGTATGTTTTAACGAAATCGTAATCAAATAAGCGATTATCAGTTTGCTAGTCAATAAGGGGCAGATAATACATTATACTTTGTGCTTTGGGTTCTCGCTCGCCGCGCCACACAGGCCGTCATAAGAACCGAATGGAGCAGTCGGAAGGCTCGATATACCAAGGAAGTCGGTGGACCAAAATCGGTCGTTTTGTATGGCATTCTATGGGGAAGCCTATGTGTAGCAGTGGACGGTGATGGTACAGCAGATCTGATATTGAAGGTGAGAGGTAAAGAAAACATGATAGACACGTCACTATCTATGTCAGTAAAGTGAAATAAAATCACGAAAAACTGTATAAATAAGTATTTGCTGCGTAATCGAAAATATTAATTGACCTCTAAAATAATATTATTTGTTACTTTTATTAATTGTATCAATGTACGCTGATAGGTAATAGAGATATTCACGTTATACGCGCATTGTAGAGGTAAGTTCACGATTTCTTTTTATCGAGAAAATTTATCGAAATCGTTTTTTGGACTCGACCATGCCCTTGGAAATATTTTTTATATTTTTTATACTACTTGAATGACGGAACTAGCAGATGGCCCACCTGATGTTAAGCGGTAACCTCTGCCTATGAACAGTGCATTACCTCATAGGTCACGTCCACCTAGGACGCACCCTATGTGGCATTGCACTGCGCCCGCCACCCTGAGACATAAAGATGAAAAGTCTCATGTGCCTGTAATTTCACCGGCCCCCTATTCTTCAAACCGGAACACAGCAATGCGAGCACTACTGCTTTGCGGCAGAAATAGGTAGGTAGAATATATGATGAAGATCTAACATATATATGTTTTTTTTATCTTACTGTGTCTTTAAAAAAGCCTGTTTGACTCTTGACAGCATCTTAATAGTACACCACTTAAAAATTAACACATTAAATACAATCATAAAATAAGTAGGTATGGAAGTACAATGGGCGGTCTTATCGCTGAGAGGAAGTTGTACAATGGAACTGGATTAAACTTGAGTAGCAGTGTTTGGGTTAATTTTGATCAGCTCGCAGTTCCAAATATAATGTTATTGTAAAATAAATAAATAAACATTCTGTGTTAATATTTATACAATTAAATAGACTGACCAAAAGCACAGATGACAGAATAAATAATAGTACAACCAAAAGTCTTAATTGTTTGTTGATAAGGAATGTTATGCAAAATACAATAAATTGCCGATCAAACCAAATTACACACCCTTACTTACATTTTCTCACAAGTAACAATAAAATTCGATGTAGCGCGTTTTCTGAGGAAATTCTATTTCCTTGCGCTGTTTCCCGTTATACAGGTTGTCCCAGAAACGAGTCCTTCATCAACGCGTCATAGAGCATCAAGTATTGCGAGTAACGAATTACAAAAATGGCATTATTTTAGTTCCCGGCTCGTCATACGTTAGTTGTGAGTGGTCCCATTCGCCTGAATCTGAAATATGAAAATAAATTCATCAGGCAACTGGGACCGTGGCCCCAATTTCTCATGTGTCGCCTGTGTTCTCTTCTAATACAGTCAAAGCCAAAAATGTTTTACAAAAGAAATGGACTCGCTGTGTCCGAGTCGTAGATTTTTAGTTTTAAATGTCTGTTCCTGCGCCATTTATTTACATAAGTACGTTCAAAATGTTGGCCTGGGTACCGACCTAAATTGTTGAGCAGAGACTAGAGTGCTTTGTGCGCAGTGGTGGTTCGTCTATGCGTCAGAGTGGTTTGACCAGACAGATACAAAGCTGTCAATCTCATAGGATAAATCAAAGATTAGATATGTCAGGCTATTCAGCTCCGGAAGAGTGTATTGCGTGTCTTTTCGAAATGGTGGATTTTTTCCTGTAGAAACTCTGTTTTTCTGCCACCATTTTAACAGGGTTATGAATTGACGTCTCTCGACGACTTGACTATAAAAATATAATTATATCACTTGACATTGGCGAAATTGTTTGGAGCACTCCTCAAAAGCCATTATATGAAGAAGAAGAAGAAGAAGTTGTTTGGTGTACTTGAGGATGGACATTCATGGATAGAATAGAATAGAAAATAATTTATTGCTCTTACATCTTAATATATCAACAAAAAAAAGAAACAAAATTTAACTATAAGTACAATGGGCGGTCTCATCGCTTAGAACCGATTTCTTCCAGATAACCGTTGGATGGAGAGAAATTTATAAGTTTCCCAACAATTTCCCAATCGTGGGTACAGCCACAGAATAAATAATTGGTACAGAAAAAGTTTTAATCATCTAAGAGGGTCAACTCGGAATAGCACACCCTGTTTAGAGCTACATTATCTGCGGCGAAGGGTTCGGGGTCGTTGACACGATGGCAGGGGCGTAACTCGTAACAGTCATGTAGCAGGTGATTGTCTCGGAAGGATATAAAAAGATTTTCCGTCATAAAACCACATAATATGCTCGTTTAGTATGCAAAGTGGGTTAATGATAGGAATATTCTGGAAATGATAAATATTGACTGGATGAGGTACCTATTTATCGCAGAACTGGCAGATTGCCCACAGTTTCCCGCTATGCCAACCCAACACAATATCACGTGTTAATGGGTTCTTCATACTTAGTAAACACTGCTTGTGGGAAAATTAAAAAAATGGGAGCATCATTGTGAATGCCGCGAATTTTTACTAGATCTCGTTCAAACCAATTTTGAGTGAAAGTTTACATGGTAATGTACATTATATATTTTTTTTAGTTTTATCATTCTCTTATTTTAGAAGTTATGGGGGGGGGGGACACACTTTTTTCCACTTTGGAATTGTCTCTCGCGCAAACTATTCAGTTTAGAAAAAAAATGACATTAGAAACCTCAATATCATTTTTGAAGACCTATCCATAGATACACGTATAGGTTTGATGAAAAAAAAAAATTGAGTTTCATTTCTAAGTATGGGGAACCCCAAAAATAATTGTTTTTTTTTCAATTGTTGTGTAAAAATCTTAATGCGGTTCACAAAATACATCTACCTACCAAGTTTCAACAGTATAGCTCTTATAGTTTCGGAAAAAAAAGGCTGTGACATACACGGACAGACAGACAGACAGACTTGACGAATCCATAAGGGTTCCTTGTCTTTGACTACGGAACCCTAAAAAGTGGGTGTGATCCGCACACATGCGTAGTCCTGAGCCCCTCATATACTTGAAGCGGCAGCAAAAACTACCCAATCAAATCAAAAAAATAAAAAAATTAAATAAATGAATGTCACAAAATTTACAAATAAAAATTTATTTATGATGGCTGAATTTGAATTATTATAGGTAATACTTAATTTAATCATTGTAATAATAACTAACATTAATTATAAGATTTAATTTATTAAAATGGATGACATGTGTATTTTTTTATGTGGGTAATGTGAAATAAACAATTATCTTATCTTATCCTAAAGCGTTCGGGAAACTGCAAAATTATAACTTTTGAAACTAGGTATCATGGTTATGTATCAATTTGAAGTTAAGGCAGAGTGTAAGCTGAGGAGGAATCTAATAACCTACAAAATTTATACCTACCGAAGAAAATTAATTTCCAACAAAAGTTGATATTGAAAATTATCAGCCATCAAAATTCAGCTCATCTTCTTAATATTTTCATATTCTTTATTTGGTCTGGTCCAGCCGCAGTTTATATCCTATCCACTGCGCATATTAAACAAGAGTTTACCAACAAAAAAGGGTTTTTCTGTTTGATTAAAAATTCAATCAGACTAGAGTTTTTACATCCTGCTAATATTGTGTGATGATGATGGTTTGATTGTCTTGCTTTTACGCCAAAATGTTGTACACACCTTGATTAAAACATTGGATACTTATATCCTCTTATGTTGTACACACCTTGATTAAAACATTGGATACTTATATCCTCTTATGTTGTACACACCTTGATTAAAACATTGGATACTTATATCCTCTTATGTTGTACACACCTTGATTAAAACATTGGATACTTATATCCTCTTATGTTGTACACACCTTGATTAAAACATTGGATACTTATATCCTCTTATGTTGTACACACCTTGATTAAAACATTGGATACTTATATCCTCTTATGTTGTACACACCTTGATTAAAACATTGGATACTTATATCCTCTTATGTTGTACACACCTTGATTAAAACATTGGATACTTATATCCTCTTTTTAACCCGCGATGCAAAAAGAGGGGTGTTATAAGTTTGACCGCTGTGTGTGTGTGTCTGTCTGTGGCACCGCAGATACGATTTGAATGCGTTTTTTAAAATTTGAAAGCAGATTTATAGCGATGGTTCTAAGACATGTATCAAAATACATTCAACCGTTTCATATAGAGATGGGGCTTTTTTTTTCCTTTTTTTTAAATTTTTCTCCTATTCTGATTTTCAGTTCGCTGGAAAGAATAGGAAAGAAAGAAAATTCGTTTATTTTCTCCAAAAGGACATACAACACACACATAACACATGAAAACAAAAAAGAAATGATAAGCTACGTTGGACAACAGATAAAAAAAAAACTGGTTTAGCAGGTAGGTAGAAAGAAGTTTTGGTCGAAGGGTAGATAGAAGCTTTGATTATATATTGGCGCCAGTATTTTTTTTTAAATTCTCTAAGTGTAAAAGGCGTCGATATATACATATGTTGTGTGGGGTCAAATATGTACAATATATCTTTTGTCAAATAGTGACAAGAAGCGCGGGATTAATATTGCAGAATATACCGATGTGGCGACGAACCTAAAAATCAAATAAAATAATAAATAAATAACGCTGGACAGTTCACACAACATTATCTAGTCCCAAGCTAAGCAGAGCTTTTGTTATGGGTACTAGATACCTGATATACTTAATAAAATACATTACATGATTTTGATTTGATTTGACATAGATAGTTTTTTTTATTATACATAGAAAATACCCAGAACACCCTGAACAAATATCTGCAGATTTTACAAATATTTGTTCCGAGGTGGGAATCGAACCCGCAACCTACTGCGTCGCAGGCGAACCTTCACCCGCCGCGCAACACAACGACTACGACAACGAAGACGATTTACGACGTTAAATCATAGAATTTGATGGTAAAATGTCAAAGATACGTGGTGAGTTTTCGGTTATTTTTATATCCTTTAATTAACGAGGAGAAAGCAGCTAAACACGTAAAAAAACAGCTTGGACCACGATTTCCCCGGTTAGCGGCTTAATGACGTCTTTTACCGACACCTTGCAAAAATCGAAGTCATAAGATAAAATTTAATATTTACTTACGTATGTTATGTGATTCAATGTAACCATTGCTTTACCTACTACTTATATTATGTAGGTAAACAACAATCAAGTAGTATTAAAAACTTAAAAACCAAGAAAGTTACCAAAGCGTATTATTTTATCTGTGCCAAAGCTGAGAACCTGTTTGCAAAATCCTTATTCAAAGATAAATGTCAATATTTGCTTAACAACTCCGAGCTGGGATGATAGGATTCTATTGTGTGAGTTTCTCGCTTACCACAAAATAAGTTACTTTTACGTAATCCGTTATAATTAAAGATTATGTGCTGCTTACCGATGATACAAACAAATCTAATAAGTGTTAATTCAATTTCAATAGCCTTTATTAAATAATCTTTATTATAGTTTACAAAATCTTATCTTATCTTTTATCTTTAGACATCGGTAATGCGATTGTTTTGCTCTTTATTATATGCCTCCCAGCCTTTTCCAATGTTCGTGATCGTGAGCTTTCCTTCTCCAAAGCCTACCTGAAAATACTTTGATGTAAAGAGTGTGAGATTAGTGTACTCTTATGGTATTAGTGGGATCTAACCGGTTTAGGTACCCCCTGTCTCTCTTCTCTTCTTATAATAAAGTCAAAAGTATTTTATTCATTGAAATCACAAGGATCACTATGAATCGTCTTAAAAAAACATTAGTAATATCCTCGTTCACCATAAGATGGCACTTGCCTTGGTTGGCGTGCCATCTTACGGCGAACAAGCTATACCTCGAGAGGTTCTATCGTTTCCTTGACACATATTATGATGTATCGTCATGTCAAGGAACGGCAATGTCCTAGTTGCTGTGAGCCTTGGACAGTTTGACCCGGCGTGTCACGCCGCATGTAGTACCTATAATTAAGTCCCGAGTTAAGTACTTTAGCGCTGATGTTATACCTTTACATCAATTAATAGTATACTAGTAGTTCGCCAGAGTGTGGACCACCGTAGCTTAAAAATCCCTGTACCGATCTAGTTCATGTTCGAACATAAAAATTATATTCAAATAAATTATAAACAAACTAAAGTTCTTCTAACTGGCTCGATAGATGGCGCTCACTCATAATCCATTGTCAAAATTTGAACTTCAACTTCTTGTTTTATGTCGCCGCGCTTGCTTTTTGCTACGATTCTGCCAGTGTCAAAGTCAAAGAGTATCGTAAACATAAAAAAAAGTTCTATGAACGCAGAACCTCTTAGACTTAGCATCAAAATGGTTTTGCTAAAACCAAAGGACCAAACAATAAATTCATAGCCGTTCTATTTTTGTTGTTTGTCAAATTCACTGTGTCACATAGGTAAACTTTCTTCTGGCAGTTTATACACAGTGCAGCGCCATCTATTTACAGCATTGAAATCATATTTCGAGACAGCCGTGAAAACCCTTCATTGACTCTTCTCGCCATTTTGGAAAAGAGACTTAGTCTACTTTTATTTTGTTTCTTTTCCTAAATTTACATTACTAATTAATTTTACTTTTCCTTTTGTAAATAATACATATTTTGAGTTATTTTGTGTTAATTTGGTGGTATTTTAACCAATGTAGCACAAGTATAGTGAAATGAAATGGAAGTGAATTGCGTGACTTTTCAAATTGGTGGAAATTTTCTACCAAAGTTTTAGTAAAACGGGATTTTGACGACTTGGAAGGAGTGTAACTTTGCAAATTATATTGAAAATACACTAATGAAAATGAAAAATTACTTGAAAATGGCAAATGCACAAGCCGGGCCGCGCCAATTTTAAAGAAAAAAAACCTTCATTACTTTTTAAACGTTAGCAAAAAGAAACAATAAAATGTTAAAAAAATATCAAAGTTGGTATCTTATCTTCTTTATCTCTCTAAATTAAAACATCCTGTTCAGTAATAAGGATAATTAAATTACAAAATTTCCTTCCCTAAATGTCATTAATTTTCGAAAATAAGGATTTTTTTTAGACTTTCAGGCGGAGCTTTTCGGATTAAACTTATTTCCCTTTACGGTTTGTTAGCCACCTATATCGAGGCTAATAAACTGCATGATAACTGCAGCCTTGGTGTAGCAATTTTACAATATAAATGGCAAAGTAAGTAGGTCATGGCGGGTACACGCGCTGTAACTTTACCTATTACCTGCACGTCTTCGCATAGAAAATAATATGCCCCTGTAACTTTATGCTTATTTAACTTTATTAGGCATACCTAATATAGTTAAATAAGCATAAAGTTACAGTTAAGTTACAAATTTTAGCTCAATCTAATATCGGGAAGTGGTCGATAATTCAAATGTAAGTTTTGCCCCCCACAGATAAATTTGTCCGCCACAGACACAGGAATGCAAGGTAAAATAAAAGGGGTTATTACAGCTTGTAAAATAGGAGCAACTTCGATTGGTGCAGAGGGCTGAAACCGCTTTTTTTCAAAAGGATTTATATGCAGCCTGGGGCCATGACAGCTTTACCGGGCTTTTGGTGACCGCAGATGGCGCTCAACCTTCAAAGTTAGGTTGGAGCAACGAGCACAAGGGCACCACTTAGGTACGGACCTCGGCTTGGGCCAGGTTGTGGAGGATCGGACAGACTATCAGTACAATCCTTTTATATTGTACATAAGTTGGTACCTAGATTGGTCATCGTTTGTCGTTTGGCAAAAAAGGTAGCAGAATTCTATTTTCGCATGCCTGCAGGTGTCCTAGCGCATCTGTATGATGTGAAATGTCAAGGTGTTCGTTATGCCCGGAGCGGTCACAAAGGGCAGTTCTAATGAGGGCTCGTCAGCTAACCCTGTTGTTTTCTATGAGGGTGTAGGTCAGACGTAATACAATACGGCTTGTCTATGTAGGCATTGTTACAAAATGTTATTTGTTTTTAAGTTCGGCAGAATGCTGATGTTGATATAATAATGAATGTTTGTTTGCTAGAAAGAAAAAATCATAGAAACATGATACATACAGTTGTGGTCATATAATTAAGAACGCTTTGAAGTTCTAGAAGTTTTTTATTTAAATCGTATCATACACAGAGATGTGTACCTTCTGAGAAGCAACTAGTTATGTTATATAATAGTCACATTAATAGAGCAACCTGACTTAAGAATAAAGTATGAAATCGCTAACTATTTTTTGCACATTTTATTGATTTTATCAAAGTAACACATTCAAATAGTACTGAAACTGGACAAATAATTAAGAACGATTTATTTAACTGCTCGGAAATTGTTATGTATGACACTTAGATTTAAAAAATTACAATATTATGTAGCACAGGAAACATAAAAAGAAATTTAATAAATATTTAACTAAAACTAATAGTTAATAGCATATCCACGGCTTTTAATTACTGTTTTACACCGGCGAGGCATTGACTCTATTAATTTTTGACATTTCGCAAGAGAAATAGAGTTCCATTCTTCTAAAAAAACGTCATACAGCTCTCTTAAATTTCCACACTTTGTATTTGAAACCTTTTTCTTTACTTCAAACCACAGATTCTCTATAGGGTTTAGAGCTGGACTGTTAGCAGGCCAGTCTAAGACAGAAACTAATTGCGCTGTAAGAAATTCCTTTACGGTGCCTGCAGTGTGCTTTGGATCATTGTCATGCTGGAATGTCCAAATGACCGGTAGAACGTCTTCAGCGTATGGTAACATTGTTTCTTCCAGTATATTTTTGTATTGGAACTGATCCATGTTACCTTCTATCAACTTTACAGTTCCTACACCATGTCCAGAAAAGCAACCCCAAATTTTCACATATCCACCACCGTGCTTTAATGTAACTTTCGTGTACTTTGGGTCGAATGCTGTATTCGGGGGACGTCGTACATATCGTTTTCCATCAGAACATACTCTGTTTATTTTCGTCTCGTCACAAAAAAGTACATTTTTCCACTGTTGCACAGTCCAGTTTTCATACTTTCTCGCAAATGCAAGCCGGGCTTGCCTGTGGCAAAGTTTTAACATGGGTACCTTTCTTGCTATCCTACCGTGCAATTTTTCTTCTACCAAACGTCTTCGAATAGTGCGTGCTGAGATTGCTGAAGGGTTGTTTTCACCAAAATATTATTTTCTAAGCTCATTGGACCCTTTAAAAGGATTTTGTTTTGCCATACGAACGATGTTTCGGTCATCTCGAGGAGTTGTTTTTCTCTGTTTAGGTACACGTGGAACATTCGAAGTAGTTTGATACGTAGCAAAATGCTTTACAGCGTGGAAAACCATCGTTTTTGAACATTGCAGATGGTCGGCTATCTTTTTATAAGACCAATTCTTCCGGCGAAGTTTTATTATTACTTCCCTTGTAGATTTATCACAACTTTTATTTTTTCCCATTGTTTTTTCTAAAGAAGCAATCACCTTTAATCTTTTACAGCACGTAATGGCGCCAAAATTATACAAACAGTAACAAATCGACTGAGTGTTCTCTATTTAAATTTGAATAAAGGTATAAACTACTTAGCGTTCTTAATTACGTGACCAGCCAGTAATAAGGAATACTTTGTTTAAAAGTAGTGTAAAAAGTTTGCCTATTGATTTTTAGCCAATCATGTGTATCAATGAATACAGTGGTAATATGGAAATGTTTTACGATACCGAGAGAAATAAAAACAAATGCATACAATTAGTTTTGCATCTTAGTTGGAAAAAATCTTCCCTTTATATCAGCGTTCTTAATTATATGGCCACCACGTATATGAAATCGGGTAGAAAACACCGACAGTATCCTTTATTACCCGTGTTCCCTCCCGTAGTACCTGGAAGGTACCACAGGTAATTTTAGGGTTCCGTACCCAAAGGGTAAAACGGGACCCTATTACTAAGACTCCGCTGTCCATCCGTCTGTCTGTCTGTCCGTCTGTCACCAGGCTGTATCTCATGAACCATTATAGTTAGACAGTTGAAATTTTCATAGATGATGTATTTCTGTTGCCGCTAAAAAACAACAAATACTAAAAAAACAGAATAAAATAAATATTTAAGGGGCTCTCATACAACAAACGAGTTTTATTCGTTTTTTTAGATAATGGTACGGAACCCTTCGTGTGCGAGTCCAACTCGCAATTGGCCATGTTATTTTTACCCGTTGTCTCTCCGTTGAATACAGTCACAGTTAATACTTCACTTAGATACAATTCAAATTGTATCTAAGTGAAGTCATAATACAGTCAAAGTAACGAGCGACTCGTCCCGGCACGGGATGGACAGAAGTTTCCACTTCTCCATCATCAACCCCTTCCCCTGCATCTATCCACACACCAAATACCATCAAAATATAAGAATATAGATGTTGTCTGTAGTATGTAATGCATCTCCTATGAAAATCTGCTTTCCTAGTACTTTGAAAAAATGGCGATGAGCTCACCACTTGTCACGTCTATATTCCACGATGGTACAACCCAATGTTAAAAGAGGCCCATTGAGGCTCTACCTTCCCCTTGTGGGAAAAAGGTGTGTGCCTATGTGTGTATTACAATTTTCCTGTTACATTATATAATCCACACATTCCTTGCGGGATAGCCCATGTGATTGAGAAACGATATACTTTTACTAGTCCTATAATACGATGACTGATTGTTACGTCATGCGTATAATATTGGTAATATCTTCGACCAAAGGGTAATTAATATAATATAACACACTTCAATATAATGTTGAAGTAATGTTATGAAATAACAAGCTCAAACAGTGCACCTGCGTATTCAATTATGCAAAACATTATGTTAACGGCCAATACATCAACATGCGACGATATGGCACATGCCATAGACATTCTACATACATACATACATTCATAGACACACGCCTTTTCCCCGAAAGGGTTGGCAGTGCCTCAAATGGGCCTCTTTTCACTGTGGGTAATAGACGTGACATGTGGTGAGCTCATCGCTGCCATTGCTTCCCACGACTGAAACTGCTAATGCTTTCTTCCAGTAATAACACATTCCTTAAATAAGCAAGCAGCCAGGATAAATCTTACAGCAACTAATCTCACAAACAAGTCCGGGTAATCCCTTAGTCGGCCTTTACGACATCCACGGGAGGAGATGGAGGGATCTATTCTTGGGCCGTACACACTAATCTATAGATTATTTGTTATTTTGTGGGGTCTATGTGAACTAAATCGTTTTCTTATATCCAAACCCAAACTAAGAAAACGATATTATTTTACTATAAAAACTTTCGCGAACCATATCAATTATTTTATAAAAATGGACGGACGGACGGATATTATTGCCTAAACCTTTATCATAAATATTTTGGGATATTTTATTTTACATTGCCTCTATATTGTCTGGGACAAAACAACTACTTAACTAAATGAATCCGGTCTTAGCCTTAATAAAATGTGAATAATGTTATTGACCAAGGATTAATTAATTTTATTTTAATATTTATGGAGACTTTAGCTTCCTCAATTGCTCAGAGCTACAGGAAAGTTATAAATACAAAAAATACCTACTGACTATAAGATCGAGGAAGATGTATCCTGGTTGCTAGCCTAATGTGGAATGTGTTATTTACTGGAAGTGTTAGCCGAGTCAGACATTGGAAGCAATGGTGGCGATGAGCTCACCACTCTTGTGTCGTCTATTTCCCATGATGGTGCAACCCACAGTGACAAGCGGCCCATTTGAGGCTCTGCCTACCCTTTCGGGAAAAAATGCGTGTGTCTATGTATGTTTGTGTGTATGTATGTATGTGTTATTTACTGGAAGAAAGTGTTAGCCGAGTCTAAATCAATATAATGTGCGTAAAAGGCTTCTGCAAGGTGCACTTAAACCTTTCACACACTGGTTCTATCATTGGCCACAAGGCCTTTCTTATAGTGATACCTCAAACTATTCAATGACTTAAAGACTAAAATGACTAAAATCCCAATAATACGTTGAACGAACAAAATAAATCACAAAATTTTCACTAAAAACCAGGATATTTTAAAATAAATAAATAATGCTGGTCACTTCACACAGCATTATCTAGCCCCAAACTGCAGAGCTTGTGTTATGGGTAGGTACTAGATAACTAGAAAACACCCAGAACACCCTGAACAATTATCTGCAGATCGTACAAATATTTGTTCCGAGGCGGTAACCAAACCCGCAACCTCCTGTGTCGCAGGTGAACCTTCGCCCACCGCGCCACAGAGGTCGTCATTTACCATGATTTCAGAGTTTTGTTCGTTCCTAATATTCTTATCACGGGAGAGCTCCCACTTCTCCCGTGATCATATGGCGAATATAACTGTGCCCAATCATCGGGAACAAACAAGAAACAAAATAATCCCGTTTTTAGTGAAAGTTATCATAACATAACACCCAACAGTCACATACATAGTCCGATCCCACACTAGGATTCCCTGTGTCGTGGGTATCAGAAACTACGAGTACCATAACACCCAGACCCGGAACAAATATTTGCAGATCATGCAAACATTTGTCCCGCAGCAAGAATTGAACCCGCAACCTTTCGCATCTCAGCCGGCTACTCGTCCCACGCGCTACAGAGGTCGTCATAACAATGATCGTTTCTAGATTATATAATAGAAATCACAGTCAAATCGAAACACAAAGCTGTTGATTTTCACATAGCTGTGAAATCTTTAAACTAAAGATAGCTCAGCAAGTAGAGTGGATAGACACGCGTAGATCGATAGTGGCGTGCGACACGCGACTTGCCGACACCTAGTACGACATTCTATCTATAATGTATATCATTTTGTACTTTGTGGACATAGCATAGTGCCCTATTTCTACCCATATTTACTTAATGGTTGTGTCCTTTGGCGGAGTCAATAACTGAATCACCAAGAAAGAATCAAGGTAGAGGACCATCGCTGGACAAGGCCTCCCTATGGAATGCAATTTGGGAGATTTGCTGCGGGGAAAGCGGATTGCTGGGCGCTTTGTTACAATTTTGAAGTCGTTGCGTCACACACTCACTCAATAACGTAAAAGGTTACAAAATTACTTTTTTTTATTTTTTTTTTTTTAACATTGATAGACCTTTGTTTGACCACGATCTCACCTGTTGGTAAGTGACGATGTGGCCGAAGATGAAGCACAAAGGTCTAGAAGGCACCTATTCACTCTTGACTTGAAGAGACCCAGATTATAGTTTTCAGGAAAGACAGACGACGGTAGTGTATTCCACTCCTTAGCAGTTCGCATTATAAAGGTAGAACTGAAACGTTTTGTGCGAATAGAAGGTATACCAATGAGGTAAGGATGGTACTGAGCCGTACGCCTGCTCGTCCTATGATGAAAAAATGAAAAAAACTTACTTACTTACTTTACTTACTTGAGAATGTAATCTAAATAAATCATGGACACGATTGGTGAAACTTTTATCAATAGGTTATTTTTTTTTAATTAGGCCCTCCTAAAACCCTTTTTATGTCACTCCTTCGATTAGAGATAAAACCGGACTTGTTGATAAGATTCGTTGGTACAAGATTTGTCCTGGCTGGCTAGCTTATTATGGAATGTGTTATTACTGGAAGAAAGCGTTAGCTGAGTCAGTCGTGGGATGCAATGGCGGCGATGAGCTCACCATATGTCACTTATCATTCCACAAGTGTCAACCCACTGTGAAAAGAGGCCCATTGAGGCTCTGCCTACCCCTTCGGGGAAAAAGGAATGTATGATGTAGACAACATGAATAGCTTGGATATGTACTCTTTCAATATTCTCACTAGCCACACTGGCATCATGAAACTGAGAATCTTTTCACCAAATCACGGAAAATCTGCAAAAAAATAGGAGCCTAAAATTATTCAGCCAAGCTTTATTTTTTAATTAAAGAAAGTTCTCCAAGCCTGAAATAGCGATACGACAAAAAACCCAAAAGCCTACGCGCGGCTTTGCTGTGAATCATTCATGGCCCATAGACTTTCCTAAAACTTTTCCCTATTCCTCGTTATTTGGGAGAAAAGCATAGAATTTTCTTCAACCGAAAAACTATACTCCTGCCTGGACTAATTTTTGAGGTTTCATGACTTGATTTGTTTTAGTGATACTGTGTGAAAATTATTAAAAATTTTGAGGTTTCATGACTTGATTTGTTTTAGTGATACTATGTGAAAATTATTTAAATTTTTGAGGTTTCATGACTTGATTTGATTTAGTGATACTGTGTGAAAATTATTTACATTTTTGAGGTTTCATGGCTTGATTTGTTTTAGTGATACTGTGTGAAAATTATTTAAATTTTTGAGGTTTTATGACTTGATTTGTTTTAGTGATACTGTGTGAAAATTATTTAAATTTTTGAGGTTTCATGACTTGATTTGTTTTAGTGATACTGTGTGAAAATTATTTAAATTTTTGAGGTTTCATGACTTGATTTGTTTTAGTGATACTGTGTGAAAATTATTTAAATTTTTGAGGTTTCATGACTTGATTTGTTTTAGTGATAATTAGTGTGTGATAATTATTTAAGTTCTGGACGGGCCTTAGGGAACGATAGTTTTGAAGCTTATAAAGTGAGTGAGCTCACTCACTTCGCTTCAGTCGGTCTTTGTGACGGCAACGAGTGACGTAACGTAATGTAGTACGTGTGTTGTAATTGTGACTTATTTTTCACGGACGTTTTGTTAGGATAAGGCCCGTCCATAGGTAGATGTTTCATTATTCAAATGGGCCGGTCGATAGTCAATAGAGTAGTCGGCCCTTTGTCCATAAATATTTAACTTACGAATTGATTACACCATGTTTTGTAAGACTCCCTTGTGAGATCTTCAAATTGTCTCCGGTACTTCACGGAAAATTCTTCCTTAGTTCGCAAATAACTATCCTTACTTACACTTTTCTTTCAAATAGGCAATATTCGTCTACTGTCTGGCGTAAATAAATACCGTTCAAGTGCGTGTTGAACACGCATGGAGAGAGTTCCGTACAAGTAGACTACCTTAGTAACCACTAGACCACTTGAACCATAGAAATTGGAACAATTTAAAATGGATGCAACTCCCCGGTGCAATTTAGTTACATATTTCATGCGCGTAAAATGCGCATGTTCAGAGTGCGAGTATTGGTGGGAATTTAAAGACAGGATTTTCGTTTGATTTTCTTGTTAACCCATACCATAGGTGATGCCATAGCCTCCGTAGTTTTAACATATATTTTATCCCTGATTTTCGGAGATAAAGGTTGGGGGAAAATACGCGATTTCTGAATTTTTCTTTAATATCTTTTAAACTACAAATTTTAAAATTATTTTCTTTCTTTTAACATGCCAAATGATGCTCTTACTAGGCTTAAATAGACTGATTACAGACAACCGAGAGTGTAATGATTTCATTGGTATCTCTCTTCTCTTCTTTTAATAATGGCTTCTGACGAGTGCTCCAAATAATTTCGCCAATGTTATTTTTATAGTCAAGTCGTCAAGAGTCTCCGTCAAGTCATAACCCAGTTTAAATGGTGGCAGAAAAACAGAGTATTTGCAGGAAAAATCCACCATTTCGAAAAGACACGCAATACACTTAAATTTCAAAACACCACACATGTGCTATGTATCCAAGTTACACCGGTTAAAATGCCACCAAAATTACACGAAATAACTTGAAAAAACATATTAAAAAGTAATTAAACAAAAATTACTACGTTTCTTTCAAAAATGGCAGATTGAAATCCGGTATCCTTTGAGGTAGGTATGGAACAAGGTATGATTGTATTTGGAGAATCGAAGAACCTGACCCTTCTATATACACTATGAGAATAGTAGGGAACATAGCACAACTATAAGACAACTAACGTACTAGAATAGGATGCCGGCATGTTCAACTAACAAGAAGAAGAATCCACAAACTGTGGAACAAATACAACGAAGTTCTCTCAAACTGTTGTTATAAAAATGAGAAGACGAGCCAGACAAGATTATACAGACTGAAATAATGTTTTGGCTGGCGTTTACTTTGGGTTCTAGAAATCTTGTAAATATACTTCATCATCATCATCAGCCTTGAACTCCACTACTGGACATAGGCCTTCTCCATAGAATGCCATGGCGAACGGTCTTGAGCCTCCTCCGTCCACCGACTGCCTTTGGTCTTTCGGGGGGCTGCGTCGTCCGATTTGTGGTTACTACACGAGAACCTTATCATTCCCCAACGGTTATCAGATATTTTGAGGTATATGGCCTGCCCATTGCCACTTCAACTTGCTAATACTGAAAGCTATGTCAGTGATCTTGGTTTTGTACGGATCTTCTACTTTTGCATTATTATGCATCTGCTTAGCTTGGGGCTAGATAATGTTGTGTAAAACTGTCCAGCATTATTTATTATTTATTATTATTATTATTTTATGTAGTGAAACTCCGAGAATTGCTCTCTTGCATTATCCACAAATTCATTTACAATATTAGAAAAAAAAGTGACATAAGCGATAGGTACCTATGTGATAAGTATTATTTTTAAACAAAGTATGTAAACTAAGCACAAATTAATTAGGCACTAATTAGTGGAAAAAACGAAAAATTAACACGAACACTACGAAAATAATTAAATTTTAATTAATTTGAATCGAGAGGTAAATAAATACAAGTAAGGATTTTTGGTAAAAATCAAAAAAAACTCAACTAAATGAAACGGCTGAACATATATTTTGATCAAACATAGCTAAGAACACTCCCGACTAATTCACCTTTCAAAAAAAAAATGGTTTGTCCTTTAGGGAGCTACGATGCCACAGGCAGACACACACACACACACACACACACACACACACACATACAGACACGTCAAACTTATAACACCCCGTCGTTTTTGCGTCGGGGGTTAAAAACTGACTGCCGTGCTAGGAAGATGTACTACAACATTCATGGTGCCGTGCTACCGACCACAGATATCTACCGACCAGATATACAATTGAAAAATATTATCGTCATGCTGTTATTTAACATAGCAAGCGGTTGCAAATTAGTTGTTATCTGCTAATTACAGCCTACATTGTGTTATAATTATCTTTTCACTGGTCACATCCCGCTGTAACGTAGGTAGGTACCTATATTCAGACTACTTACTTGAGCTTATAAGGCTGGTTTACACATTGATTAGTGCGGGTGTGAGTAGGCTGGATTGCGAGTGCGAGTGCGAGTCCTTAGTGCTTAGTTGTGCCCAATACTGTTTAGCTGCTGCGATTAGTAAATTTAGTAAATTCAGTCCGCGCAACAATGCTACTAAACACTAATCACTAAACAAGCATTTCCAGTCGTGTTTAGTACTAGGCCAGCTGCGAGTCAGGGGGAAGGAAAGACGCGCGGGACGGGGCTACTCGCAAAAAAATAGAACTCGCTTCTATTCTCTTTACTACGCTGATTACTTATCACTCGCACTAATCAGTTGCAGTCCACACGTGTACTTTAAGCACCTGCGCTAAACACCTGCACTCGCACTAATCAATGTGTAAACTAGCCTTTATTTACCAAGTAGCACTATTCACTCATTATAATTTGGGCCTGTTCCATCGCCGTGGTAATTGATACCACGGCTAACCTTGCTCTCCGAAGTAACAGGTACCACCACAGGCTATAGTCACACAACCGCATAAATTATGCAAATCGGAAAGATCTCTGTATGTTATGGGCCCTTCGGTTTACAATAGACTCTGCCACTCTAAAGACTTTCGTTTGACCGCTATCTCACCTGTTGGTAAGTGACGATACAGCCGACGATGGAGCACAAAGGTCTAGAAGGCACCTATTCACTCCTGCCTTATATAGAGAACGGTAGTATATTTTTCAGGAAAGACAGACGATCGCAGCTTTTTCCACTCCTTAGCAGTACGGAGGCCTGCAATGCTCTAAGCTTAGCAGTAACCTTCAAAGTTCTGTATCTGTTATTTCACCAGACATCCCTTCAAACTGAAACACAGCGGTTGTCAAGAACAGACATTCAGTGGAGCAAGGACGAATACAAAAGGCTACATAAGTAAATACATGACATGCTCTTTAGGTACTAGAGGGAAGTCCGCGACTTCGTCTCGTGGAGGTTTTACAATACAAATTTCAAAACAACGCTGCACACACTTAGAGGGCGCAAAAAAACATAAAACTTGTACCAGGAAATTCGTGTTTTTGACAAAGTTTTTGACTAATTTGGAAAAAATAAAAAACGAGCAAATAAATAACATCTCACCTCCTAGTTAATAAACAACATGGCTGACAGTACCAATCTCTCGGAAAAATGCGCACTTTCTGAGATCTCACATCCTTGGTAATAAGCAACTTGGCTGACAGTACCAATCACTCGGAAAAATGCGCACTTTCTGATATCTCACATCCTTGGTAATAAGCAACTTGGCTGACAGTACCAATCACTCGGAAAAATGCGCACTTTCTGACATCTCACATCCTTGGTAATAAGCAACTTGGCTGTTTGTACCAATCTTTCGAAAAAATGCGCACTTTCTGACATCTCACATCCTTGGTAATAAGCAACTTGGCTGTTTGTACCAATATCTCGAAAAAATGCGCATTTTGTGACATCTCACATCCTTGGTAATAAGCAACTTGGCTGACAGTACCAATCTCTCGGAAAAATGCGCACTTTCTGACATCTCACATCCTTGGTAATAAGCAACTTGGCTGTTTGTACCAATATCTCGAAAAAATGCGCACTTTCTGACATCTCACATCCTTGGTAATAAGCAACTTGGCTGTTTGTACCAATATCTCGAAAAAATGCGCACTTTCTGACATCTCACCTCCTAGTTAATAAGCAACTTGGCTGACAGTACCAATCTCTCGGAAAAATGCGCGCTTCCTGTTACACACTTTCGCCCTTTTCACGAAATTACTCCCATTGCAGGAAAGCAAGAGGAAAGATGTTACACATAAAAAATATTTAGAATTTCTATTACATGTGCAATTTATGAATACAATTAATAATATATGAAAAGCGAAACTTCACATATTTTTTTTCCAAAAAAGCTGATTTACGAAAACTTTTCCTGAATTTGTTTCTCATAATTGAAAATTTTACTTAACTTAAAACCTAGTAGCACACGATACCTATTTGTCACCAAAAAAAAAATACTGGATGAAAGTTTTAGCCGAGTCAGTCCTGAGCCTCGAGTCTGCAAATTTGACAAGCAAGTACACGGGTATGTGGTGTACACTAAACTGATTTTAGTATGGAGAAATCGAAGAGCGCCCCTAGCGGGCACCTTGAGAACCTCAAATCCCGTACAAAAATCCATGAAGTGTACACCACACGGCCGTGTAAGTTGCTTGTCAAATTTGCAGACTAGCCCCTCTGAGCTCACCACTTGTCACGTCTATATTCCCACGATGGTGCGACCCACGGTGAAAAGAGACCTTTTGAGGCTCTGCCACCCCTTCGGGGAAAAAGGCATGTATCTAATGTACATCTAAAGTTTTTTTATTTACATAATCACGTACGAGCTCCGTACACTACCACTTTACCTACACAGTTTAATAGTAGATTATGCACTATGGGAATAAAGCAGTGTCTTACGTCGCGGGTGGCATATTGAAACCTGAGCGTAACGAGCGACTCTAGTAGCGAAGGAGCTATATAGAGTCCTGAGTGAAACGAGGGGTCAAGTTGCCCAAGACGGCTTTATTCCAGAGGAGCATACTCTACTTTTCACACCTTACGCGAGACAATTAAAATTCACTGAAAATCACAGCACCAAACACCGTCTTTTGTTGCACATTCTTTTAAAATTTTTTTTTTTTGAGTTCTTATGTTGGCTGGTTCGATTTTTGAACAAACCTCTTTACAATGCCATATGGGCATTTTTTAGTTTTCCACGAGTTTCCACAAGAATTTGAAGTTCCAAATTCAAATCACTTTATTCCCTAGGGAGTTTCATACAACTTTATATCCCTTAAGACATAATCCTTAAGACTTTACGTTGAGGTTGCATGAAATGTAATTGGACAATGTCGAGCAGGTGGTGTGGAAATCTTTTTAAATAGTGTCAACCCTGAATGATATCCTTTGACTCTAAAGAATCAACCCTAGGGAAGATCGCTGGATAGGGAGCAACGACCCAAGCTGTGTTAGACAATTAGGAGGGATATTTTCTTAATTGGAGCGAACAGTTTGGGTGTATTTTGAGTATGATTGATGGCGTTCTTTGAAACTACACTAAAAGCTGCTGACTTCTAACTAAGAGCGTCCATTCTGGTCGTACTTTCAAAACGAACGCAACGTAAAGGTTTTTAATTTTGAATTTTGTCAAAATGCTATTTTTTTTCGGTCAAGCTGTTAGGCATGGTGGTTGAACAGCCGGCTGAGATGCGAGTGGTTGCGGGTTTGATTCCCACTGTGGGTTTTTATATGATCTGCAAATATTTGTTTTGGGTCTGAGTGTTGTGGTTGCATAGAACTCGTAGTTCCTGATAGCCACAACACAGGGAATCCTAGTGCGCATTAAAAAATAGAAAAAAAGTGGTGTTTGTTTATACTACTTGGAATGACGGATCAAGCAGATGGCCCATCCGATGTAAAGCGGTACCTTCTGCCTATGAACAGTGCATTATGACATAGGTCACGTCCACCTAGGACGCACCCTATGTGACATTGCACCCGCCACCCTGAGACAAAGATAAAAAGTCTCATGTGCCTGAAACTTGACCGGGACCCTTCAAACCGGAACACAGCAATGCGAAATTGCTAACATTAAAAGTGAATCAAAGTGAAGAAAAGTGAAAAAAAGTTAATGAAAGTGAGTCAAGTGGTTTAAAATTGATAATATAATATACAAAGAAGGGACATATTAGTGTAGCTAAACTTATATTATGGTCTGTTTTGTAAAGAAAGGCATCTTCGTCTATTAAGACTGCAATAACGGAAATTGCATCTAGTCTAGCCATTACGAAATGGCAATGGGTTAGCCATAAAGTCTAGAATGCCTCGGCGGATGTTTTTAATTGCTTTGTATTTACTGCTATTCCGACCGTGAAGAGAGGCAGGCATTCTATAGCAATAAATGGCATTCGAGGACGTGATGAGAAATAGTTTAAGTAGATCACCATCAGATGATTATGATGATTTTGAACATTATAGATCTCAAAAGGAGCATACTTTTCATCATCATGATTATTATCAGTCGGAAAAAGTCCGCAGCCAGGCATACATAGCCAAAAATGCTAACGAACAAACCTCGAACTCTGTGGCGCTAGGAGCCGATTGAGATGCGAGAGGTTGCGGGTTCGATTCCAGCTGCGGGACAAGTGTTTTTTTTTTACTTTGTTAATGACGGAATAAGCTGATAGCCCACCTAATGTTAAGCGGTAACCTCTGCCTTTAACAATGCATTGCTCATAGGTCACGTCCACCTAGGACGCGTCTTATGTGGAATTGTACTGCGCCGGCCACCCTGAGACATACAGATGAAAAGTCTCTTGTGCCTGTAATTTCACCGGCACCCATACCCTTCAGACCGGAACACAGCAATGCGAGCACTGCTGCTTTGCGGCAGAAATAGGTATAGTGGTAGTACTTCCCCGGACGAACTCTTTCACAAAAAAGCTCTACTACTAACTACTATTTGTTCCAGGTCTGAGTGTTGTGGTAGCATGGTACTCGTAGTTCCTGATACCCACGACCTCCGGTACGAAGGCCTGCAATGCTCTAAGCCCACGACACAGGCTATACTATCCTAGTGTGGGATTAGGACTATGTATGTCAAAGTCAAAAAGTATTTTATTCATTGAAATAAAAAGAATCATTTTGAATAGTCTTAAAAAATAAATTTACATTTACTCCTGTTCTAACGCAACCAGACCTAGAAGATCAGGCAACAAACACGGTCTTTTTTTTATGATCCTTCTTACTACTAGGTGGGGAGCGCCTGTGTGGTGCCTCGAGAACAAGTGGAAGCTATGTGACTGTTGGGTGTCATGTTATAAAAAAAAACTTGCTTTGGAACCCCTCCACCTTCCAGCAACCTTTAAGAATGTTTTGATTTCTGAAGAGAAATCGATTAATTCATTTTTACCAGAAATCGTATTGCAAAGTAAAATAAAAATTAATGTGGTTACTGTACTCATTCGATTTCAAAAGCCCTCAATTCGGTTCAATTGGCATCGAACAAACAGCGTCGAATTGCATTATATTTGGCATGTTAATTGTATCGATGCGCAAAAGCTCTTTATGAGTCTCAAGTACTGTTCCAATTGGTGCTGTGTTTGGTTTTTACAGCAACGAATAATTTCATACAAATAAATCTAAATACATCTGTACCTGATAGCTGTTAGTAGCTGATCCGCTTATGACTTAACTTGAAAATACCTATACCCAGGCCGCGTAGAAACAATCTAAAACCAAGCACATAAAAAAACAATATGGGCTCAGTCCTGTCCTAGCCATAGGATTTAAAGTTAAACACGTAATTTATAAAAAAAAAATACTTATACAACTGGGGGTTTTTGGGATTTCCTTGATTTGAAATGAATAAATCAAGGAAATCCCAAAAACCCCCAGTTGTATAAGTATTTTTTTTTTATAAATTACGTGTTTAACTTTAAATCCTATGGCTAGGACAGGACTGAGCCCATAAAAGTAACACAAAAATTGTTTTATGTACTCAAAAAGCCAATAGTTCGTTCAAAGTGTGTACAAACCTCCATAAGTGTAAATATTGCTGCAAAATCTTATCACCTCAATTCTCTTGATTAAGACTTTATTTACCGTATATTTAGCTTCTTTGTTTCAAACAAGGTATTGTGACAAATTTCATTACACAGACGATATGCACTTATGTGACGGCTGAGTTAGGAAGCAGCATATACCTATACCTACTTCTAAAGAAGTTTAACTTCAGATGTCCGAGTACAACAATGCAACAGCTACAAATCATGTAATCCCGTGCAGTCGAAGGGACGCGCGGATGTTGGGAATATCTATTTATGAATGTCTGCGCAACTTATGCCGGTGACAAATGGCAGTATAAATTATCATTACCAGCTACTATGAAACAAGTTTAAAGTAACGCTGTAAATTACGTTAGTTGTTGTTGGAATTGATGTCAGAGTTTGCTATCAGATTCTAGAATTCATCTTAAATGATATATACTTGCGGATGCAAGCAGACTAAGGATAGTTTTTTCAAATTAGATATGAATGATGTAACTAGCAAATGACCACCTGTGCGTCTGCCTACCAACAGTGCATTATCTCATAGGTCACATGCGCCTAGGACGCGCCCTATGCGGCATTGCACAACGCCTGTCACACTGAGATATAAAGATGAAAAGTCTCATGTGCCTGTGATTTCACCAGAACCCATAACCTTCGAATCAGAACATAGCAATGCGAGCTTTACTGCTTTGCGGTGAAATTGGTATGGTGGTAGTACTTGGCGCGAACCTTTTTTGACAGTACTGTACACAGCTCTGTACTTACATATTATGTGTTTTTTTATTGATTCTGTGTGCAGTTTTGGTCAAAATAAATACCTTTCCTTCTTTCTTCTTTCTTTCCCCGGACGAACTCTTTCATAAAAAAGCTCTACTACTACTATATCATACAAACCTTCTTCTTCTTCTTAGCTTAGGTAATGTCTTCTGTGCATTATTTGCAACAATTTAGCCAAAGTCAAGTGATATAATTAATTATATTTTCATAGTCAAGTCGTCAAGAGTCTCCGTCAAGTCATAACCCAGTTTAAATAGTGGCAGAAAAATGGAGTTTTTACAGGAAAATTTTGAAAAGACACGCAATACACTTAAATTTTACTACATCACACATGGGCCATTTATCCAAGTTGCAATGCCACTAAAATTACACGAAATAACTCGAAAAAACACATTAAAATGTAATAAAATAAAAATTACGACGTTTCTTTCAAAAATGGCAGATTGAATCCATACAAACCGTAGGTATACAAACCTTTTCTCGACTTTCCTTTGATTCTTGCTTATCAAAGTCAAAAGTCAAAGTTTAAAGTGTTTTATTCATTGAAATCACAAGGACCATTCTGAATCGTCTATAAAATTAAATTTACTCCTGTTCCAACGCGTATCAGTTACCATACTCATGTTTCCATTTTTCCTTCGACATGATCAAACATTCATCGTCGAAGAATACGTGAAATTATCCTACTATATCATGTTACCGTAAAACATTACCACGTTGAACACGATAGCAGGTAGGTAAGGGGCTTCAGAATACATCAATTTTCGTTAGGGTCCATCATCTATCACATTTTGTCGGAAACCTTGAACACCTAACTTTGTTATTGAAATAAGTTAGAAAGGTAGGAAAATTACCGGCTTGCTAAACTTTTTGGTAGGTGTGTACCGTGTTAGTAAATACGTAGCTTGCTAACAGCTATGACGACCTCTGTGACGTGGCGGGCGAACGTTCGCCTGCGACGCAGGAGGTTGCGGGTTCGCAGATATTTGTTCAGGGTGTTCTGGGTATTTTCTGTGTATAATAAAAAGTATCTATTTATGTAATATATTGTATTAAGTATATCAGTTATCTAGTACCCATAACACAAGCTCTGCTTAGCTTGGGGCTAGATAATGTTGTGTGAACTGTCCAGCATTATTTATTATTTATTTTATTTATGTTCTAGAACTTCCTTGGAAATTACAGGAAATTATCTGTATAGCTATCCCGCCTGTGCAAATCATACAACTGATAATAAATGAATGAATATTCTTAGGTCATAGAAACAAGGACAAAACAAATACTACCTATTATTATTATGGTTGGTGTTGAGCACTCAGGTGGATGCTGCTGCCCTGGTGCAATCTCTCAGTCGGCTCTTACGACATCCACTGGAGGAGGTGGAGTGTCTATTTTTTGGCTGGATACACTACAGCACTATATAACACACGCCCCTACAGTTCAGGTATACAAAATTGTAATAGAAGAATGTCTTAAAAATAAACAGTTGAGGTATTACGCCTTCCATGTCATACGACCATCGCGTGCATTGTCAGTTCCTGTCAGGCGAGATACCGGTCAAACTAATTTGGCACCAGTGGCGCGATTACGTTACTCTCTTTCTATCGGTTTCAATCGATTGCAATGCTCTTTCTATTTGAAATGACTTTCTTGCCATTACCTAATTCTACCTAGTCTAGTTGCAATCAAGCTTTGTTGGTAAACTGCGTAAATTGAGTTATTCCAAGAGCGTCCTTTCCGATAGACACAGCGTAAACTAAAACTGATAAAAACTAAACTAAACTACACTGACTAACTAAACTGATTTAAAACTGATAGCAACAAAGTTACGTAATACGCTAGCTGCTAGCTGATTATGATTCTGTTTCTGTTTGTATGCTGTACCTACAAAACATGATTTCAACTAGACTGCATAAATCAGGTAATCGCAAGAACGTAATTTTAAATAGAAATAGCATTGAAACCGATAGCAACCGAGTTACGTAATCGCGCCAAAGTTATGACTGAGGCGCTCGACTTACAAACTAGCTAACACAGGGGACAGCCTTTTCGACTTACCTGAAGCTTCCACACATGTTAACAGACAAAATGCCTTTCATGGATTACCGAAAATGCAATGTGTTTTTTTTTGGGTTCTAGTTATTGGATACAAATAACGTATTTCCCAAATGCTCTATTCTAAACATTTACTAGAATTGAAAGTCTCAAAAGGTTCTTCCTTTCAAAGGTATTCCCGCCTCGATTGAAACGCCTTGAAACGACTCGCATAAACAATATTGGTGTTGCCAGTTCAGTAGTTATTTACCTTGCTTTACCTGTCATTAAGGGCTAACGATGGCCCGTGGGGGCAATTTCCTGTCTCGCGAAGGTCGGCATAATGGACGCATTGAACCACGCCACACCTCTGAACATTGTGTAATTTTGACGAATAAAAATGGTTTCGTGTTGTTGACTGGGGAAACTCCACCCCTGGGGAATAGGTAAATCATATTTGATGAAAATAAATTTGGATAATGTTGGGATTGCTCGAGAAATGTGCTAAAGTTCTAAATTAACAATTTGGGGAGACCAAAGGCCTTGCTAATAAGATTCGTTGGTATAAAATTTGTCCTGGCTGCTAGCTTATTATAGAATGTGTTATTACTGGAAGAAAGTGTTAACCGAGACAGTCGCGGGAAGCAATGGCGGCGATAAGCTCAACACTTGTCACGTCTATATTCCGCGATGGTGCAATCCACTGTGAAAAGATGCCCATTGAGGCTCTGCCTACACTTTCGGGGAAAAAGGCGTGTGTCTATGTATGTATGTATGTAGTAGATAGGTAGATATATAGTTTTTTTTTATTGCACAATACAAAAAGCGTTACATAGGCGAACTTAATGCTAATTAGCATTAAGTAGTAGTATCCATAAGCTCTGCTTAGCTTGGGGCTACATGATGTTGTGTGAACTGTCCAGCAGCATTATTTATTTATAACTTATAAAATGTACTTGGAGAAGTAAAAACGAAAATTTCGTACAAATCCATTGAAAATTACTTAGATGAAGTTTTTAGTTGTCTAAACAGGAAGTCCGCATATTGTAACGAACAACTACGGAACCCTACAATGCACGTGGCCCGACATGTACTTGTGCGCTTTTATTATATAAAAATGTTAAGTACTTATAATAATATTCTTATTCGTTATTCTTATACAGGGTGTAACATAATATCCCTATGAGCCCGGGGAGGGGGTATTCTACACATCATGGCGAATAACTTTAGTTCTACGACTTTTTAAATTACGAAGTTTCTCATTCATGAAATGCCTCGTAAAAATCCTGAAATTCCTCCAAAAACATACGTAAAAAAACATGAGGACGTTACGGTACGCTAGGGTACCTTGCGTGGGGCTGCCTCATGTTCTGTTAGGTACATTTTCTGGAGGAATTTTAGGAATTCGTAGAGGAATTTCAGGATTTTTACGAGGCACTTCATGAATGAAAAACTTCGAAAATTAAAAAGTCGTAGAACTAAAGTTATTCGCCATGATATGTAGAATACATATATATATATATAATATATATATATATATATATATATATATATATATATATATATAATATATATATATATATATAATAATATATAGAATCCCGGGCTTATAGGGATATTATGTTACACCCTGTATAACCCACCCATTTTCTACAAGCTAAATAAAAGCTTCACAAAAGTCACTTAAGGCGATGACTCAGGCACTTAACTCCATCACATAGTACGTACACCTTCCGACGGATCCAGATAGCGGGATATTACCATATCGCGTGTGGCACCACAGAGTATGTAACGGAGTACTGCCGGCTGCTACAGTGGCACAAACTCTGACACCAAAGGCCAGCACTACCTCATACGAAACGACGACGACATACTGGTCAAGATTGTTCGGGTCAACTCACGTTTGTTTACACCAACAATGTCTTTATTAGATGGGTCATGAACAGAGAACGTGTAAGTAGAACGCTCAAATCAAAGTAATATTATATTTCGCGAATATTTATTTCTTGTTGTTGATATACCACAGCAAGAGACGTGAACTGTAGAGCCTTGGAAGGTAGCCAAATGTGCGTAGGTCTCAGTCAGGGACGAGACGGCCAATGTCAATGTTTCACAGCCTGAAGGTTCCTGAGCCTAAACCTATTTTAACCGGCTTTTTAGCCGATACAAAAAAAAAATGAGACCATTGTCAAGTGAACATAAACGAAGCATAATGCCTAGACATAGAATATTCGTGGCATAATGATACATTTTTAACACCGTTTGATTAAACTATTAGTACGAATTCAAAGAAATAAAAAAAAAAAACTTTTCGAAACAAAACCGACTTCGAAGCTAGGAATTTATACAATACAAGATTTTATAATATTAGTGATCGGAACTGTGTGCTGAATGAGCATAAACACGGCCAGTCTACTATTATCCATCGAGGAGTTCAGTTGTCCACCTTCCGTCTCAGCAGTCAACATCAGATCAGGTCTCTGTCACCATATATTGTATTGTCATCGGAACTAGACAGGTATGCCAAATTTCAGCTCAATCGGACATTGGAAAGTTACCCTTATCGCCACCCGTGAAATACTTATCATTGAGTAGTTCCAATGGCCATCTCTGGTCTTCTTTACCAGTTCCACTTCACCAAATGGCACTTTATGAATGCACATGCTTGACTTGTTGCTGAAAATAACGAAATCGCTATACGTGTGCCTATATTCCCTCAATTCCTCATGGATCCCATAATCAGAACCAGATTTTGATGTAAATGGGACCAATCTGGAAGTATATAGTGTAAACTAAAAAAAAACATGTTCCAAATCGATCCATAAACGACTGATTATAAGGGAACAAAATAAAAATAAAAACTCGAATTTAGAACGTCCTTCTATTTTTGAAGTCTGTTACAAAGAAGAAGATATATGTATTGGAATACATTATTATTGTATTATTATTATATATGTGTTATTATGAAGGTATTAGATATATGTATATGTATAAACAGTTACATATTGCTGTTACATGCCTGTTATTAGAATATTTATGAATCCACGTAACCTGGTAACCGTAGGTTTGACCTGTTACGTAGATTCTTAGATATCCTTAAGTATCCCATAACGATAGTATTAGCTAGAGGGTATGCACATACTTCAGACCTGTCCCACCCCAGCCCCTCAGCAACTAATTAAAACATCTTCACGCCGTGCAAACATTTTGAAAGTACAAACAGGGAGAAAACCAACAAAAACACTGAAATGAAGGTTCATTTGCTTCCATGTTGGCTCTGTCGTAAATTCTACCGTACGTGCTCAACGGTCGTAACACTAAAGGGGTTTCCGAATCAATATTTTACTTGTAATTTCTGTATGCAAAGTTATGTACGGAGCTACATTGTTGTTCGCATGGGCTAAAGTCGTAAGAAAGTTATGTACGTAGCTACATTGTTGTTCGCATGGGCTAAAGTCGTAAGAAAGTTATGTACGTAGCTACATTGTTGTTCGCATGGGCTAAAGTCGTAAGAAAGTTATGTACGTAGCTACATTGTTGTTCGCATGGGCTAAAGTCGTAAGAAAGTTATGTACGTAGCTACATTGTTGTTCGCATGGGCTAAAGTCGTAAGAAAGTTATGTACTTAGCTACATTGTTGTTCGCATGGGCTAAAGTCGTAAGAAAGTTATGTACGTAGCTACATTGTTGTTCGCATGGGCTAAAGTCGTAAGAAAGTTATGTACGTAGCTACATTGTTGTTCGCATGGGCTAAAGTCGTAAGAAAGTTATGTACGTAGCTACATTGTTGTTCGCATGGGCTAAAGTCGTAAGAAAGTTATGTACGTAGCTACATTGTTGTTCGCATGGGCTAAAGTCGTAAGAAAGCCTTTAAAGGCCTAAAACTGACCTCCTGGTATGGTCAGACAATTGCTATAATAATTACGTATATCCATACAAATAGCCATTAGAGACTTGCAGCAAACCATAGACGGGAATCTATCTATAATTTTCTGTGAATCCATATTTCCCTTGGTTTCGGTATCACACGTGAACGGCTGGACCGATTTCATTAATTCTTTTTTGTTGTGATTGTTATTGTCAAGAATAGGTTTTATGGAAGTTTTTTAAAAACCCGGTTTTTGGCGCTACAGTCGCGAACCACGCAACAAATATAAATATAAATATATATATATATGTATAAAAATATAAATATATATATTTAAATAAAAACATCTATATAAAATACAGATCATTTTACAAAACCCCTACAGTAAACTCTCGGCTTTATTGTATAGAATTTATTTATCTAATTTATTCTAATTTTATCCAATAATATGCACCATTTTAATAAACAATCGAATCTAGCCAAAAAATAGACGTATTTTGTTTTTTTTTTCTATCGAGAAAATATTGTCCAATCGTGTTTCTGGTACAGTGATCCCTTGGAATTATAATGTACGCCATGCATATTTTTAATTTTAATATTGGATTGGTAATTTTGCGTTATACGAATTCTAGTTCAGGTAAGTTAGAAACACAGTGGTGCACTCGCGAAACGAAAAGTGAGCGAAAATCACGTTTCAAAAATAAAAACAACATTTTCTCGGCGTTGTGTTACTTAATATATTGAAGGCAAAAAACACATCTTAAAATTGATAGTTTATGAGAAAAAAACTACGAAAACAGAGGCTACTTTACAAATTTATTTCTTACATTTTAAGTAATTTATACAATTTTCTAAATACATGAGGACATGTTTTATATGATGTAGATTAACATATATATTTTTTGTAGGGTTTTCTATAAAGATCGTGGACAAAAAAGGTAGTTTGCACACCATTTCACAAGATCCACGCCCTAAGCATCTTTACTTCCCACAGGTAAAGAGTACAACGATAATTGGAAATCTATTAATAAACGCTAAATTAATACAACCAGGATAAGTATGCGTTTATAATAATAACCTACAGTTAAGTAGGTATATCAACCAGTAAACATACATGTATACCTACATACATACATAGACACACGCCTTTTTCCCCGAAAGGGTAGAATCCGTTAAAATGCTCTTAGTGTCGTGACTGCGATAGAATTCTTAGAAGAAAAAATAAATAACTAACAACTTACTAACATAAAAGAGGGTACTTTTGAGCATTGCGGCCTCCGTACCGGAGGCTGACATCAAAGATCTATGTTGTTTTATAATCTACCCAAAGGAATAAACAAAAAGGTTAAGCAAGCACTTTAAAAGGGACTTTTTTAGATTACTTTGTATTTGTATCTCCCGGATTCGTGTTCGGAGCTTTTCCCAATGGCATAAGATAGGAACAGCACAGTATGGTAACAGGTATATATTTTATTCAGATTAAGAGTTCTCAGGCGTGACAGATTCAGGGCGGGCGGAGTCGCAAACAACTGTGTACGACAGGTAGAAATAGACGTACGATAAATGACGTAATACGTCTTGATAAATGTTGTATACCGTAGACGTTAGCAACTTTTTTTAAGTGCATGAATGACGGAACAAACTGATGGCCCACCTGATGTTAAGCGGTAACCTCTGCCTTTAATAATGCATTATCACATAGGTCACGTCCACCTAGGACGCACCCTATGTGGCATTGCACTGCGCCCGTCTCCTTGGGAAATAAAGATGGAAGTCTCATGTACCTGAAATTTCAGGGGTACCCCTCAAACCAGAACTCAGCAACACTGCAGCTCACTACTGCTTTGCGGCAAGTAATTTGCCCGCGCCTTCGCACGCGTTTTGGATAAAAAGCAGTCCACCTCACTTCCCCTGCCCTTCTCCCCGTCAGTCCCCATCATCCATCCTCACACCAAATATCATCAATATCCGCTTAACCGTTGACCCGACCGAAGTTTTTCTACCCAATGGACTTGATTTCATACAAAAACCCATAGAAAAAAGCATCTTCAGTTTTTCACGTTTTTGCAAGTTTCCAGACAATTTTTAAATTTTTACTTCCTCTAAGACCTTATTCGGCATGTTACTAACATTTAAAATTTAAAAGAAATAGCCAATTCGGTTCAGCCGTTCTCAAGTAGGTAATGCTATTACTTGAAGCAGCATTTAATTTTTACAAGCTTTTCTTTAGTTTCACCTGTCCCAGTGTAATCAAATCTAAACAAATTTCAACAAAAAACTACATTGATCTCAAACTTCTGGTCAGCGCTCAAAAAGTGTCCGAACCAAAGGAGGGACAAAACGCATAAAGAGGAACAATTGTGTCAAGTCTTATCCGTCGATTGCTGCTTGATTATGGAACACATTCGAAGGACTAGAGCGAACTGGCAGTGTATGGAACTCATTTGTCATCGTCTTAAGTGTATGGAATGTTAAGTCCATCGTAGAATTATAAAGTCTTTGTTTAAACATACAAGTCCAATCATAAATTCTGAATAATTTACCATTCTAAAGAGGGATTTATATTCATTCACGGAGTTCGTTCCTTGAAAATATTATTGCAGTAGAGAAATTCAAACAATTCAACTTTTTATATACGTACCTACCATGAATGAATAGATTGGGATCGCTAGATTTCATCCTTGAAAGTGAACCTAGGGGTGAAAGTTATTACATTTCACAAGAACTTTAACCTTCGACATTAGAATTTAACTAATGCAGATGACGTTGCGGTTTTAAAGAAATTAATGTGTGTAGTAGTTATTTCATGCTGGGGTAGACGTGTGTATAGTGGTAAGGTCACTTTGAACATAAGTGGGTTGTTTGACAAATAGAAGCCTGTACTAGACCACGCGTTAATGTGATAGGCTCTTATATGATTGTTTACAAACAAAACCGACTTCAAAGGGACGGAATGGGATTTTAATTTTTGAATGCTTGACTTGGTGCTGAAAATAACAAAATCTCTATATACATTATAGTTAGAGTTCCTTCAATTCCTCATGGATCCCACCATCAAAACTAGATTTTGACAGAAATGGGACCAATCTGGAATTATCATGGAGTAGTGGACACTTATTATATTAGTGGGATTTTTGCCTATGAAGACTGGTAGTTGTAGTACTGCACAAAATAGAGAGTGTTACGAATATGGGCACAGAAACAATCGTGTCCTAGTTTACAGAGATTCAATTGAAAGCGCAATTGTTCTATTGTGCATTATTGTGTACATGCAAGCGAAATTGATACAAATAGCCAATTGAGATAGTAAACATTATGATCCTCAATAATAGATATGACCAACTGCGGTTGGTACTACGAGTGTTATGCTAGGTACGCTGCGCCAACACCAGGCAGATATCTTCATACAAAAAAAAAACGCCACGAGCCGCGCGAAAAAGGCATTTTTTATTGAATATCTTGTAAAATACATACATAGGTACATAGACACACGCCTTTTTCATCGTGACTCTGCTAACGCTTTCTTCCAGTATTAACACATTCCTTAATAAGCTAGAAGCCGGAGAAATCTTATACCAACAAATCTTACAAATAAGGACATGATGTTATGAGAAAACTATATAAGCGACGGAGCGATAAAAACCCTTGGTTAGCTAACACAGACTTCATAGTGGAGAGGTTAACTTTACCGGGAGAAATATACAGGTGAAATTTGCTCAGCCGGTTACTCGCCCTATAGAGGTCGTCAAATGTATATTATAAACAGACCGTTCATCGTAACTTGGCACCTACCATGGACTATTTACAGGTGCCATCTTACGGTGAACGAGCTGTAATGCACATTGCAAATAGCTCAATGATTTGAAATTATCAAAGTCAATTTGTTTCTCACGTTCTATATTGTTTGTTCCAGCGATGGAGGGCGGCACATGGTGCGCCCGCGACATATCGTTGCGCGCGCAGAAGAAGTTCCTCTCCAGGGTCGGAGGCACCGCCAGCGCTCGAGCGCTAGTATTGGATGAGCACGCAGCCAAACTGTTCGACCAGGTAACCTACCCTACTAGGGCAGAGCGTCCTACAAGCGAAGAACTTAAACCTATCTTAGAGTTCACACCAAATATCATCAAAGTTTTGTAAACCAGTCCCCTCCGCCGCAAATAGCAAATTGAATAGTTTGCTATTTTGCGGCCGCAGGCCCAGTTCGAAATTTTAAAACATTCTTATTTTGTTATGTATAATACTGGCTGAAGATGAATATTAGAGATTGTAAGGGTAGCGATATACTTAGTAAACACGATAAGGGTAGCTATAAACTTAGTAAAAAATAAAACCGAGCGAAGCTCGATAGCAGATTATATTTATATATCCGGTTTATATTTATTTATTATTACTTTATTATATTTACATACAAATATTTGAGCCGATGTATTAAGAAACTTTACAATTGAATGCGAAACTATAAAGACCAAGAAAAGAAGAAGAAGAAGTGTGGAGAAGGCTCAAACGATGTAGTGCTACACTCTTCCTAAGTATAGTAGCAGATTGTCTGGGCTCATTACAAGCTTTTATTTAATTCACAATGTATGTCCGGGTGGAATGTTGCAACTGAATTTTAAAGCAGTTATCCTCAAACCGATTGAGCTGAAATTTGGCATACCTGTCAAGTTCCGTTGACAATACAATAATATATGATGGTTATAGCGAGCGATGGTTAACTGAAGATGGAGACGGATGGTGGACAACGGAACTCCTCGAGGGATAATAGTAGACTGGCCATGTTTAGGCTCATTTTGATCCGCTCACAGTTACGATCACTAGTTTTATAAAAAACATGTTTCGAAAAAAATATTTTTCACAAAAAAAATAAGTTGCTTGTTTTTGATACTATATTTTTCAATAAAAATAATTAAGCTAGGCATTTTCAATCAAAGTGTCTACACATTTTGATGTTTATAACTTCCGTCCCAGAATATTTTTGTTATCTTAAAGCTATTTTAATAGCGGACACCATCGTTCGTTTATGGATAAAGCGGATACGATGGTGATTATATTATTCCGAACACTTGATAAACGTAATCACGTACGTTGTCTGGCAGAGATCGCTTATAGCGGATAAGACCGCCCATTGTACTTCCGTGTTTAGTTTAATATTAATTTTTAATTAGCTTATTTTCTGTGTTGTGCAATAAAGTGTTTTCTATCTATCTATCTATGATTGTATAAACATTTCGTTGAAGCACTCTGTTAATGCATTGGCATATTAATATAATTATGGTTTTGATAAAATAAGTGTATTTGGGTGATTTTACGTTGGACTACATAAGCAAGCTACTCGTAGTAATAGAAACATCAAATTTGAATATTACTAAAGGAGTCGATAATTATGTTAAATGCCGTTCATTAAATCCTTCTTTCCCACGATCTTTATCAAAAAATCTATAAAAAACGTCTCGGTGCAACTAAGATTCTAGTAAATTGGTACGATATTACATAGGCACGACTTTATAGTAAGTTTAGATAAATTAGAAAACTAAGTTTTTAAGTGTGCGTGTGTGTGTGTTTGTATTAACAAAATTATGGACAATGTCTGGAATAAATATACTGAATTGAATAAAGAATGTTCAATATATTATTCTCCTGTGGATATCTTAAAAGCTGACTAAGATCACATGGGAAGCAGCAGCCACCTGAGCACTTAAGGAGCAATAGGTTCACAGCATGTCCATAATGAGCTCTAGAATTTTTAAGTGTTTGATAAGAGTTCTTACAGTATTCAAGAAGAAGAAAATATATGGTATTCTTAAGCTTTTTATCTAGTGAAATCATTAATTCAATACACTATTTGAATTACTTCACTAGATAAAAAAAAACAAAGATACTTACCACCTTTTTAAAATTGAAATACCATTTCAGACTTACTTCTTATACGTTTTAATTTGTTATACATTTGGTAACGTATGAATTATTATTTGAGTTAGTGAAGTCATCAACTTTAACAAAACTCTAAAGGACATTTTTATATTATTATTTTTTACACAAAAACACGGTATCTGAGCGTGCGCTCGCCTTCCTCGCCTCATACAAAAATGCTCGTTTAAACTGGTTGAACCGCTCGAAAAAGCGGTTTTTATTAAATAACTCGTCAAATATAGATAATTTTATAAAACCCCGTGGGTGATCCCTCCGCTTTATTGTATTGATCTTATTTATCCAATTTTTGACCCAATAATCTGTACCATATTGACAAACAATCGAATCTAGCCAAAATTTCGAGGTAACTTTGTGATTTTTTTGTTATTGAGAAAATACTGTCCTATCGTGTTTTTGTCTAGGTCATCCCTCGGTATTATAATGTAGTATCCATGCATATTTTTAATTTGAATATTGTACTTGATTTAGGTTGTTAAAAATCTAATCTAAGATTGTTAATTTTGCGTTATACCCGACCTTAATGGATAAGTTAAGGTGATAGCAGTATTGGTGTTAAGGTCTCCACCTTAACACCAATACTGTTATCATCAATCCGCCTGCCAAGCGTGTTGACTTTGACAAACCTCCCATTTGCATCCAATGTTGGGCGACCTTGGCCAGCAATAGACGTCATCAGCAGATGCTCATGAAGTTTTTCCTCCCGTTTCAGTTCCTGACAGTACTACGCGAACGCGTGGAGAAGCGAGAAGCTGAGAAGCTAGTGAAGCATGTGATCAAATCCGCCGTGAAGCTAGGAGTACTGCGGAGACACGGCCAGCTCTCGGCGGCCGATGAGCGCCAGCTGGCCGCCTTCAGGTCCAAGTTCCATGTAAGTCAACGCACACGCTTTTATTAGCGATACAGAAATGCAGCAGCGATTCAGTGTTTAATAGTTGCGAGTGATGCCCGCAACAGCTAAATTCCGTCACTAGCTAACTCAGTAAAGTTCAGGTACCTAAGTTAGAAAGTGACAGAACAGCGCTCGCACTACGTTTTTTTTAAATTTATTTTATAACTTTGATAGACCTTTGTTTGGCCACGTTCTCACCTGTTGGTAAGTGACGATGTGGCCGAAGATGGAGCACAAAGGTCTAGAAGGCACCTATTGACTCTAGCTTTGAAGAGACCCAGATTATAGTTTTCAGGAAAGACAGATAACGGTAGTGTATTCCACTCCTTAGCAGTGAACGAGATTCACGAAAAACAGTATTTAAACAAATAATCTGCTGTCGGACACACTCTTGGAATCTGGCCTTAGTGTTCCGCACTTCGCTTCTTCGTGATTTTTTGGCTAACAAATTGATAAGCCGTTCCGGTGACATCCTCTGGCCACCCAGGTCGCCGGATCTTACCCCCATGGTCTTTTTTGTATGGGAGTACCTCAAAAGTAATGTTTATGAAACCAACCCAATGACCATCTCAGAATTAAAAGAAAATATCGTTAGCGAGGTTAATGGCATCCCGAAGTAACTTCTTCAGCGAGTGGCGCGGAATACTGAGGCCAGATTCCAAGAGTGTGTCTGACGAGACGGTCAACATTTAAACGAAATAATTTTTAAGAAATAAATCCCGCTTTTCCTTGTTTGTAATATTCATTGAAATAAAAAATAAAAAAGTTGTTTTTGTATTATTTAAATTTGAAATCCTAATTCTGCCACCGGACACCCTTTACATACATACATATTTCGACCAAAGTAATACATAGATAGACACCCTCCTTTTTCTCGAAAAGGGTCGGCGGAGCCTACGTCCATATTCCATCGTGGGATCGTGGTGTTCAGACGTGTCAAGTGGTGAGCTCTTCGCCGATATTGCTTCCCACGACTGACTCGGCTAATGCTGTCTTCCAGTAATAACCCATTCCATATTAAGCTAGTAATCGGGACCCCCCAATCTTGCTAACAAGTCTGGATAACCCCTAAGTCGGCTTTTGCGACATCCACGGGAGGAGATTACGATAAATATATCCTAGTTGGCGCTTATGGGCCTCTTAAGGTAGTGGTTTTAAACCGGAATGTGTATATGTATTTCCAGACGGTGCTGATGGCCGTGGTGTCGTTCTGCGAGGTGGACTTCTCGTATGACCGCGGCTTCCTCCAGGACGCGCTGCGTGAATCTCACCAATCACTCAAGTGAGCTACTTTTTAGTATATTCTTTCTTTATAATTTGCGCCGCACGGCTTGTGCATTTACCATTTTCAAGTTAAGTTATTTTCAAGTGAGTTATTTCGTGTAATGGTGGCATGTTCACCAATGTAGCTCGCCTATAGAGCTCAATTGTAGTGAAATTAAATGGAAGTGTATTGCGTGACTTTTCTACAATTTTTTTTGTAAAACGGCCGCCATTTTACTAAAACATGGTTGACCCTGACTTTGACGACTTGTAACTTGTAAGGATTGTGACGTTACAAATATTGAAAATACAATTATACTTGAAATTGGCAGCACAAACAGTGCGAAGCCAATTATAAAGAAAAAAAAAACATGGCCCTAATAATTTATTCGAAAACTATAAATTTCGTAGTTATAGTTTTCGAATATAGAGAGAAGGGGCTTCCCTTCCCTCTCTCTCCCACCATTTTTAAAGCCACACGCAATTGTTGGTTGCAGGCGGGAACGTTCGTCGTGGCATTCTATTGCAGATACTTACAGTACAGACTTATTCCGGTCGGTAGAACTCCATTTCATGCATGTTCTGTTTGCGAGGTTCTTTGAATTCTTAATAAAGGGGTTAAAGTATGAAATTGTGGATTTATAGTAGGTAATAGATATTTTGAATTGACAAAAAATCTTCATGGTGTGAGATTTTCGAGTGATTTTTTTTAAGTGATAGGTACTTATGAGGTTCTTCTTTTTAAAAATGTGCATAATTCGATTTTAGACATTCAATTGTTTTTTTTATTCAGCTTAGCCGTAAAATATGGATACTTCGAAAACCCGAGTCATTTTTGAATACGAGTTCCGACGCGGAACTAACGCGGCTAGCATTATCAACGCTGCGTTTGGAGAGGAGACTGCTAATGAACGCATCTTGCATTTTTAGGTAATGGTTTGGTTTAAATGCTTTCGTAATGGAAACATCGACTTGAAGAACGAACCACGTGGAAGACCGCCCACACAGGTGAATTGAAGGAGATGGTGAATGCCGATCCGAGTCAAACTACCCAGGAATTAGCGGCATAGTTTAACGGTATCCTATCTACAATAATGACACATTTGCATCAAATCAATAAGATGAAAAAATATGAAAAATGGATGCCTTATGATTTGACTGATCTGCAGAAAGAAATGCGTGTTGAAACTTGTGTTGCCTTGTTGAATCGGTACAGAAATGAAGAAATATTGGATCCAATTGTGGCATGTGATGAAAAGTGGATTGTTTACGTTAACCGTAAGCGAAAAATGCAATGGCTGACCCCAGGTCAAACGCCGCAACAGTGTCCTAAAGCAAAGCTTACCAATGAAAAGGTAATGGTAACTGTCTGATGGTCTCGTCATAGTGTTATATTCACTATACCTTTCTTAGGTCTGGTCAGGCAATAACAGCAAATGTATACTGTGCCGATATTCGAACAATGATGGTGAAACTGGCAGTGAAACAGCCCCGACTCGTGAATCGATCTGCACCATTATTGCTGCATGATAACGCAAGACCTCACACTGCACGCGAAGCCGTTGTAACTCTACAGGAGCTGCAGTTAGAAACCATACGTCATCCTCCATACTCGCCAGACATTGCTCCAATGGACTACCACTTTTTTCGACATTTGGATAATTTTGGACGTGATAAAAAAAACTTCTCCGGAGGCAGTACAAAATGCTTTCACACAGTTTGTCGAATCTAGATCCCCAGAGTTCTATCGTAAAGGCATAAATGAACTTCCGTTTAGATGGCAGCAATGTATGATAATGAGGGTAAATGTTTTGATTAAATAAATAATAGAAAAACGAAAATAAAAAAAAATAACGTAACAATAAAAATATAAATAACACCTTAGAAAATAACGTGTTTCAATTTTTCAGTACAAATCCGCAATTTCATAACTTAACCCCTAATATATGAAAGCGGAACTCCTACCATCATCATCTTCATGGCTTTTGTTTCGTGTCTCGGATCTTGGCTACTTCAATCCACCACCTTTTTGCGAGCACTCATATGTATTGTTCAAAAATAAATGGACCAGCAGGAACACAAACAATTTCTACCAATAATTACAAATACAATACAATACAAATACTTTATTTCATTAAACTTAATCTAGGATACAGTAGCATTGGTGGGACCCTCTTTTAAGTAAGAAAAATACATGTGTTAGAGGGTCTCGCTCTTCCGTAATACAGGTTACTTTAATTAAGTAGGAAAACAGAATTTTGATGATTTCAAAAGTACCTTTCAAAGAATTTTAAATTTTAAGAAATAATTCTGTCGTATAATTAATTCCCTTTGCATAAAAGTATGCTGTGGTCATGTAGTAAACAACATTCCATACGCGTTACTAATACGTTGCAAGTATTTATAGTCAGGGTAAAGCTCTGTGTAATACATTTTTCCCCAACACCTCATATAATAATTATCATAATACCTATAAATAATAACCTATTATCAGGTCCACCATTATTATTTCAGGTCCGTTGTAGAGCGCCACCTCTCGGTTAAGTCCGTGTCACGCCTCGCGGGAGTGTTTGCACTGGCCTCCAGAGGCGAGCTACTCGATGCTCTATTCGCTGGGCAAGTTGACGAAGATGTCCTCAAACTGGCGCGCATGCTCCGCAAGGAACTCGACCGAGGCCTACTATAATCTGTAAGGTGATCCGTCCGTAGGGCCCGTAGAGATCTTGCAACTATATAGTCTTGGAAATCAACGCCAAGTGTGGATTGATATGTTCCAACTGTGTCGCGTCTTGTGGATTCCATAAATCCACTATATGACCGTAGTCTATGGTAGATTTTTGGAGGTATTTGTTGTGGGTAGTTTGATGAGAAAACCAAATGTATCGTCCTATATTTCAGAAAGGGATTTTGACAAAATCGTGTTTCAAAATCTTTAGTAATGAAAGTTTTTTTACACTACATTTACGCAGTATCAAACTGCTATATCAAAACTTTTGATAAATAATTATGATTAATTGAGACATATTTGTGTAAACTATAATCGATAGGTATCCCTTACGACAAAAACCTGTCTTATGTCAGTGGAAAGGGATAAGTTAAGCGGATGCCTGAATGTCATAAACCAGGCCAAAGTCCTCACCAACTCCCTGAGAACCTTCTAGCCAGTCAAGCTAGAATATTCAAGTCTTGTCGAGACTATGGGATCACTAATCGTTATCTCCACAAATGGAGATTGGATTTATTATAAGAATCAAAGATAATAATTAAGCTGTATATATTTAAGCGCGATATATTTTTTTGTTACGGCTTATGGTTTATTTAATTATTTATTATAAAGTCTAAATCTTAAAACAAATTTGAATGTCTGCACCAACAGGTCGAGGAGATTCGTTTTAAGCGCACTATTTATTTCTAACTTCAATATAACGGTAGATGCTTATTGTTGAAGAATATAATTACCTATATTGGTTTATTTTACAGCGCTATTGTCTTTGACTATAAACGGTCAAACCAAATATCAAGGCAATTTTACTCAAATTAGGTAATTTAGCACAATGGTGTGCTATATTATGATCATTATGAATTCCTAAGAACTAACGTTATTGTAATACTCAATGCTAATTTTAATAGACTCTATCTTTGCCAAGAGTTACCACTTACATGCTGAATATACATGACATTTAAGTATATTATCTAGTAGGAAAACTTGCCACTTTCCAGTTATTGATTTAAGTATCTTGTATTACTTAGAAAAAGATCTGAATATATGTCGAATAGATCTTGCCTCTATACTAACTCTATCACAGCGTTCTGTAGATGCATTTAATAGTTTTAAATATTATTTTAAGATGTGTACTTTGACTATTTAACTTTTTACACTTTAATACCTTGTATAGCTTGTCAAGTTTGTGCATGACGTGAATCTTGAGGTGCATGCTGTGTTTTATTAGTAAGATTTACCATTTTCATACGCACTCTCATTCTTCTCTTTTCTCACTTTCATTCTTTTTTTTTTTTTTGCTTTAAATATTTCACGCACTTGATAAGCTATGCCGGAAGCAAATGTTAAGAACAGTAGTTACCAATATGTAATCTACAACTCAAATAATTATCAGTATATTAAGGACTATAACATGTAACTTGACTTTACGAATATCTTAATCTATTTCTTCAACTTACTGCAGAATTTTAATAGTATTTATATATGTGTATAAAAAGAACATAAAGGGATCTAGTAAACTCCATAGTGCATTTTTGTTTTTATTAATACTCTTATATTGGTTAATATTTCTATGTTTTTCTGTTCAAATCAACAGAAATCAAATATGATTGTTTGCTATTTTCCCACATATTTTTTTCGGGTTACTCCTAAGAATTTTGTATCAAAGTTTTCAACTTCGGACCAAAATCTTGTAATATTACACTGTTCTAACATATCTGGACTAATTCATATCTTATTTTAACTAGCAATAACGCTATAGTCATAGATATTGTTTAGTAGTAGCATAGTAAAATAAGAAAAGAACGATAACTCGTACCCCTTTCGAGATAATAGTAAGGAGAAACAGTACCTACCAGGCCTACGTAATTGTCTTCTCATATATATTGTAAAATTAAGACAACATCCCGTGAGGAAAGAAATTACTTTCATGAATATTTAGACAAACGATTTTGCTGGACAATTTAAACGTGTCATACTTTTTTAACAGACCTTTTACTAAAAAGTTTTGCGTAATTAGAGTATCGTAATGATGGGTTACTCCCTAAATAGAAGTGCTTTGTTTTATGAGATTGACTATCAGTCCGCGAGACTACGTGTTAATCTTGTAATAGGTGCATACGAAACGCGCGTGTTATGTGCGATATCGGGATGCTTGTATGTTGTTAAATTAATACTCTTATTTTACTATGTTAATAATCCCGCAGTCGTGCGCACATTCTATCTTGCCTAAATGTTATGTGTCGTCTACTTAATGTTACTTGTGTTCGGTGTTTGTGTTTGCTGTCTAGAGATAATTCGAATCTATTTTAGAAGAATAGTAACTTTTAAATTTCACGTTGTTAGTATATAAATTGTATTTGAAAGCACAACGAAAAACCATAAATCTGCGAAAGCAATCAACGATACATAATGTTTTTTGAGTTCAAAAATGTAATTATCAAAATTAACTCCAAAATCTATCTAATTTGAAATAACTTAAGTTCAAAATATAAAGCAAAATATATACAAGTAGCTCTAGATAGCAAACAATATATAGCTAGATAAAATCAAAGAGACGTCCAATTAGGGATTGTATTAAAGAGACAATATGAATGTGCATGTAATTAAATATTAAAAGATTGTGAGTTTCTGAATTGATGTGAAATTAATTTTTGATAGCTAAATTAACGTAACTAATTGTATTAGTATATGTTCAGAGATTTTGATGTTCTAATTAATTTGATCTGATACTTTTTGGATGTTATATAGGTGTTACTGGATGTTGGACAATGTGCTAAAGTTAGGCAAGCTACTATGGAGAATTATAACAAACTAGTGTAAGCAGATTTGCTACATGAGGTAAATTTATAGGTACTCAAACCAAATTTTTCGTATTTGGTTCGATCATTATTTTATCAGTGATATTGTTCAGATTGACATTTGGGATAGCATTTAGATTTTTTTATTAAATAATTTTTGAGATTTTTATTGCCAGTATTATATTTGATTGCAACTAGGAGTTTGCAATGGTTTGGTTCAATGTTATGTATGAAGTACTGAGCACCTAAAGGCACGTTAGCATGACATTTTGCATAGATTTAGATATATCAATTTGTAAAACAGTTTATTTCATTTTTCCAAAATTGTTTTGGTTAGAGTGAAATTAACGGTGTTTACTATTTTATGGATCTACTTTTTGTTAAGCTGTGTTATCATAAGTATGTTATAAGATTTGATATCAAAATATACAATTGAATTAAAATTGTCGTTTCATTTGCTCTGCATCGAGATTCAAGTATACCCTGGTTCAGAATTCGAGATATTTTTTGTAAACAAAGGGGATACCATACCAACAAAATAGGTACTCTATGGTAGTTTATTAAATTAGGCCAATAAACAGGCTCGGGCATGTTATTCTAACTCAGATCTGATATACTATAAAGTAATCAATATTTTGTCGTATATATATTTTTGAGTTATTTCGGTTATTAACAAAGTTATCAAGCAAAAATATATTTGTTAATAGAAAATATTTCATGTTACTTGGAACACTGCAGGGATTCTAAACAATGGGCTTTGTTTTGAAAGCCGGTCCCCATTTTGTTGATTTCATTCGTTTCTCCTCATTTGCCGAATACGAATATGCTTTTCGCACAGTTTTACAATGGAATGGTCATACTGTATCAATAGGTAAGAGTTATCTATAACGTTTTGCCATTTACACATTGACTCGTCAGATAAACTTAGGTAGGTAGTGGGTTTGTGTTTTTTTGCCGCAAATTGAAGGTACATACCGCGGGAGCGAACCCGCTGGCGGATATTACAAAAATTTAATACCGTAGGAAAAGCCGCGGGTCAGTAATAGTAAAACATCATCCACGCAAAAAAATGATTTTACCACTGGCTTGTCTCTTTGACGGTGACATTTGTTTGTTTACAAAAAATATCTCGAATTCTGAACCAGGGTATAGATTAGCAGTTTCTTACTTATGGCGCGCGCACACCTAACGAGTACAGTGGCGAGTCAGTGTCCAGAATCCCAATCTGTTTACTAGGCCGAGTACCCGCTGTTCGCCACTCGCCACTGTACTCGTTAGGTGTAATCAATGCTTAAAAAATTCATGATTTGTATACTACATTAACGTTTGCTATATAGTAGTTATATTTTAGTTTATCTATGGTAGTAGGGTCAGGTAAATTGTAATAAAACAAACAATATTATTGTGAAAGCACCCGTCAATATTTTTTATTCACAAAAATTCCGTATATTACAAATCTGTCAGTGTAAATCCTTTGCTGGTATCATTTTTATATTATTATGGTCAAGTAGGTCTGTACTTTTTGGAAGCATCTGTCGCAGTATGGATATTCGAATAACGTCTACAGATAAGTACAAAATATCGACATGGTAAATGTTTGGACACCCTTGCATTCATATCTGTTTTACATAATATTTGCGTATGATGTGTTATTTTATTGTTTTGTTTTTATAATTGGTGTTCTATAAGTCTAAATACTTCATTGTATAGCGCGTTGTAAGTACTGAAATTATGAATGTAAGAGCTCCTTCCACACATACTTATATATACTTAGGTACTTGCGTGTGCTTTGCATCTACTACACTCACGGAACATTTACCATTAAGAAATACAAAAACACGAGTTTTTATTGAAACTGAGACATTGTATTATCTAATTTTATTTCTTATATTAACAATTAGAATGAAAAGCATATCGATGACCAAAGCGATGTATTTATTTACATTGACTACTGAGTGGAATGTACTAAGTATGAAGTTCCTTAATATATTAGAAGGACAGTAATAGTTTATATTCTTATTTTTTAGGAAAGAAAATATATTTTTAATTCGAATATTTAGTATCGTCATACCAAAGCTGCTTCACGATGTATATCTCTCATGCTTTTAAGCAGAGCTATTTTAAAATTCGTAACTTTTCCTAGAACTACTGTCTCTACTTACATTTAAGAAAAGTGATTACAATATTGTTCACGACACAGATCATCGGCTATGAGCAAAAGTGGTACGCGTTTTCGATCAAATGAGATCAACAGTGAAAGCGCCATCTGTCGACACACGGAACACTAGGAGAGAGATAAGCTTTTATTTAAATCTAAGGGTATCTATTGTTTAAAATAAATTTATCCGCCATTACTTCTTCTCTATCCAATAACTATACATAGCTATACTAAATATGAGTATAAGGTACAACAATTTCATCTTTTTTCAACATTGTTCATGCTGTAATTCCTTCGTTTACCACGTACGATCAATCCTTACCTAATATCCAACAAATCTATCATGTTTAAAGCATCAACAACATTGAATGAGATAATTTAGATATTGTTTAATTTTTTATACATTTTACTAAATTGATCGTTTTGTGTTAAAAAAAGATAAAATTCATATTAAATTTATACTTTTGTACGTCCCCGTTAAACATTTTTATATTGTAATTACATTTATATAGTTAGTGTCTTATATATAGATATGTAGAGAATTATTGAAGAGAGAGTAGATACATACTGCCACTTTTAGAAATTAGCCCCGTGTCATTTTCAGGGTAGGCAGGCTTTTGATATCATATATCTTTAGTAGTTAATTAACATTTATTATCAGAAACTTCCATAGTCTATTAGGATCTAGTACTTTTAAGATATAAAAGGTACTCTCGCTTCAAACTATTATCATCTACATTAAACACGAGTTGCTATGTGCTCAACATTAAGTTCTAAATGTATTCGCAAAGGGACGAGGGGAATAGGATGTACCTACATACTGTGCGTTAAATTAATGATGAAATAATGTCAAAATTCACTCTATCTACGATGAAAATATCATTTAATTACATGTTAGCGCTAGTTCAACGGTATAACCGAACTTGCTACGTGGCTTAGCCATACTATGCCTTATGTTATCCGTGCTATAATAATGAGTGAAAATATTTGGCTTTCAAAGAAACTTAACACAATGAAATAAGTTATATAATCGCACAGCTAATCTAAATAAAAAATTATAGATTTTTCCATAACTTCACGAGAAAGAAACGAGAATTTTGTTACAAACACATTAAAGCAATCTGAATAAAAACATGTATAAAATAGGCTTAGGATATATAAATGAATTATAAGGAAGGTAATTTGTAATGAAACTTTTGAGTATTCAAATAGATGTCTAGAACAAGCATAATAAAAAAGAAAATATAGTATTTTTTAAAGCATTACCTACAGCGGATGATCTGCCAAATAATCGGTGTCTTATTTTGTAAATTTAAATTAAAAAAAAAAAAAAAAAAAAATTGTTTTAAATCTTAAAACATGTACTATGTGGGTATAGGTCGTAGATAAGTAGTAGAGATAGCATTAAATTTAAATGTAACCCAAAAATTCCGTTCCAGCGGGACTAGTAGAGATAGGGCCCCCGCGCACCAGGCAGCCATGGCTGCGCAGCCAGGCTGCGGCAGCCAGAATATTTGCGCAGCCAGTTATAACAGCCAATCAACGACTAGTCTAGATCCTTCCGTCGAGCAATATGGACGTGGAAGAACTTATAATTATTGCTTACCTATCTCGTAAAAAACGCAAACAAAGAAAAGACACTGGATTCATCGTCTTTTCCTAGAAAGACACTCAAAAGGCTTATTCCAAACCTATTTCAAAGATATTCGCGCATTCCCAGACCGGTTTTTTAACAATACGAGGATGTCAGTGCTATCGTTTGATAACCTTTTGGAAAAAATACGAAATTCAATCAAGGGCATTGGTACTCCTATGCTCCTATCCTATATTCAAAATACGTCTGGCTGCTACAACTAGTGCGCGGAGACTGATCGCAGCCACATACATTCGCCTACACTCGTTTTGGCTGCGCGCAGCCAGCTGGCTGCCATGCAAACAGGCGCGTTTCATTGGCTGCCGCAGCCGAGATTTCGTGGCTGCCTAGTGCGCGGGCTCCCATACAACGTCATATGTTTGACTGGCTGCCGCAGCCTGGCTGCGCAGCCATGGCTGCCTAGTGCGCGGGGGCCCATAGGTTCATTATTGATGTTTATAATATAAACTATAGGGATATCTGATTCTACAAGTAGGTACAGTAGGTATATCGCAGCAGTCCTGCACGGCTAATTCTAATTGATGTCAATTACCATTTCGCTGTTCATTGCCCTGCGTGTTTTAACTCTTTTTCAAGAGCGGTTTATTTTAAGTAATATTTAAAACACAACGCAATGAACAGCAAAATGGTAATCAAAATCGAACTCCAGTCTGTTAGTAATTAAGACACCTAGTTTTCAACTAACAAAGAATTATAAAATCACCTCATGAACTGTGCACTGAATGCCCTCCCACCATAGAAATAAGGCAATGTTTCAAACACATTTACGCCGAGACAAGCTGCTGGGCTAAGAAGCATCTTTCCACGATCCAAGTCGACAACACTTCCTAATGACATCTGAATAACCCAATACCTACCCAACAATACCCAACTACCTATTGCCAATGAAGTCATCAGCAGGTAACGTAGCTGGTATGTTAATAGAAGTGTACTGATGGGCGCTAGATACCTCTTCATGCAAAATAAGTTTGCTCCTATTTTGAATATTAACCTTATCTAACTCCATTAAATAAACATGAACAATACACTATATCTAGGCCCGCGGTTTTTCAGTTTTTTATGAAATTGTATGGTTTCCAAATCACACCTACTTAAAGATTTGTACGGGAATCCCTATATAACTTAATGTGAAACTGATAAACCATAATGTCTAGATATTAATATCTAGATTGTGTCTATATCATTTCATAGACTTGAATCAATTAATATCCAAATGGGGAGCCAAGTTTGGTTTGCTTGAAACGGGCTAGCGATAGAGGTCATCAATCATCAGTCAGACAGAAGTGAAGTCAAGGTTACCTCCAATATCTTACCAATTAGTAATTTTCGCATGACAATGAACCAATAAAGGCGCCTTTCGATTCCACCCAACCTATAAAGTTCGTCACCTATCTGCAATACCCCGGGATTAACGTTCGCACGCTTCACGGATTTAATTCCTATATATATTTAGTAACACGAAGAGAATAGATTGATGTGGCTCTAAAGGAACGAATACTGGAACGTCTGCAAATGCAACCCTAGCCTTCATCACACGGAGCGTGTTCAGTGAAGGCCGAAGAGCGGGAAATGGTAATGTGACTTCTCATTCATCAATTAACGGCATCTTACTTCTGCATTTGTTTATTTCACTAGTAAGTAGAAGGCAATCAAGTCGAGACATGGTGAGCTTGCCACGTGACTTGCGCAGTAGCAATTTTTTATACAACATCTTCTCCTGCGTTCTCACGTGGTAGGCACACTAGGGCTCAACTTACTTGCCGCTTACTATACGCATGTTTGTGTAATAGAAACAAAAGATGATGGAGTTCCGACCAATCATAGAAAGGGTTCAGTCGGTCTAGTTCCCGAGGACACGCAACGTGTGAAGTTTTCTATGATATTGATATCCTCGCTCCCTATAAGCTGGCAATTCAAGGTGACATGAAAGAATTGCCTTAGCGCGATAGGCGATAAGTCGCGCGTGTCATTTACTGCTATTCTTCTCTCCGAGCCGCAAGATTAGCTCCGATAGACATCTGATTTTTATCAACTTAGACAAGGCTTCAATAGACATCAGACAACATCGACTGAACATTGACCCTACGCCAGAAATAGGCAGAACGGTGGTACTTCCCCGGTCGGGCATAGTGCGCAAACATAACAATGATAGCGAGATATAACTGTTATGACTGTTTTCAATATACATTTACAAAAACTAAATTATTTGTGCCAGTTGGTTATCTTTGTATTTGCAAATGAATGCGAAAAAGTAACCAAAAGATCTTTGAATTATGCTTGTACTAGACGTCCCTTAGCAATCCCTCAACCCTGCCGACTTCCTTCTTTGACTTCCTACTCCTTCCCTCTCGCACCTCTTCACTTCTCCCCTCTTGCTCCTACTCCTTCAGTTTGTGCCAGTCAGCGATCTGCCGGCGCGGCGCGGCCTGGACCTCACGCCAGTGATGACGCGCGGAGCCTGAGCCGTTCGCACCCAGCTCCAGCCGGCCAATGACCTGGAATGAAGAAACAGAAGTATCATCACCATCAGCCCAGATTACTCCAATAATTAGTATACTTTGAATAACAACAGTGTTATCAACAGTAACATAAATAAGGGAAGTCGTAGGCACGTTCGCTTCTGGTTAACACACCCGTAGTGTTTTAAATGATACGTTTTGTATTGAAAATGTAATCAGCAGGGAACGTGAAGAACGTAGAAGTCAAAAACATAGCCCTAAAAGTTTGCGGGGAAAATTACTCATTTTAATATCTCTCCTTCAGCAATTGGGTAAGAAAGCATTGTAAGGGTTGATCTCTCGTATTCCTATGTAAAACAGTGATCGTCGCTTAGCTGATCCTGACAGTTTTCCTCAGGTAAAAACATGATTTGATGGGGTTTTTGTGCAAACAATTTAATAAATTACAAAAATACCTTCTCGCAGGAGCGTAAGGTAAATTTTGCTACTCACTACTTACGTTCTTAATAAGGTGTTGGGACACTGGGAGTTCATAAATAGCGTTTCCAGTGACATTATATTTGGGAGTGACAATTTGAAAATATTTTAAAACTGTGTCAAGTGAAATGGCATGATGATTGCCCCATAAAATGATGTCGTACTGAAAGCAGGCGTGTGTGTAGTCATAGTAAGCATAGTAAGTTGTCTAATAGCGTTTTTGGTAAAGCAGTCCAAGCTTAGACACGTGATGCAGAATGTCACTTGATTTGCGATGCTCAGCACTTCGAACGCCTAGCTAGCTAATTAGCCTAATAGCGGGGTTAATACATCTGTTCAATTTCCCCATAAATATATGCCATATTGAAGCCATGCGTGTGCATAGGCATAGTAAGCACAGGAAGCTGTCTAGTGAAAGCTATAAGAGAGCGTGCATTGTAGAAGAAAAAAATGTGCATTTTGTTCATACCTCGCTACTAACCTCGTTCTTAGTGAGGCGATCCCAGTCCAACACGAGCAGCTCCAGTGACACGTGGTCGAGGGTGGCATTGGGCGCTGCTGGCACCTCGAACACGAACGACTCGTTAAACACTGGGTTCAAAGTCCGCTTCTTCACGTGTGTCTTCTTTTTGGCAATGCGCTGTCCGTTGTATAGCAGGTACATTTTAACGTATCTGTTAAATCAAATATTGGAGGATTTCAGTTTCATAGATTGGAGTAAGACATGGTACAGGTGATCGTCTGATGCTTGATGCTTACGGCTGTTAGTAATATACAATAGGCCTACGCAGGTATTTCTAAGAACTGGTGAATACTGACGGGTCTGCAAGTCCGGTGACATCCATCTTGGGCAGGTTGCGTGCCTTCAGCAGTACTACAGTCAGTCGGGCGGCAGCCGGCTGCCAGCAGAGGGACACCAATACTTCACCACGGCCTACGCTGCGCATCTGAAGGGCAAGATTTTCAAAGTCAGTTGTGAATGTTTCGTCATTGGACTTCGGATTTCCCTGTAAATAATTTGAAGTTGTTTCCATCTAAAATTATACCACAACATAATAAGATTATTAACACGCTACGTAATGAACAGCAAACTGGTAATCAAAATCTAACTTCAGTCTATTACACAATAAGACTGCAGCTCGTTGTCACAATAAACACTTAAACAAAACAAAATAATATTGTATTGTCACCAAAACTAAAGGTTTATTGCAAAGTTTCACCAAAATTGATTTGGAGGAAATGGTTCCAAAATTCAGTTACAAGTTTTTTCCAAAACATACTAACAAACTAACAGGTGAAGTTAAATAAAAGCTAGTAACAAACTCTGTAGCACGCCGGGCGAGTAGTCAGATGAGATGTGAGAGTGTGAGGTGTGTGTGATGTGAGTTGCGGGTTCAATTCCCGCTGCGCAACAAAATGTTCGTGTGTACTGCAAATATTTCGATGCCAACTCAACAACACAGCTGCAGTCCTTGTGATATAACTAAACCAGAATAGAACAACTGTTCTATTCTGGTTTAGTTATATCCATAGATTTAGTATATGTACTAGATCTACAATCAGAGATCGAAGATGGAACCAAAAAAAATATGTGCACGTGTTGGTGAAAGTCTATGTCTGAGTTAAAAATAGTGTTGTCCTCGACCAACACTTTTACATTGTCGATAGAATTCATCATCCGTCCGTGATGTGTATGGTAGATAAATACATCTTAATGCAGATTAAGTCTTTCATGAATAACACAGTTTGGCAGATTTGACGTCATAAAGAGAATAAGGTTCTTATTCCAATTTTGAATACGTTAATAAATAAACCTTTATTATTTATTGACCCCTAAATATTACGGTTTTATTTATAGGTGGAATCTTAGAGTTTCCCTTTTAAATTTAAACTTAAAATGTTTGCTGCATATACCTAGTGGAGTTATTATTTGAGTCCATCCCACTCTTCTTATAACCGATAACCATTTTTCTCGTAGCAAAGGATTACTTGGAAATTTGAAAGCACAAAAACATTTTATATCAGCCGTGCTACGCCCATATAATTTTTCACTCTGTTACTTTATCTATAGACAATTTGTTACCCCAAAGTTTATTATTTTTCAAGTGTAAACCACGCTTTATGGATAGCATTAAATTTAAATGTAACCCAAAAATTCCTTTCTAGCGGGACTCGAACCCGCACCTTCGCCTGTCATCGGCGATGCCTTAAACAATTTAGCCATAGATCGAGCTATGACGCTGGAGACGAAATTTGTGGGCACTATCAACTCGGCTATAGCGCCAAGTTGATAGTGCTGTATATACAGGTGTTTCATTGGAAACCTTCTGTTCAAAGTTCGAAAGTAAAGGCATCGCTGATCACAGGCGAGGGTGCAGGTTCGAGTCCCGCTGGAACAGAATTTTTGGGGTATATTTAAATTTAATTTGTTACCTATTATTTTATTAAGCAGAAATAAACAATATTTATTTATAAAAATAAAAAAGAAATATACCCTTTCGGGAAAAAGGCGTGTGTAATAATCAACAACGTAAATATTTACTCCAAAATATCTACTACACAAACTGCAATAAAAACACCCGTGGTGCTTTAAAGTTACCTTTTCAATAGTCAATACAAAAACACACACCTCAATGTCCACCTGGTTATTATAGATTTAAAAAAAAAACTGTAAAATGTTAACAGAGCACACATATTTACTCCAAACAAAGTAAACCTCCATTCTAGGATGGACAAAAATTTAATTTATAGGTAGGTATAGTGCGCGTAATGTAAAAAGAACGCTGGTGGTCAAGCTTCTACAGGTGTTCCAGCGTTCTTTTTACATGACGCGTACTATAATTGTACATTATTTGTAGTAAACTAGGTAGGCACTCATTCAATGCATAGGTATACATCTCTTAAATAAGTAGAAAAGTAAGTAATCTCTTAAAAAGAACGCTGGAACGCCTGAAGAAGCTTGACCGCCAGCGTTCTTTTTACATGATGCGCATTATACAACGATATAGACTGCAACAGGACTATCGATATTTCTGACGTCATCACTTGGTCAAGCCCTATCGTAATCAAACATTTTTATATTTTACATAAAATATTGTTTATTTCTAGGTGCAGCAACGAAATATTATTAAAAAATATAAGGGAAAGTCCTAATCTACGAATGAAACTGGTTTTTAGGCCATTTACTAAAGCAGAATTGATAAAATAAGCAATACAATCGAACTACCAATAATCTCTTATTTACCTGTGAAACGTGTATTTTCCCGGATAACTACGTCTTGTATCTTCACAGTCACAAACTGAACACGACACCGTTGTCATACAAAGTAATATTTGTTATTTAATAGTAAGATTACTAAAATAATTACAAAATTAGTTAAACTGCACAAGAGACCGTCCGGTATGCGCATGTACTCAAGCAAAACATGTCACATTCAATACATTGTTGCTTTCACTTTTCTTCTTGCACGGGGTACATTTAAAAATGACTTCTCTCTCCCACGCTTCGTTTGTCTATTTAGCGTAGCGTAAAAATTCTACGTCTATGGTTATATCACACTAAGTGTAAACACAGTGTGTGTAAGTGTATCACACACTTAGTGATATAACTTAACAGGAATAGAACAGTTGTTCTATTCTGGTACCTGAACAAGAATAGAACAGTTGTTCTATTCTGGTTTAGTTATATCACACTAAGTGTAAACACAGTGTGTGTAAGTGTATCACACACTTAGTGATATAACTAAACAAGAATAGAACAGTTGTTCTATTCTGGTACCTGAACAAGAATAGAACAGTTGTTCTATTCTGGTTTAGTTATTGACGTCAAGAAAATTGATTACCGCTCCAGGTATTTTAGCTTGCTTCATAAAGGTTCTTACTTTGAGACTGCGGGGTTGGATCTCTCGGCAGAGTGCCATAGCCTCTCCGCTGTGTAGTTGCAAGCTCGAAAGGGGGGAGACCACCTCTCCAATTATTTCATCCCGAGAATATCTGCAAATGTAAAGTTTAACACTATAAAATATAATTTAATAAATAAAAAAAATATAATTATTGAAATACTATATACACATTATTATTATGTAATGCTCATTTATTAACAATCACCAACCTCTAGCCTCAAAGGATTGTTGGAAGAAAACCCTTTTTTGGGTTAAGGTTGCGTTTGTACACATCGTTTAATTCTATCGTTTGTTTATGAGTATACAACACATATATAATCAATGTAATGTATACATCAATGTATACGTCAATGTATACATTATGTGTTAACAATCTGTACTATAATAAAAAACAGAAAAAAAAACACCTGGAACGCTGCAAACAATTATGTTCTATCCATACGGTAAATAATAATGTGGAAGACAAGTAAAGAAAGCTGTCAAATTTTTACTCCTAAACCAAAAACACAATCTCATCCATGTAGCACCTCCGTAGTACGACGTATTTAGCACCCATGATTTCATGCCAAACCACAAAGTACGTTAGGCGGTGCAGTGATCAAACGGAATCTGTGAAATAGAATATCTTTCGTCGTGGTGTATCCGGCCCAAGAATAGACACCTCCATCTCCTCCCGTGGATTTCGTAAAAGCCGACGAAGGGATTACCCGGACTTGTTTGTAAGATTCGTTGGTATAAGATTTTTTCTGGCTTCTAGCTTATTTAAGGAATAGTTAATACTGGATGAAAGCGTTAGCAGAGTCAGTCGTGGGAAGCATTGGTGGCGTTGAGCTCACCACTTCTCACGTCTTTATCCCACGATGGTGAAACCCACAGTAAAAAGAGGCACATTCGAGGCTTAGCCTACCCTTACGGTGAAAAAGGCGTGTGTTTATATGTATATGATATGTATAGGTACTATCACCAAATATGTACTGAAGAAAGAGAGAAAGTTTATCGACATTCAATGGTGTACCTTTCGTAGCACTTGTCGTAGCACGCCGTAGCACCCATGAAACACTGAACTATGATATAGAACATTGATTAGAAATCATTTTACCTGTCGAAGCTAAGTACGACGAAGTGAAGGGTGATGGCAGTGAGCTGCTGCGGAGCGAGGCCGTAGAACGTGAAGTCCTCGTCGTAGACTGGGCAACGGGTCTTGCGCACGACTCTGTAACACAAAAAGTACATGATGAAATATAAACTCCAAATATGATACCTTACTCATGATTGAATCTTCTCAATATTGCAATCGACTGTCCTGAACTACTCTTAGCATTCCAGTAAATAATTCCAACTATAGGCAAACTCATATTTAATAAGAGCGTGCAGATGTTTTAATGCAATAGCACGAGAGGTCGACCTTGACTTGTTCAATACCTCCTCCACAACTTTAAAGCGATTACTATATAATGTTTACTTTACTGCATAAATTATTATAAAATGTTGCTTATATGCTTATTAGTAATTTGACTGCCTACTTGTTATTTTGGATTTTTTGCTACATTCTGTAACTTGTAACCGGCTCTTCATTTTATATTTACTTGTTTATTTGTACCTAGCTGTAAGTTTTCCAAATAGGACAAAATAAAATAAAATCATCATCATTAGACATAGGCCTCTCTGAATACGCAGCACTGAGCCCGGTGTTCGGCCCTTCTCATCCACTTTCTGCCCGCCGCCTTTCGTAGGTCATCGCTCCACTTAGCCAGAGGGTGCCCTATGCTACGTTTGCCAAAACCATCCACTTGCCACTTCAGCTTGCTAATCCGGTGGGCTATGTTTTTATTTAGTTCTCTGTCGGATAATCTCATTGCAGAGAAACTCCAAGCATAGCCCGTTCGTAATGTCTTATTCAGTTACTCACTTTTAGCTAAATATCTATTAGCATTTATGAGAGGCTGTCTCTAATCACGTAGTTTTACATTGTTATACATTATGGGATGCAATGGTGGTGATAATAGCTCACTACTTGTCACGTCTTTATTCCCATGATGGTGCAACCCACGGTGGAAGGAGGCTCATTGAGGCTCTGCCTACCCTTTCGGTGAAAAAGGCGTGTGTACATGTATGTATGTATGAAATACTCACAATACTAATCAATTTTAAAAAAACTTTAGCGTGGCGTTCTTATGATGCTATTCTGTCAGACCGTTGGATGTACAAACATTACTTTAAGTGCTAGGTAGTAAGTACGATACATAAAAGGCTTTTATGAAATGAAGCAATATAGCTTCAACCTAAAGCTCAACTTTCGATAAAACAGAGGCCTAAGTGCCTTGACTTTATCAGATGAGTGATGTCTCATATAAAATTCATGAAAGGTATTTCAGTTTTCATTCGTTCGTTCAATGTTGCCACAACTTCAATTAGAAGTTTATATCAAACTTTTAAAAGTGGGAAATATGTAAGTATAGTTAATTGTTTATAAACTAGATTAGTAACTGCAGAACTAAAGCTGTCTCAAACTAGAGAAAGTTTCAGCCAGAATTCAACCATGCCATTCAGTGGCGTACATTACGTCAAACGAAAAATAATGGGTAAATATGTGGTGAAACCGTGTTATTTTCTAGGAAAAAGTAATATACTGGGTGATATAGCGACTAGTGACTTTGACTTGCGATCCTTATGGCGTGTGTTTGAATCCCAGTCTTGAACCAATGGTAATTTCCACTCGAAACATATGTATTGAATGGAAAATAAACAAATCGTGAGGTAATGGTATGTTTATCATCATCAGCCTGTAGAAGTCCACTGCTGGACAGAAGCTATATGGCCTGCCCATTGCCACTTCAACTTGTTAATTTTGTATGAAAAGTGCCTTTCTGTGTCCACCTTAACAACACTGATAACTAGGACTAGAAATAATTTCAGTAAAAAGGTCAAACGCACGAAAAAATTTACAAAATGTGTTGCAACTTTGTAGTTTTAATCCTTATGTAATGAAAGCCAGGGCTTTTACTCTGTTCACATATCATACAAAACAAAGCAAACAAAGCTAATCTGATTTAAAAAGTTGGCAAGTTTGCGCCCCTCAGTGGGCACATTTTTCTTTCTGCGTAACCAGTTTCGAACGAAAACATTTTATTATTCGTACGAAATCACGAAGCACGGGTTTCGTAGGCAGCAAAAGGCAAATAATTAATTAATTAAATTGTTGCATGAACTATGCCACATCTAAGGTTCTAAAACTACAAATGGTTTGAACTTTATCCACACGTGATGAAGTTAAAGGGTTCCACTTTCCTGTAGTACTGTTGGAACTAAAACACACGTGTCGAGTCAAAGGCTTCTCATTAGGCGATATGCTGGCCTATTTCTTCACTAACCTGGTCTTGACTTTATGTTGTTTATCGGGCAAAAGCTGCAGCTTTACGTAAGGGTCCGGTCCAGCAGGCTCGCGGCCGGGCAATCCCTGGCACGATACCACCGATACCACCAACGCGTTCTTCTCGTTCTCATAACTGTAATAAAATCAAATAATATTTAGTTAGAGATGTAAAGTCGAAACAGACATCCCAGCTTATCTACCAGCAGTGGAACAACTCCTTGTAAAAAAACTCGTTTGAATAAGTGCCATTTGCTGCCACTAAGCAGTAATTTCCCCCGGTAATTTCCCCAGTAATTTTACTAGTTAGTTATGTTTGCATTTGATTGTGTCATGTTTGAAAAACAAACAGCACTGAAGTTTGTATGATGCTGTAGGTTACATTTCGGGGAATGCTCCCAGGAACTTCGCGATCTGATCCCACCATCTTTTTATCATAGGATGAGCAGACGCACGGCTCGGTACCATCCTTACCTCATTAGTATAACCTCTATTCGTACTGAACGTTTCGGTTCTACCTTTATAATGCTAACTGCTAAGGAGTGGACTCCAGTACCGTCGTATCGTACCTATCGTCTTTCCTGAAAACTATAATCTGAGTCTCCTGAACACATAAAAAAATAAGTCTTGACATCATATCTACTATAATATGATGAACTGCAATAATTTAAAACCACATTCATCTCCTTATAGAGGCAAACCTAAGACCTGTTTGGTTATTCGCTTAACTTTATCTACCTATCTATCTATTGTCCCTATGTATCTATTGTGGTTTGTTTTTGTTTAAGTAGTATTGAAGTACAAGTATAGTATTATTGTATCTACCTATCTATCTATTGTCCCTATGTATCTATTGTGGTTTGTTTTTGTTTAAGTAGTATTGAAGTACAAGTATAGTATTATTGTATCTACCTATCTATCTATTGTCCCTATGTATCTATTGTGGTTTGTTTTTGTTTAAGTAGTATTGAAGTACAAGTATAGTATTATTGTATCTACCTATCTATCTATTGTCCCTATGTATCTATTGTGGTTTGTTTTTGTTTTAGTAGTATTGAAGTACAAGTATAGTATTATTGTATCTACCTATCTATCTATTGTCCCTATGTATCTATTGTGGTTTGTTTTTGTTTAAGTAGTATTGAAGTACAAGTATAGTATTATTGTATCTACCTATCTATCTATTGTCCCTATGTATCTATTGTGGTTTGTTTTTGTTTAAGTAGTATTGAAGTACAAGTATAGTATTATTGTATCTACCTATCTATCTATTGTCCCTATGTATCTATTGTGGTTTGTTTTTGTTTAAGTAGTATTGAAGTACAAGTATAGTATTATTGTATCTACCTATCTATCTATTGTCCCTATGTATCTATTGTGGTTTGTTTTTGTTTAAGTAGTATTGAAGTACAAGTATAGTATTATTGTATCTACCTATCTATCTATTGTCCCTATGTATCTATTGTGGTTTGTTTTTGTTTAAGTAGTATTGAAGTACAAGTATAGTATTATTGTATCTACCTATCTATCTATTGTCCCTATGTATCTATTGTGGTTTGTTTTTGTTTAAGTAGTATTGAAGTACAAGTATAGTATTATTTTATCTGTGATTGAAGTAATTTTTGTAGCTTGTTTGTTTTTTGCAAGAAAATAAATAAATGAAATGAAAATGAAATAAACATTTTTTTTTATTAATGACGAAACTAGCAGTTAGCCTACCTGATGTTGACCGTTCTACCTATAACATTACCTCACAGGTCACGTCTACCTAGGACGCACCCTACGCGGCATTGCACTGCACCCTTAGGAAAAAAGATGAAAAGTCTCATGTGCCTGTTATTTCACTGGCACCCATAATACCAGAACACAGGAGGAATATGGAGGTAGTATTTCCACGGACAAAATATTTCACATAAAAGCTTTAGGTACTACTATCATAAAACTATATAAGTATCTACTAACATGATAATGAAACCAACAGTATGAAAACATGTAAAGGTTATTAGGTTATCGACCTTAATAATATTCTTAGCTCTATTTTCCTTCCCCAATCTTCATACACGATAACTCAATCTAACTTGAGTTTTCCCAGTGTTATATCAGTTGGCAACTCTCATGATAATGCTCCACATACCCCCCATTGCCTGAACAAATGCAATAAAGCCTTATATTGATGTTAGGCGGCCTCTCATATTCATATAGACCTATTTAGGTACATGGTGAACATTCTTTTCCTTTGTACTTCATACAAAGGGAATAATTAGAGGCTCTCATTTCAACATTGCATGAATTGTGCCTTAAGGTTCGATAACTACTTCAGAAAAGCCAGATAATCACATTAAATTTTAGCTGAATCAGGCACCTTCTACGCAAAGTGCTTTATCATTCGAGCGTGCTTACGCATCTCCGCTAATCGGATCGAGCTTGTAAAAGTGTACTTACAAAGTTCACATCGATTGATTTAACTCGAGTACAGGTAAAGGTTGCCGTTTTGTTTTCGGCCTAAGAATAGACCCCTCCGTCTCCTCTCATCGATGTCGTAAAAGAAGACTAAGGGATTACACCATGGGAGGGTAGCAGCATCCACCAACCTGACTACTTAACACCTCTGTAGCGCGGAGGGTGAAGGTTCGCCTGCGACGCAGGAGGTTGCGGGTTCGATTCCTGCCTCAGAACCAATATTTGTACGATCAGCAGATATTTTTTCAGGGTGTACTGGGTATTACCATGTATAATAATAAAAAAATATGTAATGTAGAAAATGTAAATGTATTAAGTATATAAGATAACTAGAACCCATAACATAAGCTCTGTATAGCTTGGTGCTAGATAATAGTCTGAACTGTCCAGCATTATTTATTTATTATTTATTTATATATTTATTCAACACAATACAGCTATCACCAATCCGCCTGCCAAGCGTGGTGATTATGGCATATCTCCTCATTGCAATCTATGGGGAGGCCTCGTCCGGCAGAGGAAATATAACGGCTGATGATGGTGATGAAGGGTAAAGGTAGCTGTGAACCCACAGTCGTAAAAAAAATCAGAGCAGAGAGCTAAAATAAAGCCACAAATAAAGCTGCAGAAACGCCAGCCTTGATGAAACCACATCCCTGCTTTCCCTGCTACAAATAAAAGCTATAATACTGAGATACCTGCAGGTTGTATTTATATTTAGGTCTCTCAGGACCACGCTGCGAAATTGTGAAAAATTTACGATATTAGCGAGGGTACAACTGTGGCAGGCGTCAAATATGCAAAATTGTGAGCATAAATCCTGCTCACTTTGCCCTCGGGAGCGACCCGACATATTGTCGCAAATATACGTGAAAAAATGCCTACATGCTTTTAAACAAGTGAGGAAAACGGAGTATTTCTATGCGTTTCCTTCTACTTTGAGTAATATATAAAAAGCTGTTGCTATTAACCGTGCTAATATTTAGAATAATACAAGAATACAACTAATGCAAGGTATTGTATATACACATATGAAACAGTTGTGCTACCTGAAGACCGCTGCTACCGATCTAAAGGTAGCTCAACTGATCCAAATCACTAAATGACCGTGTACCGTCAGTAATATACAATTTGAATGATCTATGGAATATTTACTCATCTGCTGTCAAAAGCATCACATATCTGTTATCTTTTGTGTAATTTATTTGCTTGCATTTGTGGTCCATAAGATTTGATTGTTTTAAGGCGTGGATTTAGGTGAAATGTGGTGTATTAAAACCTTTTTTTCTCCACGATCTTAATGGAAAAATCTACAAAAAAATATTTTTTTGTTCATATACATGTCCTCTTGTTCTTAAAAAAAAAATAACTAAGAAATAAATTCGCAAAGTTATTTCTGTACTACTATACTGTACAGTTATACTGTTTCGTAGTTATAACCATTTTTCTAATAAACTATCAGTTTTTATTTCCTTCAGTTTATTAAATAACACAATGCCGAGAGAACCTTGTGTTTATTTTAGAAAATTACTTTCCTATACTCCTTGTGTATATTTAAATTAAAACAAAACGTGATTTTCGCTAACTTTTCATTTTGCGGGTGCTACTCTGCCACTTTCTTACTTACCTGAACTTTAATAAGTTAGATAGTGACAGAATTTGGCGTTCATCGACGCCTTAATAGACGAGAACAAAAAAATAAAACTATGATACGAAAAAAATATGGATAACATCCCAGAGGTCAATCCCATCCCAGAGGCCAATCCCATCCCAGAGGTCGGTTTCGGCAATGATGAATTTAATTATGCTTACAAATTAAAGTGCTTCATTGGAGATATACCTAGCTGAAAAACTGCTGTTATTTACTATATAAAAAGATCGGTTGTAGTAAAACTAAGTACCTTCTCTTAAATCAACAAAAAGATTGAAGCTCTACACACTATACGAGATAGATATAAAAATGTCGCAGCTAGTACTCTTGTGAAGAATCATTGCTATAGCAAAACAACTCGAATAGCAGATAAACTAAGGTAAGCATATTTACAACAACTGTACTACAAAATGTACTATAAACTAAGGTAAGCATATTTACAACAACTGTACTACAAAATGCTACGAACCCTTTTACGTGGAACATTAATTTCGCGTGACACAACCCTTTTACATCCATTATTTTCTTGAAACTGACTTACAATTGGTGCCCAGCGGTTCTGGATAAGTTTATAGCTTACGTAGGGGCCGCTATAAAAATGCTATTCGTTTTATTGGCCACACCAGACGCCTAATGCCTTGTGTTTAACCGCAAAAGAGAGGTCTTAGAACTTACTTATCCAATAATTTATCTAATTGGACCTACTGCTGTAACTTTTTATTTATTTGGTGGTCTTAAGAAATCGGACAAATTTATCAAAGCGAATTCAATATGTTTATGAAAACAAGATTTTATTACATTAGTGATCGAAACCGTGAGTTGATCAAAATTAACCCAAACATAGGCAGGGCATTGTAACTATCGAGGAGTTCCGTTGTCCATCTTCCATTTCCATCATCAGATCAGTTCACTATCACCACAACTGTCACACACTGTGACAATAATGTACTGTCATCGGAACTTTAGTACAGGCAAATTAGGTGATTTTTAGCAAAAGTGTGGAAGTAATTAGATGTAGTCACAAAACCTTTTCTAATTGTTTTGTTTGGCTTGAAAATCACCTCTAATATAACTTTCAGCAAATTCACCCCCCCGGAACAGGGTGAAATAGGGTGAAAATCTTATAATACCCGTAACTTAATGGAGAAAATAGATGTAGTCGGTGCAATTTGGCATACACTTAAGACCGTTATAATCTACATTTGCACCATGTATTTTTTTAATCTGACTTACGGAACATACGAAAAAAAAAACATTTCTACAAAAATCTTTTTTTCTGTATTGCGACTCGGGGGAAATTGAAGTAGTCGGTGCAAATTGACAGAATTACCAGAAAAATGGGCCAAATAAATTACCAGGTTTGCACCTGGGTACCTCACACGGAAGTCACTTTTTCCATATTTTATTGTCGCTCTACTTCGGGGAAATATGAGGCAATTCTGGAATTTCACTTAAACTTATTCATTTGATTAGTACTACATTCGCCAGCCATTTAATACTGGAATTTATATACGGAACATGCATTTTTAAAGTATTATATATGTAAGTTCAGTGTGGTGCTTAGAAACTAATAAATATACTGTGGCGCTACACTGCTAAGGCTGCGTTTCCATTGACGCGGAGCTGGGCGGAGCGGAGCGGAGTATAGCGGTGAAAAGTGGTAAGTGTTTCCACTGAAGCAGAGAGGAGAGGAGCGGAGCGGAGCGGAGCGGAGCGGAGCGGAGAGGAGCGGAGCGGAGCGGAGAGGAGCGGAGCGGAGTATAGCGGTGAAAAGTGGTAAGTGTTTCCACTGAAGCAGAGAGGAGAGGAGCGGAGTGGAGCGGAGCGGAGCGGAGCGGAGAGGAGCGGAGTATAGCGGTGAAAAGTGGTTGTGTTTCCACTGAAGCAGAGAGGAGAGGAGCGGAGAGGAGCGGAGCGGAGCGGAGCGGAACGGAGCGGAGAGGAGCGGAGCGGAGTGGAGCTAACTTTGGAATTGCGCAATTTTGAGCTCAGTTTGTCTCCATCTTTCAGAAAGAGCATATGTCATGTTGTCGCTTAAAAAGAAAAAAGCAATCCTTTTATATCTTTCCTTACTTGACGACGAAGATAACGAATCAGATGAAGTAGCATTGACTGTTGCAACTTCTTTGGATATGAAGAGAAAACATAGATTCTGGATTCGACAACATATAAAATATCGTTCTGTGCATGGAGAATTTTCAACTTATTTCCAAACGTGTGATGATGAAATGTTCGAAACTTCATATAGGGTATCAAGGAGACTTTTCTATGAATTACATTGTCTTCTTAAACCATATATACAGAAGAAAGACACTAATTGCAGGACATTGGTTTCAAGTGAAGAAAGGCTTGCAATATGTCTAAAGTAAGTAAACAAATCTATTTCTACTTACATCCATTTATTTAAAAAAAATATTCAGTGTCACATGACACGATTCTATGATAGAAACATATTTTTACTCTGTGCTGTGTGACTTGTGCGAATTGTGCTATGCGTAGTATCCTATTAGTCAATCCTTGTGAAAAAAGTTTGTTTACATTTTAACAAATTTACGAATTGTCTAATACTTAAGGTTTGGAAGGAAAGTAAGTAACCACATTGAAGGGAAATGTATATATAAGTACCTATGGACCCAAGTTGTGTTGATTCGTTCGACTACAATTTAATATTTTTAACAAAATAGCGCAATAGATAGATAGATAGATAGATAGATAGATAAAATGTTTATTTGCATCTCCAATCACACACGTACATTCTAAACAAATAAAAGTAACACTGTAGAAATTGTAACACTTTTCTCATATAAATTACAATGATTGGTTATATTGGTCGATCATTATCAGTTCCAGGTGGAGGAGATGGTGGAGGATGTTCTGTAATGTTTAGTGATGATGATTGTGTGTTTTCATGTGTTTGCGAAGTGACTGTTTCTGTATGAGCTGCTGTGGAATAACCGTAATACGGTGCTCCGTGCGGTGGACCATATTGATTGGTCCAAGAGTTTTGTTCATTTATTTCTTCGGCTTCCATTAAAGCAGTCATTGCAGTGCGTTTCACTTTAAGCTGTAAATAATTTGGAAGCTTTTTCAAGGTCTTCGATATGGAGAGGAAAAAATGATCCAAATCATCTAAATCATCGGATGCTGTAAGAATCTCTTTTAACTCAGCCCGTTCCTTCGTTCGCTGCTCGTTATTACTTTGAAATTGACTAAGTAGTTCGGAGACATTGTCCAATTTTCTGTTCTTAGATTTTGAAGTAGAGCCGGAAGATTGGGTAGATTGTGTATGATCATTCGAAAGAAGGTCTTCTAATTGAATTAGCTCTGAATCGTTTGACATTTGATCGTCTGTAGTATTTAATGTGGTATTTAACGTGGCTGACATTTGTGTATCATCGTCATAAGACTCTGAATCATCTCTGAAATTTGAGGTTCGTTTTCTATTTTGCATAAATGGTAGCAAAAACTCCATTATTTTTTGATACTTCCATTTGGTGACTTGTTTTGCCGCCTGGCCACTTCTGTTAGAATTTTGTCTTTTCATTACGTCGCGATGATTGTCACGCAATTTTTTCCATTTCGCCTTAGCAGTTTGTACTGTAAAAATAAAATAAAATAAAAGTCCTATTAACTAAATTCGTGAGAATTGGAGAAAGGAAGGGGAGGCCTTTGCCCAGCAGTGGGACAATATGGGGTAGATAAAATAAGAAACTAAATTCTATAAGTATTGCGTGATATGCTTTGATTAACAATAGACTAACTAGATGTACAATCTCGCTCAAAAAGCGTCCGCAGCGAAACTCTGCTCTGCTACAATGACGAAATAAAAATAATCATAACTTTAAGTTAATACAGTGCGGCTCGAACATTTTTTGGCTGGCGTTTTTTCGTGATTGTTCATCTAGTTAGTTTATTGTTAATCAAAGGGGATATGATAACTTATTATTTTTGTGTCTTATTGGTTTTTTCTGATGATAATGAATGATTGATTGATGATAATAGTGTTTAATTTTGATTATTACAGGTATTTAGCCAACGGTACTAAGTATTCTACACTTGGACAAGATTTTAGGGTCGGAAAATCTACAGTAATGAATATAATTAAAGAAACTTGTGAATGCATTTGGAACGTGTTGCAGCCATTATATATGCCTGTTCCTACTCAAGATGATTGGTATCGAATAGCAAAAGAATTCGAAGACTTGTGGCAATTCAAGAATTGCGTTGGTGCGTTAGACGGAAAACACGTTTATATAACTGCACCAAATAAATCAGGATCTTCTTTTTTTAATTACAAACACAGATTTTCTATTGTATTAATGTGTGTGGCTGACGCTAAACGAAAAATAATAATGGCAGATGTCGGATCGATGGGAAGATTTAGTGACGGTGGAATTTTTGCTGAGAGTGAATTTGGAAAACGACTGCAAAACAATACTTTAAATTTGCCACCGCCCGAGCCACTTACTGAAAATGGAGAGAGAGTACCATACGTATTTATTGGTGACGAAGCCTTTCCTTTGTCTTATAATTTAATGCGACCATATCCCAGAGATCAATTAGATCAAAGCAAACGAATATTCAATTATAGACTATCGCGAGCTCGACGCATAGTAGAGGCCACATTTGGTGTGTTGAAGAGAAAATGGTACGTGTATCACAAGGATTTCGAATGCCAAGTCGATACTGTTGATAAAGTAATTAAAGCAACCACTGTTTTACATAATTACTTGATTGAAAAACATACTAACTATTTAGATGCAAACAATTCAGATAGCTCGTCGATCAATGAATCATTAGGGTTATCTATCAATACTACTCATTCGTGTATAACAAGAAACAGTGCAAGTTCTAATGAAGTTTATCGGATCCGGGACATATTTTGTTCTTATTTTAATAACCAGGGGAAAGTCCCTTGGCAGGAAACCCGTATTTTGCGACGATTAAATATAACAAATGTATAATGTTTAATATAATAGTAAAAACCACTGAAATATGTAGAAATTATTCCTATCGCTATAGATAATATTGATAATAAACTTACCGTCTTTTAAACCATTGTTTTTTATTATAATTTCCCAAGCTGCGTCCTTGGTTTCGTTGCATTTGTAGGTGGGCAGCTGCGTATTCCATAAACACGGGAATTGTTTAACACTTTCAATGAACTTCTCATCCATTTTGATACGTATTGCACCTTTGACGTAACGTTGATAACTACTACGAAGGGGACTATTTTAGATCTTCAAGTCTTCAACCTATATCACAGAACAGCTCTACCTATATACATAGACCTATATATTTCGTTTTCTTGTTCCGAGCTTAGATAATCTACCAGACAGCAGAGGTTGTTAGTTACCGTAGAGTAGAGGGAGCTCTTTATAGTTTATATCATAGATATAGTATGTACAGCGAAAAAATTCTACGTCTATGGTTTATATACTCTGTCTATACCCTGGTTCAGAATTCGAGATATTTTTTGTAAACAAACAAATGTCACTGTTAAATAGACAAGCCAGTGGTAAAAACATTTTTTTGCGTGGATCATGTTTTACTAGTAGTGACCCGCGGCATCTCATTGATGATGAGTGACAGACTTTTTTGTATGTTAGTACAAGCAGGAACGATGACAATGTGAGTTATAATAATTGAGACGAAGACGATTGAGAAGGGGAAGACCTCGGTGAACATATATAGACCAGATCGCAGATGCTCTGGAAAAAGGTCTAGAGTACCAACGAGCATGTATGAAGAATGTCATGAGAGTGAATGAAGCAAAAGAGGTGTCACGATCATAGCAAGTGGAAATCTGTGGCCTCTGCCTACCCTTCCGGGAAACAGGTGTGAGTTTATGTATGTATGTTACTTATTGAGATACATATACCAACCAACCCACAAATTGCTCTTGAATTCCACATTGTGCTCTTTCACTGCTAGTTCCTGTGCTTCTAAGATTGCTTCCTTTACAAAACCAGCTCCTTTTTTGTGCACAAAACTTAACTACTTAACAGCCTCGTCTGCAGTCATCCCTCTCACAAACGAAGCAATATACCATAGCTTTTCAGGGCTGTACTTGAAATTTGTCTTTTGATGACAAACAAACTGGAAAAATATATAAAACTTAGTAACAGCTAAGAGAATTTTGTTAGTTTGTTTTCTCAAGCATACAGTTGGTTGAAATCAATTAAATTCAAGTAGAGGTATGGCAAAGGTTAAGAAATGGACTTGAAAACATATCAAGCTTTATTTAGGACAATGCGAGTTATTTTTCTTTTTCTGTAGGTTACCTATTTACGGTCTAAAATTAATTTCGCACTTACGGCAGGTCTGGGTTCTTCGTCGATTTCTTGCGGTGGGTACACCTTCCTGTTATATTCTAGGAATGACTTTGGTTGATTCGGTTTTGACCATGCTAAGTTAGCAGAACATGTATGAAAACTGTGTTGTTGTTTTAGTCCGTTAGTAATTACACGGAAAAGCGAATTCATTTTATTTTCAATCACACCTCTAAATTGTTTTTAATCGAAGGGTCCGGTTATTTTACTTATTTAGGTTATACTAACTATTAAATTTAAAAAAGATTTTTTCGACTAGGGGACTACTACGACCCACTGCACGCGAGTCGTGGCGTCACACCCTCCCCCGCACCCTGGTCCGCACCTCGCCGCTTCGCTCTCCTAGCTACCCTCCGCAACGCACCGCCCCGCTGTCCTCCGCTCCGCATCACCTCGCTACGCACCGCCCCGCTGTCCTCCGCTCCGCATCACCTCGCTTATTTTATATGAATATCCGTTCAGCTCTGCCCCGCTCCGCTCGTGCTGTTTCCATTGAAGCGGAGCTGGGCGGAGCGGAGCGGAGTATAGCGGTGAAAAGTGGTAAGTGTTTCCACTGAAGCAGAGAGGAGAGGAGCGGAGCGGAGAGGAGAGGAGCGGAGCGGAGTGGAGCTAACTTTGGAATTGCGCAATTTTGAGCTCAGTTTGTCTCCATCTTTCAGAAAGAGCATATGTCATGTTGTCGCTTAAAAAGAAAAAAGCAATCCTTTTATATCTTTCCTTACTTGACGACGAAGATAACGAATCAAGCACCGCCCCGCTGTCCTCCGCTCCGCATCACCTCGCTACGCACCGCTCCGCTGTCCTCCGCTCCGCATCACCTCGCTACGCACCGCTCCGCTGTCCTCCGCTCCGCATCACCTCGCTACGCACCGCTCCGCTGTCCTCCGCTCCGCATCACCTCGCTTATTTTATATGAATATCCGCTCAGCTCTGCCCCGCTCCGCTCGTGCTGTTTCCATTGAAGCGGAGCAGAGATTTCGAGCATAGTGATTGGTCAATTCATGCACCGCTAAGCTCCGCTCCGCCCAGCTCCGCTTCAATGGAAACGCAGCCTAACACTGTCCCCCGACCGCGGGGTGCATCCGTATTGATCCCAGAAAATCATCCCACGAGCTGAAAGTAATAATAATTATTCCGGATTCATACAATTAATATTCATTTCATTTTTAGAGTCCGTATTTGTCCCACCTAGAAATACCTACATATAAAACGAGTGAAAGTAACGTCAGCAAAAAAATATGTTATTATGGAACATCTATTTATTTCATAAATTTGTTGGTATAAAATAATCAACAAAGTAATAATATATACAGTGTGTCCCAAAAAGTAGTGTCAAGCCGAAGTCCAAAAAAAGTTACCCCCAGAGATACCCGAATCACCCCCATTTCGCGATTTTTAGTAGTTTTCGAGTTATGTGTTTTTAAGACAATCGGAGCTCTTACACTTTTTTGGCCATTGTGACTCGATTCGTTGAGGTAGAGGCTTGGTTTTTTTGTTGTAAATAAGCTAAATACTAGGGCTACCTTGTCTGTTAGCATTTACATCAATAGCACCTACTATTGCATTAAAATAAAAATAATAATATGAAGATATATTTTTTTTTGCCTAAACTCTTACTTTAACTTTAAAAATAAAAGGCACATAATCTTTTTTCATCCAAACCTATCTTAAAAACAGGCTGATGTGATGTGTGATGACTAATAGTCATGTAACCTTGTTCCAGATTTTTGCACAGGATCATAAAAACACTCAATTTAATAAAAGTTAGTTCTTGAAAATGTTCTGCAAGTCGGAATTAAAAAGAAATGTGACAGTCTGAAGATTGTATTGCACATAAGCAATAGTAAAACAACCCATCTTTGTTGTTCAAGGACATTATTTTCTACATACGAGGCAGAAACCTGCGACAGATGGTGGGCCCATTCCAACTGCCAGATCGCCTAAATGGCGAGTCCACATCCACAGACATCATTTTACTAACACGCCGAAACATGACTTTTTAAAACGACGGCGCACCATGTCACTTTGCGTCAAAAGTTAGACAATATCTTAATGACAGGTTTTTTTTAATACTACTTAGAATGACTGAACAAGCAGATGGTCCACCTGATGATAAGCGGTACTCTCTTCCTATGAACAGTGCATTATCACATAGGTCACGCCCTCCTAGGACGCGCCCTATGTGACATTGCACTGCGCCCGCCACCCTGAGACATAAAGATGAAAAGTCTCATGTGACTGTAATTTCACCGGCACCCATACCCTTCAAACCGGAACACAGCAATGCGAGCACAACTGCTTTGTGGCAGAAATAGGTATGGTGGTAGTACTTTCCCGGACGAAGTATTTCACAAAAAAGCTCTACTACTACTAACAAAATGCAATACTTGGTGATAAATGGATTGGCCGAGGCGGGCCTATCGCATGGCCCCCATGATCTCTCGACTTAAACCCCATTGACTTTTTTGTTTGGGGATATTATAAAGAGATTGGTTACTCTCGAGAGTGCCGAAATGTGGAAGAATTGCGAAAAAGGTTGACCCAGGCAGAAGCAACAATTCAAAAGCAACAGAATCACTTTTCTACGCTTTAATGATAATTTTTTTTGACGATGCTGATTATGTATTGAGCAAGAAGGTCGCCATTTCGAAAACTAATTGTGATGATTCACTGAATACATGCAATGCTGAAAGTTATTATTTAGTTTTATTTAAAATTTCATTTAATCTTAAAAACCAGAATTTCGCATTCAACTGTTTAAATTGAATATCATGAATGATCCCATAAAAGAATCTCAATCAAATTTACATGATAAATAGCTGACATAATGACCAAATTTTTAAGATAGGTTTGGATGAAAAAGTTTATGTGACTTTATTTTTAAAATGTCCTTAGAGTGTAAGGGACTAGTCAAATTTTTTAATTTTTCCATATTTTTAATTTTATTTCAATGCAATGGTTCGTGCTGTGGATGTAAATGCTTTTTTTTGTTACTGTTTCGATTACTTTAAAAACTGATAGCTGAGGTTTACTGTCATCACAAACAAAAATAAGTATAAAACATTTAAAAAAAAGTGGAAGCCATTTTTTAAATATATTTTCAGGAAAATCACGGACTAGTGTAGAAATCGTTTCAGAGAATCAGTATTTTACAATTATTTATAAGATAAGCTTTTAGATAACATCAATATCCTATACAACGAGCAAAGATTCGTATATTATATAAATATTTGTAATGGCACAAGAGGCAATTGAGATTACTAAATACAGAAATTTCAATAGAGAAGATGGTTTTCAATTATCTGGAGTATGGAAGCCTGTGGTGAGAATGTGTAAAAATCAAAAAAGTGTGGTACCTGCTACGCGACCTGATACCGATAGTGTTGTGTGTCGAGTTGGGGTGAAGTGTGACAATGAAACCGATGGTAGTGGTATAGTTCATAATAAAAGAGTGAGAAAGAGGGTAGATTGATATATCTGCCAGTAACATCTACTCGCAAAGACATTAGTTAGTTCTCCCATGATCAGATACGATTAGAATACGATTTAAAAGTATTTTTTATTGCACTTAATCCAACCTAATACCGAATTTGTGCAGTTTATAAATAAAATGTGCAATTTCTTAATAAATAACGAAATTCCGATATTAATATCGGAATGCCAATATTGAGATTTAATATCGGAAATCAGTATAGGAATTGAAAACCTTCCGATATTACATGCCCTAAACGTGACAAACAAGCAGACGTTCCGCCTGATGTAAAGCAGTCACCGCCGCCTATGGACAACACCCACGGTATTTCAAACGCGCTGCCTACCATTAAGAGCCCTATTGATATTTCTCTTGAATTTACCCATATTGTATAATTTATAAATATTTGTACTATCTGCAGATATTTGTTCAGGATGTTATTAATGTTATGTTATATGTTTTCGTTGGGTATTTTCTATGTATAATAAAAAATATCTATCTATGTAATGTATTGTATTAAAGTATATCAGTTATCTAGAACCTATAACACAAGCTCTGCTTAGCTTGGGGCTAGATAATGTTGTGTGAACTGTCCAGCATTATTTATTTATTAAATATTTATTTATGATGGTGACAGCGAGATGATCTGATGATGGAGACGGAAGGTGGACAACGGAACTCCTCGATGGATGATAGTAGATTACTGGAAAAACTGTAGAGGTTATTTATTTTTACTTCTTTGCTTATATCCAAAAAGTTACACAGTCTAAAATAAAATTAAAACTAGTTTTGAAACGTCTATGATTGTTTCACTTTTTTACCCTTTCTTTGGCCCCAATATCTTCTACAACCCCCGAACCAATTTAGCTCATAACCTTACAGAAATTGTATTAATACTATATACCCATCTACCAAATTGTATAAAGAATACAAGTTTTATAAAGAATATATCAACAGTTCGCAAGTTATCTTCAGACAAACATACAAACATACGAACGCCAATTATTAATAATTTGCATCCAACAAAAATATATGAAAATGATAGTAAGGCATTTTTCAGTCTGACCGTACTAATATCCATCGTTAAAGGCCGTGGCGTGGTATGAATCCGGACTACATTTTGCGATTAATTATGGACAAATATACAGTTTTATTATTCGTGGGATGAATACGGCCTACATTTTGGTATGAATCTGCACCCCACCCACGCCGTTGATTTCTTATTAAGATCTATTATTAAGAAGTACTTCCGGTACGAAATTTGTGGTTTTTTTTACGTGCGAATGTAGTAAACTGATAGTATATGCCATAATAAAATTTGCACTACTACATAAGTTTCCCCCGAAGTACAATTTACAAAAAAAGAAAAAAAACTATGTTCCGTAATTCGCTGAGGTGTGCAAAACTAATATAGTGTTTATAATACTTATAGAAACCTTATGTAAGTTTGCACCGAGTACATAAATTTCCCCCGAGCCGCAAACTAAAAAAAACAAATTCACAGTGTTTCCCACTATGCACGTAGTTTTAATTAAAATCCATAACGCACTAAGACTGTCTCTATAAGTAATTGAACTTGCACTTAACACTTTTTTGTTTTTTCAAAAGTTACAATTTTTCAAAGTTTGTACCTAATATTTAAAAGCCTTCCGTATGCGCCAGAAACGGTGCAAACCAGGGATAAGCTTCTATTCGTGTCATCTATCGATTCCATAAGAATCCACGACTACTCGACTTAGGGCCACACTTTTTGCTAATTTGCCTGTACTACTTGTCAGGTTGTTATATGCATATAACTTGTGTTATATGCAAAATTGCAAAATATCAGCTCAATTGGTTGGGTATTCGATTGAGCTGCAATTTTGCACATTGGGATAGGAATAAAAGCTTTTAGTAAATTTTCTTCTCAGTATACCGCACGACTGGGTAACACGTGATTACTAAAACACACATTAAAATTAATTTCATTAATTTCTATGTAATTGGTTTTTTATTATAAATGATTTCGTTTTGCAATTCAGTTGTTCAATATAAATAAACTTTATAACGTACGAGTAAAGTTGGTTTATATTATGGTATAAAATAAATATTGTAAGTTGCCTTCAAGGTAACTAACATTTCCGCTAACTCTTTAAAGTATTTTTCCTGCGCTTCTTAAAACAATAAAGTTATTTGGGAAATTCCAAAAACCAATACTTTTATTGATGTTTTTGTTCCAAAATGTAATATCACAAGTAGCAAGTTATGTATAACCCTGTCTTTTGTGCACAGTTCCTGGAAAATTTCCATTGAATTGCCTCAAGTTTCCGTAATTTTCGTGAACAATGTTCCAATGGCTCCAGCATAACCACCAAAAGCCCATTTCATCCATATATTATCTTTTATAAGTAGGTATCGAAAATGGATTAGTGATGTAACGATGAGATTTTCGTGTATCTGTAGAGATACATAAATACATACATAAACTCACCCCTGTTTCCCGGAGGGGTAGGCAGAGACCACGGATACACTAAGGTAAAAAGTACGTATTGCGTATAGTATTATTTTGTCTTTTGTATTGCGGTACGGTTGCTCTTGGGAAGGTCACTCTCAACCTTTGTGAGAGTTGAGACAAACGAATGACCTCTGTGGCACGGCGGGCCATTGATGCGAGAGGTCACGGGTTAGATTCCATCTGCGGGACAAATTTTTGTATAATCTAAAAATATTCCCCCGTGTCTGGGTGTTGTTGTACCATGGTACTCGTAGTTCCTGATACCCACGATACTGGGAGTCCTAGTGTGGGATCCGGACTATGTACGTAACCTTTGGGTATGTTACGTTGTATATGCTTTTGACACTGCTTGTATATATTTTCTAGAGATCCATAATAAAGAGATAAAATGCTACGATTCAGATAACTACTTACTTATCTGGCTCAACGCATTAGTATTGCCATTCATCGTGGCAATGTAGCCAGCATCTTAGGGATGCTTCCGTGTGGTAGTGATTTGGATCAGTTGTGCTAATAAAGACTATCTATCTATCTATTTATCTATTTACCTTTAGATCGTTAGCAGCGGTCTTCTAGTAGCACAACTGTTTCAAATGTTTTTTTTTTAATTTGGACATACCTTGTTGTATTATTATTTCTGTAAATAAATATATAACGCAAGCATTACAGATAGTCAGATAGATAGTCAGATAGTCATTTAATCATACAAAAGGTACACGGTTACTTAAAGCAGGTACCTAACTTTCTAAAGCACAAGATGTAATAGGTTTCAAACTGGGTGTTTTCTCCATGTTTGAAACCTAGTTTCAAAGGACGAGTTTTCACAACGCCAGGGGTATCGATTCCCTGCGGGTTTTTCTGTTCAATTGGTTACCTAGAGCTGCTTAGGTCATTCTATTCAGTGCCTAGGTTGTAAAGTGCAACTTGCACGTGTGTAGCGATGAATTGCTTAGAAAACTTTTAGCGGAAACTAATGGAAACCTTTTTGTAAAATTATGTGAGTGAAAATGTGCAAATGGCGTAGTAAAAAATAATAATTGATATAAATATATGAATACAAATTAGGTGCCGAGTCAGCCAACTCAGTCAATCAGTTGATTTACTTAGGAAATATTCCTTTCGATTATTATCGAATAAAACAAATTAATCTAGAAGGAAATTAAAAACAGACCTCCTGTTTATAGGTTTATTATTAGGAAGCGACGTGGTGTGTCTGGCCTAAGAATATACCTCTCTGTCACCTCCCGTGAATTTACTAAGGGAATGGACTAATACAGCATCCACCTGTCTACGCCAATACGCGTTTCCCAATCCGCCTGCCAAGCGTAGTGATTAAGGCAAATCCCACCATTGCATTCTATGGGGGTCGCTTCGTCCAGCAGTGGATACTAACGACTGCTTGCAAGTGTTGAAATATTCATTACTTGCCTGCGTAATCGCCGCTACGTTTTAATTGCATTAGTATAATTAATTAATTAGCTAATGTGCAACCCTCATCCGTGGCATTCCGTACGCGACGCTACTAACTAACCCGCTTTCAACCGTTATGTACGTCAGTCAGTTTACCTACACCAAAGTATTATCTACCTACTATTTCCATTACCAGGCGGTAAGTCAAGATTACATAATTGGATTTTACTGAAACTGTTTTGATGTTCTAAACATCTGTAATTTCGAGTTGATTAGGCAAAAATTTAACTGCAATGGCTGCTAAAAAAATCTACGGCTAGGACAGACTGAACTTTTTCTATTTCCGTATTTAACTTAGTTCACTGTTTAAGCAGATTATTTACTTGGCACTGCAATGGAGGCAATGGAGGTGGGAAGCAAAACACATCGTTTCTCATTAACTTGCTCGGTAAATTTCGGTGATATACGATTTTCCTCGGTTTATTTAGAAGTCATTACTGGAAGAAAGAGTTAGCTGAGTTGGTCGTCCGAAACCAATGATGGCTATAAGCTCACCACTGGTCAAGTCTTTATTCCTGTGACTGCCCACAGTAGAGGCCAGAAAAAAGGAGTGTATCTACTTTTGTGGTATCTATAATATAATATAACATAACACCCAACCATTACATACATCGTCCTAATCCCACACTAGGATAACAGGAACTACCAAGACCATGGAACCATAACTCCCAGACCCGGAAAATATATTTGCAGATCATAGAAACATTTGTCTCGCAGCGGGAATCGAACCCGCAACCTCTCGAATCTCATCCGGCTACTCGCCCGACGTGCTACTGAGGTCATCAATTATAATTCTAAGTGACCATCCCGTTGTGGACGGGGTTTCTTGTGCATGGTCCTCCAATGCTAACACAGCCAGCACAGCTCCAGAGCAGTACTTTTTGTCGATGACAAAACTGTTGAAGTTTCCGAAGGCGTCGATGACGGAGCTCCAAGTAGCTTCTGCAAACTCATCTTTGCTCTTTTGTGGCTGCACAATTTTAGACTACGTGGTCCATTCTTCCTGAGGCAGCCCCGGCTGTATATGGTATATTAGATATGAAACTCACCGCAGCTTGAAGTGCAAGTCACCAAGACGTCCATCGTTGGTCTCCGGCTCGACTGGCTTGGTCTTCTCGGTGGCATTGGCATCGGAAAGCTCCTTGCTCAGCGGGGCTGGCTCAGCCCCGGTCGGTGTGCTGGGACTCGTGTGAATAGACGGCTGGGAAGAAAACGACGGTTAGATGGATACACGGATAATTAAACAAGCTTTGGAAGATGTCTAAAGTCTTGGCAGCTTAGTTATGCTCATTGTAGGTAATTTTAAGCAGAGTAAGGACTTGAATAAAACCCTTGACTTGTCGTGGTGTGGTACAGCCTAAGATTATACCATCCGTCTCCTCACGTGGATGACGTAAAAGCTAACTTAGCCTACACCAGGGGATGGCAGCAGCATCCAGGTATTTAAAAGACTAAAATTCGTGAAAAATTATTGCAATATCTCTAATTGTATAGTAATTGATATTGCTTGTCTTAGAAACTAGCTATTTTATTCAGTATATATCAGTAAGCACCTAAGGGTGGTACGGAAAAGTTCAGGGAATACTAGTAATACGTGCGATAAAACCACTCGGGAATGCATTATCGATATCACAATACCGTTAGCAGTTAATAGAACTCGGCGATAATAGTGAGGTAATCGACAATATCCGGAAAGTGGGCGATTATGTTCACTTTACTATTGGTACGCACTTGTGGGAAACGACCACGCGTCTTGAATACCAATGAATACTTCTTTCACAGATTACGACGTAACTATCAGCTTCCGTATTGGATGGGAGTTTCAAGATGCCTGCCACTTCTTCTTCTTCGTCGTATTCATCATTACTAATGGTCGTGCCCGTCTTGGAACGATTTAGTAGAGATGCAGACGAGCTTCTTCCACGCTATTCTATCCTCGGCTTGTCTTAGGGTGACAGTGATAGGGAGGCCAGTGAGTGCCTTTACTTAATCAGACCAGCGACTAGGTGATCGGCTGCGCGATCTTTTTCTACCAAATTTGCCTACTTCAACCAGTTTTTCAAGGTTGTTTTCGGGCTAACTTATAGCTGGTCAAGTATAGACTGCCACAAGAGGTTGGTAAATGCAATGAGTATGCAAGATAATGAGCAGGGCAATAGGCTCCATATTCTCTAGAAAGCAACCGGTCGTAAGTCCCACGCCAGTGACTACTATGTGGTAATTACCGGATTACAAGGTGTCTGTGGCTGCTGTTGCGGTGTCAGCGACGGCTGCAGCTGTGGAGGGGACGAAGCATTGGGCGCGGTCGGAGCGGTTGGTGATGGTGATTTACGCAGGTAGTGAGTAGCCGATCCCGGAGAGCGCACGGCTGTAGCGCGTCGCGGAGGCTGGAAGACCAGAGCTTTGTCGGGGCCGCGTTTGCTTCCTGAACAAGATAGCAAATATCACTATATATTATATCACTAAATATAATAAATAATATAGCTAAATATCACGTCGTAAACAGGTATTCACACAATTCAAATTATTTTACATACTAGACGATGCCTGGGAGCTGTATTTCCATTGAAGGATTAGTAGTTGAAGAGCTTTTTCGTAGTAGTAGAGCATTCTTGTAAAATAATTCGTCCGGGGAAGTAATACCACCATACCTATTTCTACCACAAAGCAATAGTGCTCGCATTGCCGTGTTACAGCAATGTTACAGGCACATGATACTTTTCATCTTTATGTCTCAGGGTGGCGGGCACAGTGCAATGTCATGTAGGATGCGTCCTAGGTGGACGTGGACTGTGAGGTAATGCGTTATTATAGGCAGAGGTTACCGCTACATCACAGGTAGGTCATCTGCTTGTTCCATCATTCATTCATATAAATAGGCGTTTTACAAACCAGATAGCTTATAAGGAATGTGTTATTACTGGTAGAAAGCGTTAGCAGAGTCAGTCGTGGGAAGAAATAGCGGTGATGAGCTCACCACTTGTCACGTCTATTTCCCACGATGGTGCAACTCACGGTGAAAAGAGGCCTTTTTGAGGTCTACCCTTTCGGGGAAAAAGGCGTGTGTCTATGTATGTATTGATAGTAACTTTAGTTTGTGTGGAAAAATACCCATCTAGAAGAGGTAATGAATATAAATCCCTCAGTCTGCCTAGGCACTGATACGTATTAGAAGAGCAAAGAGGAGACATGAATGTATAAAAACTATTAAGGTCAGCACTGCAACTCAAAACGCCTCTCTATGTGGTAAGAAAAGCTTTTAAGTAAGTGGGCACTTCTTCGCCGTTAGCAACTCATTTGTAGGAGAGCTCATTTAGCTTAATGTTTCAACATTAGCTCTTTTCAAAGGACAGTACCTATTATGAAAGTTCGATAGCTCTCAGTAAGCTTGCTGGCAGAAAATAGATGGTGATACACAGCTAATAAGACTCAAAGGGTGTTTGCTTTCATCCTAGCAATGGACACGTGGATGTGATGAAATGTAGGCTGATGTTAGATCAAGGTTGATGATAATGTATGTATCTCAGTTTCATCTTTAGAGTAACACATTAAAAAACAGCTACGTACTCCTCAATACACGTTAACCATTAATATCCGTTTGTAACACAAAGAATGTCACCTGCTACTTCTTGGTGGTCACTTCTCCTACAACCACGCAAAGCAGTAGTGCTCGCAGTATGTTATTACTGGAAGAAAGCGTTAGCCGAGTCAGTTGTAGGAAGCAATGGCGGCGATGGGCTCACCACTCGTCACGTCTATATTCCCACGACAGTGCAACCCACGGTGAAAAGAAGCCCATTGAGGCTCTGCCTACCCTTTCAGGGAAAAAAGCGTGTGTATATGTCTATGCTGCGTTCCGGTTTGAAGGGTATGGTTGCCGAAGAAATTACAGGCACATTAGACTTTACATCTTTATGTATCAGGGTAGCGGGCGCAGTACAATGCCACATAGGGCGCGTCCTAGGTAAAAATGACCTGTGAGGTAATTTATTGTAATAGGCAGAGGTTACCGCTTTACATAAGGTGGGGGCCATCATCTTCTTGTTCAGTAATTCAAAACAAATAAAAAAAAGTATATAGGTCTTGACCATAAAAGGTCGTATCAATGGTGTTGCTAGTGATATACCTATTGGAGGGGGTTTCGATTAGTATAAGGCTGGAAAGGGAGGGGGGAGGAAAGAAAGTGGGGAAATTATTCCTAAAAAAAGCTCTATAGACAAATAATTTGTAGAGGAACGCTGAACATTCCGTCACATATATAATATACCTACTTACCTAGTTTATGTCTTTATAGCTCTTAAAATATGTAATGCCTAGTACATTGAGAAGAGAAACTATATGGTGTTCTAAAGAAATCTCTTCGGATGGAACTGTCTCATATAATTATGGACAAACGTCACTTGGTAATATACCTACTTACCTAGTTTATGTGCAAGCGAATTTCTTCGTCTCGACAGCCAGCAGGCCAGCGCGGCCAGCAACGCCAGCACCAGCACCGCAGCTCCACACACGAACACCCAGAACGTGGCGCTGTGCCATCCACCAGCTGCGAACAAATAAAACGTTCTGAATCGTGGAAATGCCATTATTATGTGGACATTTGGAGAACTCAAACGCATAAATTTCCGACTGATAATCACGAGATATTTTACTTTAAAACGTTAGGGAATGTTCGTATTTTAGTTCACGCCATTCGCTCGATGACGCTTTTTCTCCCACGCAACCCGAGACGTCTGGCGGACGGGTGAACATGTCCAATAAAAGGGAAACTGCTGAACTCCGCGTGTAACTATTTTGCTTGTTAAGCCCTATCATTGTCCAAAATAAAATGGTTAGCAAAAAGATTACTCTGACCACATGGAAAATAAGACTTTATACCGACGCAAACGAAGTGCGGTTAATTTTACACCTACAATGTAATCGGAATAGATATTCTTGTTTAAAAAGGGCTTCAAAAAATATTTGCCCACCATGCAGACGACACGGAAAATAGTCTTCCTCCCATAGTATTTGTTTACCGAATACGCGATTCATATTACAGGTATAAAATAACCATGTTTCTTTAAATGATTTGTACTAAAATTGACGCAAGTAGGCTATCTACTTCGTGACCAACTAAATCAGTATCGATGACAAGGCACGGTTTCGCGATATTTTGTTGAATATAAAGTTTCCAAATAAGTTTTACAAGGGCATCCGAGCTTGACAAATAGAATAGAATAGAATAGTTTAATTCATAACTTAGCTTAAGGATATTTTACATAGTGCATATACAGGGTGTAACATAATATCCCTATAAGCCCGGGGAGCGGGTATTCTACACATCATGGTGAATTACTTTAGTTCTACGACTTTTTAAATTTCGAAGATTTTCGGTCATAAAATGCCTTGTCGGAAATTCCTCGATAAATTCCTGAAATTCCTCCAGATACGTAACTAACACAACATAAGGCAGCCCTACGTAATGTACTTTAACGTACCGTAACGTCCTCATGGTGTGTAAGGTAAATTTCTTGAGGAATTTCAGGATTTTACGAGGAACTTCATGAATAAAAAACTTGGTAATTTAAAAAATCGTAGAAATAAATTGATTCGCCATGATTTGTAGAATATACGGCCCCGGGTTTATAGGGATATTACAATACAGCCTATATATTTATCGAAAAATACCTATTAAAACTAAAAGTAGCGTAGGCACTATGAGGTTTAGGAAAATACCTCCCGTGCTAGTTGAAAACTAGGTTATGGCTTGTACCATTATTTATTCTGTAGTTACGGCGAGGTAGCTCTTTATTCCCCATGCATACAGTGAAATTATAGATAATGTGTGCTAAAACATGAAATTAGGGAAATAATGAATATTATTTACATAATGCAAGGATAATAAATATAGGGTAATAGTTAGTTACAATAACCTAAGAAACCTACCTAACTAGTAAACCTAGTTAGACTAACATGCAAAATCCAAAATTCATCTATTTACAAAATTAATTATGGAGCAAAAATATTATCCTAAATCAAACAGATTATTTAAAAAAAAAAGAAACATATTTATTTTCTGTACAAACACACTGGAATACTTACGTTTCTAAATAAAACAAGGTATAACAACAATTTGTGTGTGAATATAGAGGTGCAATTCAAATAGTCCATATATATTTCTAGTGATCTCCACATTAGGAACGAATATGTCGTGGAGATCTACACTTTTCAGTAGTTCGTAATCGTATTGGTGTAATAGCCCTTCTATAATTTTTCCACATAAATACCTACTCAAGTCCTTTAGTAATTGAATTTTACTGATTCGCATTTGTCAGAAAGGTCCCAGAAAATACGCAAAACCATGAGACACAAGCTTGAGGATCAAAACCATGAGACACAAGCTTGAGGATCAAAACCATGAGACACAAGCTTGAGGATCAAAACCATGAGACACAAGCTTGAGGATCAAAACCATGAGACACAAGCTTGAGGATCAAAACCATGAGACACAAGCTTGAGGATCAAAACCATGAGACACAAGCTTGAGGATCAAAACCATGAGACACAAGCTTGAGGATCAAAACCATGAGACACAAGCTTGAGGATCAAAACCATGAGACACAAGCTTGAGGATCAAAACCATGAGACACAAGCTTGAGGATCAAAACCATGAGACACAAGCTTGAGGATCAAAACCATGAGACACAAGCTTGAGGATCAAAACCATGAGACACAAGCTTGAGGATCAAAACCATGAGACACAAGCTTGAGGATCAAAACCATGAGACACAAGCTTGAGGATCAAAACCATGAGACACAAGCTTGAGGATCAAAACCATGAGACACAAGCTTGAGGATCAAAACTGAAATCAAACGCATAAAAGCACATATGACCGTAGAACACAGATTGTGCCTATAGATTGCTAGACACTATGTTTGCTGCCTCTAATACCCGCTAATCTAATTTTTTTTTTTTTTTTTTCTTAACCTATTGTGTCCCACTGCTGGGCAAAGGTCTCCCCCAAAATTTTCCAGGCATCCCGGCCTTTGGCAGTTTCCCACCCAATCTAATAACAAATGAAATTCTAATCTAATGAATGAATTCTAATGTAATAACACATGAAATCCCGTTGAGACAACCTTGGAACAAGGTAAGACGGGCTTTCCAATAAGTCGGTCGACCCCAACTAGTAAAGCCCGAAAACTACAACACAAATCGGACCGTAGTACCTGGAGATAAAGTGGAAAGTTGGAAACTGCTGGAGGATCAATCGTGAAAAGCAAACTCTAGAAATGTCAATACGACAAAGGACCGTATTACCTGGAGATAAAATTGAAATATAGTGAAGGATATTGTGGCAAGGAAACTGGGAAAAGCTCACCTCTGACGTGATGGAATCGAATCTCATTGCATTAGTCTCCCTCGCGACTGATGGAATGTATTGGACATTGTGATTGAAGCTTGGATAATAGGGAAGGTTTTTGATAGTAGTAGAGCTTTTTTGTGAAAGAGTTCGCCCTGGGAAGTACTACCACCATACCTATTTCTGCCGCAACGCAGTAGTGCTCGCATTGCTGTGTTCCGGTTTGAAGGGTATGGGTGCCGGTGAAATTACAGGCACATGAGACTTTTCTTCTTTAAGTCTCAGGGTGGCGGGCGCAGTGCAATGCCACATAGGGTGCGTCCTAGCTGGACGTGACCTAGGAGACGATGAATTGTTAAAGGCAGAGGTTACCGCTTAATATCATGGTAGGCCAATTGCTAGATACGTAATTCACATGGATAAAAAAAAAACATTATCATCAGCCTGTAAAAAGTCCAGCTGGACATAGACCTCCCCATAGAATGCTACGACGAAGGTTTTAAGCTGCCTCCATCCACCGACTTCCTACAGCCTTGATGATGTCCTTGGTCCATCGAGAAAAGGAATCACACTGCGTCGTCCAGTTCTTGGTCGCCACTTGAGAACCTTTCTTCCCCAACAGTTGTCAGTTCTGCGAGGTATATGACCTGGCTCATATGAGGTCACTTCTAGGTTCATTAGGTATTTGAAATTCGAAACATAAAAAGTAAATAAACCCAACTCCGCCGAAAAAACACGGACAAAATTTCGAGGACATCAAAATAAATATTATAGTTATGTACGTCTGTATTTTACAGGAAATTGACATGACGACCAAGATCAGATCTAGCATCTATTTGTTATCTAGAGGTTTCCTAACATAATAAAAAACATTCAACTCTATTTACTTACTCTAAAACCATCAACAAATCTCTTGGAAATTGTGATCTTTGAATACCTTAGGTGATTCAAGAAACAACGACTGTAGTCCCGAAAACGCATAACTCCCAAAGAAATCTAGATATTATTAATTTCACATGCTATCAACATTTTCCATTACAAAACTCTCATAACCATAAGCATACAAAGTCATCGTGAAACACAATACGTGAAGCTTACGCGTAATCTATTTCGAGCTCAGATACGGTCGGCGCGTCGTTTGCTCGTCGCCACGTCAGCATCATGTTTTCTGATGTTAAAATTATGATATTGCTTCAACTGAAATTCTTTAAATTACCAGGCTTTTGGAACTAGTGGTGGGTCCTCATGACTTGTGCTAGCATAATTGTATCTACACACTTTCCCAAAAAAGGCCTCGCTCAATTATCGACAACCAATGCAGGTGCCATCTTACGGTGAACGAGCTGTACCACAGTTTTGATGTGCTGCTTACAGACCGTCTACCGTAAGATGTCCCCTGCGTTACACTCTTAGTCTGAGTCCCCTGTGTTAGTCTGTGTTAGAGTGCCTTGGGAATAGTGCCAACCATAGAAAAAATCAATACTCCACGGCAGGGGACATCTTATGGTGAATGGTCTGTAGATTGCAATCGAGGCGAGTGGGCAGTCTTACTGACTGTGCCGTCGTGTTTATTTACCAGTCTTTAATCTATACATAATAAGGTCTAATTTCTAATAAACTAGTGGTTCGCCCCGAACTGAGACCTCGCGAATACACACGATTTAGGTAGGTTACCTTATTTCTTTAGAAAAAATATCTAAGTACGTGAGTACATCCACATAAAATGAACGTACTTGTCGGTTCGAAAAGTTAGACCTACAACGTCGTTCAAATTCCTAGAAACGGGAGGTCAACAATGGATGTTATACTGGTTATCGTTTTATAGACTACAAATTCCTAAATTCTTCAATTTTAGACTTTTCCCAGTATTTGTGTCATAAAAGGTACCTACAATCATACCAAACTTCAGCATTGTGGGATTAGTAGAAGTACCCTAGAGGTTTTGGTTTTTAACATTTTCGATTTACCCTAATATCTCAAAAACTCCATAAGTTAAAAAATTATAAAAAATCGTTTTGAAATGTCGAAGCCAGGGGCTTTCATATGACACCCCATTTGATCAGATATTCTCACTTTTTTTTACCCCTACTTGTACCCCAATATCTCAACAACCCCCCAACTGATATAGCTCATAACCTTACCACAGATAAAATAATACTATACTAGTAACCTTACCAACAAATTGTACTAATACTGTCTACCCCCCAATCTAATTTCATGAAGATTGGATTAACGGTTCGGATGTTATGCTCGGACAAACATACATACATACAAACACCGATTCTACCAAGTTGACTCAGAGAACTCGCTTCGCTCGTTCAGCAAGTGTAACTTCTATTTGTCCTTCTTGAACCCGAGTCTCCGAACATTTTCCGACGTAACAGACGCGACGTCGACTGCTTGCGTGCTTGTTCGCGTGCGGCGACGGCAGTGTGCTGGCACACTTGAGGACAATATGCCACGCAAGCGTAAATAAAAACCGGCCAAGTGCGAGTCGGAACGCGTCATGCATGAAGGGTTCCGATAATATATCTATAAACGGCAAAAAAACACGTTTGTTGTATGGGTGCCCCCTTAAATATTTATTTTGTTCTGTTTTTTAGTATTTGTTGTTATATCATAATATATCATCTGTGAAAATGTCAACTGTCTAACTATCATGGTTCATGAGATACAGCATGGCGACAGACGGACAGACGGACAGCGAAGTCTTAGTAATAGGGCCCCGTTTTACCCTTTGGGTACGGAACCCCAAAAAAGTACGTGCTACGCAACATAAGTATGTTGTATAAGTAGTTTGAATAACTACTTATACAACTCTGCAATCTTCACTCTGCAGTTTCCAACAAACAGGTTGCGCACCTATACTTGTGCAATATATAATGGACGGAACTTGCAGGGGCCCATCTGTTCCTGAGCGATTGTCCCTGCCTAACAACTACAATACCATAGGACGTGCCATACATGGCCGCCCTTAAATACATACAGCTGAAGTCTCATGTTCCTATTTAACAGGCACCTCATAACCTTTCAGACTGGAATACAGGAATGCTAGCAATACTGCGAACTATTTGATTATGAGCTCTATGCTACCGCCTTCCTTAGATAATTTATACACGCTACCGGGAGTATACCTACATTACGTGAGCTGAATGTACGAACAAAAGCTGCAGAGTCAAGACTGTGGAGTTTTTTTCTAATGGAGTTATAAGCTGTGATGGTAGGTAAATAATTGTATTATTCTTTACGAAACGAATGATGGTGTCTTTCACACGTCCGTCGTCTCAACGTGTTTCCGTTATTCGGCTCCCATAAAGTTTACAAAGATTTATACTAAAACTATTCTTCAATGTTTTATCTTTGTGTTTGTTTGCTTATTTGAGTTTACTGGTGGGCATGCCACAAAATTACCAATCATAGATTTGATTTATAACTGAATAAATCAAGTACAATATTCAAATTATAAAAATGCATGTATTCTTCATTATAATTCCGATACCAGAAATTCAGATATTATATTCTGTACCAGAAACACGATAGGACAATATTTTCTCGGTAGAAAAAAGCCCAAAGCTACCTCTAACTTTTCGCTATATTCGATAGTTTATTACAATGGAGCATATTATTGCGTTTTTTTTTGAAAAATAAAATCAATGCAACAAAGTCGAATGTTTACTGACTGCTTTTCGTGCGGCACGAGGGGTTTTTTTATGAAGATTTATGCCTTGGTTTGGCGCAATCATTGTCATATATTTTTTTTTTCATTTATTATTAATCATCTTCTTTTTTTTCATGGTAGACTCGAACTCGAAGTTTGGTATCTTTGTTTTCCGATAGTATGTTATTTCGCAAAGTAAACAAAAATATATTTCTGTTTGAAAGTGAATAAAGCTCTATCAAACGCAGGTCGCTCCAATCACGTTTTCCGCACGTTTTCCCATTTACCTACAGGCTTTCATAACCACACCAAGGAGAGAGAAATGTATCGAACATTTTATACGACTTCACTGAGTGTACAGGAAACTGTAACTCTACTGTACCTACCTATTGATATTTGTGCTAAGTTCATTCAGGAAAGTGCCAATAATTGTGATTCAAACTATAATAAGGTTGTTTTGAGCCAATATCAAGTTAATTTAGTAAATAAAAAAATAATGCTAGACAGTTCACACAACATTATCTAGCCCCAAGCTAAGTATAGCTTGTTATGGGTACTAGATAACTGATATACAATACATTACATAGATAGATATTTTATATTATATATAGAAAATACCCAGAACACCCTGAACAATTATCTGCAGATCGTAAAAATATTTGTTCCGGGATCAACCCGGAACAAACCCGCAACCTGCTGCGTCGCTGGCGAACCTTTATTTATTTATTTAATTCTTTATTGCACAAAAAACACAAGGAAATTGTACAAACGGAGGACTTAATGCTAAGCAGCATTTTCTGCCAGTCATCCATAAGGATGATACAAAAAAGGTTGGCGTGCTAAAACTAATTACAAAAGAAAGCTTATAATATAGCTTAGAAACTAATTTGCCTTAAAATAAATACAAACATATAACAAACAACATACTTATAATTTAAATGAAATGATAACCATTCCTAACAAAAAAAATATATATTAATAGATAGATAAACAAAATAAATAAAGTATACTATATATATATCATGTATAATAAGATATGAAAAAATGTGAAACTAAGAAAGTAGGTAGTCCTAAGTAGGTAGGAATATAAGTATAAAAATAATAATAAAAATAAATAGAGTAAATAATAAATAGTAAGAGGTAGGTACTCAAGAGGTAGAATTTAAAAAAAGATTATGAACAAGGCGTTTAAAGGTGGGTTTAGAAGATGACTTTTTTATATTAAGAGGGAGAGCATTCCAAAGACCCACAGCTACCACCTCGAAAGAGTCACCACGAAAGGCAGAAGAATGAAAAGGAGTTGCGAGGCGGAGTGAATCAGTGGACCTCAGATTAAATTCGAAACATAAAAGATAAAAATTCAAACTTAGACTTCAGGTATTTAGGGGTATTTGGGTCATTCAGAATTGAGAAGAGAAGACACAAAATTCTCAAATATCTCCTTTCCCTGATTGGAAGCCACTTCAATTTCCGACGAAACTCAGACACATGGTCGTATTTACGCAACCCGAAAACGAACCGGATACAACAGTTGAGCAGGCGATCTAACTTGTTGAGATGTTCGGCTGAGAGATCGAGGTAGGCCACATCCGCATAATCAATAATGGGGATTAGAAGGGTATTCACCAATGATATTTTGGTTTTCTCGGAAAGAAAGTTTTAGAAACGCAAAATGGAATGGAGACAAGCAAAAAACTTACGTGAAACCTCCTTTACCTGCGGCGACCATTTCAAATTCACATCCAGAAGAATGCCAAGATCTTTAACGACAGGTGAGAATGGAATGGGTATAGCATTATAGCATAGAGATGAAAGACTAGACAGATCCACTTTGGCAAGCTGACGGGAACTACCAATAATGATTGCCTGACATTTACTGGGATTGACCTGAATTCCATAGTTAGCGGACCACGACTGAAGCTGGAGAAGATCAGCATTAAGAGTGCTAATGGATTCGTTCAGACGTTCGACCTTAACATGGTGATATAGTTGAAGGTCATCAGCATAAAAATGGTAGTGACATTGTAACTTAGAAGATAGCATATTTATAAACAAAGAGAATAGTAAGGGTGACAGTAAACCTCCTTGAGGGACCCCGGCCTCCAGACCGCACCAGTCAGAGAAAGACTGACCATCGCGAACTGTCTGACGACGTCCTGAAAGGTACGAGGCGAACCATTGAACGGTTAATGGAGAGAAATTAAGGTGGTTCAATACGGCCAGAAGTAACTCATGATCAACGGCATTAAATGCATTGCTGAAATCAACTAAAACCAGTACAGTAACTTGACCTAATTCCATGTTACATCTAATATCCTCGGTGACCTTGAGAAGTGTGTGTGTTAAGGATCCGTTTAAAACTAGATGGCGCTGCTAAATAATGTAAAACCCTACATCGCGCTATCGAAGCGTTTTGGTGTTTCCGATATAGTCTAAGAGAAATGTAGGTCAATAAACTCACTTAGATCAAGAGGTGTTTCATTGAACACCTCCCCCCTCTCATAAGGACATAACCCTACCTATGTGACAGTACATAGTTTTACATGGTCCTTCGTCAGCCAGATTGGTACCTATCTAAAATCGTTAGGTATTGAATCAGTAACCTAGGTAGGGCAACGCTGTACTCGCTGTGGATCGCAGCGGGTAAGGTACAGCAAGAAACACGGTGCGGTGAAACCATACCCCCGTGTTTCTCGAGAGGATTGCAGTGCAGTGAAGTGTGCATTGTGAGTGGTGACAAATACCCCTCGCAAGGCGAGGCCAAGGCACGCGAAGGCAAGTTTGTGCTTCCGCGCGCCCCAGAAGAGATCAAGACTGTGGGCACCCCTGACCCCCACGGTCTCCGAGGAGCAGAACAAGGCGTGTGGACTCCTAGCCCCCACGTCCCCCGGCAAGCAGAACAAGGCGTGTGGACCCCTGGCCCCCACGTCCCCCGGCGTGCAGAACAAGGCGTGTGGACCCCTGGCCCCCACGTCCCCCGGCGAGTAGAACAAGGCGTGTGGACCCCTGGCCCCACGTCCCCCCGACGAGTAGAACAACGCGTGTGGACCCCTGGGCCCCACGCCCCCAGCGAGAAGTACAAAGCGGGCAGGTCCGCCCGCCCCTGAGAATAAGAAGATTAACCGCGCCGCTTGCGAAACAGCAGGACAGCGACGGTGGAGTTAGAAAGACACCATCGTGACGTGTTTGTATTGGTGGTAAATCGTGAGTACTCTTTTCAATAACTTTATAAAGTTAATCGTGTCTTGCTACTAAATCGTTTTAGAAACATTTGTGTTCGAATTTAAAGTTTTATTATTTTGCGTAAAATTAATTACCTTTTCTTGTTTTCGTAAAGAGACTTTTAACTTTTAGGATTGGATCAATTATAAAGAACATAGAAATTTAATGAAATCGTTATACAAAACGAATACAATTTTCCTTCCTACAACTTAAAAGTCTTTGGTTTTGTGGAGTTTATTATGGAGTCCATTATCAATGTTCAAAAAGATATACAAAGGTCCATCGAAAGGGCTCTCATTAATTTTAAGAAATCCCCTAAAGAGCGAATTACTAATGAGTACATTGAGGCCAAAATAGATAATTTAGAAAAAGATTGGACTTTGTTTCGGAGCAATAATGCCAAATTATATGAAACTTACAAATCTGTTGACTTGGATGATTCTTCTTATGTAACAAATGATGTGTATGAGAGTACGGAAGAAAGTTATATTGTTGCCAAGTCACATATAAAGTCAAAGCTAAAATCAGACCACATAAAAGCCAGTACAAATGAAAGTCATTCGAGTTCGTTGGCGAAGTTGCCCAAGATCACAATTCCAACATTTAGTGGAAAGTACGAAGAGTGGACCACATTTAAAGATTTATTTGTCTCATTGGTTCACAAGAACAAATCATTGGATAACGTGCAGAAACTTCACTATCTGAAAGGGCAACTCACCGGTGAAGCCGAGCTTTTGATAAGGCACACGCCAATAGCCGACTCCAACTATGAACGCTGTTGGGATTTATTAGAAAAGAGGTATAGTAATAAAAGGTTTCTGTCAAACTCAATACTCAACAAATTGTTCGGACAACGGTCCATGAAAGTTGAGTCAGCTTCTTCGATGAAAGAATTGGTCGATACGACATCAGACTGTTTAAGTGCATTAGAATGTATAGGCGTTGATGTGAGCACGTGGGATATCCTCATCATCCATATTGTTGGTTCAAAACTTGACCCTGAAACGCGGAAGCAATGGGAGTTAACAATCGCCACTGGTTCAGGTTCAGAATCTGTAAGTAAAAATGATTTGCCAACCTTCTCGCAGTTCAAAACCTTTTTAGAAAATCGTTTTCGTGCTTTAGAGTTTGTAGAACCTAGTGGTAAGCGATCTGCAGTACAGAGTGGAAGCGGTTCACAGTCTTCTTGTCGGTCCATGGTAGCGGCATCAGCTACAATGGCTTGCGAGTTTTGTTCCGAAAGACACAAGTTGAGCTTCTGCAAAGCATTTGCCAAGCAAGATATTAGTGATAGAAGAGCGTTTGTTAGCAAGAACAAGATGTGTTTTAATTGTTTAGGCGGTAATCATAACGTCTATAGTTGCAAAAAACCAACAACGTGCCGTATTTGCAAGAGAAGACACCACACTCTGCTACATCTAACCCCAGAGGATTTCAGTGCAAACAAACCAGAGGTTTCGAAACCCACAGCCACAGTTGAGGGCGATAGTCCATCCACAAGTGACAACGTCGTAGCGTGTCTCTCGACAGGCGAAGTACCGATAGCCAAACAGGTATTATTAGCGACAGCTTTAATAAAAGTCGAAGCAATAACTGGTGAATACCAAACAGTACGTGCTCTGATGGATCAAGGTTCACAAGCTTGCTTCATTACTGAGGCGGCAGTCCAACTTCTGCGTTTGAAGAAAGTGCCTGTAAAAGGAATAATTTCAGGATTAGGCAATGATATTAAAGCGAAGTATGTAGTACAAACAACCATTCAGTCTCGTACGGATCCGAAGTTCAAATTAGAAGTGCAAGCCTACGTTTTGGCCCACATTACATCCTATCTACCTGAAACACATATTGAAAAGTTAGATTGGTTGGACGTAGACACAATGGAGCTAGCAGATCCGCAATTTGCTACTCCAAGAAAAATAGATATGCTGTTAGGTGCGGACGTCTATAGGCAAGTCTTAAAACAAGGTCTGAAAAAAGGTTCAAGTGGCAAATTAGTTGCACAAAGCACCAGTCTAGGGTGGATCCTCTCCGGAATCGTCACACCAGCAAATAGTACACACAATAAAATATCAGTCATGCATATCGCTTGCAAGGAGAACAAAGATGAACTGGTTAATCGATTTCGGGAAATAGAGGAAGAAACCAGTACAAAGAGACTTTTCACCAAGGAAGAGCAACAATGTGAAATATTTTACAAAAGAACAACTAATAGGGGAGAGAGTAGAAACATAGTAAAGCTGTCAATCAAAGATGAAAACCAGCAATTTAAGGAGCATTTGAGTTCCAACTACTTGATATCAGTTGAAGAAAGCGATGATAGAAATAATGAAGCTGTATACTTACCGTATGATGCTGTAGTTAGTAATAATAAAGAAACCACAAACGTGCGAGTGGTTTACGATGCAACCAGTTCAAACAACAAAGGCATGTCACTCAATGTTACTCTCATAGTCGGTCCAATACCTCATGCAGATTTTCGGCACATTATTTTGCGTTGGAGAGTTCATCACTTCCTCCAAATAGCAGATATTGTGAAGAGGTATCACCAAGTGAAAGAAGATGAAGAAGACGTCAGCTATCAGCACATAGTATGGAGAAATGAGCCTGAAAATGAAATACAAGATTACGAGTTAATGACGGTAGCTGCTGGGATAGATTCTGCACCGTTCTTACCAGTGCGAGCAATGCATCAAGTCGCATACGATGATAGAGAAGAATCTGCATTTAAGGTGCTGAATTATTTCGACATGGACGATCTCATGACAAGTTGCTCGACGATCGAAGAAGGAGTGCACCTGTACAGACAAATGGTAGGACTATTAGATAAAGGTGGCGGTAAATTGAAGATATGGAGCAGCAATAACCAGGAACATCTGAAACAGATAAACAAATATGAGAACACAGATAAGAACAAAACAGAACAAAAACAGATCAAACAAATTATAGAACAAACAGGGGAAAATGATAGAACAAACAAGGACAAAATAGAATTTATGGAACAGAACAAAATCGAAATTAAATTAGATACAACTATTAAAATATTAGGTCTTACCTGGAGCCGTAGCGAAGATAAATTCCAGTACAAAGTGCAGCTTCCTCCATCATCTGGAACTGTAACCAAAACAAAAATTATATCTGCTATAATGCGAATCAATGACCCGATAGGGTGGATATAATAGCAAAAATGATGATTCAAAAGCTGTGGTTGTTAGGCATAAGATGGGATGAAGCTGTTCCTGTTAAGTTATTAAAGGAATGGAATACTCATAAAAACATCTGACATTACTCACCGCGGTGAAGATCTCTCGCTGGCTAGATGAGAATTGATGATGTTGATGTAGAGTTGCATGAATTTCGTGATGCCTCCAAGCTAGCTTATTCTGTTGTAATACCTATATCTTCGAGTTCTCAGATCAAATGGAGAGATGCGTACATCGTTATTGGTCACAGAGACACGCGTAGCCCTAATAAAATAAATCAGCATGCCACATATCACCTTCATCAATAGTACCGAACCAAGTGAACCGCTTCCACTGACATTAGATAATTTTAGTAGGAGAACCCCTGGTATCTTTGACATTAGATAATTTTAGTAGGAGAACCCCTGGTATCTTTGCCAGGAGTAGATGTTTAGAGTTCAAATATATCTTCTTTAACAAGGTGGCAATTCGTTCAGGTTCTAGAACCAAGTGTGGGCGACGTAGTTCTCATAAAGGAAGATGACCTGGACGCTGGTTGCTTGGTTGAATGATGCAGAAGCACCGGGGTCAGGATGGTTTAACCCGCGTGGTCACATTATGCACCCACAAAAATGTATTAAAAAGGCCAACATACAAACTTTGTATATTGCCAATAGATCAATTAAGTGTTAATGGTTAAGAATTTGAAGGTTAGGATTTGCCAAGACTTAAAAATGTATAAAAGTTCGTAAGATTATTACATTAATATTATGTTAGCTAGCGCATATTTATGTAATCTCAAAGGTTAAGGACACTACTAGGTCCTTGGCGGGCGAAATGTTAAGGATCCGTTTAAAACTAGATGGCGCTGCTAAATAATGTAAAACCCTACATCGCGCTATCGAAGCGTTTTGGTGTTTCCGATATAGTCTAAGAGAAATGTAGGTCAATAAACTCACTTAGATCAAGAGGTGTTTCATTGAACACCTCCCCCCTCTCATAAGGACATAACCCTACCTATGTGACAGTACATAGTTTTACATGAGATCAAGAGGTGTTTCATTGAACACCTCCCCCCTCTCATAAGGACATAACCCTACCTATGTGACAGTACATAGTTTTACATGGTCCTTCGTGTTCGTGCGCCAAATCGGATTTTCACCAGCAGTCGCCACGTCTCTGTGCATACGGTGGCGGACATCGAGCAACACGGAATGGAGACGCCATCAAAGGCATTCCCCGCTGTAGTTCCCCTCTAAATTGAATGCCCTCGAGGGCATACAGCTTATAAAAAACTAGCTGTCGTCGATCGCTCTGTCAGACTGAATCGACTCGCGTGGGAGATAGTGCTCTAAGAAAAATGCCGAATTGTTCAGTTTTATGCTGTAAAAAAATGATTGGATCATCAAATTTACAAAAAGATAGTGTTTCCTTTCACATGTACCTGAATTTCAATTAAATTATTATAACTTATTACATGAAAATTGACCAAGTAAAATTAAGCCGCATAAAAACAAAAGTGGCCATCTCAGATTTTGTAATTTTTGAGTTCGTGTTCGGGATAAAATAATAAAACTGAACGGTTTAACAAAACAAACCGTGAATATTATATTCAATAACACTGGTTCACTCTTCACTGCGACTGCACTTCAGTACACTGGTCATTCATTACTCTAAAATCACTGCCAAGTTACGTGATTTATTCGCAATGAAAGCCAATTCCCTTACGACTGCCCTGCTCGCTCGTCAATCGAGCTCCACTTAATCGTGAGACACAGGGGCGACATAAAAGTGACCAAAAGCGTAGATATAAATGTGTATAATACATCAATGTGCATTTCAGGATTTATTCTGCTGACGTAAACATGTATATAACGTGTAATGTCAGTAAGCCAAGATGTGGATGATTACTTAATATCCTTGATTACTAAATACAATTCATTAAACACGTTCGACAAAATGTGACATGTGGAATAACGTGTATTTGTATTTGATGGCTATGTAACCACTAACTAACCGGTAACTACTAACTACTACTACTTCGTGTCACGGGCTCTTTCTTGGTTCACTAACCAGCTTGAGATATAGTGTCCCTGAAAGGGGCCTAGTGACCAATGGTGAAAGAACCAGTATGGTAAAAGGATTAATTGTGCCTCGCAGAGGTGTATGATGATATGTCAACGTAAATGTCATGTGTAACTATATTTAAAGAAATAGAATTAAATCACACTACTATTAACAACAAGTGTAACATGAAAAAGTTTGTACATTTGGGAACTTTGATTACAAGAGATGGCAAGCATGAAGATGATATTTAAATGAGAGTAAATTCTGGAAACCAGGTGAACTTAACGCCTTATTATCAGCCGGAACGTATTCAAAAAGGCACGACTGGATGTGCATAGAGGAGTGTTAGTGCCAAAACTAATGTATGGTGGTTGCGAAAGTTGCTAAGGCAGAATAAACATGAAAGTAAAATAAATGCACTGAAGATGAGAGGTTTGAGAAGTATGTATGGTGGACTTTGAGAGATAGAATAAGAACTGTGTGTTAAGAAAGCATTGTAAAATGCACGTGTATAGTGACAAGGATTGAGAAAGATATGCTTGGATGGTTTGGGTTATTGGTTAAAGGATGAATGATAGTAGATTGACGAAACTAGTTCATAAGATGAGCATGAATGGGACAGTTGGAAGGGGGAGACCTCGGTGAAGGTATTCAGAATAGATCAGGGTCGATCTGGAGAATGGCCAGGCTAAGAGCGCCCTTAACCAATGAGCATATATGAAGAATGTGATGTGAGTGAATGAAGCGAAACAGGTATGCCAGGATCGTAGCAAGTGGAAATTCATGGTCTCTGCCTACTTCTCTGGGAAACAGGCGTGAGTATGTGTGTATGTTTGTAATATTATAAATGCTAAATTTTCTAAGGATTGGATGAAATTTAGAACGGCGATAGCTGGACCACTGGAATAGTTTTAAATTTTATTTGGATGTTCCCATAGGATCAAAACTTATGCGAGTGAAATCGCGGGTTGCTTCTAGTTTATAATAAGAATAAAACTACGTGGTTAATTTTATCAAAATCGGCAATATTGATCATACTTAAATAACTTTACTCTTTTCAGTTAAAAGTAAATAAAGATGCTTTAAAAAAATCGTTGATCGCCCATTGTGAGGTTACTGTACAATCTTTGCACGTTGTGTTTGCCTATAATGAGGGGTTTTCACGGCCATACCAAATCATCTATAAACCCTTAAAAATAGATGTCGCTGCTGTGTACTTAACTGTAAAAATAAAGTGAAATGTAAAAGTCAACAACGAAGTGATATATTTTCGTGGTATTTTGTTACTATCACACAAAATAACAGAGGTACGATGGATTTGTTGATTTTGACAACCACAGTTGAGTCAGGGCCATCAATTGAGCCAAATTGAATAAAAAAAAAAAACTTAAATGAAAAGCCCCCATTGGTTTCTTCTGTAGCTAAAGATAGGTATATAGTTCATATATGCATGTCGGATCCTCAAGATCCCTCCGAGCGGCAAAAGGCAACTTAGGGGCTTTCCAGTGGGTCTCGTGCAAATGAGGAAAATTCAAAAGAGGTTTCACTAAGATTTTATTCAAACTGACTTTGAACTTGATTTTGTATTTTGTTGATTAAATCGTGTGCACTCTGCCAACGCCGATGTAATAATGAGCTCTGGCTTTTTTTTTTTTTTTTCGGAAGGATTTCTATGCAGTTGACCGCCTGGGGCCATGACTGCTTTACCGGGCTTTTGGTGAGCGCAGATGGCGCTCAACCTGCAAAGTTAGGTTTTGGGCAACGAGCACAAGGGCACCACTTAGGTACGAACCTCGGCTTGGGCTGTTGCCAGGTTGGGAGGATCGGACAGAATGAGCTCTGGCGCTTTCGTACGCTCCTTTTATATCCACAAACCACACCACAAACCTCTTCTTCTCAGAGCCTCTTTTCTGAATGTATCTTGCCTTAAATCTCAGTCCTATTTAAAATATTCTTATAACAAAGGTGATTATTTATCTATTAACAACAAGATCGCGGACATGGACTGGAATGCTGAATTTGATTCGCGTTCGCTCGAGGAAGCAGTTGAGTTTTTTTATTCGATTTTAGATCAGCTTAAACACCAATATGTCCCGTCTAGGTTGGTCAGTGACAGCTCTTACCCTAAGTGGTTTAGCCGGGCACTCATTAGATTAATTAAGGAAAAATATAGGCATTATAGGAAATATAAAACTTATGGTGGACTTACAGACTTAGCCACTTACAAACTTTTACGTAATCGAATCCAACTCTTGGAAAAGAAATGCTTCGCCGATTATATGTCATCCATTGAGAATAGTATTGAACAAAATCCAAAAAAGTTTTGGTCCTACATAAAAAGTCGCTCGAAATCAAATGGTATACCTTCACATCTAAATTATTTAGACGCTTCAGTAGCTACAGGTGAATCTATCTGCGAAGCATTCTCTAAGTATTTTCATTCTACTTTCCTTGTCCCCTCTGGCATCTGTTCTTATAACGTTGACTCATTAGTCCCTTCAGAGGCTGTGAAATGCGATATTGGCAGTATTGAGATCGATCCTGATGAGGTGTTTAAATTGATCTCTAACCTTGATTTATCCAAGTCTGCTGGCCCAGACCACGTTAGCCCTGTCTTCCTCAAGTCGTGTGCTAAGTCAATTTACATTCCTGTTTCATTTTTATTTAAGAAATCAATATCTTTGAGTGCCGTACCTAAGCTCTGGAAAGCAGCATTTGTATCGCCAATTTATAAAAAGGGCTCTAAATGTGAGATTATCAACTATAGGCCTATCTCCAAGCTATGCTCAGTTGCTAAGCTATTTGAAAGGATAGTGTACAATCAGATTTATTCAGCGCTTCATCAGAACTTCTCCCCCTTCCAGCATGGGTTCCTTAAAGGGCGGTCGACTGTGTCTAACCTTATTATTTTCAATGAGTTCTTGAGTAAGTCAATGGATAATGGTCGTCAGGTTGACGTAATCTATACTGATTACAGCAAGGCCTTTGATAGGATTGACCATAGCCTTCTGTTGCTTAAGTTATTTAGTATGGGTATTATAGGGGATCTGCTCCGTTGGTTCTCTTCGTACATCTGCAGTAGGTCGCAGGCTGTTGTTGTTAATAATTATATGTCCAGCTGGGTTCTTATTCCTAGTGGAGTCCCCCAAGGATCACTGCTCGGACCCTTGCTCTTCCTGATATTTATTAATGATATCTCTTCCTGTTTTGTCAACAGTAACCTGCTTTCATTTGCTGATGATATGAAGATTTTTAAGACTATAGTTACTCCTCGGGATGTGCTTGACTTGCAGGCTGATTCATATCGACTTGACACGTACTGTGCTAGTAATAAACTAGATCTCAATCCGTCTAAATGCTTTACTATTACATATACTCGCAAAAAAACTGTAGTCAAATCAGTTTATCTATTAAAAAATCAGAGGTTGCAGGATTGCACGGTTATGAGAGATCTAGGCGTGCTGCATGATTCTAAACTTCTCTTTGACTCTCATATCGATTCCATCATTGCTAAAGCGTCCAAAGCTTTAGGCTTTATAATGAGAAGCTCCGTTAGTTTTAGTAGATGTAAAACATTTAAAATTTTATATTGCACTTACGTGCGCAGCATACTTGAATATGCTTCTCAAATTTGGAGTCCACGTTATGATACCTATATCAACAGAATTGAGCGTATTCAAACCAAATTTATTAAGTTTATTTGCTTTCGCCTTAAGGTTCCGTATAATTCTGCTAACTATGTTGACCTTTGTCGTAAATTCCACCTTCTGCCACTCAAAAAAAGGCGTGAAATTGGTGACCTGCTTTTCTTGCTCAAAATCACTAATAATCATATTAATTGCCCCGAACTTCTTAGTAAAATAACACTTGTTGTTCCCCGTACAATAATTAGATACAACGAGATTATTCATGTACCAATAGTTAGAACGAATTATCGCCAAAACTCCTATTTATGGCGAGTTGGTAACCAATTTAATAAATTATCTAAGCAAATAGGTCTAGACCTATTCTACTCCAGTGTCGGTTCCGTGAGGCGGCGGCTCAGTTCTGACTTTTTCTCGCCCTCCGCGGAGGATGATGAAATTTCGTCATGAGATAGGTGTGGTTTACTTTTTTGGTTCTTGTTCTTATTTTTTTTTTTGTTTACTATTATTTATATCTGTTTCCTTAATTTATACTGTTTGTTTTACTTTTACTGTTATAGTTATACTGTTGTTTTCTGTTTTGTATGCATTCATCATTTGTATCTCTCATTTTTTATTTTTTATTTTTTTTTCTGCTATGTGTTTTGTATACCAGATTGTAGTTTATAGTAGTTTTTAGTCCACTCAGCCTGTTCTCTCTTTTTATGTATCTATTATTATTTCTAAACGTGAAAACTTTTTAATAGCCTTCTGCTTTAACTTCTTTTATTTATTTTGTATGCATGTGCTGCTGGTTTTCCTTATAATAAATATAATATAATATAATATCCGAGCTTCGATCGCTTTGCGTCTTTGCGTAAACAAGACTCGGGCGCATTCGTTTGGGTGCCGCGACACGACAGAATACGATTGTTCGCAGCCGTACACATGGTGTTTATAAGCCTTCAATCTCAGTAGATCTATTCTCCAGATTCATCATATGACTTCTCTCTCCGACATACATGTGTAGACTGTTGGTAAACCAATTTTTTTTTATATTAAATAAGCAACTGTTAACAATAACTGCCTCAATGCACACTGAAACAGCTTTGTGCTCATTTAACAGTTTTTTTTATTTCTCAAAAATTTCTGTATGTGAGTTGCCCGTGTTTTCTTTTATACAACTAAATTAGTGATGTGCCTCAATAATAAAGTAGATTATTTATCGATAAAATAAATGCTCGTTTAATATGTTTTACAAGCTATTGAAATTTGATTTATATTATTCGGGAGCCATAGCCTAGCCTAACCTAACTTTCTAACCGTTAATCCAATCACCATGAAGGTATTGGTATGTAACAAGGTAGGTAACTGTTATGATTTTAATTTGAAATTATTCATTTTATACCATAAGTTGACGACCTCTGTGGCGCGGTGGACGAAGGTTCGCCTGTGACGCAGGAGGTTGCGGGTTTGATTCCCGCCTCAGAACAAATATTTGTACGATCTTCAGATATTTGTTCAGGGTGTTCTGGGTATTTTCTATGTTAATGCAAAATAAATATCTATGTAATGTACTGTACTAGGGATATCAGTTATCTAGTACATATCACAAGCTGTGCTTGGCTTGGGGCTGGATAATCTTGTGTGAACTGTGTCCAGCATCAAAAAATAAAATAAAAATAAATATACTTATATATATAATGAAATTCACTTAGGTACAATGTGAAAGAAAACACCATCTTTTCGTAAATTCGATGTTCCAGACCTTGATTTAGAGCTGAAAATGTAACGATTCGACATTTCAGTATTTGTAGCACTGTCACACTGTTTTACTCTATGCGTCACACGATCGGTTCAGTCTGACAGAGCAATCGGCCCATCATGATACAATTTTATTACTAGCAAAAGCAAAACATGCTTGGTGAGGGCTAGCAAGCTTTTTTTCCGTGATTATTTATATTTAAACAAATACATGAATTTAAATTACTATGCTAAATTACAACGGATAATTTTTTCGTTAAGTGTACCACAAAATTGCATGGGATAGTAGAGGACTCGCTTCGCTCGCCCTAATGATCGGGCGAAAACAGTTTTACTAACGCGTATGCCCAAATGAAATTGTGCATAGCCAGAGGGGAACGACATCTTGACATGAATTTAAATTACTATGTGATATTACAAATCTAGAGGTGTGATAGTTTTTCGTAAAAAGTTGCATGCCTACCTAGGTTGTGGGATACGTGATCACGATAAATTAACAAAAGCATTTCCCAGTTTAAACTCATTTACTCATTTTCAAGAAAAGTCGTAGGGATTTTCCTATTCAAATCCTATTCTTTGATTGACCAAAGAATTAAAAAAAAAATTGCTAGGTATAATTTTTTCAACGCGATAGTCTGTTCACTAGGTAAAGCGCTAAGTATTACTTTACCTACCATTGTTTAACATTAACATAACTTAACACACCCAACACATACCTACATAGTTGTGATCCCACACTAGGATCCCATGTGACGTGGGATAATTATGCCTGAAATGTAAAAAAAAAACTATTTTACATTTTAATGACTAATGTAGTTTTTTGGCACTTAGGCTCATGATTTTTGGTTTTTGACAATAACAGTGACTGACAGATATAATACATCGTATATTTCGTGGCCAGAACCGACATGGATTATGTAGGTTAGAAGGATGACGGCAGCTAAGTAAAGCGTTTTTTCCTTTCCTTTCCTTTCGTCTCTTTTGACTTGCCGACCCATAGTTTTATGAAATTATTGTATGCTTTGAACAAAATTCTAATTAAATTTTCCCAAGAACTAATCATCCCATGAGCTAGTGGTTGTACCTGGGGTACTCAAAATTTTCTTGATTTTTTCTCTATACTCTAAGTTTCCGCGTTTACCCCCTCTCTCTCCAGCCTACTACTACCTTTTACTAATCTAAAATTTCATAGTGATCCACAAAATGATCTGTATGTTATCCTCGATAACAACTCCGGAACTCCTCCTTCACAGAGAGCGTTCAACCCTTCCCCCCATACCTAGCCGCCCTTAAATCCCTTCAATGACCCTTGATGGTAGCACAGAATATATACAGTAGGCAAAGTAAGTTCCTACCAAAAAGTTATCGATACTATTAATTTATCGACATGAGTGCTGGAAGTCCCTAGAACGGGTGTTACTGTCAATTTTGTGACATAACATGATGTTTGTACACAGAAAGCATCTATGTGTGTATAAAGATTTTTGATGTGTTGCTGTTTATAGATGTGTGCGTTTATAGCGATAGAACGACTGGTTACAAAAGTGTGCATTAAACTGTAAGTGAGTGCGTGAAGCCCCCCCCCAAAAATTTCTGAATAAATATGTATCGGTTGACAGCTCTAAGGCGTCTCCCCTCCGGTAAGGAGGCCTGCGTTGCTCGATGGGTGGCGGAGTGTATCGTGAGTAACCCGAGGCAGGACCGGTGGGTAAGTCAACTGAACCTATCACCTCGCCAAGGGAGTTCCACTGCACCAGCCACCCGCCGGAGGATCCCGGCACATGGGAAGTTGCCACGCAGGTCAGTGAAAACCCTATTTTGCAGCCCGGCGCACACTTGTCTGTCGCTGCCGGTTATAGTTTCTGCCTTGTTATTCGTTTATAAATTTTATGTTAAAAGCCTAGTTACAGTCCACAGAATAGAACAGCTAGGCTGTTGAAACTTGGTAAGTAGATGTATTCTGTGAACCGCATTAAGAATTTCACAAAAAAATAGAAAAAAAACAGTAAATTTTTGGGGTTACTTAGAAACTTACTTAAAATACTTAGAACTGGAACTAAAAAAAAAAAACATCAAACCCCTAAGTGTGTAGAAAAAAACAAAAAAAAAATGGGGTTCCCCATACTTAGAACTGAAACTCAATTTTTTTTTCATCAAACCCGTACGTGTGGGTTATTTATGGATAGGTCTTCAAAAATGATATTGAGGTTTCAAATATAATTTTTTTCTAAACTGAATAGTTTGCGCGAGAGGCACTTCCAAAGTGGTAAAAAGTGTCCCCACCCCCCCCCCAAAACTTCTAAAATAAGAAAATGAAAAAACTAAAAAAAAAATATGATGTACATTACCATGTAAACTTCCAACGAAAATTTGTTTGAACGAGATCTAGTAAGTAGTTTTTTTTTAATACGTCATAAATCGTAATCCATCCAAGAACTTTTATATTATGTTACTTGCTGCTACGGAACCCTTCATGGGCGAGTCCGACTTGCACTTGGCCGCTTTGTTTTTATAAACCTATAAATTGCCTTTAAAATTGTGAAAGAATCATTAAAATCGCTTGAGACATTTGGAAGCAGTAGGCTTATTTTGTGTAAATCATAGGTATTTTTTCACGTCATAAGCAACAATAAAAAACAGCAAATTATAAAAAGTAAACTCATTTTTCTATATTTGACTATAGTTATGTTTCTTTTTAAATTATTTGGGTCATCTGTTTAAGAGTAGTAGGCTTTTTAAAAAAGGTCTATATGGCAGTTTTGGGTCTATAATCGCCTTAAAATTGGAAAAACGGAACACATCAGGGAAACACCGAGGTGTCTAGCACGCATGATATAAGGCCATGAAGCTAATTTCTCTGTTCAGGAATAGATGTCGTCACAGGAAAAGATCAGCTCAGCTGTAATTCCAAGCAACCGCCCGAGTTCCCTTCAAAAAAAAATTGCTAGCTGATGATCCTGGAAATAGCTGCACCAATTTCCACCAAGCATAGCAAAGAACACTCTCGATCAAGTCATCTTTCAAAATAAATCATAATCGGTTCAACCGTTTGGGAGCTACGATGTCACACACACGTCAAACATATAACATCCCCTTTTTGGGTGGGGGTTCTGTGGTCGGGGGTTAAAAATAGATGCCCGGACTCTTTTTGGGTGGGGGTTCTGTGGTCGGGGGTTAAAAATAGATGCCCGGGCTCTTTTTGGGTGGGGGTTCTGTGGTCGGGGGTTAAAAATAGATGCCCGGGCTCTTTTTGGGTGGGGGTTCTGTGGTCGGGGGTTAAAAATAGATGCCTGGGCTCTTTTTGGGTGGGGGTTCTGTGGTTGGGGGTCAAAAATAGATGCCCGGGCTCTTTTTGGGTGGGGGATAAGTGGTCGGGGGTTAAAAATAGATGCCCGGGCTCTTTTTGGGTGGGGGTTCTGTGGTCGGGGGTTAAAAATAGATGCCCGGGCTCTTTCCGCCATTTTCGTAGGGAAACGTCGTATTTTATTTAGTGTTTTTTTAGAGTTAATTTGTGTAATTTTAGTGTAATTTTAACCAATGTAGCTCGTCTATGGAGCACAAGTGTAGTGAAATAAAATGGGACTGTATTGCGTGACTTTTAAAATTGGTGGAAATTGTACTAAATCATGACTTGATTGTGACGTTCACGACTTGGAAGGATTGTTGTAACGTTGCAAATAATATTTAAAATACAATAATTATCATACTTGTAAATGGCAAATGCACAAGCCGTATGACGACAATTACAAAGAAAAAAAAAGATAGAGGCTCTTGAGATCAACAAAACATTTGCTAAAACAAGTGCTGGATATAACTAACAACAGATAAAAAAAAAGAGAAAATAGAGGTATATTTCTTTTACTGCATGCGTTCTTTAAAACTTATACCTTTGATTTACCTTGATTTACCTTATAGTATAATTATCTGTGGCTCAGCACAGTAAAACAACTTTATTCTACAAAACTACTTAGTTACTAACAAATTAGATACTTACAAAGATTTCAATCTTCCAGCGAAATTGCGTCGAGCCCAATCGTAATAACTTCAATTTCTACAGAATAACCCTCATTCCAATGCCACCGCTTTCCTCAAGTTAAATGTAAATTGAAACAAATACATTTAAATGAGACTGGGGAGGGAGAAGGGGGGCTTTTAAAGAATCTTGGAAACATCTTGTTATAAATCTTGAAAACGATAAGCAGCTCTAAAATTAGTAGACACTCCTACACAGGCAATTAAATTAGAGTTGGCAATTTGACGTCATCCACACAAAAATTCACCACCATACCACTCTGGAACGTTAGTTATGCGACAGTTAATACAATTAAAGCACAACACAATATTGCTTGTTATTCAAATTGTAAGCAATAGGTAACTAATACCAAGTACGTACAAAATTAGAATTATGAACATTGATAGACTATTGTTTCTTATAGGATTTCGTATAAGGTCGTATTTTCCATTAAAACAAAAACTTTTTTTTTTTTTTCAAATATCCTACTATAATATTGAAGTTTGTGTTTGGATGAACCTACTTATAAAAGGCTTAAATCGGCCCCGTCTTCCTGTAAAATGTAAATCTCTGTTTTAAATGAGGTTTCTTCGATATTTTTTTCTCTTTTATTAAAGTTAACCAATCGTTTAATACTATAACAAAATAAAAGTTAGTGAAATGAAGAATCGTCACCAAATATCACTTTCATATAAATAAATATAAATATTGCTGAACAGTTCCCACAACATTATCTAGCCCCAAGCTAAGTTGAGCTTGTGTTATGGGTACTAGATAACTGATATACTTAATACAATATATTACATAGATAGATATATTATACATAGAAAATACCCAGAACACACACCCTGAACAAATATTTGCGATCGCACAAATATTAATTCCGAGACGGGAATCGAACTCGCAACCTCCTGCGTCGTAGGCCAAGCTTCGCCCGCCGCGCCACAGAGGTCGTCAAAACCTACGTAACATACGTCAGGTGTCGTATGTTATGTAGGTACCTAATTGCTGAGAAAAATCTAGATCCCTGTGACCAAAATTTTCATTGCGTTATTCTATCCGATGTCCATTCCTACCTACGAGTACTATATTTCAATAGTTATGAACAAAACGGAAAATCATTTGTCGACTTTCAATTGTCCATCAAGTCTAGGCCCTTCTCCCATCACGATACGTACAGGCGATTCAAGTATCCTGAAGGTATCCTGCAAGTCTCGGAGACTAGTCGCCGCCAAGTATCTCACATACAAATGTGTTCACGTATGTGAACTTGACGGCGACTAGTCTCCGAGACTTGCAGGATACTTGAATCGCCTGTGCGTATCGTAATGGGAGAAGGGCTTTAGTTTTAATCGTATCTCGTCTGAGTGCTCTTGCCCTTCAAGTTGCGTGAACAGCCACCCTCGCTCTCATCATTATATTAAATGGACTTGAGAAAACTCTTTTATAGCTATTGGCATTTTCTAAGCGTGTTTTATTTGGAATTTCACCTGAATAGATACTTGATCTGAGTTTAATGATATTGTTGGAAGATTTTTGGAAGGTTCTACGAATGAGAATAATCTACTATTGAGTCTTACGTCCCTAATAATCTATGAAACTAATATCTACATACAAAGTCATGAATATGAATGTTAGTGGATGGAAAAGAAGAGAAAGACCAAAGAAAATATGGATTTATTGCGTGAGAGACAGAGACGCTATGAATGAGAAGGGAGTGAATGATGAGGTGACGGCTGACAGGCGAGAGTGGAAGAAAAAGAAGTACTGCGCCAACCTCAAATAAATTGGGAAAAGGGCAAGACAATGATGATGATCTACATACAAACATACGTGGCTCTATCTCCTTCAGATAATTCTGTTCTGTTTCCTATAGTCATAAGAACCGGAACTAGTAAGTGGCGACCACAAACCAGATGATGCAATACAGGAATGCCTCTTTCGATGGACCAAAGAAGATCAAGTGGTAAGAGGTCGCCGGAAGGCAGTGGACGGAGGAGGCTCAAGACTGTTCGTCGTCGCATCCTATGATGGAAACCTATATCCAGTCGTTGACTTATATGGGCTGATGATAATGATGACGGACCGGATGGACTACTAGATACTAATATTACTATTAGTTGACGCCATATTTAGCTGGATTATATATATCATTTTATAATCCCCGATTTCTTATAATCATCACCGATTTTCGTCATCAGTAGCCTTTAGACGTCCACTGCTGGACGTGGCCTCCCCCACAGAATGCAATGGGGGGATTTGCCATACTCACCACGCTTGGCAGGCGCATTGGTGATCGCGTATTTGAATACTCAGGAGGATTCTGCTGTCATATCTCTTAGCCAGCTTTTATGACATCCACGGAAGGAGACGGAGTGGAAACCGGACTCGCCACGGCCACGTCATGCCCATTGTTACAGTAAGGAAAAAAGGATTTTACAGTCAAGCATATCATTAACATCAAATAACACCCAACAGTCCCACCCACACTAGGTTTCCGTGTCGTGTGTATCAGGAACTACGAGTACCACAACTCGCAGACCCGGAATTATATAACTATAAACAGATCATACAAACATCTGTACCGTGTGGGATTAGGTAAACAAATATATTTGCCAAAATTAAAATAGTAATATTATCTTCAATGAATAGTGGTTAAAGGGCCGGTAGGGTAGCTAAAACCGAGTGGAAATGTGTAAAAGATACAAGACAATCAATCGTTCATGGCTTAGAGCATTGCAGGCCTCCGGAAAACTCGATGGTTCATGGTTTACGCTGGTTGACGTGCTGACGTATTGAGACGTTTCGATGGCTCAATCTCTCAATCGCTGGATTTCCCTTTCGCAAAACGTTTCCTTATGTATCTTTCCTTTATGACATACAAGTATACACCTGCAGCTTCGCTCGCATTTGACCGGGATATAAAGTAGTATATATTCTCTATATGTATATCGAATTTCGTCGTTTCGGCGTGATTAAATAACAAACATACAAACATTCAAGCATCCAAACATCCAAACGTTCAAACTTTCAAACGGTCAAAAATGTATGATAACAAAATACATTTATTTACAGAAATAATAATACAACTAATACAATTAGGCATGTACAAAATAAAAAAAATACATATTAAATAATTGTGCTACCTGAAGACCGCTGCTAACGATTTAAAGGTAGCTCAACTGATCCAAATCACTACCAATCAAATCATCACACTATTAAAATATACAGGGTATTCCCAGCATCTTAGGGATGCTTCTGTCGGTAGTGATTTGGATCAGTTGTGCTACCTTTAGATGTAAGCAGCGGTCTTCAGGTAGCACAACTGTTTCATATGTATATTTTTTTAATTTTGTACATACCCTGTATTAGTTATATTATTATTTCTGTAAATAAGCATTACTTAAAATATACTATCAAAATATTTATGATATTACAAGTAGTGGGATGAGCCTTTTTGTTAGAGGCTTTAGCGGCCTTCCTTCTCGGAAACGATACAATTAATTTCGATCGAAGTTCTCCATTTACGACATTATATACAGCACAGAGAGCAGTCACTAGTCTAAATATTTTGTAATTAAATATGTTTTGTGTACCCGTTTCTGAAATAAATAATTACTTACTTACTTACTTACTTATATAACGTGGAGGTGGCGGGATCGAGTGTCGCTCACAATTTGCGCCCGTCTCGACTAATGTCAAATACTGGGTACGAAACTATCTAACAAACAACAAACAAAAAGTAACTAAAAAAACGGAATAACAGAACTAAATATTTGTGTATTTAAAATTATGAAAAGACAACAACACTAGTTAAATCAAATTATTTAGCTAAAGAATTAGATTAAATAATTAAAAGTTTGTCCCAATGTAGCAATGCAGACATCATCATAGGGATGCTTCCGTCTGGTAGTGATTTGGATCAGTTGAGCTACCTTTAGATCGTTTTCAACAGTCTTCATATAGCTCAACTGTTTTATTTGTACTTTTTTAATTTTGTACATATCTACAAAGTTATTGTATCAATAATAAGAGGTCAGGGTAATTAAACTGATTTTCATATTTTATTTCAAAAAATTGCAATCCTGTTGACGCAAGCAATGACGGCGATGAGCTCACCACTTGTCACGTCTATATCCCACGATGGTGTAACCCACGATGAGAAGAGGCCCATTTGAGGCTCTTCCTACGAAACAGGGGAAAAGGCGTGTGTCTATGTATGTATGTATGTATGTAAGTATATATGTATGTATGTATGTATGTATGTATGTACACGTACTTTATAAGTTGATTCAAAATTTTCCTTGTGATTTCAATGAATAAAATATTATAGATAGATATTGCTTGATAGGATATGTAAATATTGTACATGCATACATGGACAAACGCATTTTTCCCCGAAAGGCTAGGCAGAACCTCAATGGGCCTCTTTTTACTGAGGGTTGCACCATAGTGGAATATGTATTCGATATAAATTGGTTCTATCCAACAAACATCCTACTTCTGTATGAATAATATAAGATTCCTAATAACTTGTACGACCCTTCCTTATTTATATTTCCATAATCCCTATACGTATGTGTCATACCTTTGATCAGATAATATTTTATATGATTTTTCTTTGAGTTCATCAAAATCCATGCATTTCTGTGTCATTTGACGACCTCTTTGGCGCGGCGGGCGAAGGTTTGCCTGCGGCGCAGGAAGTTGCTGGTTCGATTCCCGCTTCGGAACAAATATTTGACGATCTAAGCTCTGCTTAGCTTGGGGCTAGGTAATGTTGTGTGAACTATCCAGCATTATTTATTATTTATACTGACTCCTTTATATATAAAATCCATTTTGAACCTTTTTAATGTGAACCCTCAGTTGAAATCCGGCACGTCCTATAGAAATCGGGGAGTCACGTTCTGAACCCGGCTCACCCGGATACAAACCTACGTGTGTCTACTGTTGTTATATCTATGTGTATGAAGCGCTGGGGACAGATAGTCTGTTCTCATATTTCAAGAGAAACTCAATTTACTGAAAACATGTCCGATGTTTGATCGATGTAGAAAGGTCACGTGTATTGTTCATTATTATACATACTACTAATATAAATATGGAAGTTTGTATGTATCGTGGTTACTCAACGCACGCCGTAATAGCTGAACCGATTTCGATAAAATTTTGGTACACTGATAGAGCATGATCTGGATTCAGACATAGGCTACTTTTTACCCTAGTCACACGACAGAAGCCAAGGACGGACACTTTTGTTTTACATACCTATACAGAGCTTGTTCTCAATAAAATTTTCAGTCATAGAAGCAAAAAGTGATTGAATATGGCTTTGTTAAAAATACATATTACAAAAGGAAATACTTCTCGTATATATACTTTGTGCTCTAACAATTAGCGAGCGGTCTTAAAAAATAAAATAAAAAGCTCAGAGAAAATATTTAATTGTTTTCAAAGAAAAGAAACAAAGAGAAACCTTTTTTAGACGTAAGAATCACAGCAAAAGTTTAAACAAGTATAGCTTTGGTACCTCAAAGTTATTATAACTTTCTAGCAATGAATTCATTCAATCATATCAAAACGTCTCAGCATTATTATAATTCAGATCCCGTTTGTGTCTTTCATCAAATCCGCCCTACGACACTAATCCGCTCCCGCCGAAGCGCGTAAGCCTAGGCGGGGCTTGAGTACTAGTATCCTTTTACTGTAATAAAATAATCCATCATCGTATGAATAGAATATATGACAAATATTCAAGGAGAAGGAAGACCCCGAAAAATTATTTGAGAAATACTTTTATCGATACTTGTATTTACGTATTTGTTTTACCGAAAGGAACGCAACTTTATCAAATACTAATAGGTATAAGGCAATGTAGGTTAAGTTCACTTAATGTAACTTCGATGTATAACTTGATGAAGATATACTAATCAATCACAGAAAATTCGAATTCAAAACGACTAATGAGCATTGTAACATCGCCTACTAGCCAGCACTTGACACAGAGTGAACACACGGGTGGACAAGCTTAGAAGGACAGTGCCTCAAAATTGAATGAGCTCTTTTCTGGTTCTAAATATTGCTGTGTAAAAGGAAGAGTAATACTCAATTTGTAGACATTAAACTACTTACTGATTCAAATTAATTATAGTTGCACAATATAAATACAAAATATGATTTTTAGCACAAAACTTGTGTGTCCGTGAATCGGCATTCTCTATTTTCATACTACTGTTGTAAATAAGCCCATAAAGTTGGAAGTTTTCTTGCCCCTTTTTAACCCCCGACGCAAGAACGACGGGGTGTTGCAAGTTTGACGTGTCTTTGTGTGTGTTTGTGTGTGTGTGTGTGTTTGTGTCTGTCTGAGGCTACGTAGCTCCCGAACGGATTAACCGTTTTTTTTTGTTTGAATGTTGAATTAGTCGGGAGTGTTCTTAGCTATGTTTGATCAAAATCGGTTCAGCCGTTTCATTGCGTTGAGGGTTTTTTAATTTTTACAAAATTAATTACTTGTTGTTAGAAAATTTCCAACTATTATTTATCAGTTTATACTGTCGGAAACAACGAGCTGAATGGTAAAGTTGGGTTACAGCTCTCCTTGTAAAGTTATCTTCATTGTAATATATTATTTATGCTTATTTAATGACGAAACAAGCAGATGGCCCACCTAATGTTAAGCGGTAACCTCTGCCTATGAACAGTGCATTACCTCATAGGTCACCTCCACCAAGGACGCGCCCTATGTGGCATTACACTGCGCCCGCCACCCTGAGACATAAAGATGAAAAGTCTCATGTGCCTGTAATTTCACCGGCACCCTTACCCTTCAAACCGGAACACAGCAATGCGAGCAGTACTGCTTTGCGGTAGAAATAGGTATGGTGGTAGTACTTCCCCGGACGAACTCTTTCACAAAAAAGCTCTACTACTACTAAAATACTTCTTCTACTACTATTTTTCACTAAAAGCTTTTATAAAATGTCTTTTTATAAGTTTTATAAAATAAACGCTTTTTACAGCGGCGCGTGGTGTTTTTTTTTTGTATGAAGATTTCTGCCAAGTGTTGGCGCAGTCTTAGTAATTACTCTACTCGAGTTTCATTTCAGACCCACGGTACCCCTGGCCATACCCCTGGCGGTACCGTAGGTCTTTTAAAGTTAAACGGTACCACCGATTAATAGTGATGTAATGAGTCCGGACCCGTGCTTCACCTAAGTTCTCCACCTTAGGTACCAACTCCTACTATATTTTTTATTATTCTAAATGACTAAAAATACATTTTGTCTATGAAATCAAAGCACAACTTGGCGGTAAATAAGTAGTTTCCGAAATATGACTGTTTCAATTTTGACAGCTGTCATCCAAAATGTAGATTTTGTCATCAGCTTTCATTTGAGCCATACAACGAAACTCTAGCACGAGTAATTTCCGAAATATGACTGTTTCAATTTTGACAGCTTTCATCCAAAATGTAGATTTTGTCATCAGCTTTCATTTGAGCCATACAACGAAACTCTAGCACGAGTAGGTTCTGAAATATGACTGTTTCAATTTTGACAGCTGTCATCCAAAATGTAGATTTTGTCATCAGCTTTCATTTGAGCCATACAACGAAACTCTAGCACGAGTAGTTTCCGAAATATGACCGTTTCAATTTTGACAGCTGTCATCCAAAATGTAGATTTTGTCATCAGCTTTCATTTGAGCCATACAACGAAACTCTAGCACAAGTAGTTTCCGAAATATGACTGAATCAATTTTGACAGCTGTCATCCAAAAAAACGGCTATAGTTGTGATTTGCCGGTTGCCGCAACTGAGAGTTCAAAATTTTGTCGTGTTCTGAGCGCCTTATAGATTGATAAAACAATGTGATCCCATAAAAGTCAACATTATAGGAATACAACTTTAAAATAATACAACACTAAAAAGAAACAACATTGGGGGAAATTTAACATTTTAGAATTTCAAAATTTTGCAAAGTCAACCGAATGTTCCTAAAGGAACTTGTTTTTTGGTGAACATTCTATCCAAAAAACCATGTCAAAAACAAACGCTATATATAAACAAATTTTTATGGCGAGAAAAGCAAGGTTATTATGTTGTATCAAATTGAATGGTGCAAACGTAACTAACCAGTTACGTCTGCACCATTAATGGGGCAAATCAATGGTGCAAACGTAACCGCGGGGCTAGGTCAACACATCACTAGGGTCACTTACTCGGTGGTACCGTTTAACTTTAAAAGACCTACGGTACCGCCAGGGGTATGGCCAGGGGTACCGTGGGTCTGAAATGTCGAGTTTCATTGTCATACTGAAAACTTCATCAAGTCGCAAACGCCATCGGTTTGCGACGCAAATCGGTGTTTAAACATATTGTTAAGTTTAAGTGGTTGTTATTTGAAGTATCAAGCATACAATACAAATAAATAAATAAATAATGCTGTAATAGTTCACACAACATTATCTAGCTTGAGGCTAGATAAGCAGAGCTTGTGTTATAGGTACTAGATAACTGATATACTTTAATACAATACATTACATAGATAGATATTTTTTATTATACATAGAAAATAACCAGAACACCCTGAACAAATATCTGCAGATCGTACAAATATTTGTTCCAAGGCGGGAATCGAACCCGCAACCTCCTGCGTCGCAGGCCAACCTTCACCCGCCGTGCCACAGAGGTCGTCCCTACTCGTCGGAGGTCGTCGTACTTATAATACAGATTATAAGTATGTACATATCCACATTTAAGTGGACAGAAGCAACGAGCCTTTAATTTTGCGATCACGTTCGCGACCCTCCTTAGCGCCCTTTTCAGATAGTAACAATATTAGCCTCTCGAAGCTTCACAACGGATAAAACATCAAAAGCTTCAGCTTTATTTTGACTGGCAGCACCGACACAGCGATAAATATCAAATTATGATAAAAGGTTTCCAAGCGTCTTCTGCATAAATTTGTATCCAAAAATTTAAATAGGATAAGCTATATCTTAAAATGAAAATGTAAAGTCGTCATCATCATTTCTCAATTATCGGACTTGGCCCTACTTCTTCCACCCCATGCCATCGCTACCTTCATCATCTACTCGCAGCCCCATGCGCCTTGATATCGTCCATCCATCGTGGTCTGGTATTTAACGACGGTCTCCAAAGGTGTTAGTTACTTTTTACAATTATTCTATGCGTATTCTTAAAGAATTTCAAAACATACACGAGGTATAGAGTGAATTTTTCTAAATTATTTCTGTCCTGCTGACAGAAAACATAATGGAAACAAAAAAGACAAGGGTAGATAACTATTAAAATCTAACTCATCATATATCCAGTGATAATTAATGGCAACAACAAAGCATTGTTTTAGCTTTGGCAGATTCTTGTAACCAGTAAGGCTACTAGATATTTATCATCTCGGTATACCTATATAAGAACTTAACCTGACTGACTGACTGATTGACTGACTGATTCATCATCGCCGAGCCGACACCGCTGGACCTAGAAAACTGAAACTTGGAGCGTAGGTTCTTTTTATAGCAAAACGACCCAATAAAAAGGGATTTTTGTAAATTCATCCCCTAAGAGGATAAAAAGGGGTGAAAACCGTTGTATGAAAAACCGTATTTCTTGATCTTACTAACTTGAAACTTTGCAAAACATAAATACAAATCATAAAAAGGTAAAATATTTTTTCCTCAAACTAAAAGCGAAAGCGGGTGCAATGGAGTTTTAAAGTTTGTATCTGAACTTTTTATCGCTTGGTGCTTTTGGCTTGAAGCTTAGTATGGGTGCTTAAAATACAGAATAATTGAACACATATTTTAGGAATTTTCAAAATAACCCTTAAAAAAGGGTAAAATGGGGTGAAAACCTTTTAGTTTTTTAGTGATGTGATGCGTAGCAAAGCACTTTTTTTTTTTATACTACTTGAATGACGGAACAAGCAAATGGCCCACCTGATGTTAAGCGGTAACCTCTGCCTATGAACAGTGCATTACCTCATAGGTCACGTCCACCTAGGACGCGCCCTATGTGGCATTGCACTGCGCCCGCCACCCTGAGACATAAAGATGAAAAGTCTCATGTGCCTGTAATTTCAGCACCCTTACCCTTCAAACCGGAACACAGCAATGCGAACACTACTGCTTTGCGGCAGAAATAGGTATGGTGGTAGAACTTCCCCGGACGAACTCTTTCACAAAAAAGCTCTACTACTACAAGTATTCAGCTAGTTTCCCAATAAAGTGAAAAAAGCTTTCTAAAGTACAGGCAGCTTAGGAGTTTTTCGATTAAAAACTATCGGAAAACTATCTTTTAATATCTATAACGACAACAGCTGGGGAATACAGGTGCTCAAGTGGTGACCACGAACTGAGAGCGCTGTTTAGGAAGGCCTCCCACTCAATAGACCGGTAAAGGTAGCAGGAAGTCGGTGCATGGAAGCGGCCCAAACGTACAACAGTAGAAAAGCCTATATAACCTATTATCATGACCCTAACTGCCAGAAGAGACATTGTGTTGTGTAGCATCTGAGCGTTTGATAGTCAAATCACGTAGCATAGAATACATTGCGTAGACACCGGCTACGGCGTAGCAGCTGTTCATATTCTTAACCCTTGTAGCCTCGTAGGCTGTAGCACGTCACGCTCCTAGCCGGATTTAAAATAATAACGTAACCACCCAACTTGTCATGCTAGTCACTTGTGATGCTGTCATAAAATAGGTTAAAACAGTTAGCGAACATAATTGAAACTTATGTGTAAATTGGTCATACTGATAATATAAGTAACTTCCGGTCACCGATGAACCAATTTCCCTCTGTGAGACGGTATCAAAAATAACATTAGTTTTAAACTTAGTGTATGAGTTTAACTTCTATGTCGTAGTGATAAATGCAAAAAGGTTACTTTTGTAACCAGCGTATGGTAGAATGTCACTTAAATTGAATACTTATTTAAGTATCATCAATTGAAATTACATTCTACCATAAGTAGTAGGGTCTTCCTCTTTCTCTGCAACCCCATTATTTCTGTCACCTTGCGGCATTACTGTGTTGGTCTGAAAAATGCCGTCTAAAGACAGATACATGAGATTACCAACTTTATGTGTGCAAGCCTCAGCAGTTAAAACCATAAGCAATTGGTCTAGAAATGCCAGCTAACTCTAGATTTATTCCCACACCATTCGAGCTAGTGATAAATGAGAAGCCTCACTGAGCCTCCAGCGCTCGAGTTAAGCCCTCGACCTTTAGATCAGCACACGGAGTCGGCTGTATCTTGATTTTATTGGTCATCATTCGCATTATTTGTCGACTCCCACTGCCCGCAATAAACACTTCTCAATGTCACAGAATCGGTAACTTGTAGTAGTAGGTATAACGTAGTACCTAAGCATAGCAATGCAAATTTAATTGAAATAAACAAAGGCATTGTACGAATAAATATCTTTGTGACGTGGAAAATTATCCCTACACAATATCACAGAATATTATACAGTACTAAATACAGAACGGCCACTGTCCGCGCCGTGTAATGCGCGTCCTCGCAGCCCTCCCCACGCCGTAGTTCAGGAGTCCGTTGGAAATTTCATTAGTGAGGGCTGCCGCGCGCCGTGTGCTACGTACGCGCGCAATCGTACGGATGCCAGCTACGAGTATCAGTCAGTGAAATAAGTGCAAAAGCAAAACTATGGCGAAAAGTAATGATATTTACTTAGTTATCTGCTAGTGCTTAGTGTTTGTATAAAGTAACGAATGTAAACAAACTGTAGATCAAAGAAACCTGACAAAGTTTTGTCTCACACTGATAATTAGAATAATCGGATAAAGTCAACTTAAATTTTTAGTGTAAGATTGAGGTGAGATAATTTGTTTAACTTGGTACGACGCTAGGCACTTGTAATTCGCAGCTATCTCTTTCTCACATATGAGCCGTGTTGCAACCCTATGTCGTGTAGGGTTACACATTTGGCGCATGCACAAACGTCATTTGTTTATACGTAAAGAGTACGTACGGCTGCGTTTCCACCAAGATGTGCGAGGTAAATGAGCGGTGCGAGAATGCGTAGCGAGGCTGTGGAACGATGTGAGTGCTTCCACCAGAGATGTGCTAGGCAGCTGATTGGTGCGAAGATGCGTAGCGACGCTGTGAAACGGTGGGCAGATGAGCGGTGCGAGGATATGTAGCGGCTAGCTTATTACGTATCTTACAATAGCAATGCGATAGCAATAATTGCGCGATCATCGCATCCAAATCGCAAATTCGTATTACGTATCAGCGATCCGTAATACGAATTTGCAATTTGGATGCGATGATCGCGCAATTCTCGCGCGATTCTCGCTATCGTATTGCTATTGCAAGATACGTAATAAGCTAGCGGGCTTCCGTACAACACACATCTTTCTCTAACAAACTCCGTCTAGTGACTACTAGAGTTTCTCGCTCGCGCACATCTCTCGCACACATCCCTCGCACACATCCCTAGCACACATCCCTCGCTTATTATGTACGTATAAAAGCCTCGCTAGAAAGAGGCTAGGTAAATGAAGTGATTCTATTGGTTCTTAACAAACATATCCCTCGCTACGCATCCTAACTCATCTCTAGTGGAATCGCAGCCTGAGGTACGTATCAACTCGGTCATATTATTATGCAGTGCCCGAGGTGTGAATGTATGCCTATATTTAAAGAATGCAAATAGGTAGGTATGTATGTACGGTGTTTACACGTGTCAACATGGCATGTTCGTGCTTAAAATACCTACACCACATTTCTCGGTCATGGGTAAACTATGTCGATATGACTGGTTTTCAGAGAATGTATTTTAGTTCAGTTTTCTCGGTAGCGTGATTTCGAGATATTGTTATTTGGAGTTCGTTCTGTCGTTATCAAAGCAACAATCAATAATCTTTGAACAAAATACATGTTATTAAAAGATAAACGGCTAATTACCACTAATTTCGTCACTTCGTCGTCGTTTTCGTTTATCTTTTAATATATTCCCAACCACGATAGTTTCAATTCTAAAATACATGTTTATCCGCAATTAAGGCGCTAACGGTTCAACGAACATTTTTGTATGAGGCGAAGAAGGCGAGCGCACGCTCTGATACCGTGTTTTGATGTATAAAAAAATTATATAAAAATGTAGTTCAAAGTTTTGTTTAATTTTGTTGATGAATTCACTAACTTAAATAATTTATATTAAAAGATAAACGGCTAATTACCACTATTATTCGTCACTTTGCTGACGTTTCGAGACTGAGTTCAGAAGCCTCTTCATCATGAGCACCGCCCGCGACCGCGTTCGACGGTGAACCAGCGAATACTGCGTGCAACCGCGCGCTCAGCTCGCTGGGACAGCGGCGGCGGCGGCGGCGGCAGTAGGTTCGTTGCGCGCGCGTCGAGAATTAATTCATCTACGTCACTAGCACTACCTACGTCGTCGGTATAAGGCTGCGTACACACTGCACTCACGGTATCACTCTCCAGACCGATTACAGTACTACAAACAGTAGTGGCGGAGTGGAGTAAAGGTTGCCATGCCGGCGAAATACCCCATCCACGATCGCGATTGAAATTTGGATGTCGGCTAATCTCAATTGCTTCCCGTATCTTGCGAGGAACAAAAAACTTCTCTTTCGCAAGAACTGAAATTTTGTCAAACCGTAGGTAGTGTCAAACCGTAGGTAGTGGGACGATTCCGAGATCATTGCATGCTCTGCAACCGCCGACTTTTCTACGTCCAGATTTCTAACACTCCTGATGTGTTCCGTCAATCTAGCCGATATGTTACGCCGGGTTTCACCTATGTAACTCTTGCCACAGTCACATGGTATACTGTATACACCGGGCATACCCAGAGGATCCCTGTCTTTTGGCGAGCGCAGAAATTGTCTCAGCTGACCTGGCGGTCGGAAGACCGGTTTGATATTATATCTACCACGTAAGTAGTATCCTATCTTGTCTGTTACCCCCTTTATGAAAGGCAGGTAGACCGGAGACCGTTCCACGACAGATAGTCTTCTACGTTCATTCGCCATCATCACTCGAGAACACTGTCGCCAACTATAACCATTCCTTTCCAATACCGTTCTCACGTGCTCCAACTCAGACTCCACATGTACATGATCACACAAGCTGAGAGCCCGATTAATCAGTGTTCTGGGCACAGACAAAAGATGCATTGGGTGATGATGCGAGTTCGCGTGCAGATACTGATCCGTATGCGTGGGTTTCCTGTATACAGCGTGTGAAAGACTACCACATGCATCACGTATTACCCGCACATCTAAGAAGGGCAAGGTTCCATTTGTTTCCCTTTCCGTGGTAAACTGTATATTTGGATGAACCGAGTTCAAATGGTTCAAAAAGTCTTCAAGTCCACTCTCCGTAATAATGGCAAACACATCATCAACATACCGCCACCAATATCGAGGCTTCAAAGGGGCTGTATATATTGCCTCCTCTTCAAAACACTCCATAAAAATGTTGGCCACAACTGGCGCCATTGGAGAACCCATTGCCACACCATCTACCTGTATGAAATATTCCCCTCTCCACACAAAATAGCCACTCCTTAGGCAATAGTCAGCCCACTCAATGTAACGTGTGGGTAGATCCGCCGCCTGGATAAGATCGGTAATAATCGACATCGCGTCATCCACAGGCACATTCGTAAACAAGGAAGACACGTCGAAACTGACCATGATTTCTGTGGGTTCAACCTTGATATCTGAAATCAACTGTACGAAATGTCTGGAATCCTTTCGCCGGCATGGCAACCTTTACTCCACTCCGCCACTACTGTTTGTAGTACTGTAATCGGTCTGGAGAGTGATACCGTGAGTGCAGTGTGTACGCAGCCTTATACCGACGACGTAGGTAGTGCTAGTGACGTAGATGAACTAATTCTCGACGCGCGCGCAACGAACCTACTGCCGCCGCCGCCGCCGCCGCTGTCCCAGCGAGCTGAGCGCGCGGTTGCACGCAGTATTCGCTGGTCCACCGTCGAACGCGGTCGCGGGCGGTGCTCATGATGAAGAGGCTTCTGAACTCAGTCTCGAAACGTCAGCAAAGTGACGAATAATAGTGGTAATTAGCCGTTTATCTTTTAATATGATTCCCAACCACGATAGTTTCAATTCTATAACTTAAATAATAACTAACATGTAACCAAATGTTTCAAAAATTAAAACGTGAGAGAAGTGAGTGAAAAATAGGATTTACATTTAAAAAACGAGGTATCTTTGTTATTTTTTTTTATCGAGTGAAGTAATTGAAGTATTGTATTAAATTATTGATTTCACTAGATAACAAGCTCAAGAATATCATATATTTTTTTCTTCATAGAAAACTATGAAAAATCTTATCAAAAACTTTAAAATTCTACAGACATTTGAGGACCTATTGCGCCTTAAAGCTATTGAAGTTTATCAATTAATAATTAACCAACTAGAAGCGGTACATTGTTTGCATGACACGAAACTGTACCGCTGTATATTACGTGACCTAATTCAATGACCCGAGGACGCGTAGATATTTTAGGTTATTCACTTAGAATTAGAATAAATTTTCTTCTTCCACTTTTTTTTTCGAACTCTTAAGATGTATTCAAGATATTTCATCAAAAGCTGTCTAAATTAAGAAGCTTCTAAGTACTCTCGTAATATATGTGGCACGTAGACAGAGCTTTATTAATTTAGTTAAGTTTAGTTATTGTATGCTTAGAACTTTACTTTGTCGTTATTATTAGCAAAAAGTAAATACGTAATTCCTCAATGATTGAAATCACCACCAGCTCACGATTCTGATCACTAATTTAATAAAAGCTTTTGTTAAAAAATAACTTAATTATATCTTATTATCTTTATTTAATTGTATCCTTTTCTATTCCAATTAGGTACCTATCCAATGTGAAGAAGAACTAACGCAAAATTCATTTTCATGTTAGTAGGACCAGTTATTTTGATTAGATTTATCTGCTCACTATAATATTATACAGGTGTTCTCCAATCTAATTAATGTCTCTCGTGAAAGGTCTCGAAGGTCCTTCCATTACGTTACTGGTTAATGCGGATCTTTGTCTTCTAACTTCATTAATTGGCCTTGAGTGACTGTTTAGACTCTTGAGATTTTGGTTCATTTCGAATGTTGCTTATTATTTGGATAAATAAATATGTCAGAAAACAGTCTCAACCAAGAAGCACTATTTATAGATGGTAGATTTCTTTGGACAAATTACAAATTACACATTATTTATTGACGAAAACAAAGTAACTTTACAGGTACATAAAAATGTAAATCGTTACATCCATTAATTAATAAATACATATATTTACAGAAAGAATAATACAACTAATACAAGTATGTATGTACAAAATAAAAAAAACATATGAAACAGTTGTGCTACCTGAAAACCATGCTAACGATCTAAAGGTAGCTCAACTGATCCAAATCACTACCAGATGGAAGCGTTCCTAAATAAATTAACTGTCTTTAAAAATATGAATTATTATTAATAAATTAATTTGCCTAAGCCGTATCGACTAATTGTGTACATAATTGTTCTACTTAAAATATTACTATATATAAACATGTTACAAATCCGTCTATCACGGTACTAGTGAGCTAGTATATATCTATATATCAGAGACTATATCCGTAGAAGTATCGCCATCCTGCCTATTTCAGGCATAAAAAGTAGAAATGCTTATTAGATAATATAAGTTTATTTCATTTAGAATAGGTATAACAAAACATACACAATAAGAGAACTTTGCCTTCCGTGCTAGTTAAAAAAACTATGTTACGGCAAGGTAACGCTTCTCAACCCTTATAGAATATCCATACTGGACATTTAGTAAAACTATACCTAAACATTAAGCCCATATAAATATATACCTTATAAGCTAATACATATTTTATGTACTTAAAAATATCATTTAACGTCAATAGAGGGATTTGGTTTCGATAACGCTTCCCTATATTGTCTTTGTATTCTAGATTAAGGTGGATGCGCACGCTTGCGGCGCAAAATTCAAATTTTTTGGTGTTTTTTGCCCATTACAGCTCATCAACACTTCTTCAGTTAGCGAAAGTTGAGTTCGCGAGAACTAGGAGACTGAACACACATATTTTAATTGATAATATCTCATAAATATCATCAGTTTAGCTATGATACCCCTAACACATTTTTACAGTGTTTTTGTTTGTTTAGGGGTATCGTAGCTAAACTGATGATATTTATGAGATACCATCAATTAAAACATGTGTGTTAAATCTCCTAGTTGTCGCGAACTCAACTTTCGTTATCTGAAGAAGTGTTGACGACCAGTAATAGGCAAAAAACAACAAAAAATTTGAATCTCGCGCCGCAAACGTGAGCATTCACCTTAAATTAAATTCATTAAATGGATGTGAGTATTGGGCAAAGGAAGGTGTATGCTGCAGAGATGCGAATGATGAGATAGATGTGTGGAATAACAAGAATAGCTAAGGAATGTCTTGTAATGAGAAGATATCAATGTTTATCAATGAATGCGGATGGACGAAGAAGTACACGGAGATCAAAAATACAATTGACTGCATGAAAGATGACATGGGTAAGAAAGAAGTAAGCAGTGCCGGATTAGCCGACAAGCAAATTAAGCAATAGTTTAGGGTATCACATCCCGGAGGCCACTGTAAACAGCAACGAAAAAATTTGCCTCTCACATGCAATTTATTTATCCGTGGATTCCCAATTCAGAATCAGTCCCACACCAAACAATGGTGTTATTTATATGCGAGATGGTATAAAGAAAAAATACTATCTAAGATGATACAAAGAGATACGCTTCATAAAATATTGGTTTACTTGAGAATAGTGGGCCTTAAGGCGTGAATTGCTCAGGGCATCTAGCTTCTAATCCAGCACTGGAAGTGAGTACTGAGGCCCTAGTCGGAGTATTGCAAACACCATCGTAACAATGAACGTAACGACGATCGTACGTGTATAACATAATAACTAGCTATTAATCTGTGTCAAAAACGTCACATGTCTGATAAAGGGAATCTAAGAAGGATACATGTTGAGCCAACCCCTCATAATGTGGGATAATGGAAGATAACGATAATTCGATGATTTTAAACACGGGACTTTTTCTAAAACTGAATTCCTTGCTAGTCTAGCTTAACAGATAATATTTATTCAGGGTTTTATCAGAGCAGCGATTCACCAGGTTAGTAAAACTATAGAAACAGTAAGATCCGATTGCTACTAGTTATGTTTGGAGTGGTTTGGGAAAGACTGACGAGCTTACGGAAAGTAGGTATGCCGATAGGTAGCTGTCACGTATCCACGTAATGATAAGCAAAAAGTGGGCAGAAATGAGATCTGAGGGTTTCCTCCACTGGGGTCATAAGCCTATGTACTCGTATGTTAAATAGGAACAGCGTCAGAAAATAATAACAACATCGACCCATATGTTTTTCGAAAGTTTTTGCTCAATAGCCGATTTAACATTGGAATAAGTTCACAAAAATGTGTATGGGTCGCAGGAAGTCTGTGGATGGAAGAGGCTCAGACTGTTCGTCGTGACATTCTATGAGTGAGTCCTATGTCCAGCAGTGGACTTCTACAGAGAGATGATGATGTTTACAAAATTGACTTGTGATTGTGGTTTTAATATTCAAGTAACGATGGCAAAACATTTCATGTTCTTTTGCTATCTCGAGTGCCTTTGCTTTTAATCTGTATGATAAATTCCAAATACAAAACATTTCATGTTCTTTTGCTATCTCGAGTGCCTTTGCTTTTAATCTGTATGATAAATTCCAAATACAAAACATTTCATGTTCTTTTGCTATCTCGAGTGCCTTTTTTTTAATCTGTATGATAAATTCCAAATACAAAACATTTCATGTTCTTTTGCTATCTCGAGTGCCTTTGCTTTTAATCTGTATGATAAATTCCAAATACAAAACATTTCATGTTCTTTTGCTATCTCGAGTGCCTTTGCTTTTAATCTGTATGATAAATTCCAAATACAAAATCATTTTTTAAACGACGTAACATAGATAATTTATTCAATCTGAGTTATGGTTATTTTATATGAAATTTGTAGTCGCCATACTTATTTATGTTCAACATACAATTAGTTTAATTTAATTTCCTTCTGTAATACACAGGTACACAATTTAGACACATTCTGTAATAATTACTGTCTGAAATCTAAGACTACCTTAAAAATATAATTGAATGCTGAAAATCATTAAATTATTTTACTCAATAATTCAATACTCATAGCTTAAGGTATGTCGGAAAATATAAACCAGATTTAAAGAGGGCGTCTGAAGAGTTCAATATTTTTCTTGAGGTCACTTTGGTAAAATAGCTTACTGAAGTGGTAACATCAATCTCAGCTTATCTATAAAATGCTCTTATATCTTGTATATGTAAGTCGTAAAACGTGTAGTCGTCGTAAGTATTACCAAAAGAATTTAGATATAAGGTGACCTCTGTATATTGCAAGTTTAGCAATGTGAATTGAGCCCGTATGTGTCCTAAAGTCAGGTCACATGATTGTGATGCTATTGACTTAAAAAAAAGATTTTCAACTGCTAAATGAATTGTACTTTTGTTGTTATTCATTAATTTACTACTAACTAATGTATTACGAAAAAAGGAGATTACTGAAAAACGAACAAACAGTAATGACAAACAAAATAAAGTTCGGGTCGATTGATATAAATATAAAAATATCACATCTACATCGTAATTACATATTTCCCTTCATAAACATCCCGTGAAATTGCGCATTAGACGATAAAATTAACAATATTTTGTTATTATCCTGTTTAAAGCAAAATGTTCAGTGATGTCATAATAATCCCTTATAAATTATGCGAAATTAGGCTCCATGACGAAGTAAAATATTGTTACTTACATGTCTCGATTGGCGACACATCGACATCTGGGGTGGTCTGCATCTTCCGCGCGATGGACGCTATGGCCCCAGGTAATATGCTGCTTGATACAGACACTGTGACGATTTACTTCACAATTTCACAAAAACTCCTCTATTTTATCAAAAAGCAGGAGAAAATATCGCGTGAGCCAACAGGCTGTTTCGACATTGCACTATCGATTGAGCGGTGAGGGTAGTCGCGCGTGCGTGCTGCCCGCGTCGACACGCATGCGCGTGGTTGGCGGCCATCTTGGGCCGGAAAGACGTCATTTGACAGCTAGGGCACCGACGCGCATCCGTCCGTAGGGCAGGGTAATAACGCCCTTATTCTCTGATTACTTATTTTCTGACGGTGTCACCTTATGTATGAAAATTGGATGTACCACTTACAATGTTTTATTGCCTCTTATTTTTTGTTCCAGTAGATTAGAGTTACACTAGTGGTTCGCCCCTAATGCATGCATGCATGACACGAATGCATGCTTTGTAGATAATCTACTTTCCTTACCTTTATAACAGACTTAAAAAAAACATTTTGATAAAAGTTTCTCGGGACCACTACGGGATTGTTCCCTAAACAGCAATGAAACAGCCATTTGAATCCGAAAAATCAACGCTACATAATTTATAACAACATATTATAGGTAGTTTGACAACCTCTGTGGTGAGGCAAGCGACTAGCTGGCTGAGAAGCAAGAGGTTTCGGGTTCGATTCCTGCTGCGAAACAAATGTTTATATGATCTGCGTTTTTTTGTTCCAGCACTGGATGTTGTGGTACCATGGTATTCGTAGTTGCTGATACCCACGACACAGGGAATCCTAGTGTGGAATCAGGACTATGTATCTGACTTTTCAGCGGATGTAACAAATAAGTAGGTACTGAACCAACGCGCACTTTTTAGAAGTCTGTTAACATCTGAACATAATATAGGAAGTGTATCATGATGGCAGTACTTAAGTATTACCTATTGCAGAAAAACTATTGGCAACATTTTAATGTTTAGAGCTTCAAAGAAATTAGTGTCCAAACTAACTTGAACTACAACGTCATATAAATTCCAAGAAATTCATTCCAATCTATTAGCTGATTTAAATTGTATAGGGTATAAATATAGTATAGATATAAATTGTATAACCTTTATGTATCATCCTCATGGATGACTGGCATAAAATGCTGCTTAGCATTAAGTCCTGCGTTTGTACAATTTTATTGTGTTTTTGAGCAATAAAGAATTAAATAAATAACACTTGTGAAATTTATCTAGTTTGGACTTTTATGTATTGTGTCACATAAGCTACAAGCATTTAATTCAGCCTTAGAGCATTGCAGCCTAAGAATGTGGAATTCTGAATTGTGGGATTTTATGTGTTACCTCGCTGTAACACAGTTTACAACTAGCACGGGAGGTAAAGATTTCCAACTGTATAAACTTACACATACCTTCACTTTTATTATAAAATTCTAATTGTTTGAGTGTTTAGCTGTGTAAGTAGGTATACAACTGTTTTATGTTTTTTGTTGAAAATACATTTATTCTATTATTCTATTCTATTAACCCCTGACACAAAAACGACGGGGTGTTATAAGTTTGACGTGTCTGTGTTTGTGTTTGTGTCTGTGTGTGTGTGTGTGTGTGTGTGTGTATGTGTATGTGTGTTGTGTGTGTATGTCTGTCTGTGGCATCGTAGCTCCCGAACGGATAAACCGATTTAGTTTTTTTGTTTTGAATGAAAAGTGTGTTTTTTTAATTTTTACAAAATTAATTACTTGTTTTTACAATTTTGCTTGTATCACAAGAAATACAAAGTTTAAAGTAAAATTAAAAATGTCCAAACAAGCTACACTACTAAACATATACACCTTAACTTAACCTTTTTGTCCTGGTTATTGTAACCTTATTGTGTACAATCCTGATTTTCTTACCTATATTTTTATTAACCCCCCTTTGGGCCCCAAAATCTCAAAAACATCCTGACCGATTTAGGTCATAACCTTACCAACAAATTCTACAAATTCTATCTACCTACCAAATGTCATATAGATTATAATCAAAGGTTCGAAAGTTATCCTCGGACAAACTTACATACATACCTACATACAAACGCCGATTCGTCAAAGTTGATTAGCTGCGCTCGTTCATATTTATAGTTATTTAAAAAAAAACTACTGTACTTAATTTCTACTGGTACTACATAACTGTTTTTTTTATAGCCTGAAAGACTTGGATCTCGGATTGCTAATCGGATTCGATAAAAGCTCACTATTATCTCTGTTTAATACTCGAGTAGATACATTTATTCGAGTTTTATAGTAGAAGAATCAAACAACCAAAATATTAGTTATATAAATTAAATTTTATTGAAAATCGTAAATAAATTTACATAATTAATAAATATTATTACATCACGTGTACAAACGTATGTGTGTAGTGTTTGTGTGTTGGTGGCAGGTTGTCTGCGTGTGTGTGTGTGTGGCGTGTTGTAGAGTGTGTTGGATGTGGAGTGCGAGTACACTGGCTGTTCTTAGTAGCCGGCCAGCTCAGCGAAGGTGGAGTCCATCTCGTCGGCCAAGCTCTTGTATCTATCCTTGTTGATGCCGAGCTCATCTGTGGATGCCAGAGTTCAAGATTAGTGTACATGTCATCATATAAATATAAAATAAAATAAATAATGCTGGACAGTTCACACAACATTATCTAGCCCCAAGCTAAGCAGAGCTTGTGTTATGGGTACTAGATAACTGATATACACATAACATAGTTAGATATTTTTTATTATACATAGAAAATACCCAGAACACCCTGAACAAATATCTGCAGATCATATAAATATTTGTTCTGAGGCAGGCATCGAACCCGCAACCTCCTGCGTCGCAGGCGAACCTTTTTCCGGTCAGCCATAGTGGTCGTTAAGAGGTATATTTAGACTTGACTTGCCTCGAACATGCCCTTGCGATTTATCGTTTATAGATTAAATTGGGGAATCTCTTGGACCCCCGTAGCTCAAAAACCCCGATACCGATCAAGCTCATTTACGAACTTAAAAATTATATTCACATAACCTTCCTGCCTACCAAGTTACGTCAAGATTGGATCAACGGTTCTGCAGTTATCATCGGACAAACACACACACATACTTACAAACAAACATACATACATACATACATACATACATACATACATACATACATACATACATACATACATACAAATGCCGCATGCTGGAATTATACTCTGAGACTTCACTTGGACAATCTCCAAAGTCTAAAATATAACTTAGCGTCTATCATAGCAGTCTGGAGAGATGTGAAAATCAAGAGTAGAATCGCTTAGTCCACCATCACATTCGATCTACTCTGAAAATTTGGATCGAGAATTACAAATGCTATTTCGAATACTTTTGAAATAACTAGGTAATTACTAGATACTAATCTATGAATAATTTAGTTCTTATATTCCTAAAGTCAAGTTGATGATTTGTTAATCAGTTTAAAATACAGCGCAAGCAAGGAGCTTTATAATGAGTGTTTAATTAGAGTACTAAACTAATTATTAATAGAACGAAGAGTACCTTGGAAGCATTCGTCCACGACGGTAGCAGCAAAGCGAAAAGACATGTTAATCACAACTCAAAAAGCGAGCTCCTACAGCTCGTTCACCTGTAAATACTCCATGGCAGGTGCCAACTTACGGTGAACGGTCTGTAGACCAGCTACAATCACTCAAGCGTCAGAGAAATACGAAATTTACATTATAGATTCGACAACAGCTTTTGAATGTCTTTTTTTTGTCAATTCCGCTGATGCTCAAGCCATTGCTACTAATCGTAAAGGTAGTACTGCGATTTCCAAAGGATTGTCAGCCCGAGACATTCCTTGAAACATCTACAAAGGTTAGGGCTTAGGGTTATGATATAAAGTTCTGGTGATTGAAAATGGCTTTTGACGGTCAAGGACAGGACGCATTTACACTAGTGGTGACCCTGACGATTTGACTAAGATTGTTGTATATGCCAGCGTGGTATTTTCTTCAATGACTATGTAGATGTCTGGTATATTTATAGGTACACCATAAAACAGGAACAATCGTCTTCTGCACTGATTTAAGCCCTTCTAAAATAGTTCTGCGATGTATCATACTTATTTCTGCCACCAAGCAAAGCTGTGTGCTGTTTTGGACGGGGTGCCGGTGAAATTAGAAGCACAGGAGACTTTTCAACTTTACACCTCAGGGAAGCAATGCAATGCGACGTTGGGTACTTCCTATGAAGTAATATAGGTAGGGCCTAAAAAACAGCCTGCATAGCAGTTTTAAGCGGCAGCCATAGGAAGAGGTTACTAATTCAAAACAGGTAAGACAAATTAGTTAGTTTCACCACTTTTTTAAAAACAGCCATAGGTGCCGTGTAAATTAGCCCAGGTAAATGGCGATGGAGGGTCTGCAATAATGATATGTCCTGGGGCTTTTTGGATGATCGTGGGTACAAAAAGGAGCCTTAAACTAATTGCATTTAGGGTGAGTTAGTATCCTGTAAGCTCGGCGAAGGTGCCGTCCAGGTCATCGCATATCGCCTTGTATTTCTCCTTCTGGGAGAATAATGTATCTGGAAATGTTTGTGATTAGTTAGTAACTTACGAAGCGTTAAAGAAAGTAAGTTATTAAGAGCTTTTTTTAGAATTTTAGAAAGCTTTGCGTGGAAAGTTATAGCATTTTAATTTAGTTATTTTATCTATAACTAAGAGCATGGCGGTTTACAAAAATTATCTGCTATAAAAAGCGTTTATACCAAAGTCAAAACGCTTCTTTTTTTTTTCAAAGTAACGTTCTTGTCCTTTCTGAGGTAGTAGGTTGTTCTAATTTTTAAGAAGGTTCTTATTTTGAAAATCAACTTGATCTTAAAAAGAGCTTATTCATATTCCTGTAAGTGGGTGTGGATTCATATACTAATCTTTTCTACAAGTTTACAGTAGTGAAGTTACTTGCGCCACCACTGTGGTAGAGACAGTAGAATATTTGAACAAAATGATTTATCTATTAATAAATTAAAGCATTTTATCAGTAAGCATTTCAATAAGTTTCCTTTTGTTCGCTACATGAGATAGAAAGTGCATGGAATTTATATATTATACGTTGCGTTAGAAAAAATAACTTTTGTTTATGTCAGATTTGACACTGACAATGGCATCGCCTGTCCCTCCCACATTTTGATGGATTGCTTTCTTTGCTATCGCTACAGCTGCAACATGCATAGCCTCACTCCTAAACTCATGTGGTAGCGGGATCCCACAAGGACGTACCTTCGAGCCTGTCGACTTCCTTCTGCAGTTTCTTGACAGTCTTCTCGGCGAATTCAGCGCGGGCTTCGGCCTCCTTCAGTTTGCCGGTGAGGGTCTTCAGCTGCTTTTTGAATTCTTCTACGCGCTGGTTGGCTTTCTCCTCAGATACTTCCAGGGATTTGAGGGAGTTACCTACGACCTAGGTGGAGAAAATTTAGTTATTAAATATATTTCTTATATATTTTTTTCCTTAACCTATGTTGTGCCACTGGTTCCCCGAAATTCTTCCACTTATCCCTGCCCTTGGCAGTCTCCCACCACTCCTTTACAAAATTAAAAGATCATCCCGTCAACGCTTTCACGGCCGACCCCGAGGTCGCCGTTCTTTAGGTAACCATGGTGTGCTGATATTCACCCACCTGTTGGGAAGCATTCGACTGACGTTTTTTTTTTAACATTAGTAGACCTTTGTTTGACCACGGTCTCACCTGTTGGTAAGTGACGATGTGGCCGAAGATGGAGCACAAAGGTCAAGAAGGCACCTATTCACTCTAGCCTTGAAGAGACCCAGATTATAGTTTTCATGAAAGACAGACGACTGTAGTGTATTCCACTGCTCCCCATTCACTCAGTCCCATTTGAGCCAAGCTGTTTTATCATCTACGTCGGCAATACCAGGATGCTTATTACCAAGGAGGTGAGATGTCAGATGTTACACATCAATGACACTACAGTAAAGTTCAGTCCAGTCCAGTATTCAATAAACACCTTCATGCAGTATGGTTACTTTTTTTTAAAAGTGTGTGGATGATGGAAGACGCAGATGGCCCACCCCTACTAATATCCTATGCCTATGAAAAGTGCATTATCACATAGATCACGCCCACCTAGGACGCACCCTATGTGGCATTGCACTGCACCCGCCACCGTGAGACATAAAGATGAAAAGTCTCATGTGCCTGTAATTTTACCCGGCACCCTTTAAACCGAAACACAGCAATGCGAGCACAACTGCTTTGCGTCAGAAATAGGTATGGTGGTACTTCCCCGGACGAACTCTTTCACAAAAAAGCTCTGCTACTACGTATTTCCACAACAGCTATTTTTAATCAACTAGATCTAGAAGTAACGATAATTACCTTGAGTTCCTCCTCAAGTTCTGAGATCTTGGCGTCTCCGGACTTGACACGGTCCTCGGCGACTTCGAGCTCGTCTTCAACGAAGGCCAGTTTGCGTGAGACCTGGGGAATCACAAGTAGGCTTTAGACAAAAAATACTTATCTGGCATCAAATAATGCATATATCAAATAATATTAATGCTGTTCTGATATTCATGACTTCAGTTGTTCAAACCATATACGTAGAATTTTTTCGCTACGCTAAATAGACAAACGAAGCGTGGGAGAGAGAAGTCATTTTTAAATGTACCCGTGCAAGAAGAAAAGTGACAGCAACAATGTATTGAATTTGACATGTTTTGCTTGAGTACATGCCCATACCGGACGGTTTGTTGTGCAGTTTAACTAATTTCGTTATTTTTTTAGTAATCTTACTATTAAATAACAAATATTACTTTGTATGACAATGGTGTCGTGTTCAGTTTGTGACTGTGAATATACAAGACGTAATTATCCGGGAAAATACACGTTTCACAGGTAAATAAGAGATTATTGGTAGTTCGATTGTATTGCTTATTTTATCAATTCTGCTTTAGTAAATGGCCTAAAAACCAGTTTCATTCGTAGATTAGGACTTTCCTTTATATTTTTTAATAATATTTCGTTGCTGCACCTAGAAATAAACAATATTTTATGTAAAATATAAAAATGTTTGATTACGATAGGGCTTGACCAAGTGATGACGTCAGAAATATCGATAGTCCTGTTGCAGTCTATATCGTAGTATAATGCGCATCATGTAAAAAGAACGCTGGCGGTCAAGCTTCTTCAGGCGTTCCAGCGTTCTTTTTAAGAGTTTACTTACTTTTCTACTTATTTAAGAGATGTATACCTATGCATTCAATGAGTGCCTACCTAGTTTACTACAAATAATGTACAATTATAGTACGCGTCATGTAAAAATAACGCTGGAACGCCTGTAGAAGCTTGACCACCAGCGTTCTTTTTAAATGACGCGCACTATACCTACCTATAAATTAAATTTGTGTCCATCCTAGAATGGAGGTTTACTTTGTTTGGAGTAAATATGTGTGCTCTTTTAACATTTTACCGTTTTTTTCAAAATCTATAATAACCAGGTGGACATTGAGGTGTGTGTTTTTGTATTGTATATTGAAAAGGTAACTTTAAAGCACCACGGGTGTTTTTATTGCAGTTTGTGTAGTAGATATTTTGGAGTAAATATTTACGTTGTTGTACACACGCCTTTTTCCCGAAAGGGTATATTAATTTTTTATTTTTTATAAATAAATATTGTTTATTTCTGCTTAATAAAATAATAGGTAACAAATTTAATTTAATATACCCCAAAAATTCCGTTCCAGCGGGACTCGAACCTGCACCCTCGCCTGTGATCAGCGATGCCTTTACTTTCGAACTTTAAACAGAAGGTTTCCAATGAAACACCTGTAGATACAGCACTATCAACTTGGCGCTATAGCCGAGTTGATAGTGCCCACAAATTTCGTCTCCAGCGTCATAGCTCGATCTATGGCTAAATTGTTTAAGGCATCGCCGATGACAGGCGAGGGTGCGGGTTCGAGTCCCACTGGAACGGAATTTTTGGGTAACATTTAAATTTAATGTTATCTATAAAGCGTGGTTTACACTTGAAAAATAATAAACTTTGGGGTAACAAATTGTCTATAGATAAAGTAACAGAGTGAAAAATTATATGGGCGTAGCACGGCTGATATAAAATGTTTTTGTGCTTTCAGATTTCCAAGTAATCCTTTGCTACGAGAAAAATGGTTATCGGTTATAAGAAGAGTGGGATAGACTCAAATAAGAACTCCACTAGGTATATGCAGCAAACATTTTAAGTTTAAATTTAAAAGGGAAACCTATAAATAAAACTGTAATATTTAGGGTTCAATAAATAATAAAGGTTTATTTATCAACTGTATTCAAAATTGGAATAAAAACCTTATTCTCTTTATGACGTCAAATCTGCCAAACTGTGTTATTCATGAAAGACTTAATCTGCATTAAGATGTATTTATCTGCCATACACATCACGGACGGATGATGAATTCTATCGACAATGTAAAAGTGTTGGTCGAGGACAACACTATTTTTAACTCGGACATAGACTTTCACCAACACGTGCACATATTTTTTTGGTTCCATCTTCGATCTCTGATTGTAGATCTAGTACATATACTAAATCTATGGTTCAAACACTAATCAAATCGCTACTCAACCGATTGGCATACTTGTCAAATCGAATCGAGTTTCTCGAACGCATATTAAACATTCACTAATCAATTGATAATTTTTTTAATGTCAATCTAGTCACGTCAACAAGCCGTGGTCTGTCCGGCCCATAGACTTAGAATTTTCGCTAGTACATTCTAGATCTATGGTCCGGCCTAAGAATAGACCCTTCCGTCTCCTCCCGTGGATGTCGTAAAAGCCAACTAAGGGATTATTCCGACTTGTTGATAAGATTCGTTGGTACAAGATTTGTCCTGGTTTCTAGCTTATTATAGAATGTGTTATTACTGGAAGAAAGTGTTAGCTGAGTTAGTCGTGGGAAGCAATGGCGGCGATGAGCTCACCGCTCGTCACGTCTATATTCCACGATGGTGCAACCCACTGTGAAAGGAGGCCCATTGAGGGTCTGCCTACCCCTTCGGGGAAGGGGGCGTGTGTCTATGTATGTATGTATATGAGTAAGTAATATTTTACATATTATTATTTGAATTGAAAGTAGAAAGGTACTTGTCTTAACAAAACAGATTGATAAGATTAAAAATATATGTATCTTGATAAAAGCGTAAAAGGCGTGTTCATCCCAATTTTTCGTAGCTCCTAAACTAATAATAGAATGTATGAATATACCCGCGACCTACATTACACGAAATTCAGCTCTGCAGTGCCGATATGCGATAGCCTATGTAGGTATAATATGAGTTCCATGTGAACTACAATTTAAATTGGTTAGTGCTGCTATGACTTACAGTGTTGTTTAAAATAATGAAAAATGCTTCTTATACCAAGACATCAAAAATAAGCTGAGTTGCACATCTTGTCTGTGACTAATTATCGTGTACAATCGTGTCATGCAGATCGAGATTACTGACCTATAGAAGGGTGAAACTGACTAAACAAAGAGGTGTAATGAAATCCTACAAAAAAATATATTTTGATTTTGATTTGTTGGCCCTAAAAAGAGCCTTGGGCCGATGGTGAACGAACCAGTGTAGTAAAAGTATTCAGTGCGCTAAGAAGTGTGATGTCATGACATTACCTCGTCAGATTTGCCGTCGGCGTCCTCAGCCAGGAGACGGGCCTCCTTCAGCTGGTTGGTGAGCTGGTCCATGCGCTCCTCGTCTTGTTGTGCCCTGTTCTCCAACACTTTGCACATACTGCAACAAAATACAGTGTCAGCAGGTTTTTGATTCAGTAGTGAATCCCCTCAGGATCGGAACTTATTTCTCTAAATTATCTAGAGGTAAAGGGTAAGCTTTTGGGATACCAAACATACTCCTCAGCTCGGATTTTATTACTCGTAAGTCAGGTAAAAGGTCAGTATAAACGAGTTAGCCGGTCAATTTGTTTTGCTGTCCCAAGCGCCTAAGGACACGATTCTACTTGAGTGGCATACTCCCACGTATGACATTTGCTACTTTATAGCCCCGCTTAACAATCTATGAATTAAGAAGTTGTTTTGATGAAATAAACAAACACCAGGACTTTTCAGAGTACTTTTACGCACGACAATGTATGCAAAAGATCATACAAAGCTGCTATTTCTGAATGTCATCAGCAAAATGGCCGCATAATCCGCATATCACCGATTCCCAGGAGATTAACAGAAGGAATCACTTCTATTGACAACATAGATATTATCATTTCAAACATCAATAAGTGTTTTTTTTTTATTATTATATCTGAAGAAAGTTTCCTAAATTTTAATAGAAAATTATGAACTTTGGGAAATGGTGATTAATGGTCATTTTCATGACATATAGTGAGCTGATGACATCAAAAATTGACTACATATTTGACCAGATATTTCGCATTGGTGTTCTACAATCCAGGCTATATGAACCCCTTTGTTCGGTGTAGAACAGATTCTGGATTGGACAGATTCGAAATTCGGCAGATTCTTGGATTCGACAGATTAGCTATACGGCAGAAAATGAACAATTGTGCACAGAATACTGATCTGATCTGTCCAATCTAGAATCTGTCCTACACCGAACAAAGGATCAGCCGGTCTACCATGAAACCCAACCCCTGGTTTTATTGAAGGCAATTTCAGATAGAGGGACTTAAATTAACAAAAGTACTGACCGGTTGTTCTCATCAGCGGACTGCTGAGCCTCGAGCAGTTTCTGCTGGGCTGTGCCGGACCTCTCCTCGGACTTCTCGAGGTCCTCCTCAATCTGCTGCACCTTCCTGTTCATGGCGGCGACATCGGCTTCCGTCGAGGTGAGGAGCTTCTCCTTCTCTTCGAGGTCTTTGTTGGCCTGCTCGAGCTTGTTCTTGTTAAGAACGAGGTCCTCTTCTACTTGGAGCAGCTTCTTTTGGAGCTCACGGACTTCCTCGTTCACCTGGAATACGATGGGTTTTAGATTAAATTAACTACCTTTTTACAAGCTTTTATTTTCACCTGTCCCTGTGTAATGATGAGAAATCAAATCAGACGACCTTTGTAGCGCGGTGGGCGAAGGTTCGCTTGCGACGCAGGAGGTGGCGGGTTCGATTCCCGCCTTGGAATAAATATTTGTGCGATCTGCAGATATTTGTTCAGGGTGTTCTGGGTATTTTCTATGTATAATAAAAAATATTTATAATTATATTGTATTAATTATATCAGTTGTCTAGTATCCATAACACAAGCTCTGCTTAGCTTGGGGCTAGACAATGTTATGTGATATGACCAGCATTTTTTTTTAAATTGAACTGAAGATAAATTAAATTATATTTTATCTATCTATCTTTCTATATGTATTTTGAGTGGAATCAAGGTCAATTCCATTCCTAATAGGCAACCAGAACTTATCAGAAACATAGTGAAGGCTGTGCTCGGTTAAGTTTAGGTATACATAAAAGTGTTTACCTTATCGGCGCGGAGGTTAGCATCCCTGGCCTGCTGTTCACTGGTGTCTGCCTTATCCATGGCATTGTCCTTCTCCAGCTTCATCGCTTGCATCTTCTTCTTGATCGCGTCCATGGTGGCGGCTTTGTGTCTTTACTTCTCGTTCGGAAAATACGCCAGTTACGGCCTGGAATGCAAAACTGAAATTACAAACAAATTAGTGAAAAACATGTTAATAAAACGGACAAGTGCGAGTGAGTCTTGTGAACCCTTAAAGTATTTTAAAATCGTCAAAGCCCTTTTCGAGTTACAGTAATTTTTTCCTAGAAATTTCATCAAGCCATTAAAAAAGACGAAATTCCACAATTTTATACTTTTCCTTTATTTGTGTCCCAAAGCCTCCTGAGGCAAATAAAAAAATTAAATTAAAATTTTGAGCTTTGAAGTTAAACGGCTAAACGGATTTCGATGAAATTTGTTACACAGATAGATTATGACCTGGATTGAGCTACAGGCTGCTTTTTACCCTCGTAAAATGCGAGTGAAACTGCGGGCGGATACTAGGATATAATATAGCACATTCAGCGTTGCTTCTTAGAGACGCTTCCGTCTGTTGTTGTTGTTGTTGTAGTTTTTTTTTATTTACTTATTTTGTTTTCTTTATCATACTTATAATCATAATCATTTATTTGAACAAATATGTTACACAGATAAAGTTGAATCCCTATCTGAAATGCGTAAGCTGTGGCCCAGGAAACAGTTCTCTCCCAATTATAAAATAACACAATTTTTTACATTTGAATGTTGATGAAAATGGAGTGTGAAAGTTAGGGTGTATTATGTTAGTGTAGTGTGTGGGTGTGTGGTGTGTAGGTGTGGCGTATGTGAAAAGTGAATGTGTGTGCAGGCTCTCCAGCTACCACCAGTCTCGTATCAGTTCTCCAATCTTCTTTATGTAAATTATGAATCTATTTTCAAATGAAATTTTATTCCAATATTACCTACACGGTAAGTTAGTTCTGCAGCAGAAGCTGGCTCCGTGCCAGGTGGAGAGATGCATAATTGAGTTTGAGCGATGATGTTGTTAGCTCAACCTTCGTTTTAAGGAAAGTTTCGTCATAGTTACAAGTAGATTTTTAGGTGAATAAGTAGCATCGCTTATTTTTTTCTGATTGACTTTTATTTGACCCGGAGGGCCTAGTCTGCAAATTTGACAAGCAACTTACACGGCCGTGTGGTGTACACTTACACGGATTTTAGTATGGAGAAATCGAAGAGCGCCCCTAGCGGGCACCTTGAAAAACTCAAATCCCGTACAAAAATCCGTGTAGTGTACACCACACGGCCGTGTAAGTTGCTTGTCAAATTTGCAGACTAGCCCCTCTGATCTCACCCGTTGGTAAGTGAAGATACGGTTGACGTTGGAGCACGAAGGTCTAAAATGGACCTATTCACTCTTGTCTTAAAGATACCCAAATTATAGTTTACAGGAAAGGCAGTCCATAGCAGTTCGCATTATAAAGGCGGAACCGAAACGCTTAGTATGAACAGAGGATATACTAACGAGGTAAGGATGGTACTAAGCCGGACGCATACTTTTCCTATGATGAAAAGGAGATGGTGGGGTCAAATCATCGGCACATTCTCAAAAATTTAGCTTATGCACAAATTGCCTTTCGAATTCAATAACGCAGGACAGACATTCCAAGCCACGCCAGACAAAGTAATACCCAACAATGTATAAGATTGACGTAAGCTATCGAAAGGTCACGTGGTTCGTATTGAGTAAGGAATGTAGAAATGGAATCTCTCCGAAGTGAATGCCGTTTGGCTAGATCTCAAAATCTGACTCAAAAATTTATCTAATAGCCATCCCCAGTTCAAAAAGAACACAGACAAGTGATAGTGTATACATATGCAAATTCCTGCAGTCTTATACTTTATTATGTAGGATTAATAAGCGACCTCTTAATTGCAGTCGGTCTGTTGGCATCACCAGGGTGAACGTAATTCAATCTCAACTTTCAGGCTTAGTTGAATGTTGTTTGCAACAGAAATAGATCTCTTGTTGGTTCGTCGGCGTAATAAAAAGTTTTTCTAAAGCCGCGTTCACATAACATCGATTTTTCCGTTCCGTATTGATTACGGAAGGTTTACAGCAGCTATAAAAAGTTGTAAATTTTTTAACCTGCCATGCCCCACAGCTGTGAAAGAATCTCCTACATTTCACAAATTAAGTACTCCGTCAAACATTATTAGTGTAAATAAAGTGTTGGAAAACGGTCCTATTTTTCCTTGCCAGGAGGATTATTTAGGAATGTGTTATTACCGGAAAAAGGCGTTAGCCGGGTCATGGGAAAGCAATAGCGGCGATGAGCTCTGAGCTTTGTTTTTTTACTTAATTCTTAATTTGACATATTATTTAATTTTCATTTTCATTTTCCTTTGTCATAAATACCTGATAATAATGTTAATCTACCGTATAGGAATATTTGCACGTTTTATAAGCAAAAGCACACTGAATGTTGTACTACCTACTTTTAATTTTACCACATAGTAAGTAAATAAAGATATTTGATTTGGGTCAGTCGTGAGGACCAATAGCGACATTGAGAGCTGCCTCTGTTTACGTCTATCTTCCTACCATTACGTGACCCACAGTGGACCCACAGTAGCCCACTGAGGCTCTGCACACCTCTTAGGGAATAAAGGCGTGTGTCTATATTTTATATATAGTATTAAACACTCATTGGCAGTGTTCTTCATAATCTGTCATCATTAGGTTGTCAACACTGTCCAATATATTTAAAAGTGTATTTCGTGACACAATGGAACGTGGAAAATAATGTCATGTGAATGTAGCCTTAGGGCTCAGGTTTGTTATAATTGAGTCTGTTGTAGTTTTTGTGTAGGTGTGGGCTCTTGGCATGGACTCAGCCGCATGTATTATCTTACTAGCAGAGTTTGATAGGTACATATTTAATACATAGAATATTTGTTGCTTAGAAAGAGTTTATAACATAACATATAATAACACCCAACAGTCAAACACATTGTCCTGACCCCAAACTAGGATTCCCTGTGTCGTGGGTATCAGAAACTACGATTACCATGGTACCATAACACCCAAAACCGGAACAAACATTTGCAGATCATATAAGCATACAGCGGGAATCGAACCCGCAACCTTTCGCATGTCAGCCGGCTACTCGCCCGACGCACTGCATAGGTCTGTGCAAACATTTAATTGAAAAGATAGATAAAATAAAAAATGCAGGCGAAACTCGTGCTGTGAGAGTTTCGTAGGTACTATAAAATTGTCGTGGAACTTTGTCCTCCTAACTCCACCACACCCCATTTTAGAGGTATTAAATTACAAAATTCTTAACTACTTTACATTTCTTCCTTTATTTGTGTTCCAAAGCCTCCTAGCATTCTACATTTTAGAACTGTGAGGTTACTGGAACTAACATATCGTGATTTCCTTACAAAATTAAGACATTAATTGCCATTATTGCAGGTTGTTTACACACACATAGACACACGCCTTTTTCCCCGATAGGGTTGGCAGAACCTCAAATGGGCCTCTTTTCACTTGGGTTGTATAATGCGCGTCATGTAAAAAGAACGCTGGCGGTCATACTTCTTCATACGTTCCAGCGTTCTTTTTACATGACGCGTACTCTACCATCGTGGAATATAGACGTGACAAGTGGTGAGCTCATCGCTGCCATTGCTTCCCACGACTGACTCTGCTAACGCTTTCATCCAGTAATAACACATTCCATAATAAGCTAGCAGCTAGGACAAATGTTATACCAACGAATCTTATCAACAAGTCCGGGTAATCCCTTAGTCGGCTGTTACGACATCCACGAGAGGAGATGGAGGGGTCTATTCTAAGGCGTGCATACCCTTTCGGGGAAATAGGCGTGTGTGTATGTATCTATAGCCAGAGCCTCAATGGGCCTCTTTTTAGTGTGGGGTGGACGATATTTTTTTTATTTTTTAATATATTTAATAGAGCATCCAGTTTGTAAACTCTATTTGCAGGTAAAATTCTCGATCTTCAACTACTTACTCAGTTATTTTTAAAAGTATTTATCAATATTCAGCATTCTGTAATAACTCAATACAAACTTTTATAAACATTCCAATATTTTCCATCAGTAAATCTGTATGATTATAGCACCGACTAAACCGATCGTCTATTGTTTACATTAGCTGCATTACATAGTACATAAACATGGCCGGAAATAAATAACTTATGACTCTTCGGGCTTATTTCCAACTGGCCATGGCAGCTAGCACAAAATTATCGCATAGCCACAAATCAGTGTACCTACCTATCTCACTCACTAGTTGATTTATTTCTTGTTGTATTGGTATATCATTGTAATTTAAATAATTTCACTTGAAAACTTATGTTTCTTGTTTGTATCAAACAGACTTACTATCAACTTATAGCCTCAGTAAGTTCTACTACCTTATAATTGGAGAATACATTCCATTTGTGGTTTAGTGGTGCACTATGAAAGGAATGGCCGAAATTCGGGTAAAGTGGGGTTAATAATGTTAAATAACTTCCTTTTCCGCATTTGAACTCTTTGGGTGGTCCATTGTGCGTGAGGGGTATTGAAGTATGTATGGAAAAACTCCACGTGGGCGGAGTGGCGGGCGTTTCACTATTACATGATAACTGCTGATAAGCGAATACATATTTTTACCACTACAGGATAGCATTGAATGCTATCAATATTTTCAACAGCAGCGCTATTAAACCCATTTGTTTCATAATTTTTATTCCATGGACCAAGTGACACTTTTATAACACTTGCTCCGTTACACGTCACAAAGGATAAAGTGACATTAACTACCCGACTACGGCAATGCAAAAAGAGGGTTATCATTTTAGCTGTAATCCTGAAAGAATCATGACGAAACTGAGAAAATTGGTGTAACAAAATTCGAAATAGAGTACACTACTGGTCATCTGGTACTATAATATTGTCTTAATAGTTGTCCACATCAGTTTTTGTACAAAACTACTGGAAAAAATTAAACTTTATTAGAAAAAGCTCAATAATGCCAATGACGGGTTGTTTTTACTGCACCGGATCAATATTTTCAAAAAATAATTATATTTATCTTCTTAGTTTTATACAAAAGGTAATGATGGGAATTTATGAAGCTATTCTCGTACTATATACAAGGATATTCGTTTTCTGTAGTTTCGTAAGCGCGGGTACACTTTCGCTATCATTCTTTAAACACATTCTCTTAGATTGCGGCCTCAACTAGGTCCATCCTATAAAGCTATAAAGTTTCTTTCATAAAACATAAACACACTGTTTCTCGGGAACTATAAAACTGCAGTAAAGCGAAACTAACACGAAATTCGTGTGTAGCCACAGCGAAAATAACGATGCTATGACGTATTCCTTAGGTATTCCTGGCCGGCTGACAACTCTTGCCGATTTTGTTCAGAAATAAACGTGTTTTCAGACTTTTTTAACAGCTGTAGCAAATGTGCTAAATATAAAATCAACTGGCGTTACGTGGCTAATGATTTGAGACGAGACCCGGAGAGATGCTGGCAAAATCTAAACGATTTGAATATTAGGAACCTACCAAGTATAATATTTCATTAAAATTGTTTTTTCTTAGCATTTTGTCTAACTTCTACAGATACTTAAACATGTTTTAATATTTAAAGAAGAAATATTTAAAGTAAAATGAAGTAAGTTTTAGGTACCTATATTTTTAAAATCCTAAGAAAACTCATAGATCTTTGAAATATCAAGAAGTTGAAAACATAAAAAACTTTAGAATAGGAACTTTTTCTTTTCATTTGTGACTTTTCGCCCTCAAATATTGTTTCATATCAAAACATTCAATGGAGCTTGCGATCTCTCACAATTAGCTATAAATTTGTTATTGCTCTCATATTATCCTAATTTGCACCAATATAATTAAATTTTCCTTGATTCGGTTCCCAATCGCATCAAGCTAATGTCAACCAGTATCCCCAAAGTCTACGATGGTCAAGGTTCTACATCAATACAAGGCTCTACGTCGTAGAAGGACACGCGTCTATGTCTTTTGTATGGGGATGTATTTAATTAATACTTTAGGCAAATACGTAGGTAGATTTCTTACTGAGCAACGTAGTTATATTCGCCTTTTTAAACAGAATATCACAGACCATTTAGGGTCGGTCGGACAAGTGTCTCTGGTGGTAGGGAACATGGACTTAATTATTAGATTATTATATGTTATAATTACTGACAAAGCTCTACCCGTGTGTTCATTTAATGTCGCCATTTGGACTCCACGCTGTATATCAAGATATGGTATGTGGAGAATATAATGGTAGTACTAGAGATACAAGGTTGTATTATTTGAACTACCAGTTGGACTACTCAGTATTACTACTGATCCGGGACTGTTCTATTGTAACTTAATGACAGAGAATCTCGAAAACAGCTCTAACGATTTGCAGAAATTAATATGGAGTTAAATATGGAATTTTCTGGGTAAGAAAATGGTCTCGCCGCTTGGCTAGATCGTTTTCTTACTACAGCTGGGATAATTACAGTTCTAAAAAAGCTCAGTCTACACAGTTTATTGTTATAGGAACGCTTCATACTAATAATCCCTGCGATGGTTGGAAACGAAAGCAGCTGTTGGATTGAACTTCTGGCTGGATATAAATCAGTTTTGAAGTCAATTTGTATTGACTTCAAAATTGTAAATTAGGTATCTAAAAGATTTTTCTTAGAAATTGAGTTTGATTACAATAAATCTAACTTGATAACTGGGCTTTCATAAATTACTATTCATAAAATAATTGAAAGTAATCATAAAATAAGTAGGCCACAAATTAACAGCGTCGGTTTCAAGATTGTCTGAGATTTTTCACATTGTATAGGAAATGTAAAGTTATCACAATTTAACGAGTTATCTCCAGCTCTGCCCTGAATATTTGAGTGATAGTTACCCGCGGGCTGGTGGTATGGTAAGTGTAAATGGCTCTTTGATAATGTGCCAACACACCCTGATTCTTAAGTTTAGGAATACCGCGTTTCTCATTTCTTAATGTGGTTTTGTGAAACAGATTTTTAAATTCATTATAAGTACCTGAATTAAATTTACTAATTTGTATTATCATTTGAAAATAGAAGTGAATAGTTTGTATTAACTAGCAGCAAGTGTGTAGGTTAATGTGTAGTTATGAGGTCAATCATCCATGTTGAAATTAGAAACCAAGCATAGTGACCGTGCGCGCAACGGCCTAAATACGTGAGATATGGGCCACGTCTGTCTAAATAAAATTGAGACGAGTTTCCTCATCTTGCTAAATAAATACTGATGTTCGTATGCCGCAAATAGGTTGCAAGTATCGGCGCGGGAGTCGTGTGGGCGTCCACTATTTTCAGCGAGGACGCGCGCGCGCTGAAACCCGAGTCACACCCGCGCCAGGCCGCGTCGCGAGACCACTTCTACCCCATATAACACTCTCAACACCCGATACTCCAACACTTTGCCGTAACGAACACCACTATCTTAAAATCTACGATCGCGCGATCATCCAACAACCAAATTAGTGCATAACACGATTTCACCAATAAACCTGGAGCGTCCAGTAGCTTGGATACTCCACAGGCGTCACTGTATCACACAATCCTTGGGGTCCTTTGGGTCCGGGATCGGGGATCGTGGAGTATCCAAGCTGGTGGCTGGCGCGCAGACTCACCTCACGGGCGGGCTGTTCACACGGCGGAGCGACACGCACTGCGCGCCGCCCGCCCTCGGCGCCAAACCGCGCGCCCGCCCGACTATTTTGGGTGCCAAAATCCAAGATTCCTCAGCCATAATCGCAACTGTGAGCTAGCGGTCGTCACTCTCGCGCACGCTGCGCACGCGATCATTTCGCAAACGCCGCTCGGAGCCGTGGAAAATCTTCAATCGCTGGTCGTTCCTATCAAAACATCAATCAATGCCGGTGAAGTGTATGCTTGATGCAAGTGCAGTAAATCCTGAAGTATACCTACTTGTAGTGATTGTTTCATCAAACTTCATACCAATTTCATTACATTTTGTATAAAAACAAACCCTTATCTCTAGCCTGGGACTTGATGTTGTCAAATAATCTGCTAGCTAAAATGCTTTATCATTTGCCCCAAACTGGGGCTTTAATATTCGCTTGAGGAGCCACATAACTAGCAGTGAATTTAAAACCATCAAGCAGGCCGAGAGTGGATGGGCAATCATCGCATCAGTCTAGCTTACTCTAGTTAAGATTCCCGTTATCAAATCAACAAGTATTTGAACCCCTAAAAAAGTCTTTGTTTCATTAAAACAGTTTTTCCATCAAACCGTTATGGCTGGCTTCAGTGGGGCATGTACAATCAAGAAATGTTACCCCTCTTAAAATAAAAGTAGGTAAGGTACCTAAGTAACGTCGCCAGTCTTTTAAGCACCTTGCCTGCGGTCGGTGACCTCGGTTTTTTATCTCTAGACTAATTTCAAATATATGTATGTAGGTTTAAATAGTTCTTGTTTATGTTGTATTATTCTTTCTATAAATAATATTTCACATAACATTGAAAAAGGTACCTACTGACATAATATCTAGTTTTACCAGGGTTTAAAGTAGCCTGTAAAGTCGTAATCTTTTTGTGTACCAAATTTCATCGACATCAGCTCAGCAGTATCCGCGTGATGGAGTAACACACATACAAACATCGACACATCGTAACTTTGTCATTTATGATATTAGTGAGTATTATTGATTCTCAGAATTTTCAGGAAGTTCTTCAAACACCATTGAAAGTTGATCTAATAGGAAGTTGTAAAGAAATCCTCCCTATATTTAGCCATCTTCATAATCTGACATCATACCTATCGTTCAGCTTTCGTCGGCTAAGCCGATGTGTTTAGTAGTGTATGGTTTATTTACCGATTATTTATGTTTTTTTTTCTACCGTAGTAGGTTACTAGATTATTTAATTGGTAATTTTCTATATTGCGTACCACTTTTGATGTCAAAAGCCTTTCAATATTTGGTTTTATATTGTCGGTTCCTCACGATGGCTATATCCTGTCTTTTAGGTAGATTATAATGCGTAGTACATTTTTATCAAGATTAAATTTATTGGGAACCAGCGCGAAGCGTAGCGACTCTTATTCTTATCCGCCATACCCTTTAGACCAGAGGCCGAAGTCTGAGGTTTAGAAAAAATAAAAACATACGTACGTATGGAGTAGTCTGTTCAGAAACAGAGCCGTCGTGGCCAAATTGGGAACTAACGTTTACTATAGTTTATATTTATATTTCTTTAATTTATGATTCAAACTTTCGGCATTTTGAATTATAAACTAAAGAAATAGTTACCGTTGTAAAAGGATCGAAACGGAACCAACGCGCTATTGTATTGCCCGCTAAGTGAACGTAAATAAGCGCCCTCAAATCCCACGACGGGTCTCTTTCTGAACACACTCTAGTACCTACGTACACGGATTTTTGTATGGCAAGTGAGGTTCACTAGGTGCGCTTATCGGTGTCTCCATAGAAAATCCGTGTTACACTAATGTGCTTGTTAAAAACTTATCAGTGACGCGGGAAGCGGTTGCGTTCGCAACGCGAAATTAAATATACAAAAGCGTGTTGTGGCCGCGTAGGTTTGCATGACGACATTCAGATGACATAACATAACACCCAACATTCGTATACATAGTCCTGATCCCACACTAGGATCCCATGTGTCGTGGGTATCAGGAACTACGAGTTACATGATACCAAGACCCAGACCCGGAATAAATAATTGCAGATCTTACAAACATTTGCCTCGCGGCGGAAATCTAAACCACGATCTCTCGCATCTCAGCCGGCTACTCGCCCGACGATAGTGGTCGTCATGGTCGATAACATGGGTAACCAACCGACCTCGGTTGGTTCCCTTTGGGCTACCAGGGCTCTTTGGTAGGTTCCTTCCTACTTAGTATATCTATTACCTAATTGGTTTGGTCTCAATTCAATTAATAATCTAAAACCCACGGTTTATTCGTTGGTCGGTATAGACTTTGTTTAGGGATTTAAAAAAAACGCATTTCGAATATTTCATCAGTTTAATGTAAAAAAGTCCATCAAACATCACATAAGCGTTGTTAGATCTGAGAAGCTAGATAAAGCACTATTAACTATGGAATTGAAGAAGTATGGAATATTGGAATAATTAACTGGAATAATTATTTTAATTACACAGATATATCAGTCTATTTCAGAATATAATATTAATTAAAAATGTCTTAGAAAATCTAATTTACAGCTAACGGATACAAAGTTCACCAAAATTAACTACAATAAGATTGAAAATTAGACAATTTATTTCATAGATCTGTTAGCTATTTTGTACAAAATTAATAAAAGGCAATTTGGTAAACGTGACCTCTTTGTGTAAAATGTAAAAATTGGCTGGCTTGAGTTGCTTGTAGGTAGACATGTCGCCGTATAATGTAGGTAATATTCTGATACTCGAAAACGTAGGCTTATATACCAACTATAAACCTATATAGTCTGATAATAGCTATAACGCTTTGTAGATCTACATGGACAACGTGCCTAGAAGGACTTGCCTCCAAACGTATTAACTATACCTATTTACAAGAATTCGATAGAACTTTTGCATTTTTAAAGCAATTTTCGTTTGATACATAAATTATTTTTTCGGTTGTGTCAACTGATTCCCACATTTATCTTTAGTGTTATACCATCATATCATATAAGTAATAATTTATATTTTATTTTCCATTTGATTAGTGCAAGGAATGAAGGTCTTGGGCAAAGCAGACAAACCTATTTGCCTTTTCCTTAATTTTCTTCTTTTATTTAAGACGCTATAGGTTCAACGAACATTTTTGTATGAGGCAAAGAAGGCGAGCGCACGCTCTGATACCGTGTTTTTATGGGGTGTTAACCCTAGGATTGCCCTATGGCTGTATACTGCCATTGTGAGGCCGATGATTGCATACACCGCCATGGTTTGGTACGACAAAGCCTTTCAGTCGACTGCTATCAACAGGCTAGGCAGTCTACAGAGGACTGCATGCCTTATGGCCTCAGGTGCTATGTCTACCTCTCCTGGACTGGCCCTGAATGCATTGCTAGGACTACCGCCTCTCCATGTATTTATACAGAAAGAGGCGAAAGCCAGCATGTACAGGGCTTATATCCAAGGTAGGAGGAATTGGCTTTCCCAGAAGTTGAGATCTTTGCAAGACTCAATTCTGGAATCACCTACATTGAGCATGACATCTGATGTTATGCTTACAAAGCATGTATTTGAAAAACAATACACCGTGGAAATGCCCTCTAGAGAAGACTGGTTGAACAGCCAGTTAATCTGCGAGGCCGGATGCCTAATATGGTACACGGATGGTTCCAAAATGGGACTGGATGTAGGCTGTGGAGTTTATGGAGAGCGACCTAAGTTCAATAGGAGTATAAACTTAGGAAATCACGCCTCCATCTTCCAGGCTGAGGTTTACGCCATTCTCGAATGTGCGGCAGTTAACCTTCAAAAGCGCTACATCAATCACACAATATATATCAACTCCGACAGTCAGGCAGCACTTCTTGCTCTGGATTCGAATGTTATCACGTCCAGACTAGTTGAGGACTGTCTGTCACGTTTGAACTCTCTGGGACTAAGGAACAGAGTTGTTCTAAGATGGGTTCCGGGACACGCAGGCGTTGACGGTAATGAATGTGCTGACGAGCTTGCGCGAGCTGGGGCTAGTGGTATACAGGTGGGGCCTGAGCCGTTCTGTGGTATACCAAAAAGCCTGGCTCAAAGAACCCTGATGAACTCCTGTTTCGAAGAATCGGTCAAGCTGTGGTTTGAGTCCACTGGCTTGACCCATTCCAAAGCTCTTATTAAAGCCTTCGATAAGCGGAACACCAACCGTATCTTAGCGCTGAGTAGGAGCAACCTTCGCATTATGGTCAGAGCCTTAACTGGACACTGTCGCCTTAACAAGCACATGTTCAAGTTAAGGTTATGCGAAACGCAATCCTGCAGATTCTGTGATGAGGCGGATGAAACGCCTCTTCATCTGCTAGGTGAGTGTGGACCACTAATGCACAAACGCAGCATTCATCTGGGCAAACACATCCTCTGCCCGGATGAACTGAAAGAAATTACCCCTAAGAAAATCCTACAGTTCCTAGCAGCTGTAGGGCTTAGCGGTGAACTGTAAACGCCCTCTCCAGGGGCGGTATGTAACAAGTGGCGATCACAATAGGCCTAACTGGTCGCAGTGATATCAAAGCCACAATCAGCTAATAAAAAAAAAAAAAAAAAAAAAAAAATATAGTCTGATAATAGCTATAACGCTTTGTAGATCTACATGGACAACGTGCCTAGAAGGACTTGCCTCCAAACGTATTAACTATACCTATTTACAAGAATTCGATAGAACTTTTGCATTTTTAAAGCAATTTTCGTTTGATACATAAATTATTTTTTCGGTTGTGTCAACTGATTCCCACATTTATCTTTAGTGTTATACCATCATATCATATAAGTAATAATTTATATTTTATTTTCCATTTGATTAGTGCAAGGAATGAAGGTCTTGGGCAAAGCAGACAAACCTATTTGCCTTTTCCTTAATTTTCTTCTTTTATTTAAGACGCTATAGGTTCAACGAACATTTTTGTATGAGGCAAAGAAGGCGAGCGCACGCTCTGATACCGTGTTTTTATGTATAAAAAAATTATATAAAAATGTCGTTCAAAGTTTTGTTTAATTTTGTTGATGAATTCACTAACTCAAATAATAACTAAAATGTAACCAAATGTTTCAAAAATTAAAACGTGAGAGAAGTGAGTGAAAAATAGCATTTAAATTTTAAAAAGGAGGTATCTTTGTTATTTTTTTTTATCGAGTGAAGTAATTCAAATATTGTATTGAGTTATTGATTTCACTAGATAAAAAGCTCAAGAATATCATATATTTTTTTCTTCATAGAAAACTATGAAAATTCTTATCAAAAACTTTAAAATTCTAGAGACATTTGAGAACCTGTCGCGCCTTAACAATTTGATTCATGTAGTTTACTTACATAAATGCAATTTTATACCCTAGTAGCTGCTCATATTTCCAGTTCTAACTAACTAACACGATAAGGCTCAATTCACACTAAAATGACAGCGGCCTTTGGCCACTGGCATGACTGTTCTGGACTCAACCCTTTCGAGTATAAGCGATAGCCGATACTTAATAGTTATACTAATTTATTTTTGTAATGAAGTTAAAAATGCGTAAATTTAGCCTGCGCGGCCATCTCGGTGTAAATTGATCTTTATTATTAATTAATAAAAATAAAAGTTCGAAGCTTGTGTCCATTCTCCAAGTGCAAAGAAAAGCAGTCAGCGTCACACATTACCCCGCCTTTTTCAAGATGGCGTTTATCGACAACATGGTAGGTAGACAATATGTTGGCTAGTAGCCGGAGAGGTCTGCAAACGTCTGGTCGACTTCTTCCGCAATCGACTTGTATTTGCTGCGCTCTTCGACCACCTCATCTGTGTGGAATGTTAGTGGGTTAGTAGGATAATTAAGGTTGTTAATAACTGTGTTAATGTCTGCAGATTTATGAAGGCACCGCTTAACATCAGGTGGGACATCGGCTTGAAACATAATACTAAAAAGCATTAAAAAAAACGAAAAGTAACGGTAGGGACATTGGTGGTGTGTCCGGCCTAAGAATAGACCCCTCCATCTCCTCCCATGGATGTCGTAAGAGCCGACTAAGGGATTACCCGGACTTGTTAGTAAGATTTGTTGGTATAAGATTTGTCCTGGCTGCTAGCTTATTATAGAATGTGTTATTACTGGAAGAAAGCGTTAGTTGAGTCAGTCGTGGGAAGCAATGGCGGCGATGAGCTCACCACTTGTCACGTCTATATTCCACGATGGTGCAACCCACTGTGAAAAGCGGCCCATTGAGGCTCTGCCTACCCCTTCGGGGAAAAAGGCGTGTGTCTATGTATGTATGTATGTATTGATCATCCATTTGGTTTTAATGAATTACGGAATAATTATTTATCCCACCAGGTCCCTTATTCGCTATGACCAAACGTGACATAACGCGGTCTCGTTACGATATCTGCGTGGAAACATCGTTCAGAATACATAGTGACGTTATTGGCAAGTAATCTCCTATGGTCATAGCGAATAACAGCCCATGTTGAGCTGTAACCTCTATTTGTTTAAAGTGGTACCACAGATTACTTAATAGTTACTACGTAAGTGGTACCATTAAAATGTACCCTTGTTTTTTTTTTTGCCGTTGCTGCTTATAATGCTTTACCTCATAGGTCACGTCCACATAGGACGCGCCCTATGTGGCATTGCACTGCGCCCGACACCCTGAGAATAAGATGATAAGTCTCATGTGCCTGTACCCTTCCAACCGGAACACAGCAATGCGAGTACTACTGCTTTGCGGCAGAAATACATAAGGTGGTAGTACTTCCCTGGATGAACTCTTTCACCAAAACGATCAACTACTCGGTTTTAACTTTGTTAAAATACTTAGCAGTGTTGACGTGAAAGTACCTACAACTAACGTTACATTTTTATGTACAGTCGCGGTCTGAGAATGTTTACCACCTTAAGGCTTATAATTGCATGCACACATCTATGTCACAAGGACGATGATATTTGATTAGGAATAGACAAATTTTTTTTCGTTGAAATTGGTTGCTCTTGAAAACCTTTTTTCACCAAGTGAGGTCGAACTTGGCCCTTATTCGCTATGACCATAGGAGATTACTTGCCAATAACAAGTGACGTCACAATGTATTCTGAACGATAATTCCACGTAAGTAGATATCGTAACGATCCCGCGTTATATCAAGTTTAGTCATAGCGAATAAGGGCCCACGGGCCCAGGTTATTAAAAATGCAAAAATAGAAAGAAATAATCAAATAGAAATTAAAAACATTTTTATATTTTATATTGTTTTAATAACTAGTTTAGCCTCCATCAGCAGCTATGACGGCACGTAGTCTATCTCGCATAGATGAGACCAGACACGCGCATATATCAGTCCCATCCCATGATATCATCCCATACCCGTGCACAATTTGATCTAAGAGCTTCAGGGTTTCTTTCGTTCTGACAGTCCCAGCGTTGAACCATTATGCCCCACAGATTTCCAATCGGGTTCATATCTGCTGGCCGAGCAGGCCACTGAATGAGACGAATGTCACGGTGCATGTTGAACCACGCCATAGTAGCCCAGGCCTTATGTGATCTCAACATCCTTGTAACTCGTGATATCGCACTAATATTCAAGCCATCTCCGTGGAGAAATAAAATTTCAGGCCTTTGTTGCATTTTATTTAAATCAATCTATATGTACTAAAACTCTAACATTTTTCGCTACCATTTTCTTTGTTAAATGTAATGGTAATGTGCCAACTTCAAAATTAAGAAATGAGTTTCATCATCAAAAAGTCCTTTTATTATTTGTGTTGGTATCGAGTATTAAAAAGTAATAAGTACCTAGATATAGCATTTTAGACATTACTGCAAACAGTGCGGTAAAGAATCTGATTTGAAAACTGGTAAACATATTTAGACCGCGACCGTACCTACATATTTGAAAGGATAAACGGGCCGGTATTCTCGAACAAATTAAGTTCACAAGATGACATTACATCTCGCATAGCGCTCATGTGGTTCAACCTTCGATTAAATAACTACGGTTCAACACAACAAAATTGCGTTTTAACGAGATTCGTCAACACATGCAAGTTTTTTTCCCATAATACGGGCCGTTTTAGTCTTTATGACTAAATATAAATTTATATATACGTAATAAAAATCTGAAGGCCTGGTTTAGAATTGCAAGCAACTACACGCTTGTGTGGTGTACACGACACGAATTTTTATATGGAAATTAAGGTTGAGAACCTTGTTCGCTGAGGCACTTTCCGGTTTATCCATACTTGAGTTTAAACCCGAGTAGTGTAACCACTTGCCCGTGTAATTGCTTGTTAAATTTGCAGAATCGAAGATCAGGGTGGTTACCATGAGCTCTTATAGCCATTCAGTTCAAAAACTATTCAATACAAAATATCGGCTTGTCGTTGACATCCCCCATCGTTGAATAACTTTAATCGCAGAGGTATATAGATCCTCTGCGACTGTGCCTTTAAATATAGTTGAGGACATCACGGAGCCGATATTTTGTACTGAACAGTTTTTTAACTGCATGGCTATAAGAAATCATGGTAACCCAGCAGTGCTCTTTACCTGCCTAGAATACGCTCCATTATTAATTACTTTCATAATTTAGGTAGGTACTTGTCATAATTACTACCTACTTACTACCTAATACTAAAGCTACCTAACTACTAAACGGTAAGGGATTTTGTGACTTCCCGCTGTCCACGTTAACGTGGACATCAAGAATAGACCCTATTTCGAACAAATAAAACAACCACATAGTTAATAAATTAAATTTATATTACTCGAAAATAAATACGCCATAAAGCTTTGGTTTATAAACCAAGAGTATAAAATTATAAATAGAACTATTTTGTGTGAATCGCGCGGATAGATGGAATGACCCACAGGACCCGACGAGGGGCTACTCCTTTGGAATGGGCGTGGCTTATTCCTTGAGGATGAGCTCCACGAAGGCGGTGTCGAGGTCGTCTCCGATGTCCTTGTACTTCTCCTTCTCGGCGACGAGCTCGTCTGCACATATACATCAAGTTACACAAAGAGATTCATTCTAAAATATTCGAAATTAACATTATTCCACAATCAAAATATTTCAAATGTAAACTGGAGGTTTACTATGTAATTAACAGGTGGCGCCACTTCGATAAAAATAAGAGAGATTATATTTTTCGCAGCCATGCTAGGGTTGTTCTTAGCGCTAGATCTCTATTCATAGATCAAGCTTGGTACCTACCTCGGTACCTACTAAAACCTGAAAATAGTTATTAGTGATAGAGGCAAATTGCCTCAAGCAATACACTCCTTTTTCCCAATTTTTGCTACATATTAATATTGTATTGTCATCGGGACTTGACAGGTATGCCAAATTTCAGCTCAATCGAATATCAGTAAGAGGTCAAAAATTCGATGGCCATAGTAGTAGATTTGCATATTTTTTATTTGCCCACAAACACGTGAAATTAAATAAAAGCTTGTAATTTTAATCCTGTCACACTAAGATTTAGTTTAGTTGTTCAAATTTAGACAATACCTGAATAGCAAACATAGTTTAGTTTAGTTATACCTAGTCTAGTTTGTGGCAAGAGAATCGACATACTCTTACATTGTACTTTGTAAATTGTTACTTATTTTTTTCGCTGTCTGTAAAACTGTGTTGAATCTTGCAGGCGCTGCGCTATTTGTAATTATTTGTGCGACGCCTCACAAAAAGCCTCTAGCAGTGGCGCCACCGTGCGGTGAAAACTACATCACATAACTATATAGGTACGCTGTTTCTCCTTCAAGTCAAGTGTCGCAAATTAGTGCTGCAGCATGATTTGCGTTTACAGACGATTATATAATGGCAGAATCACGATCTCATGTAATTATTCATTTATTTGGTAGTTAAGTAGAGAGCGTAGAGGCGTTGCCTTAAGCGGCGTAGAGGCGTAGGCTTCGTGGCTTAGAGGCTACGCGTCTAGATTTGCTAGGAAAATTAAGTTTCTCCATGAAACACGACTAACGAAATAGCGTCTGTAAACGCAACAAGTTAAATGTTAAATAAGTAAATATAAAAATGCTTACATGTTGCGGTCCTTGTTATTCTGAAGCCATGCCTTCGTACCTTAGTTCGCATTGCGTGGCGAAATAAATCGGAGAGGTTTAGTTCATCATGCGGTTTCAGTTATAAAGCTACAAGAGTCATTCCTCTTGCGGATGGAGGTCTGTAGTCAGGATCTACTTTCCGGGGGTTTTTCAGACGGAACTTTGAACAGTGACTTGTGGTTTCAATTCTTATTTTGGCCCATGTTGCTAATCGTTATGTTAGAGAATCATGATCATAAATGATTAAAAAGAGGAAAGTCTTAAAATTCTTAAGTCTTTTATTAGTAGGATATTATGTTTCGCGGCGTAAATGTGTAGGCTACGAAGCTTAGGCTTAGAGGCTACTCGTCCACGTCTGCTGCAAAACTAAAGTTTTCGTTTTAGCAATGTAGTTGACTATTTAATATTACCTTGAATTATAAAACACTGTAGCAGTTAATTGTTTACATAAGAAATATAAGTATGCTTACGTGTACCTATCTATTTGCGATCCTTGTTATTCTAAAGCCATGCTTTTGTAACTTAGCTCACTTTGCGTTGCGAAATTACAATACACAGGTGTTCTGTTTTTATTTTTAATTTAATTTCAGCATGCGGTTTCTGATAGAAAGCTTCAAGAGTGACTTGATGCAGGTCCGAAGTCAAGCTCGGCTTGCAGGATTTCATACTTGTGAATTCTTGTTTTTTTTAATAATTATTCTTGAATTTGATAGTTTCTAAGGATTTAGCCTGGGTCTGTGGTTTTTGATGACTAGACCATCGTTTCTCAATCCGGGTGTGCAAGCCAGATATAAGGGGGGCCGCAATAAGGATAACCACACGACAGGAATTGTCACGTGCTTAATCGCTGTGCACTTTGTCCCCAAGTCGTATTATTTTTTACGACTCGCTCCGCTTCGCTCCGCTTCGCTTTTCTACCATCTGTATTTTTACAGCTCCTTTGCTACTGAGTTTTCCGCGATTTGCTCCACTCGCCTTTTACCGTTTACAATTAACGCAGCTCGCTCCGCTCGCCAACATCATTTGCCTAATATTACTGCTCTCTTTACAGACACTGAAATTTGGAAACTAGCTCCGCTCGCCGGTATCTTAGAATTATCACTGGCATTCTGCTGACATAAAATGCCAGGATTACAGATTATTTTTTAAAACTTCCTTTTCTTGTATGGTTATCTCGTCATCGGATGTGGTAAACCTAGTCACGGGGAAGTGACTAATTAGTGACAAATTTTCGTATAATATATAAAGCTGCTTAAATGCACTCTGATATACCTAGAGAATTTTAGTCGGTTCACTTCGCACGCCTGTAACTATTTTAGTTTTAGCTGGTTTTTGCGTCAAAACTTAAAACTTCGGCTTCTTCAAGTGCTCTATCTGCTGCTCTCACTTCTATAAACACTTAATTTTCGTGGCTCACTTCGCTCGTCAGTAACGTCTTGTCAAATATAGCGTGGTTTTACTTCTTTTTGATTATACAGGGGTTACGACACTCAAGAGGTTGAGTAACGATGGACTAGATAAATGCCATTGAGCAGTATAATGTTCAGTGACAGCACGTGCACCGGTCGCAGACGCGCGCCGTTGGTGGCGCCTCCGCCTGCAGGCCCAGGTTATCGAGCGCGCAGTCCAGCTCGCCGCTGATATCGTGGAACAACTCCTTGTCGGCGATCAGGTCGTCTGCGAACCGACGTGGCCGGCGTCACTTTTGGCAGCGGCCATAGTTTTGGACTAAGTAACTACGTACGCTTCTCGAACCCACACGTATGGTTTATTCAGGTCCGATCAGCGCTGGTTCTACACTCGCATGCACCACTCGAACGTTTCAAATGTCTACTATTCCATCAGCTATGTTTCACATTATTTATTGAGATAAAAATAGAACATCGGTATATAAAACTTATTCCCTATCGACTGTCCGGTCTCTTTTACGCGGTCCGAGTTGTACGTTTACGAAGGAGGGGCTTCCACGGGCGCGGGGGTTGCTTCAGGGGCAGGGGCTGGGGCTGTTTCAGGAGCGGGAGCGGCTTCAGCTGGGGCGGCGGGAGCGGCAGCAGCATCGGCGGGAGGAGGGGCGGCAGGAGTGCCCTCCGCAGGGGGAGCGATACCCTCTGCTACAGGAGCAGCGGGAGCTCCCTCTGCCGGGGGACCTACAACCGTTGGGACCGCGCCCTCGGCAGGGGGAGCGGCTGGAGCCGCGCCCTCCACCGGCGGTGTGGTACCCTGCGCCAGGGTAGCAGCGCCTTCTACAGGAGCAATAGGGGCAGCTCCGTCAGCAGGGGGAGCAGCCGGGGGCCCTTCTACTGGCGGAGCGCCCTCTGCTGGTAGAACAGCACCGTCTACCGGTGGAACAACGCCATCTACCGGCGGAACAACGCCATCAACCGGAGGAACAGCGCCATCTAACGGAGGAACAACGCCATCTACCGGCGGAACAACGCCATCTACCGGAGGAGCAGCGCCGTCTACCGGAGGAAGTACACCTTCCGCAGGCGGAGCGCCTTCAGCGGGAGGTGCCGCACCATCTACAGGAGGGACGCCTTCCACCGGCGCAGCCTCCGCGGGAGGGGCCTCCTCGACGGGGGGCGGGGGTGGGGTTGGCTCCTTGGGGGGAGGGGTGGGTTCCTTGGGCGGTGGGGGCGGCGTCTTGGGCCTCGGATGCAGGCGCTCGTACTCCTTGCGCGCGACCTCCAACTGGCGCGGCGTGGGGTCCACGCCCGGGATCAGCTCCATGAACGACTCGTCGATGCCGTCGCCGACGTCGTTGAACTTCTCGGTCTCGCCGATCAGGTCATCTGCGGGCGGCGGCGGCGTGAGCGCTCACTCGCGAGCGAGCGACCGGCGAGGGACGCATGCCGCATGCGTTAGCACGCCACGCCGCGCGGACACACGCGCTACACTACGGGGACTGCGAGTGACTTCATGCCCCGTGCTTCATGATTATGTACAGGCGACCGCAATACGCTTCATTTTGTTTAGATAATGGCCTCCATATTTGTATTTTTGTCGGTTGATATTATGATATTTTCAATGAATATGATAGCTGATAGAATCGACGTACGGAATTAGCAAGGGGTCGATGAAGGGAGCACGCAGATTAGTAAATGAACACACGGTTAATTAAAAATAATAATATTATATTTTATAAACACTTGTTAGAATAATCTTAAAGTCATTAATTTATTCTTCACGAACATACTTATCTACCGTTTATTAATCGACAGCACAAACAAGACGGATTTCCATCGATCGATCGTAAATTTTCGTATTACAAGGTAGTTAGTTTGTTGTTTACAAAGCACACTACATTCGTCATACGCATGAGCATGCCGCGCCGAGGCCGCGCGCGTGGCGTCACGTGGCGTCACGTGGCGACACATGGCAACACACACACACACACAGACCGACAAATAATTGCCAGCAATAATAGCATCGAAACATAACGTGGAACAAACCTACAGCGGTGGAAAGGTGGATTCAATAATTTAAATAAATAACAACAAACTCATATTACGACACGAGAAAATCATAAGACATTCGAACAAAGTTGAAAATGGAATACTTCATTGTAAGTATATTCTAATAAATATCATTATTTGTTGTCATCACTCATTAAATAAAAAATATCTAATCTCTTCTAATATTAAGTAAATAAAGAGTTCATTATTGCATACAGTGCACTCTCAAATTGCATGTGAACCGTTTGCGAACATGAAAATTAAATAATACCGAATGATAGTGTGTACAGCCGACATACTTCTAGAAATGGAAAAGTACGCAAAATAATGTGCAATTTTATAATAATTAGAGTGCTAAATGTCTTTTATCATTGAGTTTTAAAATGCAAAGCATTTGTTGGTCCCCAAATTGGAATGTTGACATTTTTTCCTAAACTAAAAATGTGCTATAAAGCTGCATACATCATATCTATCAAAATCGATATAAACAGACACGCTTGATAAATAATGACTAAAAATGAGGACAATACATTTCTCGACAATTATACGGAAAATATCAGTTATTTTGTGTATCAAAATAAAAAATTGCACATGGCAGTGTTGTCATAGCGAACACTCGATTTTGACGTTACATTTATAAAAGCGGCTGGCAATTACTCTAAAACTAACAGCAACAGGTCGCCCGCTCGCCTCATCCCTTGCGTACAAAATTTCGAAATCTTATTTCTTAGATTTTTATATGGGAAACTCGGAATGTCAGCTTTTTTTCGTATGGCAACCCTGAGCAATACTAGTGTTGTGTGATAGTGCAAGATGCAGACATATCGATAAGGGTTCTGAGCCGAGCGGGCGAGAGTTTCGGGAGTGGGTTCGGGCGAGGTGTTCACATATTCTGGATGTCGTGGAGAGTGGCCTCCATTTCCTCCTGCAGAAGTTTGCTCTTTTCGCGCTCTCCGACCAGATCGTCTGCAAGGGGGGGCGGGGGCCGCGGTCAGTCTCACACACAACAACATACTATTCGATCCAAATATTTTAAGCTAAGTTTTCCACACTTATTTAATGGAGGACTAGAAACTCAGTCGTCTTAATGACTCATCAGATTCTGCATCAACTTATTAAACATCTTACGAGTTATTAATGACTAAGAGTTCGTTAAATTACTACTAACTTAGTCCAAAGTGACCGTAGCAGCTTTTGACGCAAATATTTGAATCGATCAGTACAGGCAAAACAAAATTAATAAAAAACCATGCGAAAACATTGAAAATAAAAACATCAAAGGAGCGAGCAGTCTAGTGGGACGACATTGAAAACTACATGCTAACAAAATTCATGACTAAAGTTCACAGAATTCAGATTTGTGTTCCTATGGTCACTGGCTTCGTAAGAACAGAAATCTGAAATCGTTCTGTAAGCTGGTCAGATCATCAAAATAAAACACTGTTACAATGAAATAAAGAAAAGTAAAGCTTTATATTATAGCGTAAAATGAAAGAAAAGAAAGCTCTCAAATCTATAGTACAGCATCAAAATTAAGCCAGTTCCAATGACGGCTGATGGTTTGTGCGTTTAAGCTTTGGTTATTCAACCTGTTATACTTGACTTGAGACCTATACGAATACCATTGCTGTACGTTGTATAATAACTGGACCTTGAAATCTATTCAGAAAGTTGCATTATTATCAATATTAACTTTTCCTGGGTTTTTTCTCCATATACTTGATATATCTTGCATAATATTATATATGTTTGATATATTAACAGAAATTGGATATTACCTTCAAGCCTGTCCACCTCCTTCTGGAGTTTCTGCACGGAACGCTCAGCGAATTCAGCGCGAGCTTCAGCCTGAAAACATTACACCACAATGAGTTCTTGCACTTGCGTAAACAGCCTGTTTTCTGTCATTCATTCTTCTGAGTCGTCTAGTCTATTATGCTACGTTATATATTCATATAAATAATACTTATTTTTCATATTAAAAAGTTATTTATTTTTTGAATGACAGAAAATAGTCTGTTTTAAAAATATAGACACATGCAATTTTTTTCTTTAGTAAACAATTTTAACAATTATATAACTGAACTGATGTTATAAAAAAACAAACAAAAAGATAAATTTTAATTAATTTTATATAAGGGCAAACATTTTAGTACAAAAACAAAACTAAAGTACATGTTAAAGCGAAACACGCATGCATTTACCTTCACCGAAAGCCGCTAAGTGCCGAGTTGTGACACTAATGATAACCTTAGCCAGATATACCAAAATAATTAAAGAAATGATGATTGTGAAAATAATAGGAAAAATGTTGGGACTTTGGTCACTGTGTGTGTATTTTGACTGTGTATTCGAGTCAAAATTTTATAACAAGATACATACATAGACACATGTCTTTTTACCTGGATGGGTAGGCTTAATGGATCGCTATTCACTGGTCCAACCACATTGCTAAAATTATGTAACAATTTCTCAGACAGTTAAATCTAAGGCGAGTCATTTAACTTTCATAGCATTGGGTGCTCCTTGCATTTATGTTCTAGGCCAATCAGGTAGTGAATCTTTTACTATAACTAGTTCTTTGCTACAACTAGCGACCAAAGCCCCCATATAGAGTGAGCACAACTTACTTGCGTCAGTTTCTGCGAGAGACTGTGGATCTTATCCTCGACGTGATCGCGGGTCGCCATCGCCTAGCCACACAGAGCCATTACTCACGGCAAGCGCACATGCGCCTTGGATTGTGAATATACGCACAGATTCTTATTTATAAAAAGTAGACCATAGACAGGACATGGGCATTAGTTTAAAACTGGAAGGAATCCTTTCTGAACAGGAGAGAAAACTGTTAAACCAAAAGATAAAACTGATCGCAAATCATGTGATGCAAGACAAAAGTGAGAGCAAACGGAATGCTTTAAAATTTATAAGCACCAATGCAAAATTATTCTTCTATAAAATTTATTTGTATATACAAGGTGAAAAAGAAAAGAGAAAGGTCGCAAAGACATTGAAAAAAAAAATAACTGCACTTTTTTCTTAGGAACTGGTTAGTGGAAAAGTTAACTAAAACAGAGCACGAGATTAATAGACAAGGCTATAAACAGCCATTGTCAAAACGGAAGGAAAATTTGAAATTGACAATTATTATAAATATTCGATTAAATTAAGCAGTAGTTGTTAGTTAAGGTGGTTGCTTTCGCTCGTGGCGCGAAATTCAAATATTTACGTGTTTTTTGCTCATCACAGCTCATCAACACTTCTTCAGATAGCTAAAACTATGTTGCCGCAAATTATGTGACCTGACACACAAGTTTTAATTTATAGTATCACATAAATATCATTAGTTTGGCTATGAATGTGCTTGAAACAAAAAAACACTGTAAATATCGTAGAAGCACAATCGTAGCTAAACTAATGATATTTTTGTGATACTTTAAATTAAAACTTGTGTGTTAGGTCACATAATTTGCGGCAACATAGTATTAGCTATCTGAAGAAGTATTGATAAGCTGTAATGAGCAAAAAACACGAAAAAAATTTAATTTCGCGCCACAAGCGAAAGCAACCACCTTAAAACATTAGACTTAATCAACTAATTCACTTTTTTCATGTTATAGTAGTAAAAATAATTGCTACTAGAAATGGGAACGGAATAGATAAACTTATTTATTGGGAACAGGTTGCCAATATCAACTCATTTAATAAACTTAAGGACATTTAAACACTCTTGATAAGGAGAAACATGTCATAATTTATACAAAAGCTTGAAAAAACACAATGCGTACATTCACAACACAACCGGCAATAAACATAACAGAAACAATTAATACACAGGTAAAGAAAGAATAGACAGACTTCATAAATACATAGATGAAGCACCAACCGCCTCCAGCACGACACTATAGGGACCTACACCAACGGACGTAGCTATTTACGAGAAGCTATACCCTTTGCAATAAATCAATTCTAGATCACATCAAATATGTACAACGAGATCGAATCGATATGTTGCCAGGGCACAACACTATCCCCAAAACACAGAATGGCGATGAACATGGATCTACAACCGTAACCAATATCTATCTACTGGTTCGCCGCTCTGCTTGTCAACTTTTACCTCTTTGAGTTGTCTGTCCAGGAGTTTAACTTGGCCCTCATTCCTCTCTTCTCTTTGCGTCGCCTGTGATTATTTTGTTAACGAAAAATAAACAACAACGAAAACGGAAAACTGGATACATGCAAACAGTGCTGTCGTGAGTTTGTACTCGTAGTTTACGACAACTCTGTTACGATTACACTATGTTATATTGGTAAAGTTAAGAGGGACACAACAGCCAGAAAACGAAATTCAAAAAAACACTACAGTTACAGAACGCTCTATGCCCTTTTTACCATTGGTAAATCAGGCATAGGCTTTAAGTCTGTGGCAGAATGCTGTTAGATAAGCACGAAACCACGCGAGTTAACTCTCAACAATTCACACCTCCTTTAGGCGGGTGGTGAGGGTTTTGATTTGGTTTTTGTACTCCTCTTCGCGTTGGTTGGCCTGTGTAGAATTTGACATTTGGTTACTTTGATCTTTACAACTTTGACAAAAGATATGGGCTACTCGCATCTATTTCATCGAACGATTATATAAATCATACGTCAAAATTCGGTTGGGATATCTCTTTCATTGGTTGGTGCATCATTCTCAACTTCTTTTGATCATATAGCCATTTTGGGATCTTATAAAATCAGAGTTCTTCTGAATAAAATAGGGTCTTGTTCATAAAGTGCTGATAAAGCAATTTTTAATGTATAAATGTTTCATAACCTCATACTTCAGTATGTCCCGTCTGATCATGTGAAACCACGTCCCATCTGATAACAAGAAAAACTCCCTTCTGATGAGTGATCAGGTTATATTTATTTCCGATCTGATCACGTAATACACTAATTTCATGTTACGCATGTATTTATTTCTACAAGCAGCAAATCATCTCGTATGGGTCTCAAACAAAAATCTAGAATAAAAAATCTCGAATGCCAAATTCCGAATTAAAATCTTGACTGAAAAAGAGTGAGATGGTAATTTTAACCCTATATTTGTAGTGAGAAGGTTTTTGATCTATCAGATTGATTTATCAGCACTTACATAATCAAAAGGTAGAAAATAGATAATTGTAAATGGTTCGTAACATACCTTCTCCTCGGAGACTTCCAGGGATTTCAGGTTGTTGCCAACGACACGGAGTTCCTCCTCAAGCTCCACGATTTTGCTGGAAAGTGGTAAATGAAACAATAAATTTCTACTGAACAACATACTTCTTAATACGTTAGTTTGGACTAACCTATTTGAAAAAAAAAGTTAATTTTCAAATATAACACGCCCATAACAATTTTACTTCTATTGTGCTCTGGCTCAATCATTTAAAAGGTCCTTTGTTTGAGAATATGAGACAATAATTCGGTTGCTTATTGCAGCAATCATTTCTCTTCAATAAATTGTATAGGTACCAAGTTAACACTAATTGTGTACTACTCGAAAGTTTTAAGGGCTTTCAATCAATATCAATTGAACGGTCAAGTATTGATCTATGACCGACATATTATAAGAATTATGGCAATGGGGCTTTGCATTATATACATTAGAGCTTGTTCAATACAAACGGCAATTTGCGCAAGACAAAGGTCCTAATTAAAATCTGACAAAGCAAATATTATCCAGTTCATAAGGCTCAGTATTCGTATTATTAGTCAACTTGCAATAAACCATACCGTATTAGCGTAGGTAACAATTACCATTCTGATAATATTATCAGTACTATAATTTCAATTTATTTAAACGTTTCGGAATGTTTTATGCAATTTATAATAATTCAATTGTGCAAATCGACCTTTGGTATAATTATGGACGGTTTATTTTCGAAAGAGCATTAAAAACTAGTAAAAACAAAATAAATAGCAACTATATGAGTATATAAAGCATGCAATTTGTTGCTACGACAAGAACATAAGATTCTTTTTTCGGCTATTTTCTAAGACTGACCATATGGCACAAGCAGGCACGAGTAGCAGTATTATAGGTATTACGGTCAGGGATAACCACTTGAGTACTTGAAATCCTGTCAGTTGAATCTTTATACATACCACATCTTTTATAAAGAACAGACGAGCACCTGTATTTTCAAAAATGTTTAATTCCTTGTCGAAGCAACACAGTTATGCGATAAGCAACGTGTATCCGGGAAAATTACTCATACGCAAGATGATTGCATTTGTGATTATAATTTCAAGAAGAAACTTCCTCCTTTTCACTGATACACTCATGTGATAGCAGAAAGACGAATAATAAATTCAGAGTTGTTCCAAAAGCTGAAAACTAGAGATTGTGTCATCCATTTTGTGGTTTCAACAGCTCCATTAGTCAGCCTTGTAGATTGTAACTAAAGACAAACTACTTTTTTATCTTGATCTGGTCGTAATCCTTTTGGGAAAGGAATTAACGACCACAATAAAATGACGTCAGTAAGGGTTTTTCTTTAGCAAACTTCTTTACATTATGAAAAAATAAGGAAAAGATCTTCAGATGATAATATAATTTGGAATGTTTAAGTTCATTGTTGCCTTTAGTCATTCAGTTAATTAACTTACCAGTCGCTCTGCTCAGCCCGTTCCTCAGCCCTCTCCAGATCCTGTTCCATGAGGACCAGCTTTCTCGCCACCTGACGCCGGCCGCGCGTTAGTACGCACACACACACAAACACACACAACACGCTACTGCCACGATACACACAGGTGTAACGCGCTACATCCTTACGCCGCTCTCGACCGCTCGCTTGTGGTGCAGTGCTAATAGTTTGACTACTGCTGTTGGGTGTACTGTGCAACGGGTTGTGAGGGAACGGTTTCGGGTAAAGGAGTAACTAGGTTTGGGGATTATGGTGAATTTTACTGATGGAATATTTAATGATCAATTTGACAGGCAATAGTTTGTTAATTGAATAAAAATGGCATTTAATTACTAATGACTTATAAAACACATACACTGGTACTGTAATATGATGTCTCGTCTTGACTTGTGTCCATGTCTTGTGGTCTACGTCTCACAGTAGACACGCATGTTTTCAAACACAATATTTTGTTGTTGTGATGGATGAAATGCTTTTTTGTTGGTACTAGACTACGATCGTTCTGTGATCGCAGGTACTAGATGATATAAGGATACATTTGGAGATGAAGGTGTACCTAGAATAAATCTCAAAAAGCATAAAAAGCCAATTCACAACAATTCAGGAAACAAGCAGCGGTTCGAGAGCGGCGTCAGAACTCTAAACATTAAAAATAAACGAAGGGTTGTCCCAAAACATTTAAGTTCTTTATAATTACTTTTTTGCAATGAAATATTATTATAATCTAAGTGCTATCTAGTGCATTATCGTATTCGTTATGTGATGTGTGCGGATGCATATGTGCGGCACGCATACGGCCAGTAATTCTGGTGTAATGCGGTGCATATCTGAAAACGAAAATTGCCCTATACCACACATATTGCCTGACAACCTAGCCTTTAGCCAAGTACACACATAGAGGACGGAAGTTAGGTCGACACATGGACATGATAGTTAACGTAAGAAATATCCATGAGATGGGGCAACCCTTGTTTTAGTCTGACGGTACCAGGGTACCGTCACTAACTGTGATTTCACAGTGAGTAACGCTACCCTATAAACTTAACACTAAAAAGCATTATTGGTCCAAAAGAGTTTTTGAACAAACAATACTAGATTAATAATGGCAAATGCAACTAAAAAATAAAAAACAAATCTGGCGTACTGCTGCCCGAAGACCTAGAATCGAACATGCAAAAAAAACAAGAGAGCCAGTTACAAATACCTATGTAGGTAAATCGGGTTACTGTGCGGCAATATTAAGAATGCAAACGAACAACCATGCAGAACGGTGGCGAAATACAAAACCAGGCCTTGGGACCGCCGCTCTAAGGATCGTTATTGTTCAGCAAGTGTTTCGCTTTCTCGGAACTGCTCGAAGTAAATGTGATACACCGGGAGGGTCAATAACGAGCCGAGCGGTGGTCCGTCGGCGGATCAGGTTGGAACCTACGATTCGCCGGATTCGGCGCGCTCCTCCGCGCGCTCCAAGTCAGCCTCCACCATGGCCAGCTTACGAGCGACCTGAACACACGCACCACGTTACTTACAGCACTCGACTACGGCTCACTGTAGTGCACATAGTACAACCACGTACGTACAACCCTCATATGGTCCGTACTTATGTAACACGAAGGAGACTGGCTGCCGTATAAGGCGAGCCAGCCGGGCCTGTAAGACTCCTTCTAGAGACGCTGACTTTTACGACTGCCAGGGTCATATGCCACGGGAATTAGGACATTATTACTGGTAACCATCTGGTCGAGAATACCACGATGATTAATCGATGACGAACGGCACTGAGGTGGTATCTAATCTCGATGAGATAATAAGTGGTACCGTTCGAGAATCATCGGTGCACTTTTATAACACAGTTACACAAATAATCATATTTTAGAAGGTCACGCAAGTTATAACGGGGGAATTAATGTTAGTGGACACATAAAATCCATTTTAGAATCAAATTAGTGGGAGGTCCAACGAAATCTTCAATCATTAGGGGAGATAAGTATGAGACGTTCCAGGTATTTAGAAATGTCAGTAGGGAGCAAACATTTTACAACTGCAAATATGCCATAGATCAATGGCATCCGCATTCCAGATGAGGACACTCTAGAAATGGAAGTACGACACACACTTTACATAACAAGTGATATTTTTATGCGAGATAACGCTGATTGAAGAGTCAGTTAACTTTGTAACGGCACTTCTCAATAACTACCTGCTCGTTGTTTTGGCAAATTAAGGTCCTGTTCAAAAAGTGTAAGCCAAAGCAATATGACATTTAAATAAAATAACCTACTTTCATGAAAAAGTAAATCATAAGATATTTTTATCCGTTGAATTACTTGACCGAACATTGTTTAAAAATAGCCTAACTGGAAAAGAATGGCCGAATGTCATGCTTAATGGTTCATTAGAAAAACTACATCACAGTGGATAAGCAAAGGTTTAAGAATGCATGAATTTACCTACTTTATAAAACGACTCAAAATGAGCCTTATGATATCAATGAAGAAAATACTATTGACTTTGAATGTGTGTCGTACTCCAAGCAGGCAAACCAAACGACATCGACACTCGAATATAAAGACCTCATCGTATTTCTTGTCAGCTTCCTCGGCGAGGAACCTGGCCTCCTTGAGCTGGTTCTCCAGGGCGTCCATGCGCTCCTCATCGGTCAACGACCTGTTCTCGAGCACCTTACGGGCACTGCACCGAATCACAACTTTAGTATGACAGATACCAGTTTCGCAGAACATTCTAGAAAGGTCTTTTCAAGGGTGGCCCGTTAGAAGACATGCAAGGAACGAACACTCTAGAAGGAACACACAAAGCGACAAGGTTTTTCTGGAAAACGCTGTGGAAGAAACTTTTGAAACCATCAGTGCGCAAAACTAAACGAATAATTAAATGATTTAAACTAGAAATTTTAATCAGTTTGCTCCTCAAATTTTTGTATGGAATTTGAATGAAGACCAACTTGTCCACTTGTAACATTTACATTAAAACCGATGGTTTCAAATACACAAACTTAAGAGAAACCAAACTAAAAATATCGTTTTTAATTTTGCTTCCGTAAAACATGACATTAAACATTCGAAACGTTGCACAACGAACACAAATTGTATCTGTTATTCATTACGTTACGTGCTAATTTCTTTTAAAAGCAGTTCTTGCAATATTTCGAAAGTTTAAACAGAAATAATCCAGTTTTTCTGACATTTTGTGTTGAGACAAATATTTGTAAAAACTGGGCTATCAGGTTTTAAATCTAAATGCAGTTCGTGGCATTATGCGGACCTTTTTTAGTTTGTTACAAAATGGCTGGTTGCAAATTCCTGCATGTTGCCGCCATTAACATATACTATCGATCAATTATAACAGTAAGCCTAATAAAACACCATTAAAACATTCTAGAGCACTTGGCTCGATATAACCCATTCAAACAATAGAAAGGTTCTCAGACCCAGGCATAATAATAAATTTTGACATGACGAGATTTGTAGTCATTGCATAAAAGTCCGCATAACACCACGTACGATTACCACGTGACTTAGCGAGTGTGATATCATAGCCGAAAAATGTTTTACGCAATTTTAGTATGTAATTGTATCTCTTAACTCGGTTTGTTTTTGCGACGATCTTCACACAAGCAAAGTTGAGTGATTTGCTATGAATGACGTCATGAACTCATGAAGGAGTATTCTTTCACCTCTTCGTATTTCTTGTCCGACTCCTCGGCGATGAGTTTGGCCTGAGACAGCTGTGCTTCCAAGATGGCGACGCGATCATCCTCCATATTGGTTCTGTTCTCCAACGCCTTGCGTATTCTGGTTAGTGCGGGGCCAAACACATGCGTGTTATAACAACGATAAAAACTATCGATACCGCGAATCGATACCTCCCAGCACTGGGTAACTGGGAGTTATGACTTGCAATATCTATGATAAATTATTGTGACTATATTTAAATGGAAATGGTGAATAACTCTTTCACGTGTCAAAATAATAAATCATTACTTCTAGGTGACGTATTATTTGGCCGAGAAAGAATTTTAATGATGCTTCTATGTTGAAACAAGTAAATTAATTGAACGAAAATCAATGCCAGATAGAAAAAAAAGGCTTTTAGGTCTTAGAATATGGTGGTTAGGGCATATAAAACACAGAAAAAATCATGCACGAAGTAATACTACTTTAAAAATAATAGGTAACACTAAAAAAGTATGAAGTATAATCCAATTTGAGTGTTGAATTTGAAGAAGCCACATAATATAGGACAGTCCGAACGTCACACCTACTCGTAGCAATCTCAGCTTTTGAACCTGTGTAAGCAATATCCACTTAACTTTTATAGACCATAAAATAATTGAGAAGGGGTTCTTCGAATTCAACATTAACTTCATGGGATTACCACGTGGGTATCGTTTTTTACTCGACTTACAGGAAATACTACCAAAGTTTCTGAATTATCATTCTTGGCTACAGTTTCTGATTTATCTAGAAAGGCTGGCAATCGTTTTAACTTCATTTGCATTTACGATGTGGTCTTCAATTGCATTTGCATAGCCACTCGTGTTCATTACAAGTTCAAGTCAATAGGCGTCTCGTATTTTATGTAAAGCAGAAAGAATTAACCTATTTCTAAGTTATCTAACAACACAAAGTTAGTATCGTCAAATTACTTCATGACTCTTCTTGACTTCCTAATATGACTCATACTCGTCGCTGGGTCTTTCTTGGTCACACTGCGTTAGATCAGTGATCTGGAAAAGGTCTTATGCCCGATGGTGAAAAAACCAGTGTGTAGTGAAATGCTTTAGTGCGCCTTGCCGAAACTTCTTTCATGAACAAACCTACATATACTCCTAGGTGTTTTGGGACTGGTGAGATCTACCAATACCTACGTTTTTTTTTTCTTAGTTTTCAAGAACTGACTGGAAAAACCAATATCTTCAACTTTAATTCAAACTTTATCTGATTACAATTTACTTACACTCAAGACTTCCAAATACAATAACAGATTGAACCAAATATTTTTCATACTAACTTTTCTTCCGTGGGAAATGTCTACAGACAGCCCAAACTTTCAGTTTACTGCTATTTCAAAATAGTCACAGATGCGTTCGAATTTCAAAGTTCCCATCGAAAAATTAAATTTTAGGTGGACTTCTCGCGCTCTCAAAGTTGAGCTCGATTAATTAATATAGGCCTCCTAACTGGTGTGGACTCACCGTTCAGACTCATCGGCAGCCTGGCTAGCCTCGGAGAGCTTAGCGGTGGCGGTGGCGAGGCGCTCCTCGGACCTCTCGAGATCCTCCTCCAACAGCTGGATGCGTCGGTTGAGAGCAGCCACTTCAGACTCGGCCTGGAGAAAGAGAGGGAATCGTAAGACTCTATGGACATGGTGAAAGGAACACACACAGTACGGGATACAGACAGGTGTGCATAGGAACTACATGACCTAATTCCTCATCTACTTTCCACCAGCTGACAACCAGACGAACAGGGAGGTGCGACCCATGATATCCCACACTTGCGCATCATGCGATTCCAACTGCTAAGGAGTGGAACTCATTGCAGGCTTTACGGAACAGTATAATTTAGGATGTTTTAGAAAAGTGAGGAGAATAATTCTAGGCAAGCATACCTCAACTTAGATAGACGACACTTAGGCAGAGATAAATAGATCTTACTTAGCACGTACTATTGCTTAGCATTATCCCTGTCACTTTCACACACATGTCAAATCACGCGTGCTAGAGAGGGACAGAGACAATGCTAAGCATTAGTACGTGCTAAGTAACGTCTATTTATTTCAGCCTTAGGGTACTCGACTTAGGGTAGACTGCATCGACACTTTCCATCAGGTGAGATGGCGGTCAAACGTTTGACTATCATAAGTAAAAATAACCTTTATTTACAGTTACCATCCTATCTCTTCCTACAAATATGCCTGTCACAACACCTACTAATTAGAACTGTCTGCCGGAATATTTTAGAATGACGACGGTATAGCATTGCCCTCGCAATTTAGCCTGTTAATAGGCACGCTAATTTACTCATAGCCCAAGGCATTTCGATACAAATGCGAACGACCAATCATGTATGGAAGACTCGGATTGGCTCAAATCGTGAGCGTAAAATTGAAATCGTAAAACCCGCGAAGGATTACACCTCGTATGGTAAGAAACGATCTAAAAACGGCTACAAGCAACAGTTTTAAACAGTCCTCCAGAAAGAAACCACCCTGCTGTTTTCTATAAAAAAAGAAATGTAGATAATCTATTTTATGGATAAAATAAAATGGCCGTAGAAAAATAAGCTAAAATGGACAAAAAAAGTCCGGGCGGTTGACCGAAAATTAGTGATGTGCGCAATGCATTAAGTTACCGTTACTCTATCGATATTTACTTTACACGATCAACGCGGTAAAAATCATCGTACCGAGTACCTATATGTAAGTATTCACTACTGAGTGCGGCGGTAATGTGAGGACATTGTTTAACGTCTGTAAAGTACGTGGTATGAATGAAGCATCTGAGACCATTTTGCTAGTTATTTATATGCGCGATGTCACACTGTTTATGACATCACGCGTCCTTGCGTTGAGTCCCAGTTTTTGCTCCTTTTATCCCGACTCGTCGGCAGTGCGTGGCTGCTAATAATAGTCGTGATGGGATTAGAAAATCAGAGCACTTTATATTACACTTTTTAATCCACAATTATTTGAAGCAGTACTGGAACGATCTATCGACTCTCTCAAGCGAGTGCTTTATTATAGTAATTGATAAAGTTTTTGTCAACGCAACGTGTTAGACTATGATTTATAGCGTCTGTGCGTCACCTTGAACTTAAACATAATTCGAATTGATGTTTAGACGGTTTTTAAAGAGTTAAGCCTCTCAAGTCAGGTCAAAGACCTTCCTCTCGAGGACAAAATATCAAACAAAAAGTATTAGAAGTTATGATTTCTCCGTTTTCAACTGTGGGGACTGACTGGGTATGCTTTTGTTACACCTGTACTTTCACCGGGGTATTCCCATTGTCCAATTTTGTGGGATCGGCTAGAGCAGGAGCATTGTTTATTTGAATGGTCACACACAAAAGCAAACCCTATTCCAATAAATTGTAACACAATGCGGTCACGCGAACGCACGGTAAATTTTTATGGCGTATAGGTACCTCCCCACGTCGGAAATTACTAAGAAAGTAATGGTACTGGTATGGTACAATATTGTCATGAATATTCCTTTCCATTTAGAGAACAAGGCTCGTCAGCTAAATGGATTGCTGTTTACATTTTAATAAATCGTTAAGTCACGTTTCTCGTTGAAACCAAAACAATAAAATGAAATTTTGAAATCTCACCTATTATTCTTATAATGTTGTGTTTATAAAATATACCAGCTAGAAGTTTATAATTGGCTTTAATAGTTTATTATATATAACATTTCTATATTTATAGTGGATAACTGTTTAACTTGACTAGAAATTACATCTTTAGAGTTGACCTCAACAATCACTGTTCAAACATTGTTAGCTCCTAAATTCCCTATGTTGATACACTCCCACAATCTACACAAAAGTAATAGGTATATACATGTACTTTTTCAATTATAGACTCATCTATACTATATACATCTTAGATTGAAGCTAGATCTCTCGGTTCTTGTACATTTGTGCCATGGTCAACATATTATGAACATTAATAATTACATTTTTACTTTCGCATTATCTACCTCGGAATAGGAGGTTCTTATCGCCACCGATACACGTAAGGAGATAAGGCATGCGATGTTTTTTGAAGATACCACAAACATGGCGTAGAATGCTCTACTCGTTAGCGAGAATAATGAATCAACGTTGGAAATTAGAGACAGGTAAACGAAAAATAGGTGTTGACTTTGTCAAATGTATTTTAGCAGGTGTTTATAATCCGTATGATATAGAAGCGAGTGTAGTTACGTCATGTGACGATAACGGCAAGCTGTTGGACACGCCTTGCGGCGCCAATGATCCTTCGAGGACGTCGGACGTACAGCAGGAATGTACTGGGTGTTAGCTCCACGATTCCAGCCGGTACGCTCTACATGTGCCACAAAAGACCGGTATACGACCTCCAACGCAACCAAACCTGTTACGAGTAACATAAACCGGCACAAGACCACGTCCCGAAGAATTATCTATATAAAAAGCATTTCACGAAACCATTCACACGGCGAGATTTGGGGTTGGGATCATCGAAGTAACACTTTTAGGCACCTTTTAGGGAACAACACTAAATTCGTTGAAATGAACGAGGTAGCCAATGGAAATAATTATTATTCGCTATCTCTTTCTAAGAGATAAAGGCGAGATGAATCCGAAAGGGACGTGAATATGCGTACGTTGCCTGCACACCTAAGTATGGCCGGACGTTGCTATAGGTAGATAGTACCAGCGCTGCTGATAACTTCCACATTTTGACCCTACATTATTTAACACAGGTATATTAACTGATCACTTTAACTGATGTTCGATATTTCACACAGCACGGATAAAAAACACATTAATCTTACTTCTTCTCGTCTCATAATTTCCACTTGTAATCGTTTGTGATACTCCTCGCACTCGTCCTTATATTTCTCCATTTCTTCTTTAGTTTGACGCATTTTCTTCTTGAGAACGTCTAGGATCGTTCCTTGCTGCATGTTTGTCGTCATTTTGATGCACTTTTGTATATAAATGGACTTCCTAAACTATAAAAACGAGAGACACCTTCGCCCTAGTCGCGAAAATGCCAACTGACTGCGGCGGCGGGCGCTCGTTCTTGCTCCGTATCACAGAGATGGGCTCGGCACGAACGAACACAGCCGGCGAATAAAATGGCCGCCACCGAACCTATGCGCTTCGATTTCACAACACACAAACTGCACTGACTGATCACGTTCTGATTATAGTGAATAACTAGTGGGAAATACTGATGATAATTAGCGAATAATTAAAAATAGTAAGTATTTCGTGGTATTTAACATCCCGAGTGACTTTGACAGCGAGACACGACGCAAACCAAACGTCACACGTACGTACATAAGCACTTTGGTAGACTAGACAGACTGCAGGGGCAAGTGGCTCCACCTGTACACATTTAATGGAAACTACATCCTGTAGGGTCACTCAAAGCGAAGGTTAGAAAGAAGCCCAAATGTAGGATGGGCGAAACGCTACAATGACCTCATACAATAACGACTACGGAAGTAGAGTTCAAATTCAGTGAAGGGCTATTACCGCATATTGTTACAAATGCAAACCCATGGGAACTTTATTCAAATACCAGTAAATGTTACGAAACTGACTACATAGCAGCTTAATCAGAATAAATAAGTTAATAATTATTTTATTATAAAATAGAAGCAGAAGAAATATAAATTGTAGAGACACAAAGTCAGCCAAACCTGCTAACGCCATCTAGAGTTTCATCAAGTAACCCAAAACAATGAATCCACCTCTCAAGCGACAAGTCATCGAGTCGGTGAGTAGAGCACAGCACGATTCACAAGAACCACCGAATTTATTATGACGTAATTTGGAAAGTATGCCGAGTACCTGTTTTAAATTCAGATACTAACATCACAGCTAAAGGAAAATACCAGCAATGTCGGTAAAGCAGAACACATTTGAGTAAACGATACCCAACGTGTGAAATTGAAGTGGAATAATTGTAGTACATTAGATATCTACTTGACATTGACGAAGTTTGCTGTAGGTATTTTAATTACAAATAATTTCTTATGGTATTATTTTCCATGATGCGTTCTATAAATTTACTATTAATTTATTAGTAGTGAGATAAAATTATTAGTTGCTTGCCAAAACATGGCAAAACATATTGATAATTGTCAAACAAATTATAAAGTAGGCATGTTCGTAAATTGAATAAGTTACTTGATTTGAGAAATAAATTTAGCAGCACCTAGCGACTTTTACTTTTACGGATAACAACAGAATTTTGTTCACCATATTCTGCAATCGTTTTTAGAGCGTTTTTTATAACAGACAGTATTAACTGTGCAGTCACCTCAGTTGACTCATTTCACATCCCGAACAGACATTTGTACTCAGACAAATTTTATTGACCTTGGTATTTGGACTACGCTTGTTTGATTCTATCATTTTCATCTTTTATGTTGTATTTTCAACTGCACTATTATTAATTTATTTATTTTTATCATCATTAATTTTATTTCGGTATATGTACTTACAATTTAATTATCCAGCACTCATATAATCTAATATAATATGCCTACTAATATAATAATTCACACCAATACCTATATATATTCCCAGCCAATATTATTTCAAAGACTGTACAAACAATAACCTTTCTTCGACAGTCGCATAAAAATAAGCTTGATTAGTTTTATTGGATTGTTATATAAGTATTTTTTATTTTTTGTTAACTAAATGTTTATTTTTTTCCTTTTTTGTCATATGTATCTTTAGAAGTTTATTTGTTTTTGTTATTACGGGCTGACATGAACAATATGTTCAAAAGCCGCTAAATAAAGAGAAAAAAAAAAGAAAAAAAAAAAACGCTATTCAAGTTCTTTCTTTGGAACATCTGTCTGAATCTCAGACCGCCATGTGGTCAGTCAGATTGAAGGCTGATGTGATACAAACATGGTCATGTCCGAATACTACATTGCAATAATCAGTACACATTCACGTGTTCCTTTTGAAGTGCATGTGGATTTATGGGCATCTGGTGACAAGCGTTTGATGAATCATGATTCCTATCCATCTGTTACTGCTGTTGTTTTCTTTGTAATCTAAAGAAACAACTTGAAGGGTAACCAAGCTCCTGGAGTCTTTATTGTTTACTTCAACGTCTAAGTCTAAGCTATAATGTTTTATTTTGGTTTGTTGGAACACCAACATTACTCACTACCTTTGAGCTCGGTACCTAGATAGAAAATGCCCTTATCACTAAGCCATCCAATTTTAATGTTTTTTCAATTAAATTAAATTGCCGTGGTGTGTCCGGCCTAAGAATAGACCCCTCCATCTCCTCCCATGGATGTCGTAAAAGTCGACTAAGGGATTACCCGGACTTGTTAGTAAGATTTGTTGGTATAAGATTTGTCCTGGCTGCTAGCTTATTATGGAATGTGTTATTACTGGAAGAAAGCGTTAGTTGAGTCAGTCGTGGGAAGCAATGGCGGCGATGAGCTCACCACTTGTCACGTCTATATTCCACGATGGTGTAACCCACTGTGAAAAGCGGCCCATTGAGGCTCTGCCTACCCCTTCGGGGAAAAAGGCGTGTGTCTATGTATGTATGTATGTAAATTAAAATGTTTATGATAAAAAATAGTGTTTAAAATACGAAAAACAAACAAGATTTTTCAGAAATAGTTTGAATTGATGATTACTTCATCTAAAGAGACATCGATTCTAACCTATCAACGCTTGGATGACTTTAACAACATCTAAAATACAAGGTTTTAAATTCATGTAGGCACCTATATAATTACAACAGCTAGCTGTGCCCGCGACTTCGTTCGTGCGGTACATTCATAACTTCTGAGCCCTGCAAGATATCGCAATTAAACATACACCAACATTTAAGTTTAAATTTCTGTTTAAATCCTTAAAATTTTCATTGAAATCCGTAAAGCTGTTTCAAAGTCTGTTCGATCGAGAAAAACTTTCAGAGAGACAGACAAAAGTTTTAGAAATTGTAATTTATGATTACATACATTCATACAATATATAGCCACACGTCTTTTTCCCCAAAAGCCTCAAATGGGCCTCTTTTCACTGTTGGTTGCACCCTAGGAAGCTGTACTACATGGAAATAAGGCTATAAACAAACCGTTCATGGTTGCACCATATGGGAAATAGACGTGACAGTGAGTGACAATTTATGATTAGGCGACGTATAAGGGTAATTCTCATTTTTGAAAAAAAACACTGTGACTTTTAGTTTTCTTACATTTAGAAACTAAATATAGAAATCTTGCTTTGTGTTAATAAAGTATAGATAAAATACTATAACTTTAGTATATAAATGGATAAATTTAATGCATAGTTTATTATTTATTAATTTTTAAAACATCAAAAATGTCCCTTCCGTGTGTGTGATCACACTGCTTTTATAAAGAAAAAAAATTACTGTGGTTTATCTGTCTGAATAAATGTGTAAAAAAGAATGCCAATATTAAATTGAATATATTTACTCCGTAAATATAAAAACATATGTATCTAAAGATACTAGAACATTCTTCAACTGTTCACATAAAGTTTGTGATCATTTTTTTTGTCCTTTCCATGGATGAGTGTCACACCAGTCGTAAATTATAAAAATATCGTCCGTGTATCCAAACGTAACCGGGCATAGACAAGGGTAGATCCACCATCTTTTGACCCAGTTGTTAGTTTCTGCCTGCGACGTAACACCTGCGAGATAATACGTGTTGTTTTTCTATTCTCAAAACTTGTCAAGCATAAGTGGTCACAACTGTGGTGATCGTCAAAGGTACGTAAATTTCAATTATGCACTTCGGTTTTGTGGTTTTAATGCGCTTTTGCACCAAAAACACTTAGCTAAATTTGCTTGTTCATTCCTGATTCAGAGGTTAGGTTTTTAATATTATAACAGCAAAAATTCTCTTCCGTGGACGTCACTTCTATGGATCCGTGGGTAAAAATATACACATGGATGTGACTTTTGATCCATGGATGTGATTATTGTATATGATATGGGGCTTTTTGTGGTTTGTAGATTGATGTTGTGTGTTTGCACGGCTTTATCTTTATCTTCTTTATCAGCCTGTTTACGTCTAATGCTGGACGAAGCCTCCCCCATTGAATACAATGGAGGGATTTGCCATTACTACGCTTGGCGGGCGGATCGCAGTATTACTGTTAAGTACTCAGATGGATGCTGCTGCCCATTCCATGATGTAATCCTTTAGTCGGTTTTTACGACATTCACGGGCGGATTAGGAGGGGTCTATTCTTAGGCTGGATACACATAGTACAGAGCTTTTGAGTTCCAAAAATGAAAAAGATGTTTCAGGGCCTGGTATAAATGAAGAAGATATTCTGGGGTCTATAGCAGATGAAAACAGTGTTCTGAGTTCAGAAGCAGATGCAAAGGGTATTCCAGTGACTGAATCATATGAAAATGAACCACACCTGAAGTTTTAAAAGAAGGGTTGTGGATTATTACAAGATTATTGTAAAAAATATATGAAAAAACATATTCTTGGTCAAATAATTGGATTTGATGGCGAAGAACCAAAAGTTACGTTCACAAAAAAGAAAAGATCTATCAAGAATCGCATTATTTTTGTTTAGATTGGTCCTGACGACATATTCCCTATTCCACGTGATGATGTAATGGCTGTTTAAATTGAGCCTACACTGGTCGGTTCTGGTCTGGTTCTATGATTAATGTTTAACAAAATTGATGTTAAAATATACAAAAAAAAAACAATAAGTAGCCTATCCTTATGCGTGCCATAAAAACTAGTACTTTGAAGTTAATTGGTAGGCAATTGATGACAGAGATTTAATTAATAAGTTAGATGAAAAATATTTTCTGAGCGTATAAGTTTCAAAATGTTTAGTAAAGAAGGTAGATAACATAAATGTGAAAATATTTTATCTAACAAATTAAATGATGTTAATTTGGTAGATAAAATGTATGAAGATGTCCTACCTACTCGCACAAATAAAAAAAAGTTTAGGGCTGACTAAGACTGCATTTGTTAATTAAAATTAGGAAAATACCTGCGTGTGTTACAGATAAATAAAGATTATGATAATGTAACAGTATATTATTATTATGTTTGGAAAAAGTTTCACTTCTTTGTAATATTTAATTTCCATGTATTACGATAATGTAGGGAATGTCACATCTATGGCACTGAGGTCACTCCCATGGAGAGCATTTTTTTTAAATCCCCTATATTTCAGTCCTGAAAGGGCTGTAAGCTCGGCGAGTAATTTTCCCATAACGAGCAAGACCAAAACTAATAAAATCAATCATCAATTATACCTAAAAGATGTTTTCACTAGTTTATTATTTTTTTAAATCAAAAATGAGAAGTACCCATAAATGGTAGATTCACTTTTTCGCAAAGTGTTTTGAAATTACAGACAGACACTTAAATTTTATTATATTGGTATAGATAGAATAGAACAATAGCTGAATTTGCAAATCGATTTAGGACATACCAGAGTAGCATATATATGGGAGGGTAAAGTTTTGATGGGCCATTGTTCAATAACTACCTCTCTAGACCTAGGTACCTACTTCGGTTTCGACTACCAGCGTTTGTTTCACCTGCCATAATTAATACATTTTTAATGTTTTACATGATGTTTTTCTGGGATGCGTACAATTGCAATAAATTTTTAAAAGACGTGGGTTTTGTATTTCTCGTAGATTATAAGTTATTATTATTTTGTTGAGCGTACTAGTACAGGTTGTCCGGAAGAAATAACTTTAAGCTATAAGGCCACCCATTTACTATGGTTCTCAATAAAGTGTTAATCTATCTATCTGTTAGTGTAAAAACGAAGACATGAATGTATCAACATCCAACTTGAATAGTGATACCTAATTGATTTCATATTTGTCTGTGTATATTATTATTTACCAAAGTAGTTGAATTTTCACGTGTTTTGGCGGTCTTTTACCGATTCTAATCGTTGTAACTTTTGTATTTACTGTCATTATGTTTTTCAGCCCTGATAAAAGCCATATGTATCAACAACGAATTCTTCATGAGTTTATGTTATGTATCTAACATATCAATGTGTACTTGTGTTGTTGACACAATTATTGAAAATTTACTGTGAATAACATCCGTAATAACTACGGATATAAAAGTATACATTACAGTTTCACAATATCGTTTTCAATAAAGAGTTTGAAACAGTTGGGTAATCAAACGATTAGTTTTAAATACCGAAACACTTCATAATAATTATTGTACAAGTGATGATATAGCCACAATATAGCTTACAAACACAAGTAGATACCTACCTACCTAAGCTAAGTTGGTAACTACCTAGGTATGCGTTTTAGTTTGTCATAGTTGATACGGAAGACTGCTTAAATTAACATATAAATAGGATTGCACAACGATTCACTAGTATTTTCCGTAATTTAATCATTAGTCATAATAAATACACATATTGTAGATTTTAATTCAATTACTAATCACACTCATTTTATAAATGCGAAAGTTTATGTGTTAGTGTGTGAGTGTGTTTGTTACTTCTTCACGCTAAAACGGCTGGACGGATTTAGATGAAATTTGGAATGCAGGACTCCCGGAATAACACATGGGCACATTTTTATCCCGATATTCCCACGGGATCGAGGCTTATGCGGGTGAAACCGCGGGGCGCTGCTAGTTGTAAATAAGTGTTTACATCAGCGATCATAAAATTGTTAGTCCATCTTCAATTTTGACAAGGAACTATGCATTTTTATAAATAATTTAAGGTAAGCCTTCCAACATCTACTAAGCACTTACTACCTACTACATTCTTTGCCAGTTGGAATAAAACAATTTAGGATCGTGGAGGAATTTTAAACCGTATGGGAGACAAAAGCACGTCACTACTTCGTGTTATTTTAGAAAGTTGAGCACCTAGATACATAGGAAGCCAGCTAATGAGAAATGTGTAGTCCATCTTGTACTATTATTTATTCTGTATCCATGTAACAATACGGCCTTTTGTACAGTGCGGCTTGAATAACATTCTAAATGACATTGCCTGTGATCGTACTGCATCCTTATCATAGTCTGGATAGTGGATGTTAAGAAATAGATAAACATTCCGAGATAGTAGATGAGATAAAATTATCCGACAATGTTGACATTATTATATTCTCATACTGTGATATACGAATATCTATAGCTATTATAAAAACCGTAGTAACATCAAACGTATGAAAAAAAATAGACTCTATTACCGTGGTATCTAGGGTCTGTTAGGGCTAGTATGCAGGGCCACGTGACCCTCTCGATACCAACGACATCTATCGGCTGTGTGTGTGGTCGTGCGTGTAAACATGTCAATGTCAAACGGAATAAGCAAGTGGCTCAGCTGATCGCCAAGCGGCGCAAGCGCGCTATGTGCCGCCCGTGTGATCTCTACGGAGTATCAACACTTTCCCGACGTAACGCGATTAAAAATAGTTCTGTGCGCATTTGGCCCACGCCACCATCACTCACACAGCCGCTAGCTCGAATAACTAAGGACATTACCCTTCTTAACGCCGTGTTCTTGATATTCTGCAACTCATTCTTTATTAACGCGAACTTCATCATCGTATCCGAAGAGAATATGGAACTGCCGAACGCCAGACCAGGATAATCCGCACATCTTCTCCTTCGTCTATTTTCCCTCTCTGCCAGAACTTCCGTACATTCGCTAGTACATCTAAGTTTCGCCAGTTCTACAGTCTCAGGGTCATCATCAGATATCGTCTCTGGCGGAGCGAACGTAAATTCTGCGCCATCTCCCGCCGAGCGTTCCTCTCTGAACGAAAAATCATCGTCAGACTCTAAGGAATCCGCGTCCTTAACACTATTATTATTTGTCTCGATTTCTTCATCGATATTCGAACTAAAATCGATTGTGTTTCGATTCGAAAGTGCATCGTCACTATTCGTCCTTGTCACTTCTTGAGATTCACTAGCACTATTGACACAAGGCACAACATCGTCTGTTTGAGTTTGTAAGGTCACTTGTTTTGAGAGTTGTGGGTTAGGGGGCGAACTAGGGGCGGGGGTGCGGTCCCCGCGGTGGCGCGGGTGGTGTTGATGTCCCCTTCGCCGCACGGGGGTGCGCCCGTGGGCGTGGGGCGCGGACGCGGACATCACTACTCTCCGCGCGCTCCGTCCGGCCGCACAGCGCCGGCGGCCATATTGACTATCCGTCACTTGCTAACAAAACAGTGGCGCTGCAGTCGCTACTTTGCAGCGGCCATCTTTGTTTTATGTGCTGCTTTATCGACAGTGCAACATGCATCTGTCAAATATTTCGACGCGGGAGATTTTGAATTCATTGGAATACTCGATTATTTTAAAAAATATCTTATGTTTTTTCTTTTTGTTTCACACTTGTTTTGAATTATTGTAATATAGAAAATACAAAGGTATTTTTTTATAGATTAAATTCAGATGGTTTAGGAAAGTTACATGGAAAATTTCCCGAGTTAGCCGCTGACGCGATCATGATCCCGGGTCTATTTTTAGCAGAACACCGGGCAGCGGGCCCATATTAGGTGTCGGCCGCTGAAAATAACTGCCAGCCCACCACACGTACAGCGCAGCGCACGTGGGCAATATCTATGAACGAGGAGAGGAATGCTGGCTGGTTCCCGGCAATTACGTGACGTCACATATAAACAATGAAGCAACTGAGAATGTCCCGATTTACTTTGAATACCTAGTTCGTAGATAGAATGCTGCGAGAATATGCTGCCAACGTACACAGTTATAAAGTATTTATATTGTTAAAAAGTGAGTTTTCGCATGTATTAAGATAAACAGTTGTAGGTACTACAGAGCTATTTGATAGAAATTATTAGATAGTGAATTGGCAAAGCGGATTGAGAAACCGAAGACAGATAATGATCATAATCATAGCTCAACAGTAGCATCAAATAATTAAATGATCTTATCGAATTTTATAACGCTGGCTGGTTGATCACGGTAATGGCTAAACTAATAGAAAAAATGTACCTAAGGCTCCACAGGTGGTAGACTGACCAAGTACCAAAAACATTTATGTAGGAACTTAGCCTTTGTAAAAATTTCTAACGATTTATAGCGATTGGAAGTAATATCTACTTTACTAATATCGAATATTTACTAGATTAAGACTGCGTCAACCCCAGGTAAAAATCTTCATACAAAAAAACGGCTCGCGCCGCTCGAAAAAGCGGTTTTAAAATATCGATAATTTAACAAAACCCCTACAGTAAACCCTCGGCTTTGTTGTATTGATTTTATTAATCTAATATTTAACCCAATAATATGCACCATTTAAATAAACAATCGAATCTAGGCAAAATAGACCTAACTTTGTCATTTTTTTTTCTATTGAGAAAAACTTGTCCTATCGTTTTTCTGGTACAGTGATCCCTCGGAATTATAATGTTGTATCCATGCATAAGTGTTTTTATTTGAATATTGTACTTGATTGTCTGTTAAAAAACAAATCATAGATTAGGAATTTTGCGGCATACCCCACCTTAACTAAAAAAGGTCTATCATCATTCCAAAATATAAACAAATTAAACACAGACAAACGATGGAATACAAAACTATATGAAAATATAATGACGTAGAAATCGTGTAGGTACCTACACATATAATGTTTTCGATATCAAATTACTTGCTGACAATTAACAATTAGTTCTAATTCCATGTCACAGCATGCCTCAACACTCCAAGGCCTTGGCTCGAACATTTGATTCGATACCTACTAGGTACTACATTGATTAATTTGTGTTATTTTTTCGATTAAATCATTTTAATCTATACAGACTTGATAGATTATTATGCGGAGTTATTATGCTAAGGAGACGTAACAAGACGTAAAGTTGAATGAGAAGTAAAAAGAAGGTTGCGTGTTCAATCACGTCGGGGTCACCAATGAAGAGGGTCTCGTAGTAGGCCTCTTTCATAAATTAGACTACACTTGTTGTATGTTAATCAAAATATATTCAGGAGCTTACATCAGCCATAATCAAAGAGTCCAAACAAGATGTCCGTTCTAAACCGGATAAAGAAATTTGTGCCTCTATTGGCTGTGTTGCCAACCTTACGATTCCGGTGTCATAGATAGGATACGCCACAAATGTTTTCCTTGTGTATAACAATCATTGACGTTGACATCCTGAAGTATTTCAGCGAGTATTTAAACAGCTGGTAAATGTTGAATCATTAGCATTAAGTTTCGTTAAATCACCAAAGCATGTGAAGGACACATTGAGGAAGAAACATGTCATCCACTTAGGAGACAATAGGCGGCACAGTAGCCCTAGCTTAACCTGGGACCATGGAGAGAAAACCAGAGATGGACGAAATAATTCAAAAACGTCTCACAATAATTTTGTCGACGGACACGAAACACAGGTCACACGTTGAAAAAACCCTTCCAACCCCGAAACAAATAATGAAAACTTAGGGTAAATTTTGCTTGAAAAATAGAAAACACAAATATAGATACATAACACGGAAAATAAATCATTTAAATCATCATTATCGGCAGCTTTAAGACGTCCACAGCTGGACGAGGCGCCATAGAATCATAAACATGAAAGGAATTTTGCACAACTTAAGTGACTGAAAAGTTGATGGCACTGGACCCATAACCAATTTTGTTTATTTAAATTGTAGTTTTCCTAAGAGTGTATACATTTCAAAGAAGTTTGGTTACTCACGTTCTGCAGAGCCTTCTCCTTCTCCTCGAGCTTGGCGTTGACCTGCATGAGAGCCTCTTGCGTCTGGTCAAGGTCGTTCTCGATGGTCTGGATTTTCTTCTGGAGCTGTCTCGCCTCCTCTTCGGCCTACAATTACAACGAATCAATGAGAAAATACTGTCAAACAATTTCGTGATTGGGTCCCTTCTAATTTTATACAGTACTGGCGACCCGCACCGGCTTCGCTCGAAAAGTTATTACACTTATAAACCTTCCGGACAAAAGTGTCTAAATTATAGTGAAAACCGTATCAAAATCCGTTGCGAAGTTTAGAAGAACTTAACGGTCAAACAGAGACGTGGATAGATACATCGTTTTGTACTATACTGATCATTTATTTTCACATTTTTACCTAACAAAAGCTTTCGTTTTCTTATCGAATAAGGAAAGATATACCTGCTCTCTCTCTCTCTCTACCTCTCTCTCTCTACCTCTCTCTCTCTCTCTCTCTCTCTCTCTCTCACACACACACACACACACACACACACCCAGACACACACAAACACCACAGACACTCTTTTTCTCTCTAAACCGTTGTAAAGAGAAAAAGTAAGACGCGATACCAATTTTTTTTTTAAATGGTTTTGTCTATACTTATGGGTTTACGATTGTATTCCAAAAAGCTGGAATGAGCTTGCAACCTGTCATGTATGGAATTAAATATCAATAAATATATAATGCAGGACAGTTCACACAACATAATCTAGCTCCAAGCTAAGCAGAGCTTGTGTTATGGGTACTACATAACTGATATACTTAATACAATATTACTTAAATAGATATTTTTTATTATATATAGAAAATACCCAGAACACCCTGAACAAATATCTCGCAACCTCCTGCATCGCACGCGAACCTTCACCCGCCGCGCCACAGAGGTCGCCAAAATATAATAAATACTTATTTATTATGGCCTTATGTTATGGGTTTATGTTTGAACTAGCCTCTTCTACCTCCACCTAGTAGAATGTCCTCACGGATCTAGACAGGTGAGATATAAGGAGAACCTTCATAGTGGATTATTTATTCTGTGATAGTGGTTAAAATTGTGAGTTAGCAATATGTGTAAAAATTCTATAAAAATAAGTTTTATTTTTTGTTTCAATTAGCAACGGAGCTTGCTGGTTTACGCAGTCGGTTAAACTTGTAGCTCGCTACCCTGCGAAACTTTGCAAAGAGCTCGTCTCCCTGAGATTGAATTCAAAAGTCTCGTGTGTCTGTAATTTCACCGGCAACTAATTGTAATTTCGCTTAGCTATCGCTAATTATGTATCCTGCTAATGGATCTAGTTTAATTTAATGCAGTACCTAAGAAACGGTCTAACAGTTTTAATTTAATGCAGTACCTAAGAAACGGTCTAACAGTTTTAATTTCGAACTTGATTATGATTGGAGTGCTTAATTATAGGAAAAGCTGCACTTTTCCATGATAATGCTGTTTTCTAATGGATCTCTTCTGCTCTAGTAACTTTATAATAAAAAGATAAGACTAATAGAACAAATCCCAATTAAATAATTAATTTACTCTTCGCCAAATTTAAATTTAGTACCTAAGCTTATTTTTGTAAAATTTCACTAAGATAGGTAAATTGAATAAAAATTAGCTGCGTATAATCGATCGCTCAGCTCATTTTAAAATCCTTCCCCAGCAAGCACTATTTGTTAGGAAAATTGATAACCAATATGATGAAACGATAAAAAAATAACGATGCACATGATGAAATAGGCATAAGACTAATAATAAGACCTACGGTAGAACGATAGACAGAACAAAGAATTACATTGGACCCATATTCAAAGCAAGGAACATTGCGAATCCGAGGCGTTTGTTTGTACGGATAAGGCAATGGCCTTGACATGACATCGCTCGAGGTCAAGGCTATGTACCTACTATTCATTAGTCTATGGCTATGCTCTGGAGCGAGACGAGAGATAGGTACCTATATAATAAAGTGCGACCACGGACTTTGGTCCTACAGGCATGTAGGTAATGTTAATTTACTGAAAATTATATAGGTAGGTAAGTATCTAGCATTTTAAGGAATCTCGAATACGTATTGAAGGAATCGATGAGTTAATCATATTTTAAATTTATCAGAGTATCTACACATAATTTGATGAACTCTGTGGCGTAGCGGGCGAAGATTCGCCTGCGACGCAGGAGGTCGCAGGTTCGATTCCCGCCTCGGAACAAATATTTGTACGATCTGCAGATATTTGCTTAGGGTGTTCTGGGTATTTTCTATGTATAATACAAAATATAGATCTATGTAATGTATTGTATTCAAAATATCAGTTATCTACTACCCATAACACAAGCTCTGCTTAGCTTGGGCTAGATAATGTTCTGTGAACTGTCCAGCATTATTGATTTTATTAACTATATCACAGATAAAATAACACTATATTATTTAAATCAATGGGACATATGTAGTTAACTCTTTGTTTGTGCCAGTAACACAATGTAACTATCCACAAACACACAGCTCTCTTCGAAATAAAAAATAAAGAGAACATTTAAATTTCGAACTCGATCACGTGATTGTTTCTTTTTTCAATCTTTTGTTTTGTTTCGTGCGTAGATCGAGAATTCTCTGTCTACCGTTTCGTGCAATATCTTTTTTTTTTTTATTGATTGGCTAGGTATGTATAGATAGAGCTGTTCTGTGGGCTAGGTAAGGTAAGGTTCACGTACCTTCTCTGCGCGGAGGCTGGCGTCCTTGCCCTGCTGCTCGCACATGGCGGCGCGGTCAAGCGCGTTGTCCTTCTCCAGCTTCATCGCTTGCATCTTCTTTTTGATCGCGTCCATTTTGGCTGTGTTTTGTCTAATCCCCTAGATGAAAATCTGAAAATCAAATTCTGTTTTAAAAATCGAATTTCATTAAGTTTCACATTCAGATGTTTTTTTATTCATTACTGTAGTTCCTCGGACAAGTGTATACCACGGTGGCTTCGACTTCGAAAAAGTTAAGTAGGTAGAATACCTATGAATATAGCCGTGGTCTTAGCCTATACATATTTATAGGAGATGGAGGAGTCCTATCTACTCCCGTGAATGTCGTAAAAGACGACTAAGGAATTACGCCCGGGGATGGGCAGCAACATCCAAACGAGTAGGTACCTACTAAACATCAATACCGCGAACACCATTCCGCCTGCCTTGGTGTGGTGATTATGATAAATCCCCCTGTTATATGGGGGAGGCCTCATCTAGCAGTGCACATGTATGTACTGGCTGATGAAGAAGGTAGAATATTTTGGGAAAATTGAAACTTTACATACTTAAATCGTGCAAAAACTGCATTCATAACAACGTAGAATAAGGAGGGGGTCTCGTTGAAGTCTTTTGTATGAAAAGTTGACATATCAGAATTTTATTAGAAATAAAAGTGTGATCACAAACTGAACGGTAATTTAGAACGGTAAATTAATATAGGTAACTGTATATTAAGTAGCAGTGGTATCATCTATTTCGTTCAACTGCTAGAAAAAGGTTTCAAAAAATATGTTTTAGCTTACTAGCAGAAAGGGCGCGTTGAAGTCTTTTGTATAGAAAAACAAACATGTAAATATATGTACATATATCATAACCTATTGGCATTTAGATCAAAACAACGGAATACAACAATACGTAATAAACTCCAATGAGTTCTTTAAAAGTCTCCGTCGGTAGTACCTACCTACGTGCTATTTATGGAACTGTATAAGGTGCATTGATCTCGAACCTACCATACTATACCATACCATACTCATAGAACCTACCATAGTTCCGATTCAGATTTTACTGATTTTATTCCTAAACCTCAGTAGAATTTTGAAATTTTACTAAAACATAAGAAACATTTGGTAGTAAACTAAACTTACGATACGACGATACGAAAAAGGTTAAAATTGACAAATTGTTGTCAAATTGGATTAAGTTTTGACGTTAATCCAATGAAGAGTTTTCCTAGTGTTATTTTAGCATTATTTATCCCCCGCTAGATGACGTTGGCGATAGTTTTGGTAACAATATTTCAAAATACGTAACTATCACAAAGATAATTATTATTACCTAAGTAGGTACATAATTTTATAAGATTTATGTATTTTTTCGAAGTTCTCCACTGCCATGATAATATTTGAAAAGTACGTAAACATTCATAGTTACGCAAGTGCCATCTCTTGACGATGAAAGAAATAAACTAACAATGACACTTGGAAAACTCCTCATTACAAAATATTAACTATGCCACTGTTTCTATGATCATACCTATGAACCCATTACTACTAGAACGATAATAAAGATACAGCGTTCATTGTCTTTTGTTTATATGTACAATAAACAATAAAGAATGGAGTAATAACTTTTTTCCAATCACTGTAGCACCAAACCTATTTAATTCATATGATTGTGGTCACATCATTTACATTCTACGGAACGTCGGTACCCTTCGATAAATTATTATTTTTCATCAAAGTCGGTACCTGATAACAAATACCTGACAGCGATGACAAAAAAAATATCATTTGAATTTCGAACAATATCTAAGTTTTTTTTTGCAAGTGTTTACTTAATTGACATGTTTCTTCATGTTCTTGTTTTGTGACTCAAAGAAGGTCGTCGTTCTATTTACACCCAAAGACACTAAAGGGACCACTTTAAATTCTGTAAGTTGATCTAGTAACACATCGAGCAACACGGAATGGAGACGCCATCAAAGGCATTCCCCGCTGTAGTTCCCCTCTAAATTTAATGCCCTCGAGGGCATACAGCTTATAAAAAACTAGCTGTCGCCGATTGCTATGTCAGACTGAATCGACTCGCGTGGGAGATAGTGCTCCAAGAAAAATGCAGAGTTGTTCAGTTTTATGCTGTAAAAAAATGATTGGATCATCAAATTTACAAGAAGATGGTGTTTCCTTTCACATGTACCTGAATTTCAATTAAATTATTATAATTTATTGCATAAAAATTGACCAAGTCAAATTAAGCCGTATAAAAACAAAAGTGGCCATCTTAGATTTTGTAATTTTTGAGTTAGTGTTCGGGGTAAAATAATAAAACTGAACGGTTTAACAAAAAAAACCGTGAATATTTTATTCAATAACACTGATTCACTCTTCACTACGACTGCACTTCAGTACACTAGTCATTCATTAGTATAAGCATAGATATAAATGTGTATAATACATCAATGTGCATGTCAGGATGTATTCTGCTGACGTAAACATGTATATAACGTGTAATGTCAGTAAGCCAAGAGGTGGATGATTACTTAATATCCTTGATTACTAAATACCATTTATTAAACACGTTCGACATCATGTGACATGTGGCATTAACGAGTATCGTATTTGACGGCTATGTAACCACTAACTAACCGGTAACTACTAACTACTACTACTTCGTGTCACAGGCTCTTTCTTGGTTCAGTGACCAACTTGAGATATAGTGTCCCTGAAAGTGGCCTGTGACCAATGGTGAAAGAACCAGTGTGGTAAAAGGATTAAATGTACCTCGCAGAGGTGTATTATATGATATGTCAACGTAAGTGACATGTGAAACTATATTTAAAGAAATAAAATTAAATCACACTACTATTAACAACAAGTGTAACATCAAAAAGTTTGTACATTTGAGAACTTTGATTACAAGAGATGGCAAGCATGAAGATGATATTTAAATGAGTGTAAATTCTGGAAATCAAGTGAACTTAACGCCTTATTATCAGCCGGAACGTATTCAAAAAGGCACGACGACTGGATGTGCATAGAGGGGTGTTAGTGCCAACACTAATGTATCTGGTGGTAGCGAAAGTTGCTAAGGCAGAATAAACATGAAAGTAGAATAAATGCAGTGAAGATGAGGTTTGAGAAGTATGTATGGTGGACTTTGAGAGAGAATAAGAAACTGTGTGTTAAGAGAGCATTGTAAAATGAAAGAGCACTTGTATAGTGACAAGGATTGAGAAAGGTATGCTTGGATGGTTTGGGTATATATAAAGGATGAATGATAGTAGATTAACGAAACTAGTTCATAAGATGAGCATGAATGGGACAGTTGGAAGGGGGAGACCTCGGTGAAGGTATTCAGAATAGATCAGGGTCGATGTGGAGAATGGCCAGGCTAAGAGCGCCCTTAACCAATGAGCATATATGAAGAATGTGATGTGAGTGAATGAAGCGAAACAGGTATGCCAGGATCGTAGCAAGTGGAAATTCATGGTCTCTGCCTACTTCTCTGGGAAACAGGCGTGAGTATGTGTGTATGTTTGTAATATTATAAATGCTAAATTTTCTAAGGATTGGATGAAATTTAGAACGGCGATAGCTGGACCACTGGAATAGTTTAAAAATTTTATTTAGATGTTCCCATAGGATCAAAACTTATGCGAGTGAAATCGCGGGTTGCTTCTTGTTTATAATAAGAATAAAACTACGTGGTTAATTTTATCAAAATCGGCAATATTGATCATACTTAAATAACTTTACTCTTTTCAGTTAAATGTAAATAAAGATGCTTTAAAAAAATCGTTGATCGCCCATTGTGAGGTTACTGTACAATCTTTGCACGTTGTTGTTATTTTATTGTTGTATTGTTGTGTTTGCCTATAATGAGGGGTTTTCACGGCCATACCAAATCATCTATAAACCCTTGAAAATAGATGTCGCTGCTGTGTACTTAACTGTAAAAATAAAGTGAAATGTACCAACGTGTCAACAACGAAGTGATATATTTTCGTGGTATTTTGTTACTATCACACAAAATAACATAGGTACGATGCATTTGTTGATTTTGACAACCACAGTTGAGTCAGGGCCATCAATTGAGCCAAATTGAATAAAAAAAAAACGAAAATGAAAAGCCCCCATTGGTTTCTTCTGTAGCTAAAGATAGGTATATAGTTTGTACCTCTTCATATATGCATGTCGGATCCTAAAGATCCCTCCGAGCGGCAAAAGGCAAGTTAGGGGCTTTCCAGTGGGTCTCGTGCAAATGAGGAAAATTCAAAAGAGGTTTCACTAAGATTTTATTCAAACTGACTTTGAACTTAATTTTGTATTTTGTTGATTAAATCGTGTGCACTCTGCCAACGCCGATGTAATAATGAGCTCTGGCGCTTTCGTACGCTCCTTTTATATCTGAGCGTCGATCGCTTTGCGTCTTTGCGTAAACAAGACTCGGGCGCATTCGTTTGGGTGACGCGACACGACAGAATACGATTGTTCGCAGCCGTATACGTGGTATTTATAAGCCTTCAATCTCAGTAGATCTATTCTCCAGATTCATCATATGACTTCTCTCTCCGACATACATGTGTAGACTGTTGGTAAACCTAATATATTTTTTTATTAAATAAGCAACTGCTAACAATAACAGCCTCAATGCACACTGAAATAGCGTTGTGCTCATTTAACAGTTTTTTTTATTTCTCAAAAATTCCTGTATGTGAGTTGCCCGTGTTTTCTTTTATACTACTAAATTAGTGATGTGCCTCAATAATAAAGTAGATTTTTTATCGATAAAATAAATGCTCGTTTAATATGTTTTACAAGCTATTGAAATTTGATTTATATTATTCGGGAGCCAATAGCCTAGCCTAACCTAACTTTCTAACCGTTAATCCAATCACCATGAAGGTATTGGTATGTAACAAGGTAGGTAACTGTTATGATTTTAATTTGAAATTATTAATTTTATGCCATAAGTTGACGACCTCTGTGGCGCGGTGGACGAAGGTTCGCCTGTGACGCTGGAGGTTGCGGGTTTGATTCCCGCCTCAGAACAAATATTTGTACTATCTTCAGATATTTGTTCAGGGTGTTCTGGGTATTTTCTATGTTAATGCAAAATAAATATCTATGTAATGTACTGTACTAGGGATATCAGTTATCTAATCCATATCACAAGCTGTGCTTGGCTTGGGGCTGGATAATCTTGTGTGAACTGTGTCCAGCATCAAAAAATAAAATAAAAATAAATATATATATATATAATGAAATTCACTTAGGTACAATGTGAAAGAAAACACCATCTTTTCGTAAATTCGATGTTCCAGACCTTGATTTACAGCTGAAAATGTAACGATTCGGCATTTCAGTATTTGTAGCACTGTCACACTGTTTTAATCTATGCGTCACACGATCGGTTCAGTCTGACAGAGCAATCGGCCCATCATGATACAATTTTATTACTAGCAAAAGCAAAACATGCTTGGTGAGGGCTACCAAGCTTTTTTTCCGTGATTATTTATATTTAAACAAAGACATGAATTTAAATTACTATGCTAAATTACAACGGATAGTTTTTTCGTTAAGTGTACCACAAAATTGCATGGGATAGTAGAGGACTCGCTTCGCTCGCCCTAATGATCGGGCGAAAACAGTTTTACTAACGCGTATGCCCAAATGAAATTGTGCATAGCCAGAAGGGAACGACATCTTGACATGAATTTAAATTACTATGTGATATTACAAATCTAGAGGTGTGATAGTTTTTCGTAAAAAGTTGCATGCCTACCTAGGTTGTGGGATACGTGATCACGATAAATTAACAAAAGCATTTCCCAGTTTGAACTCATTTACTCATTTTCAAGAAAAGTCGTGTCATGAGTGTCCGTACTGTGTCGTGGGATTTTCCTATTCAAATCCTATTCTTTGATTGATCAAAGAATTAAAAAAAAAGTTGCTAGGTATAATTTTTTCAACGCGATATTCTGTTCACTAGGTAAAGCGCTAAGTATTACTTTACCTACCATTGTTTAACATTAACATAACTTAACACACCCAACACATACCTACATAGTTGTGATCCCACACTAGGATCCCATGTGACGTGGGATAATTATGCCTGAAATTTAAAAAAAAAACTATTTTACATTTTAATGACTAATGTAGTTTTTTGGCACTTAGGATCATGATTTTTTGTTTTTGACAGTAACAGTGACTGACAGATATAACACATCGTATATTTCGTGGCCAGAACCGACATGGATTATGTAGGTTAGAAGGATGACGGCAGCTAAGTAAAGCGTTTTTTCCTTTCCTTTCCTTTCGTCTCTTTTGACTTGCCGACCCATAGTTTTATGAAATTATTGTAGGCTTTGAACAAAATTCTAATTAAATTTTCCCAAGAACTAATCATCTCATGAGCTAGTGGTTGTACCTGGGGTACTCAAAATTTTCTTGATTTTTTCTCTATACTCTAAGTTTCCGCGTTTACTCCCTCTCTCTCCAGCCTACTACTACCTTTTACTAATCTAAAATTTCATAGTGATCCACAAAATGATCTGTATGTTATCCTCGATAACAACTCCGGAACTCCTCCTTCACAGAGAGCGTTCAACCCTTCCCCCCCATACCTAGCCGCCCTTAAATCCCTTCAATGACCCTTGATGGTAGCACAGAATATATGCAGTAGGCAAAGTAAGTTCCTACCAAAAAGTTATCGATACTATTAATTTATCGACTTGAGTGCTGGAAGTCCCTAGAACGGGTGTTACTGTCAATTTTGTGACATAACATGATGTTTGTACACAGAAAGCATCTATGTGTGTATAAAGATTTTTGATGTGTTGCTGTTTATAGATGTGTGCGTTTATAGCGATAGAACGACTGGTTACAAAAGTGTGCATTAAACTGTAAGTGAGTGCGTGAAGCCCCCCCCAAAAATTTCTGAATAAATATGTATCGGTTGACAGCTCTAAGGCGTCTCCCCTCCGGTACGGAGGCCTGCGTTGCTCGATGTAGTAACACCATTGTCTACGTTACGGCTTTACGGTTTATCAGCCGTACAATACAAGCTCGTCACCTTGTTAATTATCCAGTAGTCAGACGGACATAGGTACTTTGTTATTGCTGAAATAGGTTTTATTCAAAAAGCAGTTTCTTGTATCGTAAGATAACATTGATGATCACAATAGATCTGTTTGTGATCTCATTTCTTGTTGACAACAGAGTAGTTTGTTACTTGTTGTTGGAATGTTTCGCTTGAGGCGCGAAATTCAATTTGATTGTGGTTTTAGCATGTTTTTGGCTAATCACAGCTCATCAACACATCTTGAGATAGCAAAACTTGATTTTGCTAAAAGTAAGAGACACATGACACATGTTTTGCTTTTAGTGGCTAAAAATATCATTAGTTTTAACTACGAATATCAATGAACAAAAAACACTTTAAATATTGTTGAATGACATTCGTAGCTAAACCAATACATATTTATGAGACACTATGAACATGCGTGTGTTCGTATGAACGTACTAGTTTCCGCAAAATCAGGTTTCGCTATCTCAAGATGTGATGATGAGCTGTGATTAGCAAAATACACAATAAAAAGAAAAAGAAGCTGACCCAAAGTTCGATCATATATTTTCATTAACTGAACGCATAGTGGAAAGTCAAGAAATGAATGACGCATATTGTGTTGAGCCCAAGTTGACCCCATAATTCTCACTGACGACTCCAAAGCCTTCGTCACACCTTTTTGTTGTGTAAAGTGTCGGAAACTCGTATAGCAAGCAACTCACAAATCTCCGAGCGAGTGAATCAAAGGAAAAGCATTCCTTGAGTGAGTCACATTATAGGTATTTCGCGATCGTTTCCAGGGGTCCCGCGGTCATCGATCGAGCATTCTTTGAGGACCTATTGAGCTCAGATTTACTGCATATATTTAATATCTGCATTTTATTTATCAACAGAGTTATTGGCACGGATAAGATCAGAATTTCGACACCTCAATACCTATGATGTTCTCCAATCGTATATCCATGTAGTACAAATAATACATACCTATACAAATAAATATATCATTTGTTTGCTGCAAACGTTTCAAGCTATTTAGCATGTAACGTTGATATGTGTATAGTACCTATATCTAGGTAGGTAAACAATACTATATTATGTATACGTATGTGTACTTTATATGTTCATCAACTAACATTGATTTTTGTAATTTGATAAGACATCTCCAATTTCTAGAATTATTCGTCTATTATTTAGTTTTGTTCCAAGCATATGTACTTAGTCATTTCAATTTATCTTCAGTCCATAATTTGTAACTGTGAAAATGATGTAAACGTTTGCATATTAGTAGATCAAATAAATCTAACGCATTCCACAATGCATTTCCTTTGTTTTGCGACAAGATAAGTACCTACGTCAGATAAGTATATGTACTTACAACCTCATTTAAAGATGAGGAATTTACTGAATCTTAGTCAAGCCTGATAATGTTTTTTAGATGTGTTATTATAATTATAATGAAATTAAAAAAAAAAAAGTATGTACCTTGCTATAGATAGTTGCGATAACATTAATACCTATTCGATTCTTTTAAACAATAGGTAAGTATACGATTCTTATTACCATTAAAATTTGTCGTAATTATCCATTTACAATAATCTACTGTCTTGCCGTGGTGTGTCCGGCCTAAGAGTAGACTCCTCCGTCTCCTCCCTTGGATGTCGTGTCAGATGACTAAGGGATTACACCAGGGTATAAGCAGCAGCATTCACCTCAACAGTACTCAACAGCAATACTGCGATCTCCAACACGCATGCTAAGCGTGGTGATTATGGCAAATCCCCCCATTGCATTCTATATTCCTCTTCCAACAGTGGACGTTTAACGACTATTGATGATGTACTTTGGTCGAAGGTTAGAATAATCGAATCCCATTTCATAGTTTTATCGTGGCCCGAGAGCTGGCTCTTATCTGGCTCAATGCATTAGTAATGTCATTCAGCGTGGCAATAAAATAAATAAAAACAAACACTTCCGTCTGGTTGTGATTTGGATCAGTTGAGCTACCTTTAGATCGTTAGCAGCGGTCTTCAGGTAGCACAACTGTTTCATATGTATTTTTTGATTTTAGTACATACCTACTTGTATTCGTTTTATTATTATTTGTGTAAATAAATGTGTTTTATAATAATTTGAATTTATCACATGACCAGCTAGGTAGCTTATTACGTATCTTGCAATAGTATGCGATAGCGCGAATTGCGCGATTATCGCATCCAAATTGCAAATTCATGTACTAGTCGCTGATACGTAATACGAATTTGCAATTTGGATGCGATAATCGCGCAATTCTCGCGCGATTCTTGCTATCGCATTGCTATTGCAAGATACGTAATAAGCTAGCAAGAAACATGGGGCCAGTTGCACCTAACCCAGGAAAATCTGTTTAGTTTATAGGTAATTGATTTATATTTATGTATGCCTATGTAGGTCATTTGTAACGCATTGCCTATATCAATCCAAATGTCAAAAACAGTTGAAGATCAGCAAGAAATTTTTCTGGTATAGCCAGGAAGTTCATTAAATTCAACAAGCAGGCGGAAGCTGAAGGAAAAATGTCTAAAGGCTGTCTGTTTGGGTCCAATGATCTGCAACGCCTTATCATTGTACTTCTGGCAAGTCAAGGCAATGAGTATCAGTGTTTTCCGAAATTATCCCACTAAGGTCCACTTGCATATACCAGGGTTAGCATAATTAACTCTGGTTTAATCTACTGCGCAGGTGTTTTGTGCTGCGCGATCGTCGAGATTAAATCCTAGGATTAAAAAATTAACTGCCTATGACGCAAGTGGCACTAATATCATAAATGTCTAAGATTGGAAGTTTGTATGCTTGTTATTCAATCACGCCGAAACGGCCGGGCTGATTTCAGTAAAATCACCTTTTAATCCGCTTTTTTATCGATAATTTCAATTTGATGTCTATAAGTCTAATCAGAAATTAAACAATTCAAGGGGTCAACAGGACATTATTACGTCCGCCTGTTGGTTTGTCTGTCTGTCTGTATTCTGTCTGCCACAGGGGTATATCCAAGCAGCCGAAAGAGGTAGCCAGTTTAAATTTTCACAGATTTTGTGTTGTTTGAGCATCAAACCAAAAAAAATAAGGATATCCTGTGATGAAAACTAATATAGTTACCTAGTGAAAATGCTGGTGACTTGAAAACAGAACCGTACACTACGTGTATGTCCCCCATACGTATTTTGACGGTTTAATGCTGTGGTGTGTCCGGCCTAACAATAAACCCCTCCGTCACCTACCGTGGATGTCTTAAAAGGTGACTATGTGATTACCCGGACTTGTTGATAAGATTCGTTGGTATAAGATTTGTCCTGGCTGCTAGCTTATTATGGAATGTGTTATTACTGGAAGAAAGCGTTAGCTGAGTCAGTCGTGGGAAGCAATGGCGGCAATGAGCTCACCACTTGTCACGTCTATATTCCACGATGGTGCAACCCACTGTGAAAAGAGGCCCTTTGAGGCTCTGCCTACCCCTTCGGGGAAAAAGGCGAGTGTCTATGTATGTATGTATGTTTAAATAAAAATCTTATTAATGTTAATTTTAATTACTAAAATTTATAATAATTATCTAATATCGACCAATTATCTTTTATCTATTAACTACTTTTCACATTAATAAAAAAAAACCGATTGGTGATTTATTTATTTTATCTACATGTTTGAATTCACAATTAACGTATCGGTATCGGAATCGGTATCGCCGATATTTTTATTAGGGTATCAGTATCGGTTAGCCGAGTCAGTCGAGGGAAGCAATGGCGGCGATGGGCTTCCACTTATCACATCTATATTCCTCGATGGTGCAACCCACTGTGAAAAGAGGCCCATTGAGGCTCTGCCTACCCCTTCGGGAAAAAAGACGTGTATGTATGTATGTATTTTTCTATTCTAAGGTTGACCATCTAATTCTAACTGGGGGTGTCAAGAAATGCCGTAACCAGCACTTGTACTATTATTTATTCTGTGCTTGCACTGATTCGCCAGCACCATGGGTTTATCTTTAGTAGGTACTGTGCATTTCTATGGAGGTTTTTGGGCTTGCTGTGAGTGTCCTATGCATTCAAATTTGACCACCACTAAGCCTTCCTTGGTACGAAAGCATAGGTGGCATTGATTAAAATATGCATTGTTTGTGAGACAATTACACATTAATCAGGCTATTGTTTCAAATGCTTGAGCGACGTCACACGCGTGTCAGTTTTTGGGCACGAGTCCAAACTCTATAGTTTCTACAGGATACAAATCACAGAGCCAATTATACGTCTCATTTTACGTGTTTTTAACGGATGTTCTCCTCTTCCTGTCAAAAATATTAAATTCTGTGACTTTGACGACTTGGAAGGATTGTAAAGAGGCAAATAATAATTTTGAAAATACAATAATTATGCTTGTAAATTGCAATTATAAAGAAAAAAAACATTCGAATTCATTTTCTGTTTGAATGTCCACAAACTGCTATTGTATCTATGTTCTTTGAATAACGAAAAAGTTTTTATTTGCCCATTACTTTGAAATTCGTCTCAACCTTGGCTTTCTTTACAATCAGCTCGGTCTCAAAACTCAAGGCAGACATCAATTTTACGGTATTTTGAGACAAGTGTTTTAATAAATACGGAAAGTTTAACATATTGCTCTCGATATATGTACCTGACTATATATTTTTACAGAGAATATTACCAAGCTGCTAGACAATTAATTAGGACAAACCTGTAGGTTCTATGAATAGAATTTATGCATAGCAGTGGGTGAAAATTAAATAGAGCAAGCGCCAGCTGGCTGAAAATTCATACCTAGTCTAAATATATACTGCTGAAAAATAAAAATTTTGACAAGCGGTCGTGAGCGCATGCGCTATTAGCCGCCCCCGCTAAACTCGCCATTGGCTAAACACTGGCAGCCTGCCAAAACCGCGGGAAAATTCATAATAGCATGTTTCTATTGGCTGGCCCAAATTGTAACCGAGCACCGCGATATTCAAAAATAGAATCGAGCTGCCATTGCAAAATAGCCTGCGATTATTTTCGAATTAAAATTATCGGCATTTCAATAGATTGTTAAACTCAACGTTAATTACAATAACCATGACAAATTGCGTCATTTGGATATACAAAGATTTTATTATTTCCAAATAATGAATATGTAGTCTTCAGAAGTTTTCTTATTTCTGTCAATAAATAAACGAAAAATCTTGTCCCTAAAAAATCCTAGTCAATCCGGTACGCACTATTCTCACTGCACTGAAAACGCACCCTACTTACCGAAGATAAGATCAATGCACCTTGAAATAAAATAAATAAACACTTATTTTTCACTGACACTAGGACACTTGGAGCTGGTTACTTACATGTCGAGTCGACGCGTGCTGTGGTGCGACTGGCGAGAAACGCGGGAGATCTCTTGGTGTCGCCTTACCGCCGCACAAGGAGATGGGCAGGCGCCTCACCCCGCCGGCATACTTGGTCGGTTCATGGGGAAAAATCTTCATCAGTTTTTGAACAAGGGATCCCTAATCAAAAATTTACAAAGATCTAATTTTGTTTATTCATTCATCGCACTGCCAAACCTTGGTCATGAATCTTCATGGGGAAATCCTTCATCGGTTATGTTGTAATAATTTTGTTCAGATGAGGATCTTCTGTTAGCTATTTATTTATTCCATCGCCTCAATCAACCCTCAGGCATTCTTAGGACAATTTGTGGAGCAAAATCATATACAGGTGTCCCAAAAAAATTGTGTCAAACGCAAGTCCGAGCACCCCCAGGGTTACCCAGATCACCCCATGTTTGTTCGCGATTTTTGGTGGTTTAGAAGTTATGGCTTATTTTCTGCGCCATTTTTTTCTTTCAAAGAGACTCCTGTTTATAAGATGAAGCCATTGAAGGAGCGTGATTAAACTTACAAGCTAAGTTGCCAATGAAGTTAGTAAAGTAGCAACTAGAAAAAACATTCAGTGTATTTTTTAAGTTTGCTTTTTGTTGGTTTTTCAGTAGAAATAGTTCGAACCATGAAAGTAAAATTATGAATAAGTATGAAATCATCTTTCAGATGACGGTGTTTTTGATCCAGTGTCTCTAATAATATGCAGATGATGTCGATATCCTTCATCAGTTCATTTCATGGGGATACAGCTGCAATAATGGCGAGGATTTTTCAAATGAGAACACACTGTGAAAAGAAACAGAGGGGTTTCTATGTCAATTACTCGCGCATCCAGTTCTACTCGTAGTAGTATTTAGTAGTAGTTAGTATTTTTTGTGAAAGAGTTCCTCCGGAGAAGTACTACCTCCATACCATATTTCTGCCGCAAAGCAGTATTGCTCGCATTGCTGTGTTCCAGATTGAAGGGTATAGTTGCCTTGGTCGAAGGTTGCCGATGAAATTACAGGCACATGAGACATTTCATCTTTATGTCTCAGGGTGGCGGGCGCGGTGCTATGCCACATAGGGTGCTTCCTTGGTGGACGTGACCTATGAGGTAATGCACTGTTCATAGGCAGAGGGTACCGCTTAACATCAGGTGGGCCATCTACTTGATCCGTCATTCCAAGTAGTATAAAAAAAAAACCTACTTCATGAGTAGGAGAAATCCTTTATAAGTGGAATGGCACATGGAAGGTAGCATCCTAATAAATATGTGGTAATCACAAGTTAAGTGTTAGATTCTAGAATAATCTAATTAAGAAAGTTTATTACACTCTAGGTGACTATATGAATGATAAAGCCGCGTGACATAAAGTCGTTCTGCCCCTCGACAACTAACATGGCAATTTTCAATATCTGTTCCTACATATTATCAGGTTGTTATTTATAAGTATATCAAGCGTAGCGTGTGTTTGCTGATTCTAATTCATCATTTACTTCTTACTTTTGACTACCTTCTTGAGCATCTCCTTGTTTTCGAGGCACCACACAGACGCTTCCCTCCTAGTAGTAAGATGGATCATCAAATAAAGCCAAGCCGTGTTTGTTGCCTGATTCTTCTAAGGTTTGGTCGTGTTGGAACAGGCGTAAATTTAGTTTTTAAAATGATCCTTGTGTGATTTCAATGAATAAAATATTTTTGACTTTCTTTGATTCTTTCTTTACCCCTGGCAACTCAGTATAATCGTTGCATTTTCGGTATAATCATAGATACCAGTGCTTATTCGCACATTCAAAACGTTAAAGCCGCAAACCGCAGAACTACCTTGATACACATTCATCACACTTTAAGAGGAATTCGTCGATTAGTTTAAATAATATGCTTAGTTTTCAGAACTCCATAATTATGAGGTATTGACACGTAAACGCATCGTCATCACAAACGTATCTAATGAGTATTAGGGATTCCAGCAACTTTCCAATCAGTAGCTGTTGCTCATTCAGTTCTAGTGCAGTTGGATGTTTTTATTAAAAGCTTTTACCTGTTAGCACGTTCATGGTTTAGGTAAAATCTTGCAATTAAATGTAAAACCAACCCAGCCAACCGATTGAGCTTAAATTTTGCATATATGTATATGTCAAGTTCTGATAACAATACAATATTATGGTGATGGCGATTTCGAGGCTCTGTGGTGGCCAACGGAACTCCTTTATGTAAAATAGTAGACTGGTCTTGTTTAGGCTCATTTTGATCAGCTCAGTTATTTGCATTCGGGGGCAAACAGGAACTACTCGTTCTGACTACTAATTTCATCATCATCAGTCGGAACAACATTTCATAAAAGCTTTTAGATTCGTTCATTCGTCGTATAAAGAACAAACGTAACGTGACGAACCAGCTTAGGTACCTATAGCACAGAATATTACCTACAGTCACGGATGATACCGGGTTGTAATCTGGTAGAACCGTCTGATTGTCTTCAAACTAAAAGAACCTAAATCTTTAACCTTTTCACAAAGGCACTCCTTTGTGAAGAATTCTCTGTGTCGTGGGTACCAGGATCTACGAGTACCATGATACCAGAACAAATATTTGCCGGTCATATAATCATTTGTCCCGTAGCGTCTGAGCCCGCAGGGAATCGAATCTGCAACCTCTCGTATCTCAGCCGTCTACTCGCCCGCCGCGCCACAGAGGTCATCGAAATAAGATACTCATGTGTTAAAATCGCAACACCGGATGCATCATATACTTTTCTTTTCGAAATTCAACGTAAATATTTCGTTGTTAAATTATCGACGTAATTTCGAATCATGTTTCATCCATGATGAGTCATCAATGCGTGTCATTAAAGTAAACAGTTGACCCAGATGGTGCCGTGCACACTATAGGTACAATTACTTGAATATGGACATAGCATCTACTTATCTCGTTCTGTGACTACGCATGTACCTGTAGTTTGTACGCATGGTAAGTTGTAACATTAGTACTTTACTCGGACTAATAAATACAATGGGCGCGTATGCAAAGTAAGCACTGGCTGGTATGAACGCCGGTGACGAATGAGACAATAACAGAGTCTACTGTTCTACTACTCGATCTACAAGAACCCACTCTCAATAGCGCGAGTGATGATGTCTTCCAAACAGGAATTAGTAAATTTAAATCTTTTATTTAACTTGCAATATTTGTATGTTCGGGTCAAATCTTACAAGCTGAATTAGAACCACTTCTTGCATCCGATTGAACTGAAATTTTGCACATGGTGTCAAGTTACAATAGGTACAATCATATAATTCTTATAATTCTTTATTGTACACAGAAAAAACATTACAAATAAAATAAAAACAAAAGATATGTACAAAGGCGAGAATAACCCTAGCGATTTTTCTTACAGCAAACCTTTGAGGCAAGAGAGAGAGATGATAAAGATGGCAGGAAGGTGTACAAATACAGGAAAAAACAGAAAAAATAAAACAACCTATAAACATACTTACATATAATAATACCAAGCTAACTTTTAAAATTCACTACTAAATGTTAAAAGTAAAATATACTTACTTAATAGTTATGGTGACAGCGAGCTGATCTGATGATGGAGACGGAAGGTGGACAACGGAACTCCTCGATGAATAATAGAAGACTGGCCGTGTTTAGGCTCATTATGATCAGCGGTTCCGATCACTAATATTATAAAAGCTTCTCTTATCTTTTTTTTTAAAGAACTTATTTTTATCTCGCCTCTCGCTCTTTAGCTCCTGCTTATCCGCACAACATCCGGATATGACCTTCCCGCGAAGCAAACCAAGCCACAGAGGGAGTGTACCTCAGGCGTCGCGGGCTGGTGGGGGACGCACCGCTCCCTTCACACCCCACCCCGTTGTTCTCTTACGAGGCTGCTGAGTTACACCACTATTCGATTTTATTACGTCACGTCCAGAGAGTTAAAGATGAAAGATGGTCCAAAACCGTAACAAACTGGTATCCGATCCACAAGAAACATAAGCCACGTAGGACTTACATGAGATGGAGCGACGACATAGTAGAAGTAGCAGGCAATGAATGGAGTAGAGCCGCTAGAGACGGAGAGAGGTGGAAAGAGCTGGAGAAAGCTGTTACGGCTTAAAACGGTCCGTGTACAGAAAACTAGTAATATTAAATCATCATCATCATCATCATCATTTATCAGCATCTTTCCGTCCAATATTGGATATATGCCTCCCCTAATTTCTTCCAGTCGGCTCTGTTCCCAGTATCACGACTCCACTGGCGGCCAGCTACGTTTATAATGTCATCGGTCCATCGTGCCTTGGGCCTGCCTGGTCTTCGGCCTCCTACCCAAGGTCTCGACTCGGTTATCCTGCGGCTCCATCTGTTATTATTAAATACTACTAACAAAATAAAAATAGCTGTTTACCTAAAACTACGAAAAAACAAACCAAATATTTTAAGTTATAACAATTTACCAATGTATGCAGTACCATTTAAGTTAATTTCTGTTGTGTAAGGTATAAAGGTTTTATTTTATTTTTGTATATTTATTTTATGTGTTCTCTGCTCTATTTAGCATGAAGCTATATTCGCTTTGTACGAAACACCCTCCCCGTGCGTCTCCTCCCTTCACACCTTCCACTTTAGCATGTACTGAGCCTATACCTTGCTACAATCACTCTGAGCACTGTCATTAGCGCAGTTTGTCGAAATAACGGGTTGTAAATGAGTAAAATGGCCGTTTAAGGGAACGATGCAGTCCTCTCATTGCCTTTGCCCAAATATGAGAAAGACACGATGGCATTTATTTATCCTGTTAATTAAGACGTATAGTTTTTGGTAGTGTTGCAAGGTTATCTGTCGTGCCGAGTGAAGAGCTCTTGTTGGATACGAAAATAAATCCCAGCAAAAACCAGTTTATATAAATAAATAGTAATATTTTTTTTATTTTTAACCGCCAAAAGAAAAGGAGGAGGTTTATATTTTCGTCTGTATGTTTTTTTATGTACAGTAGGCGCTCGATAATCCGGCGCTCGCCAATCCGGCACGCTCAGTAGTCCGGCATTTTTGGACTCGGGTAGCCCGCTCTATAATCCGGCATTTTACACAGCTGAACGCCGGACTACTGAGCGGGTTCGAATAGTTTCGCAGTCCGGGCCTAAAATTTACAATTATTTGGTCAAAACGTCATCTTCCTCTTCCGCAACTGAAAACGTCACAAATGATGAACATGTGTAATAATGTACCTACATATTAGTGTTTTTTATTTTTATAATAAATTCACCTAACCATATTAAAATAGTCTTTTACTGTGAATCTATGATATGTAGACTTAAAGAATAATACAAGGTATGTACAAAATACATATGAAACAGTTGTGCTACCTGAAGACCGCTACAAGCGATCTAAAGGTAGCTCAACTGATCCAAATCACTACCAGACGGAAGCGTCCCTAAGATGCTGGCTGCATTGCCACGCTGAATGGCAATACTAATGCGTTGAGCCAGATAAGAGCCAGCTCTCGGGTCACGCGTCGCTTCGACCAGATGCCCTGAAAGAATTTTGAAAACGTGATGGGCCCCGGATGTAGACTTTATTTTACATTGTACATGTGTAAAAAGCTTTTACTTTCTATAAAAATTCGATAATCCGGCAGTTCCGACAATCCGGCATAGAGGGAAAAAATCGGGTGCCGGATTATCGAGCGCCTACTGTTTTTTTTTTTTTTTTTTTACCACTTATATTATGACGGAACAAGCATGTGGCTCAACCTCTGCCTTTAACAATGCATTACCTCACAGGTCACGTCCACCTAGGACGCGCCCTATGTGGCATTGCACTGCGTCCGCCACCCAGAGACATAAATATGAAAAATCTCATGTGCCTGAAATTTCACCGGCACCCATACCCTTCAAACTGGAACACAACAATGCGAGCACTACTGCTTTGTGGCAGAAATAGGTATGGTGGTATTACTTCCCCGGACGAACTTTCACAAAAAAGCTCTACTACTACTGAAATATTGTTTGAACGTGTATACTCCCGAGGAGGTCCTATATTCACCAAGTCAGGATCTGATGATAAAAACTCAGAGAAATCGTGAGAAATCCTCAAAAATTAATGGCACCAACGAATTTGAAAATTTTTCATACATTGAATTTTGACGACCTCTGTAGCGCGGCGGGCGTAAATTCGCCTGCGACGCAGGAGGTTGCTGGTTCTATTCTCGCCTAGGAACAAATATTTGTGCGAACTGCAGATATTTGTTCAGGGTATTCTGGGTATTTTCTATGTATAATAAAAAATATCTATCTATGTAATATATTGTATTAAGTATATCAGTTATCTAGTACCCATAACACAAGCTCTGCTTAGCTTGAGGCTAGTTAATGTTGTGTGAACTGTCCAGCATTATTTATTTTTATTTATTGAGGTGTTTGCGTCTGGGAGTCATCATCTCATGCTCGTGAGCTGATCGATCAGGAGTTCCTTACACTGGGGACATTTAGAAGCTCTACACGCGTATACATTTTAAAGTAACGGTTACATTTCATGAACTCATCTGATGTTATTAATAAATGCTATCATGCACGCCATTACGTAGTGCGGTCACTCGGAGTACTCGAATTCTACTTGTGCATTTTTTTTAGGTTTACATATGGTATTGACCTATTAATGATATCACACTTAATCACACTAATATTATAAATGCGAGTGTGTTAGTGTGTGCGTGTGCTTGTTACTTCTTTACGTTGAAACGGCTGGGCGGAATTGGATGAAATTTGAAATGGAGATAACTGGACACCTGGAATAACACATAATCTATTTTGTATCCCGATATTCCTACGGGTTCGAGACTTATGCGGGTAACACTGCGAGGCGCAGCTGTAAGTAAACACTCTGTAAGAGTTTTTTTTGTCATAATCAAGGTATGTAAAGAATACATTCGAAGAATCAGATTTGTCACTTTTACACGGAACTAAACTAAGTTCGGAATATGTAAACCATTTCTACATCAGTGAATCATTTTGAATTTGATTTTGTTAAAATATGAACTTCTTTGTGACACAGTGGCTCACTACAGGAAATTTGCGTCAGATACAAGGAAACACCGCTTTTGTGGTATAGGCATCCTATATAGAATGCTACAATGTTTTAAATTCCTGCTAACTTTAAAACTACGTTGGTCCAGCTAGGGAGGCCTGTCACTACACTGCCTACACTGCGTCGTCCAGTTTGTGGTCGCCACTCGATAACCGTTATTCCTCAGCGCTGGAGAGATATATACCTGCCCATCGCACCTTTCATTTTTACAAGCTTGTATTTAACTTGCAATGTATGTATGTTTGTCCGGGTGGAATCTTGCAACTGAATTTTAAAGCAGTTATCCTTAACCAATTGAACTGAAATTTGGCATACCTGTGATGTTCCGATGAAAATACAATATCATGGTGAATGTGAGCTGATCTGACGATGGAGACGGAAGGTGGACAATGGAACTCCTAGAGGGTTAATAGTAGACTGGCCGTGTTTAGGCTCATTTTGATCAGCACACGTTTACGATCACTAATTTTATAAATTACAAGCTTTTATTTAACTGGAGCTTTATTTGCAATTTTGGAGGACATTGCAAATACATAATTGCTAAAAACTAAGCTTTTTTACAAACAACTGAGAGCTACGTCAGATAAAATCATTAGATCTGACAAAAATCAGTAACTCCCATTTGTTCTATAGAATCATCATTTCTCATTTCGTTCTTGGGGGAAATGCTCTCTTGTTGATTGAATAAAATAAAGAGAAGTATCATCGTCATTACCATCATCATAATCGTCATCATCAGCCTGTAGAAGTCCACTGCTGAACATATAACAAAACATAACATAACACCAACAATCACATACATCTAAGTATATGTTTGTAATACGTATAATGGACCGCCCATTAGAGTTAGAAGGCGGAAAAGTCAAATTCTTAAACATATGTTTGTAAGTGTGTGTGTTTGTCCGACGATAACGGCAGAACCGTTGGTGCAATCTTGCTGAAACTCGGTAAGTAGGTAGGTTATATGAATATGTTTTTTAAGCTCGAACATGAGCTTGATAGGTGGAGGGGTTTTAGAGAGACGCGGGTCCAAGAGTTTCCACAAGAAAGACCTCACTCAACTCATACTAATTTATCGATAAATGATACATCACGAGGTCACGTTCGGGGCGAATTACTAGAACAACATACAAAATAATACACACGCCTTTTTCCCCGAAGGGGTAGGCAGAGCCTCAATGGGCCTCTTTTCACGTGGATAATGTATATACGAGCAATAAAGTAATGTGTAAGTACCTATATATTTGTAATCACGTTCTCGAAAACGGCTCTAACATTTTCTATAAAATTTGCTATTAAGTTTAAAAATTTGGTTTAAGGGTGAAAAAACGATTTGCTAGGTCTCATATCTGGGAAAAAGCGTTATTCCATTTTTTTGGATGGATGACTTCTATATGCGTGTTTTTTTCGAAAAATCGAGCTTATCTCCACTCTGCAGTGTGATTTCTAACATCGACTAACCGCATAAACGAATAAAAGTAGAAAATAATGTAATTGAAGTGAACGCCGTTGTTCAGAGGATGTGTATATGAATCGTTGCACGATGGGTTATTTCGGTACGCGCGTGCTAACATGCCTGAAATAACACGGGTTTCGTCAGAGTTACGAGTTGGTGTCCGTTTTATTTTATAAACCAGCTGCGATACTCTGGCACATGATTAACAAGTAATTAATTTTTAAAAATTAAAAAACTCAACCTATGGAACGTCTGAACCGATTTTGATCAAACATAGCTAAGAACACTAACGACAAATTCACATTTCTAAAAAAAAAAAACTGTTCATTCGTTCGGGAGCTACGATGCCACAGACACACACACACACACACACACACACACACACACACACAGACACGTCAAACTTATAATAACCCGTCGTTTTTGCGACGGGGGTTAAAAAAAAGAAGAAATAAGAATTTTATTCTTTACGCTTTAATTAATTACAAAGGTAAATAGATATAGGTAAAGGTAGGTTAAGGTAAAGAAACGTAAAGGTAAATAGATATAGGTAAAGGTAGGTTAAGGTAAAGAAACGTAAAGGTAAATAGATATAGGTAAAGGTAGGTTAAGGTAAAGAAACGTAAAGGTAAATAGATATAGGTAAAGGTAGGTTAAGGTAAAGAAACGTAAAGGTAAATAGATATAGGTAAAGGTAGGTTAAGGTAAAGAAACGTAAAGGTAAATAGATATAGGTAAAGGTAGGTTAAGGTAAAGAAACGTAAAGGTAAATAGATATAGGTAAAGGTAGGTTAAGGTAAAGAAACGTAAAGGTAAATAGATATAGGTAAAGGTAGGTTAAGGTAAAGAAACGTAAAGGTAAATAGATATAGGTAAAGGTAGGTTAAGGTAAAGAAACGTAAAGGTAAATAGATATAGGTAAAGGTAGGTTAAGGTAAAGAAACGTAAAGGTAAATAGATATAGGTAAAGGTAGGTTAAGGTAAAGAAACGTAAAGGTAAATAGATATAGGTAAAGGTAGGTTAAGGTAAAGAAACGTAAAGGTAAATAGATATAGGTAAAGGTAGGTTAAGGTAAAGAAACGTAAAGGTAAATAGATATAGGTATAATATTTAAAGATAAAGGCTAGTGTAAGAGAAAAGGTCGAGGGCTCATCCACGCTGTTTTTCAGCCTTGCCTTAGAATGCTGCCATCGTCACGCTACTCAGATACTCACATGATACTCGGAAGCTATCCGCTGTTCCCAAACAAGAAGAACAAATTTTAAAAAAACCCCAACTCAATGAAACGGCTGAACCTATTTTTATAAAAATGATTTAATAAGATAAGACTTTATATTAGTGATCGGAACCGTGTGCTGATCGCAATGAGCCTAAACACGGCCAGTCTACTATTATCCATCGAGGAGTTCCATTGTCCCTCTTCCGTCTCCATCATCAGATCAGCTCGCTGTCATCATTATATTGTATTGCCATCGGAACTTGACAGGATGCCAAATTTCAGCTCAATGGCATATCGGAAAGTCACCCTTATCACCCGTGAAATACTTATCATTGAGTAGTTCCATTGGCCATCTCTGGTCTTCTTCATCAGTGCCACTTCACATGCTTGGGATGCTTGGCTTGTTGCTGAAAATACCGAAATCGCTATATGTGTGCCTATAATATTTGAGGAGTTCCCTCAATTCCTCATGGATTCCATCATCATAACCAGATTTTGATTGAAGCGGGACCAATCCGGAAGTGTATCGTGACAACTAACAAAAATTTACACACGAATTGAAAACCCCTTTTTTTAAGTCGGTTATAAAGGGTAAGTTGTAGGTATTTAGGCAAATGTATTCAGATAAGATAAGAAGGGATAAGAAGGGTTGATTTAGTCTACTTTTACTTACTTTACACATCACTTACTTTTATTTGCTTAACACATCACTTACTTTTATTTGCTTTACACATCACTTACTTTTACTTACTTTACACATCACTTACTTTTATTTGCTTTACACATCACTTACTTTTACTTACTTTACACATTACTTACTTTTACTTGCTTTACACATCACTTACTTTTACTTACTTTACACATCACTTACTTTTACTTACTTTACACATCACTTACTTTTCATTCCGCGAGCCCTATTCTGTCACTTTCTAAATTAGCTGAACTTGAATGATTTAGAAAATGACGCAATTTAGCCGTTACATGCGCCATAAACGGCTGGACAGATTTTGATGGTTTGTGTTTGAGTGGGTCCCTGGATGGTTTAGATTCACAACTGGACCAGGTAGTTGGCGTCGTAGTCGGGAACGAAGTCACGAGCCGGCTGCTAGTATCCTTATTATTTTGAAGCCCGAACTATGTACTTTGAAGACTTTATCGTCAAGAAACGACTAACAAGTTTTTAGTAGTTCAATAGAGAAGACGATATCAAGACCTAAGTCTTAGAAGTCGGAATTTAGGTCAATCGAGTTAAAAGGATGATGTAAATTCGTTACTGGAATTTATTTAACCAAGGTTGGTTAAACCGGTTCGAAACCTTGGAAGAAAGAACATGAAAACGATAGGTACGTAAGTATTAGTGATAAGTGTATTTATGTAGATACAATTTTACCTTGGTTTCAATTTTACATACATAAACACACGCCTTTTTCCCCGAAAGGGTAGGCAAAGCCTCAAATGGGCCTCTTTTCACTGTGGGTTGCACCATCGTGGGAAATAGACGTGACAAGTGGTGAGGTCAAATGACAAATAGCAATATATTTATGTAAAAATTGCTTACGAAGTTACGAGTGTAAATCTAGTGTTCCTCAATGTCTCGGACCACCGATGTTTCCAGACTGTGGCATACCTAGAGGCAAAAACTTTCATCCTTCAACAAAGGCTTCTTTTATGATTACGTCATCCTTCCATCTGTATAATCACCCTTGCATCTGTACATTCATCCCGACGACAATACCTCAATGTTGTAATAAGTACCGCGGCATCGGCGCCGCCTTGCAAGTCATACTTTACACCCATATAGGGCACTGGCAGGCCCTGATACTCGACCACTTGTCATGCAAGTACGTGCTACTAACTGCAATGCCACTGCGCAATTATATCAAAATATTATTAATTACCGCGATATTCCGTAAACAATAATTCTAGTGCTGCCTAAGTTGGTATTGTTGGCGTGTAACCTATATAGCATAATAATATTGACCATATGTTCTGAAACCTTGTAACTATAGCTAAGTTTATTTAGTGCCACATACACACATACATACATAGACACACACCATTTTCCCCGAAAGGGTAGGCAGGGCCTCAATGGGCCACTTTTCACAGTGGGTTGCGCCAATCGTGGAATATAGACGTGACAAGTGGTGAGCTCATCGCCATTTTTTCAAAGTACCCACTAGGAAAGCAGATTTTCATAGGAGATGCATTACATACTACTAACAACATCTATATTCTTCTATTTTGATGGTATTTGGTGAGCTCATCGCCGCCATTACCTCTGTAGCGCGTCGGACGAGTAGCCTGCCGAGATGCGAAAGGTTGCGGGTTCGATTCCCGCTGCGGGACAAATGTTTGTACGATCTGCAAATATTTGTTCCGGGTCTGGGTGTTATGGTACCATGTTACTCGTAGTTTCTGATACCCACGGACGACACAGGGATCAAGAGATCACTAGTCCACATAGATCATCCCACGATCAAGACCACGTATTTGACTGTTGGGTGTTATGTTATGTTATGTTATTGCTTCCCACGACTGACTCGGCTAACGTTTACTTCCAGTAATAACACATTCCATAATAAGCTAGCAGCCAGGACAAATCTTATCAACAATTCCTAAGTCGGCTTTTACGACATCCACGGTAGGAGACTGAGGGGTCTATTCTTAGGCCGGGCAAACCACGGCACCACGACGGAATGACGCAACAGAGGAACCAATTTCCACCAAACATATCTGAAAAGCATTTACGAAACACCATGCTTCATAATAAACAAAAAAATCGGTTAAACCGTTTTGGATATAAATGGAAACATTCGTTTGTACACACAAACAATCTCTCACCCTAATCTCATATACCTACCTTCTCCTTTCTGTCGTGGGTAAATAAAAACAAAGGTTCAATCTTGACTTTAAAGATCCACCAACTTATTTGTAGAACCATTTACCTACATTTTTCTATCATCTAGATACAAACACAAGTCTACAGATAAGTTGGTGGATCTCTAGCTTTCGTCTCGAAGCTTCAGTTCACCTACGCCATCTATGTGAGAAGCTGTGTCGTATTTTATATGATTCACACATTCGCATCCATATCATCTAACAAACTGTTATCTAACGAAATAGCAACTAAGTATCTAAATTTATTTAAATTTAAAATTCTTAACTACTTGCACCAACTTAATTAATATACGTACCTACTAAAATCTACTTGCACCAACTTAATTAATATACGTACCTACTAAAATCTACTTGCACCAACTTAATTAATATACGTACCTACTAAAATCTACTTGCACCAACTTAATTAATATACGTACCTACTAAAATCTACTTGCACCAACTTAATTAATATACGTACCTACTAAAATCTACTTGCACCAACTTAATTAATATACGTACCTACTAAAATCTTACGCATGTCTTATGCCTACCTCTTTATCCTGATACCTGTGTGTTGTCCTGTGTTTTTGTTAGAAGTAGAGCTTTTTTGTGAAAGATTTCGTCCGAGGAAGTACTACCACCATAACTATTTCTACCGCAAAACAGTAGTGCTCGCATTGCTGTATTCCGGTTTGAAGGTTATGGTTGAAATTACAGGCACATCAGGCACAGACTTTTCATCTTTATGTCTCAGGGTGGCGGCGCAGTGAAATGCCATATAGGGCGCGTCCTAGGTGGACGTGACCTGTGAGGTAATGCATTGATAAAGGGAGAGGTTACCGGTTAACATCAAGTGGGTCACCTGCTTGTTCCGTCATTCAAGCAGCTAAAAAAAACATTCAATCATTCGATTCACTCAATAATAAATTGCAGTTTATTTTTTATACAACTTGGAATGACGGTTCAAGCATATGGCCCACCTGAAGTTAAGCAGTACTCTCTGCCTATGAACAGTGCATTACCTCATAGGTCACATCCACCTAGGACGCACCCTATGTAGCAATGCACAGCGCCCGCCACCCTGAGACATAAAGATGAAAAGTCTCATGTGCCTGTTATTTCACCGGCAATCATACCCTTCAAACCGGAACACAGCAATGCGAGCACTACTTTTTTGCGGCAGAAATACGTATGGTGGTAGTACTTCCCCGGACGAACTCTTTCACAAAAAAACACTACAGTGAAAACTTCAGTTAGATTTCAGCATTTATTTGCACAGACAGACGCTTCAATTTTATTATATTGGTATAGAATATGATTTGTTGATGTTACTAGTAGTACCTAATTCGAGTAACAACCTGGAATAAAGCCTAGGTATCATACATCACGGCCGCTCAACATGAGGCAGCCGAGTTTTTTCTCGTTTACGCGCCGTGAGTCACTCTCATAACTGTGTCAGCGTGTCAAGTGCCTTGGACATACTTTGATATAATTTGTAATTAAAAACAAACCATTCAAGGGACTGGCAAGGTATCATCGTACCTCAGTTTTATTTATAGTCATCATCATCAGCCGTAAGACGTCCAGGCGAGGTAATGGGAGGATTATTATTAAAGGAAGCCCCACTTCGATCGATGGACCTAAAATATTATACAGGTCGCAGGAACTCCTGAAGCCGGATCGTCGTCGTGGCATTCTAGTGGGAGAGGCCTATGCACTCTACAGGGGAGGCCTATGTCTCCTATGGAGGAAGCCTATGTTCTCTACGGGGGACGTCTATGTCCTCTATGGGGAGGCCTATCTCATCTATGGGGGAGGCCTATCTCATCTATGCGGGAGACCTATGTCCTCTATGGGGGAGGCATATGTCCTCTATGGAGAGGCCTATATCCTCTATGGGGGAGGCCTATGTCCAGCAGTTGACTTCTACAGGCTGATAGTGAAACTTAACATTCTAGCTTGATATTGGTACACTTTTTTCCTTGTAACTTGTGGAACGTCTTGTATAATTACTTACGTTGTTATTTTACGAAATCGATCCGGGATTTTTTCCTACTTGTTCTATTGATGGAACAGATGTGTTTTTTTTTATCGAGTCCTTTCTCATTATGAGCAAAATATTTTTTTAAACAATTTTGTAATTCACGGTTATAATAGAAATAAAATAATACAAAAATCTAGTATTCATCACCCTCTTACACCTCTCATAAATGAAATCCTAAACTATACGAGTGGTTTTCACAGTCGTCTCGAAACATGCTTTCAATTTTCAAAATAGATGGCGCTGTGGATAAACTTTCAGAAGGTTAAAATGTTAGACAGTTGATTTTGCGCCAGCGCCATCTGTCGAGCTAGTTTGAACGACTAATAGTGTAAATCTAAAATGAAAAGCCCCTCAGTCCAAAATAATTCGTAAAGAGAAAATGCGTATAATATGTGTGAACTAATAGGTTAATTTGATCAAGCTGTTACTATATGTTAGCCTTGGCTTTGGTTATTGTTCTGAGGTGATCCACGTGAATCCGACTCAAACTTGACCGTTTTTAGGGTTCCGTAGTCAAAGACAAGGAACCCTTATAGATTCGTCATGTCTGTCTGTCTGTCTGTCCGTGTATGTCACAGCCTTTTTTTTCCGAAACTATAAGAGCTATACTGTTGAAACTTGGTAGGTAGATGTATTCTGTGAACCGCATTAAGATTTTTACACAAAAATTGAAAAAAAACAATTATTTTTGGGGTTCCCCATACTTAGAACGGAAACTCAAATTTTTTTTTCATTAAACCTATACGTGTGAGTTATCTATGGATAGGTCTTCAAAAATGATGTTGAGGTTTCTAGTATCATTTTTTTCTAAACTTAATAGTTTGCGCGAGAGACACTTCCAAAGTGGTAGAAAGTGTGTGTCCCCCCCCCCCCCCCTTAACTTCTAAAATAAGAGAATGATAAAACTAAAAAAAAAATATGATGTACATTACCATGTAAACTTTCACTCAAAATTGGTTTGAACGAGTTTTAGTAAGTAGTTTTTTATTTTTGGGGTTCCCCATACTTAGAACTGAAACTCAAAAAAAAAAATCATCATACCCATACGTGTGGGGTATCTATGGATACCAAAAAAATGATCAAAAATGATTTTGAGGTTTCTTATGTCATTTTTTTCTACACTGAATAGTTTGCACGAGAGACACTTCCAAAGTGGTAAAAAGTGTGTGCCCCCCCCCCCCCACATAACTTCTAAAATAAGAGAATGATAAAACTACAAAAAATATATGATGTACATTACCATGTAAACTTTCACTCAAAATTGGTTTGAACGAGATCTAGTAAGTAGTTTCTTTTTAATACGTCATGATCGTAATCCATCCAAGAACTTTTATATTATGTTACTTGCTGCTACGGAACCCTTCATGGGCGAGTCCGACTCGCACTTGGCCGCTTTTTTTATTGTAGGGTAGGTACTTGGCGTCGGATTTTCATTAGCTAATGCTATCATTTCGGTCCCTCTTACACCAGTCTATTAGAAAGGGCTCGCGATAATCAATGCACATCATCATTGATGGCATTTGTAATTTTTGTAAAGATTTATATTCCTGTGTTTTGGTTAGACACAGTATTTTTTCAATATATTGTGTGTTATATCCAGAAGTTTTGTTTTGACGACCTCTGTGGCGCGGCGGGCGAACGTTCGCCTGCGACGCAGCAGGTTGCTGGTTCGATTCCCGCCTCGGAACAAATATTTGTGCGATCCGCAGATATTTGTTCAGGGTGTTCTGGGTATTTTCTATATATAATAAAAAATATCTATCGATGTATTATATTGTATTAAGTATATCAGTTGTCTAGTACCCATAACACAAGCTCTGCTTAGCTTTGGGCTAGATAATGTTGTGTGAACTGTCCAGCAATATTTATATTTATTTATTTATTAACTCTGTATAGGCACAGATAAAAGAATACTATGTATAGGTATAGAGCAAACTTTTTTGTTCAGTAATTCCAGAGAAAATAGTCTGTGGCAGATGGACAGACAGACACGAGAATAATCCTTACAATGTTTCCGTACGTACGTTTTGACATTCGGAACCCTAATAATCCTGACTGTATCTTAGGGCGCGTTCACATAGAACGTCCGTTTTACAGGTCCGTTTAAACGTATATGTTATAAGCGTATGTAGTTGTATGAGCTATTTCACACAGAATACAGTATTCCGAATCCTGTAATCGATCCAGTAATCGATCCGGAATACTGTATTCTATGTGAACTCGCTCATACAACTACATACTCTAATAACATACACGTTTAAACGGACGTTCTATGTGAACGCGCCCTAAGCTAACAATAAAACCAAGTAACTTAATATTCCAAAAACAAAAAGTCATTGTCATTTTTATATTCTTTTCATAATCAAATTAAAATAAAATAATCTTAAAAACTAAACTAGAATCTACTGCACTTTTCTGTGATACTCCGGCGTCGCGTTCCCATAGTCTTGCAGATTGAACAATGTCGATCTATTCGTGACCATGTACTTCAAAAAGTCTTGTATGTGCGTCAGAACAAGTTGCAAATACTTCTCATCGAGGGCCGTGTACGCGAGCATCGGACCCATTTTAGGAAACAACCGTAGCAGATGTATCGACCCGTACATTTTGGACATGGGCGTGTCAGGGTATTCTTGCAAAATCTCACTATACTGCGGCCTTTCAAACTTGTACAACAGCTGCGAGCCTAACGTAACATTGAAATATTCCTTTATGCCTTCTGTTATATCAACTAGGACCTTGTCTTTGGTTGCGTTGTGAGTTTTGCTTGATTTCTTGAAAGCTAGGTAGTTGTCGACTATCTGTGCGACGGTCAGCTTGGCGGGCAGCAAGGCCAGCTTCTGTTGTCGGTTGATGACGTCCCAGTCATCGACAAGCCACACTTTCAGCTCCTCCGGTATTTTGATTTTGACTTCCACCTTCGCGAGGTATTGCTCCTCAGACTCGATTGACTGGTCGAGGCGGCCGCGTTTCTTTCTGAGAAATAACATAAGTTTTTTGTTAAAAATATATTTTTCTTAACACGCTTTTTTGAAATTAGTAATCGGTAACCGTGAGATGATCATAATGAGCCCAAACACTGCTAGAAGTTCCGTTATCCTAACCTAACCTATACTAACAGCTCACTGTTATAGACAGTATAACTTAAAACTGAACTTCATGTTTGTAAGGGTATTTTTACAATGCATTGTTAATTTAGCTTGCGTGTCAATTCACCTGCTTGGTGAACCACCATATACCACTTTCAATCACCTACCAGGTGAATTGACACCAAAGGCAAACGGTCAATGAGGGCTGTTTGCATAGATGTGATAGCTAGATGGCGGACCATGTATGGCGGGCGCGCGAACGATACCGTGTACTGTGGCGCGCACAGAGGTCATCATAACAATTGGTTGGTCAAAATGGGCATAGGACTCTCAAAAATATTTCCATTACAACCGTCACCGAAAAGCTATTTTTTGTACTGCAGTTTACTATTATTAGAGTCTGTTCAGAAAGAGAGCCGTCGTGGTTAAATTGTGAATTGTGAAATACGATTTTTACATACAACCATAATTAGGAGCTGGTTTATTTCTGCCGGCATTTTGAATCTTAAACTAAATAAATATTAACAGTTGTAAAAGGATCAAAACGGAACAGACGCGCTATTGTATGGTAAATAAGCACAGCTGCGCCCTCAAATCCCACGACGGGTCTCTTTCTGAACAGACTCTACTTTCGTGCAACAATATTTTTTGTTAGTTTAAATTACACAAATATAATAGAAAATAAGAATGAGATAATGCAAATTTGGATTTGTACTCAATCTTGCAGTAACGAAACGATTTCGAAAAATGGAATACGTGGCTTGAGGGAAACTGCTTAAATTGGATAACAACAGAGATATTTCTCTTTAATTTATATTCCTTTTTAATCTTACAGACACCCTCTGGCTAGGTGGAGCGAAGACTTGCGCGGGGTGGCTGGCAGAAACTGGATGAGGAGAGCCGAAAACCGGGCTCAGCGGCACACCATGGGAGAGACCTATGTCCAGCAGTGGACTGCAATAGGTTGATGATGATGATGATGAGACATATTTAATCTATTGAATCAAGCGATTTAGAGCGTGATTGCAACTAGATAACGCGTAATGTAGCTAATCTCAAAAACCATTTGAAACCGATAGCAACACTATTATATATTTGTGCTGTTGTATGTCAATACAATAGCACTAGTGCTACATGGGACATCACCAACCCTGGAGCAGACCACACTCTTCAACATGGGAAGAGCTGTTGAGAACCAACAGGTAATTTTAGTGAATATCGGTAAAATTATGTAATCACTTTCGTGTCTGCGTCGTATGTCACGTGCTGTTTCTTCAAAACTAATCTTACAAATATAAAGAACATGGTTTATATGTTATATATTTACCACATACATTGTTTGACCCAACTTTTTTAACTAACATAACGTACAGTTCAGATACTTTTAGTTATTGATAATATATGTTAAGATAATGAAAGCTAATTTAATTTCTTACTTAGAACTTGTGGGAAAGTAATGAAGCTTGTTGCGTTTTGTTTCACGCAAATGCAATGAGTTGATTTATCTAATTATTAAGAAATACAACTTTTGCTTACCAACTTCTAAAAATATACAAGTTCTACAGAAAAATTGGACACAAAACAACATTTAGAACCATACTAATTACTTCCATGAAGAGGCTCTGCTTCAATTATTTTATAAAAACGGGAAATTTTCACGTACCGTTAAATCTCTAAACGGGTCGAAACAATGTCGGTGCTTACATCGATTTAACGGTACGTGAAAATTTCCCGTTTTTATAAAATAATTGATATGATTCACGAAAGTTTTTATAGGCTCTGCTTCATTTATTTTTGACCTGGGTAGCGGTTGTCCACCTCCTTTGGCACAAACGTACGAAGCGGTGACCCAATCACAGGGAAATTATAATCAAAGCTCGAATTTTGGTTTTGGTATCGATAGTGGCGCATTTTTATTTTTATTTTTAAATGTTTTTTTTTGCTCATCACAGCTTACCAACACTTCTGGATATAGCAAGAACAGATTTCGCTTAAACTTGGAAATGTTTTTGACACACATATGTTTATGTACATTGGCTACTTCTAACCTCGGTACAACGCGAGCAAGCCGCGGGTGGATACTAGTAATAAAATGAAACTTACTTGGGTTGGTCGGAGCCCGAGTCCGTGGGTGCGTCTTTGCTCTGAGTTTTGGTCGCTTTGGCCGGAGCTGGGGTAGTGGGTTCCTGCTCCTTGCCTGGAATAATTAAACATACAATTTCACATATTAAGAGTCAGACTAAATTCAGCTAAATTCCGTCACTATGTATGTCAGTAAAGTTCAGGTAAGTTAGAAAGCGACAAAACAGCGCACGCGCTACGAAAAGTGAACGAAATTCACTAAAAATGTTTAAGTAAATATTTGGCGCGTAACCGAAAATAAAAAACGACCATGCCCTCTAAAATAATATTATTTGTTACTCTTATTAATTGTATCAATGTACGCTGATAGGTAATGGAGATATTTACGTTATAAGCGCATTGTAGAGAATAGTTCACGATATTTTTTTATCGAGAAAATTTATTCGTGTTTTGGGCTCGATCATGCCCTTGGAAATATGATAAAGATTAACATCTATATGTTTTGTTGTGTTAAACTGTGTAGCTTTACTAAATATACGTTTAAAAAAGCCTATTTGACTCTTGGCAGCCTCTTAACGACTGTGACGCGGCAGGCGTGTAGCCGACTGAGATGCGAGAGGCTGGGGCTGCGATTTCATCTACGGACAGATGTTTGTATGATCTGCAAATATTACTTCTGGGTCTGTGTTGTGGTAGCATGGTCCTCGTAGTTCCCGATACCCACGACACATATGACCCCAGGATATTAGGACTATGTATGTGACTGTTCAGTGTTATCTGTTATGTTGTGTGTTCTGTTATATTTAATTTTAAAAAATAAAGCAATAACATTAATTAAAATCAGCTTATCACACCACAATCTAATTATGAAAGAATTCTCTAACACTCTAGATGACTACATTTATGCACTAATAGGGTCATGAAATAAACTCTAGAATTTTTAAGTTTTTGACAAGAGTTCTTATAGTTTTCAAGAAAAAAAGTATTGTAATCTTAAGGTTTTTGATCTAGTAAAATCATAAATTCAATACACTATTTGAATTACTTCACCCCATAAAAAAAACAAAGACCTTCTTAAAATTTAAATCTAATTTTAAACTTACTTCTTACATAATTTCCACTAGAAACGGGATATTGACCATGATTTTTGAGTTTTATATGTTCCCGATATTTCGGCACTTTTTTTCGGAGAACTGACTAAAGTCTTTGCGAGTAGATGTTATTGGCAGATATATCGATCTACCCTCTTTCTCACTCTTCCCGTTCTAGTGAAAATTATGTACATAACCATGATAGTTTCAAAAGTTACTTCTTACAGTTTGAATTTTTAAAACATTTGGTAAATTATTAATTGAGTGAATGAATTAATCAACAAAATTTAACAAAACTTCAAAGGGCATTTTTATTTTAAAATAGTTAAGTTAGTTTTACATAAACGGTGTTTTTTTTTTTAACTTCGTGTATGACAGATCAATCAGATGGCCCACCTGATGTTAACAATTTACCTTTAACAATGCATTACCACATAGGTCACGTCCACCTAGCACGCACCCTATGTGGCACTGCACCGCGCCCGCCAGCCTGAGACATAAAGATGAAAAGTCTCATGTGCCTGTAATTTCACCGGCAACCATACCCTTCAAACCGGATCACAGCAATGGAAGCACAACTGCTTTGCGGCAGAAATAGGTATGGTGGTAGTACTTCCCCGGACGAACTTTTTCACAAAAAAAAGCTCTACTACTACTATACTGATGTGTAACTGCATCTTACTCTTACCAGCGGGTGTGGAAGCCCGGGACTCCTCGCGCGCTGGAGTGGTAGCGGGCGTGGTAGCCGTCGCGGCTGATGCCTCAGACTTTCGCCCTTTGGCTGGAGCTGGAAAACAGTTGCAGAGAATAGTAAGAGTATTGATGCCATAACATTTATAACATAGATGTTGTTTTTTATGTTCTAATTCTATTGTGTATCATATACCTGCGATCATCAGTATTTAACTACAAGTTAATTGTTTTTGGGTTTTGTATAGGGCATAATGCACTACTGTATTCTCTCTCTATAGTCTTCTTAACTATTTTGTGAATTCGACTTCATGGCCCACTGACACTGCATCCCATTTTGCATTATTTTCGTTGACGTTGTAGCCCAAAAAGTATAACTTAACCAAAACAAAAAGTTTTTAGCAGTCTTTGTCGCCATTTGTGCAAGTACAGTCAGAGCAAAAACTAATAGCATTTCTAAATAATTAATTTTAATGTAATATACTTGATTAAAATTTGTAGAACTGCTGAGCAGTTTAAGAAACAAGTAAAAAGTTTAAAATACTAAAACCCGACTACAGAAAATCATCATTGTTGTGTCACTTGATTGTAGCGCATTGTACGCATTGAGCTATTTCATAATATGGCTTGTGAGACCATTTGTTCAGAAATTAAAAACATTTGCATATGTATTATATACATTTGAAATGTGCTCATCAAGACCTTTCTTTTAATAGCAAACACATGAACTATCAAAAAAAAAAAGAATTCAGGTTGCTCAGGTGGATGCTGCTGATTGATGGAGATCATTCAGAAAACATCTTCATCTTTCTTTACATCTTACTTTTGGCTACCTTCTTGGTTTTTAAGTTGGTTCTCTTTTTTCTTTGAATCAGCTTCTCCTTGTGCTCCAGGCGCTTCCCACCAAGTAGTAAGAAAGATTATCAAATAAGCCAAGCCGTGTTTGTTGCCTGATTCTTCTAGGCTTGGTTGCGTTGGAACAGGAGTCAATTTAGTTACTAAGACGATTCAAAATGATCCTTGTGATTACAATGAATAAAATATTATTATCTCCTAAAAGACCACATCAACTGTAAAAAAAGTTTTATTTTAGGTATATTAGTAAAATACTTACTTTTCTTAGTTTTAGCGGGCTGTGCGGTGTGAGCTCTCTGTACCTCCTTCTGCCTCTGAACGTTGGCTTCATTGTACTTCAAGACACGGCTCTCTGGAACCCACTCATCCCAACTGAAAAATAAATACCATGAGTATGAAGGAGCATGAGAGTAACTCATAACGAGAAAATTTGGTTATTATTTGTTTGTTATGTTACCTCTTGTAGGGATAAAAGTAGATTAATCACTTACTTTTTATTCCATCCTGCATAGTGTATCAGATAGCGTATGTGTTTGTCCTTTGTAACAGAACTTTTGAGGCATTTTGCTTCGTATATTAGCGGCCCATGAAAACATAGAACTTTCTCACCTAGAATTACAAAAAACTAATTAATTCAATTTCATGGAAAACACTGGTCAGTAAAAAAAACTATACTCATTTTACGTATAATAAAATTAAAAACAAACTAATACCTTCTGCAAATTTTAACTTCGGTGCCATGTTTACGTTTATTATTTACATTTGTTGAAACAAAATGGCGGCAGCGAATCCAAGTCAGTTAGTGCTGTGCATGAATTAAATCCGTACTTTTCTTTTGAACATGCGAATCTAAATCGTTTTATTTCGATCGTCGGCTTGTAAAAGCTGGCAGCCCTGTCATCTGAGCGGGAAATTCGAACAGGGAGGAAGTGTGTATTTCACTAGGGTTCCGTAGTTTGACAGAGAACCTATGTTTGGGAGATCATTCAGCACTGTAGTCTCTATAGATAGAGCTGTTCTGTGTAGTGATGTGAACCGGTTTCATAAAAACCTTTAATAAACCGGAATCGTAATTGTTAAAACTGGTAATCACCGATATGATTCAAAAACCGATAACAATCACAATGTATGTATCCGAGTCTTCGATTGACTTCGATATGTATCCGAACATGAGTCTATTCTGTTTAAATTTTGTCTATGGTAGGGGAATCACCCGATATCCTGTTTTAATATGCGACTATCTTCATTACACTAAAATATTTCAGTTTTGTCTACGAATTCTTAGAAATTGACAGATAAGTTTGCGAAAAAATGCCTAAAGTAAAAGGAAAATCAATTACAAGAAATTATTTTGAGAAGATAGACCATTTAAGTTCAAAGTGTACACTATGCGCTCAAGTGATAAAAGTTGGAGGAGTGACGTGCAACTCTATGGCTGTTGCCATGGTTTGTTATTAGGTACGTTATGTCACTAGAATTTTATAGCTGAATAAAGCCATGTTTCTGTTGGTTTGTCTTTAATTATGTATCAATTTATTCAGCTATAATAATTAACAAGATTACTAAAATGCTGACGGGAAGTAAAACTGAAAAAGTAAATACTATGGCACGTTACCTTCGCCCCGAGCGATTCGAGGAAGAACCGAATACTTCAGCATCGGATTTGAAATGGGCACATTGGCGCATTACATTTGAAAATTTCTTAGCCGAAGAATATGCCGCGGATACGACAGACTCAATGAAACTTAAACTGTTAGTAAATCATCTATCTCCAACTGTATTTTCCTATATACGAGCAAACGGAACATACGAAGATGCGATGAAGGTATTGGAAAATATTTTTATAAAACCCAGGAACGAAATTCTCGCAAGACATTTGCTGGCCACACGCAAACAGAGATCGGGTGAAACTGTTAAGGAATATATACAGGTTTTAAAACTTCTCACACGTGAATGTCACTTTAAGAAAGTAACGGCAGAAGAGCATCAGAATGAGTCAGTGCGTGGTGCGTTGATCGCTGGTATAAATTCACGGAACAAATACATACTGTCTGTCATTGACGAATATAGTCGCTTTCCTTTTGCTTTTGCCTGCAAAGACATGAAGTCTGATACCGTAATTGACTGCTTGAATAAAATATTTTATATTTTTGGAACCCCAACGTACATACATTCCGACAGGGGAACTTCATTTATGTCTCAAGAGCTCACTCAACATCTTGTCTCGCTTGGAATTGCTTGTAGTAGGACCACACCTATTAATCCCGAAGGGAATGGCCAAGTCGAACGTTTAAATGGTACCTTGTGGAGAACAATCCAACTGAGCCTCAAATCTAAAGGCTTGGAGACTACGGATTGGGAAAAGGTTCTGTCTTTAGCGTTACATTCTATACGCTCGCTACTGTGTACGGCCACTAACGCTACGCCTCATGAAAGAATGTTCAACCACCCCCGAAGAAGTCCAAATGGAGTATCCTTACCTGCATGGCTCATGACTCCAGGTCCTGTCTTAATAAAAAGAAGTGTTCGGCATTCTAAATTCGATCCCATAGTTGAAGAAGGAGAACTCTTACAAAGCAATCCAAACTATTCTCACATCAGATACTCCGATGGAAGAGAGGGCACAATTTCAAACAGGCACCTAGCACCATCGCCGTCTGTTGATGCAGAGTTATCCTCTGAAGATGATCCAAGTGATTTTGTTGATGCGTCGTCTGCACCTGGAAGTGACGTCGAGTCCACAACTGAGGAGCCCAGGTTAGCAGAAGCGGCCCAACATGAGGTCCGGCGCTCCACGCGCTCGAGGCGTCCACCAGCCTATCTGGATGAGTACCAGACATCTTAGGAGGGGTGAATGACGTGCAACTCTATGGCTGTTGCCATGGTTTGTTATTAGGTACGTTATGTCACTAGAATTTTATAGCTGAATAAAGCCATGTTTCTGTTGGTTTGTCTTTAATTATGTATCAAGGAGGAACCTCGAATATGTTGGCACATATCAAGAGAAATCATCCTCAGGCTACAGTGGAGGTGGATCGACGTGAAGTAGGTGATCAGCCAGGTGACACACAGATTGTAATTGTATCTAAATATTTTAAGAAAAATTAATAATATGCCTAATTAATAATAAAAAACTATAAATAATTAAAAACTAGTATTTTTTTAGAAAAAACCTAGGAAAAACCTTAAAAAACCGGTTTTTTAAAATAACTAATCGGTATAGACCGGTGTTAAAAATAGTAATCGGTTCACATCACTAGTTCTGTGCCGCAGTCGTGAGTTTTGACAAGCACGGACGTGTGGGTTAGAACCATAGATTTAGTATATGTACTAGATCTACAGTCAGAGATCGAAGATGGAACCAAAAAAAATATGTGCACGTGTTGGTGAAAGTCTATGTCTGAGTTAAAAATAGTGTTGTCCTCGACCAACACTTTTACATTGTCGATAGAATTCGTCATCCGTCCGTGATGTGTATGGTAGATAAATACATCTTAATGCAGATTAAGTCTTTCATGAAGAACACAGCTTGGCAGATTTGACGTCATAAAGAGAATAAGGTTCTTATTCCAATTTTGAATACAGTTAATAAATAAACCTTTATTATTTATTGACCCCTAAATATTACGGTTTTATTTATAGGTGTGATCTTAGAGTTTCCCTTTTAAATTTAAACTTAAAATGTTTGCTGCATATACCTAGTGGAGTTCTTATTTGAGTCCATCCCACTCTTCTTATAACCGATAACCATTTTTCTCGTAGCAAAGGATTACTTGGAAATCTGAAAGCACAAAAACATTTTATATCAGCCGTGCTACGCCCATATAATTTTTCACTCTGTTACTTTATCTATAGACAATTTGTTACCCCAAAGTTTATTATTTTTCAAGTGTAAACCACGCTTTATGTATAACATTAAATTTAAATGTAACCCAAAAATTCCGTTCTAGCGGGACTCGAAACCGCACCCTCGCCTGTCATCGGCGATGCCTTAAAAAATTTTGCCATAGATCGAGCTATGACGCTGGAGACGAAATTTGTGGGCACTATCAACTCGGCTATAGCGCCAAGTTGATAGTGCTGTATCTACAGGTGTTTCATTGGAAACCTTCTATTCAAAGTTCGAAAGTAAAGGCATCGCTGATCACAGGCGAGGGTGCAGGTTCGAGTACCGCTGGAACAGAATTTTTGGGGTATATTTAAATTTAATTTGTTACCTATTATTTTATTAAGCAGAAATAAACAATATTTATTTATAAAAAAAACAAAATAAATATACCCTTTCGGGGACAAAGGCGTGTGTAATAATCAACAACGTAAATATTTACTCCAAAATATCTACTACACAAACTGCAATAAAAACACCCGTGGTGCTTTAAAGTTACCTTTTCAATAGTCAATACAAAAACACACACCTCAATGTCCACCTGGTTATTATAGATTTAAAAAAAACGGTAAAATGTTAATAGAGCACACAAATTTACTCCAAACAAAGTAAACCTCCATTCTAGAATGGATAAAAATTTAATTTATAGGTAGGTATAGTGCGCGTCATGTAAAAAGAACGCTGGTGGTCAAGTTCTACAGGCGTTCCAGCGTTCTTTTTACATGACGCGTACTATAATTGTACATTATTTGTAGTAAACTAGATAGGCACTCATTCAATGCATAGTTATACATCTCTCAAATAAGTAGAAAAGTAAGTAATCTCTTAAAAAGAACGCTGGAACGCCTGAAGAAGCTTGACCGCCAGCGTTCTTTTTACATGATGCGCATTATACAACGATATAGACTGCAACAGGACTATCGATATTTCTGACGTCATCACTTGGTCAAGCCCTATCGTAATCAAACATTTTTATATTTTACATAAAATATTGTTTATTTCTAGGTGCAGCAACGAAATATTATTAAAAAATATAAGGGAAAGTCCTAATCTACGAATGAAACTGGTTTTTAGGCCATTTACTAAAGCAGAATTGATAAAATAAGCAATACAATCGAACTACCAATAATCTCTTATTTACCTGTGAAACGTGTATTTTCCCGGATAATTACGTCTTGTATCTTCACAGTCACAAACTGAACACGACACCATTGTCATACAAAGTAATATTTATTATTTAATAGTAAGATTACTAAAATAATTACAAAATTAGTTAAACTGCACAAGAGACCGTCCGGTATGCGCATGTACTCAAGCAAAACATGTCAAATTCAATACATTGTTGCTGTCACTTTTCTTCTTGCACGGGGTACATTTAAAAATGACTTCTCTCTCCCACGCTTCGTTTGTCTATTTAGCGTAGCGAAAAAATTCTACGTCTATGGTTAGAACAGGGATTTTTGTATGGAAATTAAGGTTCTCAAAGTGTCCACTTCATCCGTTTTACACTACATACACTATACATCATTTGTTTTATCATATAATCACGGCCCTTTCCGTCAATTTCCCTCCTCCGTTTTGTCAGTGTCATAATTTCTACATTTATAGATGATTGAAAATATGTATGTTAGGTGCTATTTTAATGTTATGTTGTAACACATACGCTTATGCGTCAACGACGTACAATAATAGTATAGTGGATAATGAATGAATGACCCACCTAGTAATGAGTATCTACCTACCTAGATACCTAAGTATATTATTTGTGTAGTGTGCAAGGAACCATCCTCATCAGCCAGTAGACGTCCACTGCAGGCCATAGGAGCTGCCTATGGCCAGCTAATTAATGAATCCCTAGTTTACCTATCTACCTAGGTGTCCTAAGTAGTTTGAGTGGTTGGGGTGTAAATAAGGGGGCACTATTAAAAAGTTCATTATTGAAAAAAAAATATGTTACATACAAATTCACAAACGAAAACAATTTAAACGATTTGAGCCGACAAACAGAGTGACAGATAGTGGACTCGAGTTGACTCGCTTACAATTTATCTCGAGTTAAACAACTCAACTCGCGCATTGCTAATCGATTTCACTTTTCAGTTATCGAATCGAAGAGTTCAAGTGTGGTCGTGAGTCTGGCTGGTCCTCGGAAGAAGTTATACCTCCATGGGCTGGACATTGGTACGTAGTATCCCTTATAAGTTGGTTGTCTGTGGTCTAGTCGTGAGAGTTTGGTTCGTGGTTCGTGGTATTTTTTTGTTTGTTTTCAATTTTGATATAACCTTATTTATTCCTGTTTATTCCTACAACAGCGCCAATGAATCCGAGGCAATTGATTTTGGCTAGAAACTTCCGCTTTTGGACCTACGCATTTGTTATTTCTAGCGAGGATAAAGCGATAGAAGCTGCCAAAGACTGGTTGCTTGTTCCCTGTAGGACACAGCGCTGTCCAAATTGTAGGAACCCTATGTGTAAAGAATTGAAGCCTAGTTATAAGCTTGGCTTTCGCTGGCGTTGTCGTAGGAGAACTTGCAATGTAACTATAAATCCATTACAAAACACATTTTTCGAACGAAGTCGCGTTGGTTTTTTGGGTACCCTGAGGCTAATTTTCCATTTTTTCCGCAAGGACAAGGTAACACAAGTTGCAGAAGACACAAGGGTTTCCAAAAAAACGGTGATACATGTGTATCATCTTTTGAGGGAGGTGTGTAAAGTAGCAGAAGGCCATGACCGTGAACGACGTGACAATAACATTGTAGAAGATGCCGCTCGTTTTCGTCGCCTCCTCCGGGATATTCATAGAGTTTATCCCGGATTGGGAAAGCACGGCATCAGGCAAACCAATTGCCGTTGTAGTTCAAATTGTCCAAGACGTTGAATAGCTTGATCATGCATGGCTTTACTTGCATGGCTTTACTTGCATTTTATGTTTTTAGTGAAGGTGGCCCGGGACGGTCGTTGTGGCATTTTAAGAGGGACCCCTATGCCCAGCTGAGGACTTCTTCGAACACACCTCCCCCTCAGAAAATGATCATTATGTTTTAACACCTATCAGTCCATGTACCACCTATCAATAATACCTACGTATTAGGTATATTGTTATTTGGTAAATGGACTGTAAGTTAGTAGCCACGAACCATTGTACCTACTTATTTATGTTGTTAGCCATAAATCATCGTACAATGATGTTAGCCCTAAATCATTGTACATCAAGATGATACCACCTTTTTAAATACGCCCTAATTACGAAAATGTGCTAAGAGTAATATTTAAAAAAATACAAGATTTAGAAATAATACTTTTAGCACACAACCAAAATGTACAATCTTTAAAGGAAGTAATTATTAAAAAAAGTACCTATGTACAGTCGGTACTGTGAATTATTAATGCAAGTAACGATTTACATGTTGGTAGTAATTTTGTCCGTCCTAAGCCGGTTAAGTATGAAGGGAAAGATGGAATAACTGGCTATGTTGATTGCTATGATGATTGATTTATCATATAGGTAGTAGGTATGTTGTTCAAAATTATGATGATAAACCATTATAAATAGATAGATAGATAGAATATTCTTTATTGCACAAAACAAACAATGTACATAGGCGAACTTAATGCTAAGAAGCATTCTCTACCAGCTAACCTATAAATGGCTATAAATGGCTTTGAATCTTAAAAATCATGCACACACTTGAACCTATTAAGTATAAAATAAAATAAATAATGCTGGACAGTTCACACAACATTATCTAGCCCCAAGCTAAGCACAGCTTGTGTTATGTACACCAGCTTTGCGTGTGTTATGTGCTTGTGTTGTAGTATGAGCGAAACCAGACATAATAGTTCAACAAAAGACGCATTACCATTTAAATACCATTTATTACAACTATTATATTGGACTACAATATTATTTCCACCATTGCGAAGTTTTACTAGTTCATACGCAAGTTCAATATTTACTACTGAGGTAACAATTTTTTAATGAATCCTTAAAAATAATATTAAACACCCAGTATACCAGCCAAGTCTTCTCGTCGCCTATACCACAATGCTTAAAGACTAATCAGTCAGTGCATCCTACCTGTAATGACATATGGTGCCGAGATGTGGACACTCACGGTAGGGTTAATCCACCAGTTCAAGATTGCACAGCGAGCTATGGAAGGGGCTATGCTCGGAGTTTCTCTGAAAGATAAAGTCCGAAATGAGATTATCCTACAGAGAACTAAAGTCAGTGACATAGCCCACCGGATTAGCAAGCTGAAGTGGCAATGGGCTGGACATATTATGCCGAAGTACCGACAACCGTTGGGGTAAGCGAGTTCTTGAGTGGAGACCGCGTCTTGGCAAACGTAGCGTGGGGCGCCCTCTGGCTAGGTGGAGCGATGACCTAGGTACGCAAGGCGGCGGGCAGAAAGTGGATGAGAAGAGCCGAACATCGGGCTCAGTGGCGTGTATTGGGAGAGGCCTATGTCCAGCAGTGGACTAGGTGGGCTGATGATGATGACCCAGTATACACTCGGGCTAAGTATTTCTAGGAATCGGAAACGGAATTTCTATATTGTAGGTACCTGCGCTGCGCGCAAACAATGCATACGGCGAGCGAATAACCGGTTCTCTTGTTCCTCGGGCAATCAACAACTTACCTTCTGACTTGTAACAGTTTAACTTCTAAAAAGGTTAGGTTGAAACAATATATAAGTTTATTATACTTAAGTAGTAGTAAGAAAAATTACGGTCAGAGTGTACATAAGGGGCCACTGAGGAAAAAAGACAAAAGAAAAATAAAAAAGGCAAGCGTGACCCGGTAGGGCCCGCAGCGAATTATGCACGCCAATACCCAATAGCCTATTTTCAGACTTCATATCTCAGAAACGGTAAGTCGTATGGAATAAATGCATTTAACATTAATTGATGGATTTAAAAAAAAGCTACACGATATGCTAAAAAAAAAAAAAATTTTTTGCAAAACATCTTTTTTCCTCTGTTTTCCCTAATGTACCTACACCCCAACCAAAATTACGACTAGACCCCATGCTCTTTACTATTATCCTGCTGACGTTTCATTGACCATTTAGAGGTCCTTCATGAGCACCGACCGCGACCACGCTCTGATACAAATAGTACAAGCCCCATTTGTAAAAAAGTCTTCAAATAACGATTTCCGTGGGACTCAGCTCCGCCATACAGACTACTGGTATGTACTTGTTTGGTATGTTATCCTGAATACAAAAAGTGCGGTATTTACTTCCTGGGGGTGTGGGGAGGGGAGCTGTGACTTAGCAGAGATGGCGGCCGGTCCATTATATTAAGCGGTATTTCTAGATAACTACTGAACCGATTTACTTAAATAAGGTGTCGAATGAAAGACCATGAAATGCACATTATTTGATTTCATACATGCGTTCATGTAAAGCTAATATCAAATTAAATAATTTAAAATAAACAACATTTTGTAAAAAAAGTTTTTTTATTATTTAAATAGCTCGGTAACCGTTAGGATTGTGGAAATCAAGCTTGTAATAAAATATATTGCTATTGTTATCAGCTTTCAAATAAACCATAAACTATTACAATCGAGTCATAAACAATGAAGCTACAATTGTTTTTGTGAGCGGAGTCCTGGTACAAAGAATCCCAAATTGATGTAACTGGACTGGTTTTCTACGAAATTACTAGTAAAAAGGTATGACAATTATACGCATATGAAATTGTACTTATTAATAATTTAGGTAAGTACCTACCTAGTACATAATATGAGTATAGTATTTACTTTTTTTTTTAACTATTATAGACCTTTGTTTGGCCACCATCTCATCTGTTGGTAAGTGACGATATATTTTTTATCAACAGGACCGCAAGCTACAATAACAGGTAAATAAAAACAGGTAACTGCAAAACAAATATAACTAAAAATATTTGATTTTTCTGATCAGCGTCTTCATTCTGATCAATATCGTCTACATGATTAAACTGGTTATAGTCCATCCAACGAAGACCAAAAATGTCCCGATAGAGGAAATAATCCGTGTAAAAGCAAATTTTGCCATAGCTTTTGGAAATGGTGTTTTAAACAACATACTGAAAGTACTGATGGGTGGGGGTGCGCTTGTGGGTGGAGCTATCTTGTAAAGGTCACTTTTTTCGTTTTTCACAAATATCTCGTAAACAGTGGTCCATAGCAAAAAATGTTCTTCTATTTTAGTAATTTACATAAAATTTTCTATAATCGAGATTCTATACGCTTTTTCGCTAGGATCAATATTTAATGAGTATGGAGGGAAGAAAATGGTCAAATAAAAAAAAACTTACATTTGTTTAGTATAACACGCATTTATTCATAATAATCTTCTAAATCTAAGATATCATCATTATGATCATCATCATCATCGACGGTGTTTTCGATGGGGGCTCCGTTAAGGCATGTGCCTTTAAACATTTCGGTTCTACCTTTATAATGCGAACTGCTAAGGAGTGGAACAAACTGCCGTCGTCTGTCTTTCCTGAAAACTATAATCTGGGTCTCTTCAAGTCAAGAGTGAATAGGTGCCTTCTAGACCTTTGTGCTCCATCTTCGGCCACATCGTCACTTACCAACAGGTGAGATCGTGGTCAAACAAAGATCTATTAATGTTAAAAAAAAAAAAAAAAAAAAAAAAAAAATGTGCCGGAGCATACACCGCAGACACTAGAGCAGGAAATTCCTGCTTTCCAGCAGCCGCATCACGCTCCACACCCAGTCGTGCATTGGCAAAATATGGTGTTGAGAATGGAGTCAGAAGCCACTGGGTCGTTGTTTGTCACCGGCTTTAGGATGCCATCGTCTCCTCTGGCCCATCCCCATTGGGTTCGTGGTAGGGGGTTGCTTAGACATTGTTTTATATGTAAAAAAGTAATAAAAGCAACGTAAGTATATTTAGCGCAAATAGATATTTGTATTTATAACAAGACAGTATTCCACGAATTGTGTGATACACCTGTAAATATACTCTGAACGAGTGCTGCTTCGAAGCTCCTCTGGTGGGAGGATGAGTGGCCAGATCTGAATTCGGCTTCATCGATGCTTTCAAAAAAGCTAAATAGCTGTATTCATTGAGATTTGGTTCCTGGGCAGGCGCTTGGTAAATCGCCAGAAACAGCTTCTCGCCGGCCTGTTCAACACTCTCAGGTGATGTTGAGGGCTCACTGAAAATGTCTGTAATTTTTTTGATCAGGTCTGGTTTAGATTATTTCTATCTCTATCTTTCTATTCAGCCGGTAACACCCACTGCTGAGTAAAGGCCTCTTCTCTAGAACGCCACTCCTGGCGATCTTGTGCTAGCCGGATCCACTGCTCTCCTACTGCCTGCACAATATCGTCTGACCATCGGGCAGGTGGTCTGCCTCGAGGCCGCCGCATATCTCTCGGCCACCATTCGGTTACTGCTATTCGGGGTTAGCTGATTTAGAAAATAATAATAAATAATTGCGTGTTATACTTAAACACATGTTAGTTTTTTTTATTTGACCATGTTCTTCCCTCCATATCTCATTAAATATTGATCCTAGCGAGAAAGCATAGAGAATCTCTATTATAGGAATTTTTATGTTAATTACTAAAGTAGAAGAACATTTTTTGCTATGGGCCACCGTTTACGAGATATTTGTGAAAAACGAAAAAAAGTGACCTTTACAAGATAGATAGATAGATAGATAGAAAATTCTTTATTGCACAAGACAAAAAGCAGTACATAGGCGAACTTAATGCTAATTAGCATTTTCTTCCAGCTAACCTTTGTGTAATGTAGAGTGGGTGGTAAGATAGCTCCACCCGAAAGCTTAAATTATTACAATCGAGTCATAAACAATGAAGCTACAATTATTTTTGTGAGCGGAGTCCTGGGACTAAGAATCCCACTAACATACTGAAAGTACTAATGGGGTGGAGGACCCATCAGTACTTTCAGTATGTTGTTTAAAACACCATTCTCAACAGCTATGGCAAAATTTGTTTTTACACGGATTATTTCCTCTATCGCGACTTTTTTGGTCTTTGTTGGATGGACAATAACCAGTTTAATTATGTAGACGATATTGATCAGAATGAAGACGATGATCAGAAAAATCAATAAATTTTTAGTTATATTTGTTTTGCAGTTACCTGTTTTTATTAAGATGTTATTGTAGCTTGCGGTCCTGTTGATAAAAAAAAATCGTCACTTACAAACAGGTAAGATGGAGGTCAAACAAAGGTCTATCATAGTTCAAAAAAAGAAGTAAATACTATTTTCATATTATGTACTAGGTAGGTACTTACCTAAATTCTTAATAAGTACAATTTCATATGCGTATAATTGTCATACTTTTTACTAGTCATTTAGTAGAAAACCAGTCCAGTTACATCAATTTGGGATTCTTCGTACCAGGACTCCGCTCACAAAAACAATTGTAGCTTCATTGTTTATGACTCGATTGTAATAATTTAAAGTTTATTTAAAAGCTGATAACAATAGCAATACATTTTATTAGAAGCTTAATTTCCACAATCCTAACGGTTACCAAGCTATTTACATAATAAAAAAAGTTTTTTTTTTCAAAATTTTGTTTATTTTAAATTATTTTATTTGATATTAGCTTTACATGAACGCATGTATGAAATCAAATAATGTGCATTTCATGGTCTTACATTTGACACCTTATTTAAGTAAATCAGTTCAGTAAAATAAATTAATAAATAAATAATGCTGGACAGTTCACACAACATTATCTAGCCCCTAGCTAAGCAGAGCTTGTGTTATGGGTACTAGATAACTGATATACTTAATACAATATATAACATAGATAGATATTTTTTATTATACATAGAAAATACCCAGAACACCCTAAACAAATATCTATCTAGTAGTTATCTAGATATACCGCTTAATAGAATGGGCCGGCCCGCCATCTTTGCTACGTCACAGGCCCCCTCCCCACACCCCTAGGAAGTGACTACCGCACTTTTTGTATTCAGGATAACATACCAAACAAGTACATACCAGTAATCTGTATGGCGGAGCTGAGTCCCACGGAAATTAATTATATGTCTATTGGGGACCGTACTAAAAATGATACCAACGGTACCATTTTGATACCTCGGTAATTTCAATTCTATTTCTAGTTATCAACACGCAACTTGTTTACGTCGATATTTGTTACATCATCATTAGAAATACCTACCTACATGCGTGCTTATGTGAACTGCGTCACGTGAATGACCTTTTGGTCGCGCCGAGCCCCCAACCACACCCCAACCAAGCAATCAAGTAACCGAACCAACGATAAATCAGAATCAGGCAGTCAGTATCCAGCCGGCCGGCAGCTGAGCTAGACATTGCTTGCCAGAGTACTACGGAATAAAAAAGTAAAAATGTCTCAGCAAGGCCACGCTTTTGATGTGAACGCTATGACGCTGACCCGGTGGGTCCTCGGCCAGCAAAGAACAGCGCCAACTGCAACTGGTGACCTGACCCAACTGTTGAACTCTATTCAGACCGCAGTCAAGGCTATTCAGTCGGCGGTCAGGAAAGCCGGCATCGCCAAGTTGTAAGTGACACTTCTCTGTATAAATGTACTTCGTACTTTCTATTTATAATTTAACTGTACCTACCTCCCATAGTTTACAATTTCCTTGTTATCGCAAAGCAAGCGCAAGCGGAATGAAGTTATAGCCTACGTTCTTGCACTTGGTTGAACGTAGGCTATAACTTCATTCCGCTTTTCTGGTTTGACTTGTTGATTAGAACTACCTACCTACTTCGTAGGTATGACTTGAGTCTCATTCTGTTATTTTTATTATCTTAGGAAGGCATAGAATAGGTATATTATGTTACTACTTCAAGGTCAACCAGAACTTTTATCACGATATTTTTATGTTTGTTACTGAATCATGTCTAACTGCTGAACCAATTTCGATGAAGGTAGGCATACAGATAGGTTATGACATGGATTGAGCTGTAGGAAACTTTTGATCCTGGTAAAAGGCGAGCGAACCCGCGGGCGGTCATTATTAGTAATCAATATATATAAAATTGTTGAGTGAGTGACTGACTAACTATCACCGTACAGCCTAAGCTGTGAGTCCTAGAGACCTGATGGATGATGGTCATGATGAGATGGCTATGATGGTCTTGGGGTTTACAAAAAAAGGAATTGCGAAATTCACCCCTAAGGTGGTGCAGCAGAGTAGTTGAATTTTAATGGAAAAATCCCACGTCGACTCGGCGTAATATGACCCTACCTAGGTACGACATTTATACATAAATACTGGTATAGTAGCAAAACACTGGGTTTTTTCCCACCAACTCCAATAAATAAACAAAATTAAAATCCAGATAAATTTTCCAGACACGGAATCTCTGGTGATACGAACGTTCAAGGCGAGCAGGTGAAGAAACTGGATGTCCTCTCCAATGACCTGTTTATCAACATGCTCAAGTCTTCTTTCACCTCCGCTCTCCTTGTTTCTGAGGAGAACCCTACTGCTATACAGGTAAGTAGCTAATTACAATAACGCAACTAATATGCAAAAGGGCCCATGTCTTAAGATGCTATGTTAACATTTTGGAGTTACGCTGTTAAATTAAGCATGTAACGCTCGTTGCGTTATGAGTAAATTTTTATACTATTCTGTAGGTAACCACATTATTTAGATTAATCCAAGATAATTTATTTTTATATTTGCTACTTTAGAAGCAAAACAAAGTTTTATCAACTGTCGCTTACGTCAGTTTCTTCCGAGCGGCAAAAATCTATACCTCATCTCTTCCCGGGTTCAAGTGAGTAATAATGCTGCCACTGTCTTGTAGCTATTGTTTTCTTGATAGACTCCGCCCATTCGATATTTCGATAAGTACCTAGTAAGGATTGCATGATGCATCCGTAGCTCAATACTAAGTAGGTCTAGGTACATAGGATTCGCAAGTGATGTGGTGCGAGGGCGCTCATGCATTGCGTAGAACTATCTGTCTGAGCACCAAATAATACAGTATAGAAAAAACCGGCCAAGTGCGAGTCGGAATCGCGCACGAAGGGTTCCGTACCATTATCTATAAAAACGGCAAAAAAACACGTTTGTTGTATTGGAGCCCCCTTAAATATTTATATTATTCTGTTTTTTAGTATTTCTTGTTATAGCGGCAACAGAAATACATTATCTGTGAAAATTGTAACTGTTTAACTATCACGGTTCATGAGATACAGACTGGTGACAGACGGACGGATAGCGAAATCTTAGTAATAGGGTGCCGTTTTACCCTTTGGGTACGAAACCCTAAAAAGTAACGGGACATAGAAAAGTAGGAAACATTATTTTGATTTTAAATAAGTACCAGACTGATTTCACAGATTTTTAAAAATCTTACCAGAGCCGGGGATCAAACAACTAAAAATAAAAAAAATAGAAACTCTATTGTGTTCCAAACTTCCAACTGATACATGAGTAGGTAGTAGGTAGGTATCAGTATCTAGCAGACTAGCAGTAAGATGTAATTTACGCTAGTAATAATAGTTCAATGGTATCTAGGCATAGGTACAATGTCAAACTATAAAAGATCCCTCAAAATAGGATCGGCCATGTTTGTGAATCCTAACAAAACACATCACAACAACCCACGCATTTATCATATCTATTTGATAGTAAGAGCGACGTAAACCTAGCTAATGCAAGTCACCACTGTACTAGAAATTATAGAAGGAATGACGATGTAATGTCACCAGTCACCACTGTAGGTAGAGGTAAGGTACTAGAAATACATACTAGCCAAAATATGACAATTGTATTACCATCTGATGCTTACGATTTCTACCTTCAGGGATTTAGCGCACACACAGAGAACATCAAACAATATAACTTGTATTTGGCTTTTATCGGACATACTTCAGGCATAGGTCAGGCAGACCGATACTTCAGGCATAGGTCAGGCAGACCGATACCCTGAGATAACAAGACGAGATCCGCTTTTATTCAATATAACACTCGTAGGAAACTTTGTAGAAGTTAAGATTCTTACTGCACAGCAAATTATCTGAGCTATATTTTAGTATGTAGTTATAGCCTATAGTGACGACCTCTGAGGCGCGGCGGGCGGAGGTTCACCTGCGGCGCAGGAGGTTGCGGGTTCGATTCACGCTTTAGAACAAATACTTGTGCGATCTGCAGATATTTGTTTAGGGTGTTCTGGGTATTTTCTACGCATAATAAAAAAATATGTAATGTATTGTATTAAGTATATCAGTAATCTAGTACCCATAACACAAGCTCTGTTTAGCTTGGGGCTAGATAATGTTGTGTGAACTGTCCAGCAGTCTTTATTTATTTATTTATAGTGAAGGGCCATAGGTATACAATTTTGATAAAATACCTTCCTTTTTGATAATCCGTGTCTACTTCTCCAAATAAATTATTAATAATATAACATAACACCCAACAGTCACATACATAGTCCTGCTAGGATTCCCTGTGTCGTGGGTATCAGAAACTCCGAGTACCATCGTACCATAACACCCAGACCTGGAACAAATATTTGCAGATAAATACACCATGAATGAATGAATAGAAATACTTTATTGCACACCTTACAAAATAGTTAAAATAAAAATAAATGCACACGATAATTAAACAAAAACTAAATGTACATTGGGTGGTCTTATCGCTAAGAAGCTATCTCTTCCAGACAACCTTTGGATAGAGAGAAGCTAAACTTCTATGGAAGACCCATTTGTCCCTCAGCGGGAATCGAACCTGCAACCATTCGAATCTCAGCCGGCTACTCGCCCGACGCGCTACAGAGGTCGTCAAATTCAATTATTAATCTAGCTGGATCATAAAATGCAGGTAGTTATGCATTATCAAGAACTTTTTGGAATGTTCCACGCAACCAGGTTTAGGTATCTAGAGGACCCGTTCCTACTCAAGGCCTAGAAAGTATATAGAACCAAGTCCATTTGGCTCACCTTGCCCTTTTACCATTCGCTATTTTTCAGGTGGAAACAGAAAGGCGTGGCAAATACATCGTATGCTTCGACCCTCTCGATGGATCATCCAACATAGACTGTCTCGTCTCCGTTGGCTCTATCTTCGCTATTTACAGGTAAGCTTCTTCATTGAGCATAAGTTACATTGTTGGGCCGTTTATTGGTCTCTCCTATCCCAGTTAATGGTCTTACAAATATATGTATGTATTACAACTTGGACGAAGGATAGCGACCTCAGGGTCGGCCGTGATAGCGTTGGCGGGACGATCTTGTGAATTTTGAGGAGTGGTGGGAGACCAAGTGACTACTACAAGAGACTACTACAAGTGGAAGAATTTGGGGATGACCTTTGCCCAGCAGAGGGACAATATAGGTTAACGAAAAACAAAACAACTAGTACAAGTAGGGATGTACAAAATTAAATAAAAACATATAAAACAGCTGTGCTACCTGAAGACCGCTGCTAATGATCTAAAGGTAGCTCATCTGATCCAAATCACTACCAGACGGAAGCGTCCCTAAGATGCTGGCTGCAATTCTATGACTAGTTGTATGATACAATTGCAATTTCTAGGACCATTAGGAAAAACAAAAGTAACTTCAGTCAATGGTTGGGCAGGTGCAAACATTACACAACATTTGCCATATACAGACAAACTTAGCTTGTTAGCACGAAATAGTGTAGTGTTGTGAGGCTTTTAGATCTCCGTTTAATTGCATAGTCAATATTTGACGACCTCTGTGGCGCGACGGGCGAACGTTCGCCTGCGACGCAGGAGGTTGCGAGTTCGATTCCCGCCTCGGAACAAATATTTGTACGATCTGCAGATATTTGTTCAGGGTGTTCTGGGTATTTTCTATGTATAATAAAAAATATTTATCTATGTAATATATTGTACTAGCGATTGTAAGCCCCTGATACCCCCCCCCCCCCCCCCCCCCCCCTTATGTCAATCTTCTGGTTCTAAGCTACTTCCCCACCAAAGTTGTGTAACTAACACGACTTTGTTTTATATACAGGGCGTCCCACGGATATGCCACATGGAGGGAAAGTACCTTGAATATTGTAGATGGAACATTTTACTGAAAGAAGACATTATTTGATTTTTAAAAACAATTTAAACTGCATTCATAGATATTTAAATAACTACATGGTTGAACCGGGAACCGAACCCGTTACACGAGAAAAATATTCACCCTGTAGCTTTATCATACCGATCAAAAGGCTTCATCATAAGGATTATTTTTTGCTAAGTAACATAGTGTCAGAAATAAAAGGAAGAACATGAAATTTAACATTTTTAATACAAAATTAATCAATTTATCAAAATGCTCAAAATGAGTCCTGTTGAATACAGTCGCACTCTTTTGATTATTTCGCTCCCTGTCGATTTTTTGATCTTGTTGTGGTGGACATTTAGAATAATACGTTTAACTTCTGTCGTGGACACTTTCATACTGGTTCTTGTAAATTAATTTTTTTACATAAATGTCGAGTTCATCGTCAGGTTTTATCATTTGGTGCCGCGGTTGTAGTAAGCGATGATCGAAACGTCCAAAATTTTGCAGATTATCCACCAACCGTTTCATAATAAATCGAGATGGTGTATCTCTATCAGGATATCTTTCGCGGTGCCATTGAAGGCTAACGTTATGTTTTTGTGGTTCAAAAAGTATGCTTCCATTAAATCAAAATTATTTTGATACGCCATGGTTATGTAAAAAATTCACAATACAATGCAAAAATCCTACAATGAAAATCACAGATACAAAAGAATAAAAGTTTGAAAATGGAACACATTTTTGAATTATCAGCCAGCCGCATTGCGATGGACAAAATAATTTACACGACTTTCGGCTCACGATATGGCTCTATTGGTTGCATACAACCAGGTACCTACTAATTACGTATCTCTTTATCATTTTATCATGAACTTAAATTATTAATAGCGAAATGATGCGTACTTCTCAAGTGGGTACATTTATTAGTAATAGGTACTTATGACAATGTCAGTTGTATGTCCTTACGGCAATGTCAGCTTTTCATTTTTCTGAACAAAATTTCACAGCCAATGTTAAAATTCTTGGTCTTTATTTTATTTCTGACACTATGTTGTTTAGCAAAAAATAATACTTATGATGAAGCCTTTCAATCGGTATGATAAAGCTACAGGATGATTATTTTTCTCGTGTAACGGGTTCGATTCCCGATTCAACCATGTAATTATTTAAATATCTATGAATGCAGTTTAAATTGTTTTTTAATTTCAAATAATGTCTTCTTTCAGTAAAATGTTACATCTACAATATTCAAGGTACTTTCCCTCCATGTGGCATATCCGTGGGACGCCCTGTATATAGATTAAATATATCAGTTATCTAGTACCCATAGCACAAGCTCTGCTTAGCTTGGGGCTAGAGAATGTTGTTTGAACAGTCCAGAATTATTTATTTATTTAATTGTTAATTTCAGAAAGAGATCCAAAGGTGAGCCCGTGGAGTCAGATGCACTCCAACCCGGCCGCGAGTTGGTCGCCGCCGGCTACGCTCTGTACGGCTCAGCCACTATGATGGTGCTCTCGCTGGGCAAAGGGAAGGGGGTCAACGGGTTCATGTACGATCCCTCCATCGGAGAGTTCATACTAACAGACCCTAATATGAGGATACCTGAGAAGGGGAATATTTATTCGATAAATGAAGGTAGGTTCTATTACATTCATACGTTAGACTCCGCGCCACGACTGAAGTCCGACGGCCTTTTAAGGAACTAACGGATAGCAGAGGTAGATTTTCGCTTTTGCACTTTTGCACATATAAACTAGCGCTCCAGTCACCGGACTTCAGTCGTGGCGCGGACTCTAGTGAGAAAATCCAGTGAGATTAAAATGGGACCATCATTTTAGTCTCGAATCATGGGTTCCATTCCATTACTCCTAAAAAGATAGACTCCTCTTTTTTTATTTTTTTATTTGTAATTGGCTCCGCACTGCTTGTGCATTTGCTACTTTCAAGTAATTTTTAATTTTCATTAGTGTATTATTTTCTACATAATTTGCAAAGACCTACTTCGTATTAGGTACCTACAGAGCTCGTCTTAAAATATACGGTTCATTGTTAAGGTTACGCAGCGGAATGGGAAACCGGCCTTAAGGATTACATAGCCGACAAGAAAGAGCCTAAATCGGGGAAGGCGTACGGCGCCCGATACGTGGGCTCCATGGTCGCCGACGTGCACAGGACCATCAAGTACGGCGGCATCTTTATGTACCCCGCTACCAAGTCGGCGCCCAACGGAAAAGTAAGTTTTCACACCACCTGCTCGACAAAGTCCAATTACATATCATGCAACCTCAACGTAAAGTAAAGCATTATCTCTAATGGTTAAGTTGAAAGTTGTATGAAACTCCATAGGGAATAAAGTGATTTTAATTTGGAACGTCAAATTCGTGTAGAAACTCGTGGAAAACTCTAAGTAATAGAAGCGGCCAAGTGCGAGTCGGAGTCGCCCATGAAGGGTTCCGTAGCAGCAAGTAACATAATATAAATAAATAAATATTGCTGGACAGTTCACACAACGTTATCTAGCCCCAAGCTAAGCAGAGCTTGTTATATGGGTACTAGACAACTGATATACATGATACAATACATAGATACATATTTTTTATTATACTTAGAAAATACCCAGAACACCCTGAACAAGTATCTGCAGATCATACAAATATTTTTTCTGAGGTGGGAATCGAACCCACAACTTCCTGCGTTGCAGGCGAACTTCGCCCGCCGCGCCTTAGAGGTCTTCTGGCGAGGTCTAGGCTTATTTTGATCAGCACACGGTTACGATCTCTAATTTTATAAGAGCTTGTATTGTAAAATATATTTTTAACAAAAAACTTATTTAAAATTTCAGCTCCGTCTGCTATACGAATGCATCCCCATGTCGTTCATCGTCACGGAAGCGGGCGGGGTGGCGACTAACGGCAAGATACCCATCCTAGACATCGAACCCACGTCCATCCACCAACGAGCGCCGTGCTACCTGGGCTCCAAGAACGATGTTGAAGAACTCTTGCAGTACTTGAAGTGAAGCTTTATTTGTATACGCAGTAAGTTTGAAGTTTCTGTATTCAGTGTTCGGATTTGGAAAGTTAAAATTGAACTAATTTAGATTAACGTAGGTTTTCAATACTGATCTACAACAACCTTCTTTTTAATAATTTAGAACTAGAATATTCTTTTTTTTCTTTTTTTTTAAGGGACACTTAACACTTACAGGCACTTAACTCATGTCAAATTGAAATGGTTAGCCCACTAATATAATGTAGGTGGAATCTACCTATGAGGTAATGCATTGTTAAAGGCAGAGGTTACCGCTTAACAACAGGTGGGCCATCTGCTTGTTCAGTCATTCACACAGTTAAGAAAATAAAAAATAAAGGTTGACACAAGTGTTAAGTGTCTCGGAAGTCTTAGGTGTCCCTTAATTTGTTGGTAAACGTAAAAATAAGATTTACCTTAGATAAGGTTTAGACCATATATTAGTAATGAGCGTTTGATGTTAAAATTGGAAAGTCTGACTATAGTTTCTAGTCTAATTAAATATTTTGATTACATAATATTGAGGGTTTATAAATTAAAAGCCATTTTGAAACATTATGTTTTATTTACATGTAAATCTTAACTTAATTACTCTAGCATAGTTTTTGAAGCTCCCAGTCTTAGCGTAAATCATCTTTAGGCGCTATAGGTTCAATGATAAGTTACCAAATGTTTCAAAAATTAAAACGTGTAAGAAGTAAGTCTAAAGTTGGAGTACCATAATAGAAAGATGGTATATTTAATATTTTTATCGAGTGAAGTAATTCAAATAGTCTATTGAATCTATGATTTCACTAGATAAAAAGCTTAAGAATACCATTTTTTTTTTTCATGGTATCTTTAAAAATTATAGACCTCATTAAAGAAATTTGGTGAACCTATAGCGCCTTCAATAAATATTTGTAACTGAAACAAAACATTTATTATTAAATTATAGTTATAAATAAAAATGCATAATTTTGAGTTAAAACTCGTCGAAATAAATATAATAAAGGACAAGTACATGTAAAACAAAATGAACGCCTCAAACTTAAATCAAATCATTTTGTTACCACGCACCTAATTCTGGTATTTGTATGTTCCAAAAAGAGGTACACTATGAGCTCTATTTTGCACTACGTTATTAGTTTATACAAACAAACATACAGGGTGTAAAGAGGTACACTATGAGCTCTAATTTGCACTACGTTATTAGTTTATACAAACAAACATACAGGGTGTAAAGAGGTACACTATGAGCTCTATTTTGCACTACGTTATTAGTTTATACAAACAAACATACAGGGTGTAAAACAATTCCTGAAAGCTGAAGGCACTGGTGTAGCTCTACACTGGCGGTAAGCTAAAACAAAATTGTTCAGTTTTTGTATTACAAAAAGACAATATTCAATGCGTCTTTAAGGCCTTGGTAAAGAGTAATAGAGGTAAACATAACCTAAAATCATCATCATCGGCAGCTTAAATAATAGCCCACTGCTGGGTATAAGGCTCATAATATAATATTTATATATATGGTCAACGGCCTATACTAACCTAAAATAAAGATAAATAACTAGACAACATTTTACTTTTATGTATCGCAGTGATAGAAGATTCACCAGCAGCTCACCTTCGTGATACCAAGATACGTGATGCCAAGGACCTGCTTCCGCCTATTTCTAAGTCGTAATGCATAATAAACGAACTCGGTAAACGTAATGCAGCCCCTCTGCATTGATGTAGTCAGTGTGAGGTACGAAACTCCCTGCGAAGGCCAAATCTTAATTTGAATGATGTGAGATACTCCTTATACTATATCCCAAGACAAAGCTAAAATATTTCAGATGTCATAAACCTATCTCGGGCCAAAGAGAATGAAAACCATTGTCCACCGAATAGGTTGGACATTAATTTGGGAATGTGAAGTGCTGGTTCATTAGAGAATACTGATGCTATGAATACCGAATAGTTTGGACATTAATAATGATGCCGAGAAATAGTAAAGGTACTGAGAATGAAAAGAGAATCCCACTGATGACGACGCCGTCCTGATAGACCCCTCCTACAAATGCATAAAAGTGAAACGTAGTCTGTTTATTTGTTAGTTCAGATGTTTGCCAAAACGGCTGAGTCAATTTTCATGAAATTTGGTACACAGTAAGATTACAACCTAGGATATTTTTCTATCCGTGTGCGACCGCTAATCATTGATACTACTCTGTCGTTGTAAGCACGCTTGCCGCTGTGTTTACAAGATCTATTTTAATACAAGTCACGCTACATACACCCTTCGACTGGCCACCCAGGTGTTGCGTCTCCGACTAAGCGCAGCCATAGCTGGAGCAAGGTCTCCCGTTGATCGTCACGAGCCGGGCCGCGCTAGGCGGTGAGCGCCACGAGCCGGGCCGCGCTAGGCGGTGAGCGCCACGAGCCGGGCCGCGCTAGGCGGTGAGCGCCACGAACTGGTGGAACACGTCGAGCACGTGGGGGTCCAGATCTTGCGTGAAGAGCAGGGTTTCCAGCGTGCTGCTGTATTTCTGCACTTGTTCGTGATGCTGAAATTAAAGAAATAATGATCAGCTTTCTTTTACTGTTTTCTTTCATTGAAAATTATTAGTTCTTGATTCAACTGGGGGAAAACATCCTCCCACATTTGACTACATTGTGCCTGCGGAACAGCTCCCAGAGGGTCACCAACAACCTTGGCCCACCTGGAGATCCTTACACCGAATACGATGCCAGATGGGCCGCTGCAGGTACATTTTAGTTAAATGGGGATACTCTGAGAATATACAATGTGACTGTGGAGCGACGTCTCAGACAATGCCTCATTTACTTTCTTGCTCGGATGCCCAAACACATGCACAATTAAAGATCTGTGCGATGACAAAGCTATTGACGTGGCAAGGTTATGGGCTAGATTAATTTAAGGTCTCAATTGTTGAACCATCGACACGATGAAGAAGAAGTTGGGAGTTTAATTCTGGAACTCCGTCCGTCACAAATAAGTCGTTCTCAAATACCGATATTACGAGTGTGAAGCAGCGGACGGATGCTACCTATCAACAGTTGATGTTATTAATAATGATGAAAAATTCGCGCAGTCTTCCCACACCACATTATCAAATACTCACACAGAGGAACACTTGGCGCAGTCGGCCCACAGTGGCGTTGTACCAGTGCGTCTCGTACTCCCGCGCGTCAGTGTCGCACCGCACGAGGTGCTCCGACAGGATCATGATGAAGCGTTGTAATACTCACACAGAGGAACACTTGGCGCAGCCGGCCCACAGTGGCGTTGTACCAGTGCGTCTCGTACTCCCGCGAGTCAGTGTCGCACCGCACGAGATGCTCCGCCAGGATTATGATGAAGCGTTGTAATACTCACACAGAGGAACACTTGGCGCAGCCGGCCCACAGTGGCGTTGTACCAGTGCGTCTCGTACTCCCGCGCGTCAGTGTCGCACCGCACGAGGTGCTCCGACAGGATCATGATGAAGCGTTGTAATACTCACACAGAGGAACACTTGGCGCAGCCGGCCCACAGTGGCGTTGTACCAGTGCGTCTCGTACTCCCGCGCGTCAGTGTCGCACCGCACGAGGTGCTCCGACAGGATCATGATGAAGCGTTGTAATACTCACACAGAGGAACACTTGGCGCAGCCGGCCCACAGTGGCGTTGTACCAGTGCGTCTCGTACTCCCGCGCGTCAGTGTCGCACCGCACGAGGTGCTCCGACAGGATCATGATGAAGCGTTGTAATACTCACACAGAGGAACACTTGGCGCAGCCGGCCCACAGTGGCGTTGTACCAGTGCGTCTCGTACTCCCGCGCGTCAGTGTCGCACCGCACGAGGTGCTCCGACAGGATCATGATGAAGCGTTGTAATACTCACACAGAGGAACACTTGGCGCAGCCGGCCCACAGTGGCGTTGTACCAGTGCGTCTCGTACTCCCGCGCGTCAGTGTCGCACCTCACGAGGTGCTCCGACAGGATCATGATGAAGCGTTGGAACACGATGAGGAAGAGACGCTTCTGGTCCATGTGCGCCGCCTCTAGTCTCTCCTCCATGCGTTCCACCGCCTGAAATACGACATCATCATCATCAGCCATAGACGTCCATTGTAAGTCGAGGCCTCCCTCATAGAATGCAATGAGGGGATTTACCAGGCAGGCTTGGCTGGCGTATTGGTTGGTGATAGCAGTATCAGTGATGCTGTTGCCCATCCCCTGGTGTAATATCCTAGTCGGCTTTTACGACATCCACGGGAGGAGAGGTCTATTCACAGGCAGGACACACCACAGCAATAACATAAAATTATTCCATTTTATTATGTTATCATGATGTACTCGTAGTGTTCTTGTGTCTATCAGACTCACGCCGAAGGAGTAAGCAGAACCTCTTAGGCGTTTTACCAGGAAAAAAGTAGCCTATAACTGAATACAGGTCATAATCTAACATAACACAAGCTCTGCTTAGCTTGGGGCTAGATAATGTTGTGTGAACTGTCCAGCATTGTTTATTTACTTATTTATTTATCTTTCTGTATACCAAAGAAGGTGGGCAATCGCTGACCCGGGTCAAAAATAAATGAACCATGGCCCCTTCATGGAAGTATTTAATAAGGTTCTAAATATTGTTTTTTGTCCAATTTTCCTAAAGAACTTGTATATTTTTAGAAGTTGGGAAGCAAAAGTAGTATTTCTAAATAATTAGATAACTCATTGCATTTGCGTGAAACAAAAAGCAACAAGCTTCATTATTTTCCCAAAAATTCTACGCAAGAAATTAAATTAGCTTTTTCATTATCTTAATCATCATCAATAACCAAAAGTACGTTACGTTGGTCAAAACAGTTGGGTCAAGCAATGTATGGGGAGTTGCCCATGTTCTTTTATCAAAATCGGTGCTGCCGTTTCGGCGTCATTGAGCAACGAACATCCAAATATTATGGCCCTTCTGTGTACGTGCTATATATATTCTGTGGCCGTGTGTCCTCACAGTATGTTAGTTCTGTATTACCTCTTCGGTTGGTTTGTTCTGGTCCTTCTTCTTCTTGTTGTTAGTCTCGTCCTCCGAGTCGGAACTGCTCGAGTCGGCCCTCGCGAGCGCTTCCCTGGCCTCTTGCAGTTCAGCGCCTACCAAGAAAACAGATATTATATAAGTTGGTTAGAAAATGTACTAACTAGTTGGGATCATCTTTTATTTGGAAAATGTACTTATCTGGGCAGTCGCGCTAATTTGGAACGTATTTACCGAAGCTCGAACGTTCGAAATTTACTGCGGATCGGTCAAGTTTGTTGCCGCTTTGTTTGTTGAAACTTGACCAATCATAAGCTGATTTATTCTAGAGTCGGTATTGATCAGTCAATATTGTGGTGTGTTGAATATTGTTGTTGTCTTTACTCACGGAATGAAGGGATAGGCTTCGACCAAAATAAAAAAGTGAGTGAGCTCACTATAATAGTAAGTGAGCTCACTCAATTCGCTTCAGTCGGTCTTTTTGACGGCAACGAGTGACGTAACGTACGTGTGTTGTAATTGTGACTTATTTTTCACAAACGTTTTGTATGGGTAAGGCCCGTCAATACTTTTTTATTTTGGTCGAAGCCTATCCGTTCATTCCGTGAGTAAAGACACAATATTGACTGATTTTGGAGACGTGCTTGTTCATCTGGTCGACGGTGAGGTACAGCAGCTCCCACAGGTAGTAGGGCGCCATCTCCTTGGAGAAGAGCCAGGTGGCCACGGCGCTGCAGTCCACTATCAGCGTCTTCAGCATCTTGTACTCACTGAGTTTGGAGACGTGCTTGTTCATCTTGTCGACGGTGAGGTGCAGCAGCTCCCACAGGTAGCCGTGCGTGAAGTAGGGCGCCATCTCCTTGGAGAAGAGCCAGGTGGCCACGGCGCTGCAGTCCACTATCAGCGTCTTCGGCATCTTGTACTCACTGAGTTTGGAGACGTGCTTGTTCATCTTGTCGACGGTGAGGTGCAGCAGCTCCCACAGGTAGCCGTGCGTGAAGTAGGGCGCCATCTCCTTGGAGAAGAGCCAGGTGGCCACGGCGCTGCAGTCCACTATCTGCGTCTTCAGCATCTTGTCAACCAGCACGCACACCATCTGCGGGTGACGCTGCCACAGCTCCCACACGTTGCGCAGGATGCACATCTGCGCCTCCTCAGACTCCGCGAGGATCTGCAAGTTTGTGCATTTGACGCTGTAATACATTGTTATTTACTCGCCGCGCGGTCGTGATGAAACAAGCGAAGAGCACTGGCTGATGAAGTAAAACAATCAATAATGAGTCACCTTGAAAACATAGTGGAACTTTGAAATAGCAGCGAAGCTATGCGATATGCTCTTGCTGCCCAAGTTGAGCAGGGTCTGCACAAACACGTCGATCTTCAAGGGGTTGTGCGGCGCTGCCTGCGCGGCCGGCGGCTGCTCCCCCTCGCGCAGGGGGTTCGGGAGATCTCGGAGCACGTTGAGGGCCTCCTCGGGAGTGCACTTGTTGCGCACGCAGACCACCAGTTGATGAGCAGCTTCGGTGCCAGGTAAAGAGGCTGTCAAAGAAACAAGAAGTTAGAGGGCACTCCATTCTTTTCCCAGAATGTATTATTCTTCTCTTCTTAGTCGGACACTCTTGGCCGACGCGCATAGATCACGCTTTAGTAGAAACTTTAGACATAAAATATTCAAGTAACTTTATATGCCATGAATACCTGACAACGACGTTAGTAGTAGTAGAGCTTTTTTGTGAAAGAATTCGTCCGGGGAAGTGTTACCTCCATACCTATTTCTGCCGCAAAGCAGTAGAGCTCGCATTGCTGTGTTCCGGTTTGAAGGGTATGGGTGCCGGTGAAATTACAAGAACATGATACTTTTCATGTTTATGTCTCAGGGTGGCACAGTACAATGGCACATAGGGTGCGTTCTAGGTGGAAGTGACCTATGAGGCAATGCATTGTTAAAGGCAGAGGTTGCCGCTTAACATCAGGTGGATCATAATGCTAGTTCCGTAATTAACAGTTAAAAAAAAATGCTTTCGTGCTGATTCTTTGGCATTCATAGTTCATATTCCTCTTCTCGGTGTCACTGAGAACAAGTGTGGTGAAAAGATTCAGAGTTTATTATAGTTTAGTATACTTTAGACTCAAATACTCAAGTAACTTTATATGCCACGGATACCTGACAACGATAAGACATTAAAAACCCATTTCTTCACAAGAACCGAATTTCCCAAGTAATAAATAGACAATGGCACTGGAAGCGTGATAACGGAGCACAGAGTATAATTGAAGCAATTAATGTAGATGCCGAGCGAGATAGTCGACAGAACAATACCGAAGCGGTTGCGCAAATTGTAATGTGCCTACTGTGTTACCTAGTTAGATTGGATGTCTATCTGTTAGGTTAGTTTGTATGGAGGAGCCTCTGCGCGGTTCACCACACTGGTTCTTCCACCATTGGTCACAAGGGCCTTTTCAGGGCCATACCGTCACGAGCTGGTCTCTGGATCTAATATGTTAAGATGAAATTCAAATTTTATTGTGTTTTTTGCTGATCACAGCTCATCAACAGTACGGGAGTATGGGTGCCGGTAAAATCACAGGCACTTTTCATCTTAATGTCTCAGGGTGGCGAGCGCAGTGCAATGCCACGTAGGGCGCGTCCTAGGTGGACGTGACTTATGAGGTAATGTATTTTTATAGGCGGAAGGTACCGCTTAAGAAAGAAAAAAAACTAGTACAGCCATTCCAAAAAAAAAAATGCCGTGCTCTTGTCTACTGGTTCCTTAAAATTCGTAAACCATTTTCAAAATCTGACTTGATTTCGATACTTCGAACGCCGATAACCTGCATTATTTTTACGAGAAAAGTTTTTTTTAAAGTATATTTCTCTATGCAAGCTTTTGTAAAATTAGTAATTTAAACCGTGTGCTGATCAAAACAAGCCAGAATACTATTATTCATTGAGGAGTTCCGTAGTCCTGTTTTTGTCTCCATAATCAGATCGGCTCGATAATATATAACTGTCATCGGTAAGACGGGGATTTTATTCCTGATTGAAAAGTTAATAACATTGTTAAAACGGAATTCGATTCGGCCATGCATGTTAACAGAATCTCATGTCACCAAGTATGCGATGTAAATGCATTCGATTCGGCCATGCATGTTATCAGAATCTCATGTCACCAAGTATGCGATGTAAATGCATTCGATTCGCCCATGCATGTTATCAGAATCTCATGTCACCAAGTATGCGATGTAAATGCATTCGATTCGCCCATGCATGTTATCAGAATCTCATGTCACCAAGTATGCGATGTAAATGCATTCGATTCGGCCATGCATGTTATCAGAATCTCATGTCACCAAGTATGCGATGTAAATGCATTCGATTCGCCCATGCATGTTATCAGAATCTCATGTCACCAAGTATGCGATGTAAATGCATTCGATTCGCCCATGCATGTTATCAGAATCTCATGTCACCAAGTATGCGATGTAAATGCATTCGATTCGGCCATGCATGTTATCAGAATCTCATGTCACCAAGTATGCGATGTAAATGCATTCGTCTGATTTGGAAATGCAGGAATGAATAGTGGATTTCCTTAAATCATGTTGTGATTGAAGCAATCTAGGTTTAATTATCACTTATATACAGTTTAAAATGGTTGTTTATGCGATGACAGTAAAATGTAACTGCAGTCTAGGAGCTATGGAAAAATATTCATCAGAAACATGGACTGAGCTTTTATTTGTAGAACCGTAAGAGCTAGGAATAAGATTTTTGTGAAAAAAATATTTTTCAATAAATGCTTTTATAAAACGTAGATTTGACTGATGATGATGATGAAATTAGTAAGAAGAACCGTGAGCTGCTCAAAATGAGCCCAAACACAGCCAGTTTACTATTAACTATCAAGGAGTTCCGCTGTGCTATCTTCATCAGCAGATCAGCTCGGTGTCACCATAATTTGGTATTGTTATCGGAACTTGACAGGTATGCCTAATTTCATCTCAATCGGTTGAGGATAACTGCTTTAAAATTCAGTTGCAAGATTTGACCCGAACATACATACTTACATTCAAACATTGCAAGTTAAATAAAAGCTTGCAAAGGGACAAAGCTTGTCAGTGAAATTACACGACTTACAGACGTTATGAACGAAAGCTTATTCGGTGGCCGGATGCAAGCACTTTTAGGGACAATTTAGGCTCCCACTTCAACGCACGCGGTAAACAGCGCGCCGCGCCCCGTCTCGCTCGCGCTAGCTCGGACTAGGTGCGTAAAAATGAATTTTTTAGGGTTTTGTACCCAAAAGGTGCAAACTGGACCCTGGATCCTGGACCAAGCCTCCGCTGATCGGCCGTCCGTCTGTCAGCGGCTGTATCTCATGAACCGTAATAGGCAGACAGTTGAAATTTTTAGAGTTTATTTATATTGCCGCTATAACAACAAATAATAACATTCAAATTAAATTAAAAATTAAAGGAGACCCCATACAATAAACGTTTTTTTGCCCAACCTTTAAAATGTACCTCTGACTCGTACTTGGCCGATTTTTAATTCTTACGAAAATATTGACTTTTTCAAATAAACAAAATAGTGCCTGTTTTTTTTTCAATTATCATGATGTCTGATCTTATTTAAAGTAAGTATTTGTTTTTTAGGAGGCAAGCAATTTTTTTCTATAGATAAATTTTTATGGAATCCGGTTTATGCTGAACATAATGCTTAGCATTGTCCTCAACTTTACCATATTTATTGCAGAATGAATGCTGCAGTATTGTTGGTATAACCACAGAATAAATAATAGTACAATTAGTATAACAGAGGATCATGCTAAGCAATGTGAGGTAGTATTAGAGGTTACCGCTCAAAATTGGGTTATTTTTGCAAGAATTTATATTTACCGACCACCTCCTGGTCTAAAATAAAACACGACAATCGCGTTCCGTGCATACTAGGTGCATAAAAAATTACAACGTCCACGAGATGGAAAGTAGCCACGCGAATGTACAATTTCACTCGGTATTCTGCGTGGAAGAATATTGGCGTATACAGCAGCTGATTGGTCTTATTTGGAGGTTTTCTCTTCATAGAGGAGTCAAAGTTATGAGCTGAAAAAAAAAATTCATTCATTGACCTTTTATCTGTAAAGTGAACGTACAAAAATGTTCTACCTGTTCATTAACCATGTGAAGAAAATAACAAAGTGAGCTGTTTTCGACAAAAAATTTGATTCAACTTCTAAACGACTTAGAATTTTGTACTTTTTCTTTCATCTAAATATCGGCAAATACTTTATCTTCAAGTTGGACGTATGATTCTGTGATGCGACGGTTTTTCACATGGCAAATAATTATTTTTCGTGATTTTCACTTACTTTTCGTTCCGCGAGCGCTATTCTGTCAATTTATAACTTACTTACCTGAACTTTAATGAGTTAGAAAGTGACGGAATTTGGAATAGTCGAGTACCTAAACGATGAAGAGTAAGATTAGTTAAGTTTTATCAGCATAGGTACTAGTATAGTATTATTTTATCTGTGGCATAGGCAAGTGCAGTTGTGTACTCCATTCGAAAAGTGCTATCTAGGAACGCCTGTGCCAAAATATCCGTACAGATCTTTAATTATATCCAGACAAATGTTTTTAATTCTCTAAGGTATATGTTATGTGTGAAATTGTGTACATACCTACTTGTATTAGTTAAATTGTTCTTTCTGTAAATAAATGTATGTCCAATACAAATAATCTATTATACAAATAATAAATTTAACAAAAGAGTTGTATGCAAGACTCGTTAAAATAAGGATGCTAGTTGCGCCTGTTTCCTGCAGCAACGCAATCTGCATTGCGTGGCTTCCTATGCCATTGTTCAGTAAACACCATGAAAGAAGATACCATACGCTTATCTGATCTGATCACAATCATGTCGAGAATAGTTACTAGAGATCTCTACGAAATTATGTTATCTGATGAAATCCTTCGGAGAAATCTAATAAGCCTTTACAAAAGAAACGAAAGCTATCGCCTAATTTTCCAAGTATTTTAGAATATTGAATATTTTCTTTAAACTTAAATGGCAGCACCCTCAGTGATAATTCAGTAAAATAATTATTCAAATCGGTTCACAATCGGCGAAGATATCGCGTACATAAACAATGACGAGACTACGAAATCTAGTTCTGATCAATCAAGGCAACAAATAATAAGTAACATACATTTATCGATACAAGCTTTTATAAAATTAGTGATCGGAACCGTGTCCTGCTCAGAACACGGCAAGTCTACTATTATCCATCGAAGAGTTCCGTTGTCCACCAACCGTTTTAAGTCTCCATCAACAGAACAGCTCACTGTCACCATAATATTGTATTGTCATCTGAACTTGACAGGTATGTCTAATACATCTTAATAGGTTGAGGATAACTGCTTTAAAATTTAGTTGCAAGATTTGACTCACAGGTACATACTTACATACAAACATTGCAAGTTAAATAGTTTCATATAATTAATACTTAATTTATTAATAAGGTAGAGTATAATATTTACCACCATAATTTCGGTACTTTCTCCCGAAAATATTAGGTCTTTACCTATGAAATTGCCGTTTTGTATGGAATAAGTGAAGTTTTTATAAACTTTTTTATTTCTGTTATTCAAAGTAATTACCCATGCAATCGACGCATCTTTGCCAACGCATTGGCAGTTTATTGATGCCCTTCTTGTAAAAATCAGCTGGACGGGAGGCAACAAACTCTTCAAAGGCATTTTGAACTGCCTCTCGGGAATTGAATTTTTTACCCGCTAAAAGTTGTCTTTTGAAAAAGTAATAGTCGGTAGGTGCAAGGTCTGGTGAGTATGGCGGATGAGGGAGAGATAGATAGATAGATAGATTAACACTTTATTGTACACCAAAAAATAATAATAAAAAACACAATAATAAGAGAGAGAGCGAGTGGGGTTGGAGAGCTTCCAACCCGAGCTCTTGCAGCTTGGAGACTGTCTGTTGTGCAGTAAATTAATTAGAATTTAGAATACAAAACCATTCCAAAGTTTTTTTCAATTTAAATGACCAGTACTGAAGAACGGCAATTTCATAGGCTTTAATACTAGCAATTTTCTTTCAATTTAGGTATTTAAATAAATTATTACTTTTCTTATTAAATATGTCTTTTCATATCCAAGTATTTTTATTTCCATACATATCCTCATACTTATGCCCTATTATGGGTTCAATGTTATCTTTTGTCTGACTAGAGGATTTTTTTATCAATAATTATCCAATCAGTAGTGCACGTGAACGGTGACTGAAAAACAGATACTTTCTATTAGGCGTTATTACGATACTTATACTTACAATGTGATTACCGGACAATTAACAATCACGTAGTTTTAAATACTATGTAAGTATTCAATTATTGTACAATATTAAGGGAAAAATTGTTTAGTTGTATGTACGGGGAATCACTGGAACTACTGATCCGATTTAAAAAAAACTTTCACCAATATTTTGAATGGACTTTCAGGGTGGACATAGGCCCATAGACATAGGACATATATTATCCCGTTAAAATAAAAGGGCTTTTCGTGGCGACCAATTTTGCAACTAAAGTCGACGAAAAAACAGGGCAAGCGAATGCGTTTTTTACGAACACTGCTTTAAGGGTAAGAGAGATATTTAAATGATTTCTATAGACAAGTAATTAATTTTGTAAAAATTATAAATTCCCCAACGCTGAACGGCTGAACCGATTTTGATCAAACAAAGCTAAGAAAACTCCCGACAAATACACCATTCACCAAAAAACTAAATCGGTACATCCGTTCGGGAGCTACGCTGGGACAGACAGACACACACCCACACACACACACACACACACACGCGCACACACACACACACACACACAGACACGTCAAACTTATAACACGCCTTCGTTTTTCGTCGGGGGTTAAAAAGTTGTAGAACTCAAAAAGGTCTATAAAAATACCACGACAACATATACATACTACATAACTACGTACGCAGATGATACTGTTCTCTTGTTCAATGGTGGTTCTTGGAACAGGGTGCAGCAATTGGCTAATGAGGGTCTGGACACGGTGTCTGGTTGGCTAAGGTCTAACCTGCTAACACTGAACGTCTCTAAGACTAAATACATAAATTTTTCTATTTCTAAAAGTGGGCAACCTATGGAAGATCTCAAGCTAAAAATGCACCTTAAATAAATAAATAAATAAATAATGCTGGACAGTTCACACAACATTATCTAGCCCCAAGCTAAGCAGAGCTTGTGTTATGGGTACTAGATAACTGATATACTTAATACAATATATTACATACATACATACCTTGCTTCTTGCAACAGAGCAGATCTGTGCGCTTGTGAGGACCTTGAATCTGCTGATCATATTAAATATTTAGGCGTTATCCTGGATAAAAACATGACATGGTCGGTACAAATAAAAAACCTATCAGGGCGCACCAGGAAACTAATTTATATTTTTAAACAACTACGCCATGTTCTTGGTTTTGATTCACTTGTCAAAATTTATCTAGCTTTAGGGCAATCAATACTGGGATACTGTATCTCGTCTTGGGGAGTAGCTGCAAAAACCCATCTCTTAAAATTAGAAAGATCACAAAGAGCGCTACTGAAAGTTATGAAATTCAAGCCGAGATGGTATTCAACTGAAGCTCTCTACAAGGAGTGCTGTGTTCTTTCAGTTCGACAGCTATTTATAAAATCGGTTATAATGAGACAGCACACCTTAGTAAACTCCGAAATCTTAGATGAACTTAAAAAGAAACGCAGGAAAGACTTGGTTTTTAAATCTCCAACAGCACGTACAAAATTTGGCCAAAGGGCCCTGGTCAAAATTGGACCCAGGCTTTATAACAAGATAAGTAAAGAAATAACTATGGTTGATATGAACATACATCAATTGAAGTGGAATTTAAGAAACTACTTAAGTAAACTAAACTACGTCAAGACAGAAGATTTAATAGATACATTACATTAGATTAACTCACTAACACACTTCCACATACTGCTAAAACATTCTCCAAACTCACACACAAACACATTAATACTATGATTCTTGCGGAAATATATACATACATAAATATATATACATATATTGTAGTAGGTAGTATACACACATTCAAACACCCACACATATACTCTCACACAATGGACCTCTATTGATTTAATATATTATTTAGCTTTGAGTAGAGTGTAGTTCTAGTAGTACTTACTACCAATCTAATTATTAGGATTCTTTTGTTACTTAACTCTTTTTTGTTTTCTTAGAATTAGTATATAATAACTATGCTAGATTAATGTTGCTAAAATGTATCCTATGTACCTTTCGCAATGTACGTACACCATCTGCATCTACATATTAATATCTAATACCGAAAGAGAGTCCGTGGCGAATCACTGTGACCCTGCTATACAGGCTTTTAGTCCTAGTGTGGGGAACAGAGCCTAACCGTGGTACTATATTTCAGTTAATGTATTTAAGTTACATAATTTAATACGAAGCATGTACCAGTTATTTATTTTTGACACAATAAAGCATTTATTATTATTATCATTTGTTTTTTGATCTGAATCAGCTCGGCTCCGAAGATCCGGAAAATCTGAAGCGCACGGGCCTAAGCCAAGTGCGCACCAGTTGGTTCGATTGTTGTTCCAGAGGAAGGCGAAAGGTCAATTTGTAAAAATTTAGGGACTATCCTACATGTATTCAAAATTACGGCTTTTTGAAGGAGAGTATAAGTGTGTTTTGGTAGATCTAATAGAGCGAGGGCCTGGAACAGTTGATTGGGGATAACGCCTGTTGAAGATAAAACAATTGGTATAATAGAAACTTTCTCTAATCGCCACATCCGGGTGATTTCGTCCTTCAATTCAACGTATTTAGAGAGTTTTTCTGCTATTGTATTTTGCAAGTTGTGTGTATTAGGAATGGCTATGTCTATAATAAGTGCTGATTTATTGGTTTTGTTAATGAGGGTCAAATCTGGCCTATTGTAGTGTGTAGTTTTATCTGTAAGGATCGCCCTATCAAAGTAAAGCTTGTAAAAAGAATTTTCCAGCACAGTCTCAGGGGTGTACTTGTAGTACGGCGTTGGTTTTATTGCTGAATCAATGAGGTTATATTTAGCAGCTAGTCTCTGGTGAATGATGTTTGCTACCTGATCATGCCTGTATTTGAAGTCGGTCTGCGCAATTGTTTTACATGCCCCGGTTATGTGCTGGATGGTTTCTGAAGAACTCTGACATCTGCGACATAATTCTGTTGGTAAGTTACGGATCTTCATAATGTGTTTTTGGTAGTTACGTGTCTCAATCACCTGGTCCTGGATGGCAATCATGAACCCTTCAGTCTCTGGGAAGAGTTCCCCTCGATTGAGCCATTCGTTCGATGCTTCCTTATCGACGGTAGGTTGGCTCAGATCGTGGCGATGTCTTCCATGAAGAGATTTAAGAGTCCATTCATTTATTAATGTCTGTCTGTCAGTCTGTTCTTCGTTCTTCTGTGTATTTGAGTCACGTAGGTTTAACGGTGTTAGTTTTTGATCATTTTGTATTATTCTTGTGTGTAAGATGGATGTTTCTGATTTTGAATGAAAATATGCCCTTAGCGTAGCTATTTGCCTGTTATGTAAATTTTGAATGTCTATAATTCCTCTGCCTCCTTCTGATCTTGGTAAGACTTGTCTTTGTACGCAAGCTCTTGGGTGGTGTTTTCGATTTTTTGTCATTAAAACGTTGATTATGCGTTGTAGGTCCTTTAAGTCTTTCTTAGTCCAGTTTATAACTCCAAACGAGTACGTCAGTATGGGGATTGCAAAGGAATTGATGGCTTTTACGATGTTTTTCGAACAAAGTTGTGTTTTTAAAATTGAATTTAATCTGTGTTTAAAATTGATTGTGAGTTTAGTTTTGATTTCCTTGTATAGTAATTGTCTAGATTGATAATAACCTAGGTATTTGTATGCCTCATTCTCGTTAAGAGGTGTTATTGTCTCACCACTTTGCATGTCAAAGCTGTGGTGATGGTTCTGTCCTGATTTGATTGAATTTATTTTACATTTATCTATTCCGAATTTCATTCCGATATCCCGTGAAAACTGTTCTGTGAGTTGGAGTAAATTCTCTAAATCTGCTTGTGAAGAAGCGTACAGTTTGATATCATCCATATAGAGGAGATGACTTAGTTTATACTCTAGTCTGTCTGTGTTTGCGGCAGTATGTGTTTCCAAGCTGTGTAGGGAATAACCGATGTTGGAGGAGTTTAAGATGTTTGAAAGTGGATTCAGAGCAAGACAGAACCATAAGGGACTGAGAGCATCACCTTGGAATATTCCTCGTTTTATCTGAATGGGATCAGTTTCAATTTGGTTGCTAGATGTTTGTGCGCGTAGGCGTGTTGTCCATCTGTTCATGGAATTTCCTAAAAAGAGAACGAGCTGCGGGTGGACTTTATACATCTCCAAAATGTTTATGAGCCATGAGTGCGGTACAGAATCAAACGCCTTTTGGTAATCGATATACGTAGTATAAAGGTCTTTCTTCTTCTTTTGCACCTGCTTAAGAATTACAGAATCTATAACCAACTGCTCCTTGCAACCCTGACTAAATTTCCTGCAACCTTTCTGCTGCTCCGCTAATATCTTATTGCTTTCTATATGTTGGTATATTAGCTGTGATAGACACGCTGTTGTGATCTTGTATATAGTTTGGAGACATGTTATTGGCCTGTATTTGGCCGGGTTACTAGTGTTATTTAGATCTTTAGGTATCATATAAGTGATTCCAGCTGTGATATATGCCGGCATTGTGTCAGGGTTTTCAATGAAGTTATTTATGTGATTGTATAGGAATGGATGAATGTGTGTGAATTTTTTGTACCAGTAGTTGTGTATATGATCGGAACCTGGTGATTTCCAATTGTGAGTTGCTTTTAGAACCTTTTGAAATACTTCAATTGTAATGTTGTCGTATTTCATTTCTTCAAATGTGGAACTGCTGATCTGTTCGTTAGTAATCCACTCAGCATTATTATTGTGGCTATCAGGGGTTTCCCATATATTGGCCCAAAATTGCCTCAGTTTGGTTGGATCTACTGTGCTAGTATGAGGTGTAGTTTCTTCATTAGATCTTAATGTTGACATGTTGTTTGTAGTTTTGGACAGGTGTTGATAAAATTTTCGTTCATTATTTTGAAAATGACTGTTTTGTGACTTGCGCAAAGTGCATGTATTATACCGTCGTAACCGGCTGCTCAGCACAGAAAGCTTTTGTTTTAAAGTATCTAGAAAATCTGTTAGACTTTTATTAGGCTCTTCATGTATAGTGTGTATTTTATAATGGTCTACAATGTTGTTTATTTGCTTAGTGAGGCCTATACTTCTGTTCCCGTTGATGTAATGTGTTAACCTACCTATCTTTTTTCGTAAATCGTCAATTTTTCGTTCTAGACGCTTTTGCCACTGAGGTTTGTGCTGTTGTCGTCGATTTCCTACTTGTTCGGGAGGTATAAGTAACTTTGCTCCATTAATCTTAGCAGTTGTCCATGCTGCACAATATACTGCAGTCTGTAGATGATCGAAAGATGAATCAATACCGACAGATTCAGGCAAGTTTGTCTTGTTAATGTAGGTCACTATTTGGGCTAGTTTCTTTGTGGATTTTTGCTTGGGTATAAAAGGTCTCCTCACAGGGTCAGTTTGCTTGAAATATTGTAAAGCCTGATTGAAAGTTTCATCAATTTCTAAAATCCTCTCAGGTTCTGTAAATGGGAAGTTTATTTCTAGGCGTTCTGTTGGGGGTGTAGGTTGTGTTTCAAAATCAGTTACTAATGTACTGTCTACGTCATAAGATGTGTTGTCTGTTTCTTGTATAGTATTGGTAGTGTTGATTGAGGTTAACCCTAATTCGTTGGTTACCTCGAGCTTAATGCTGTTAAGTCTATCCTCCTCAATGAATTTGTTTGCTATTATAAGTCTCCTCTGATCTGCTATCCTTTGCTCACTTATGTGAGAAAGGTGAGGAAATTTTAGGATGAAACTTTGATGGAGAGGTTTTCTATAAGCTGTTTTATTAGTTTCTAACTGAGTGATTTTATAGTATTCTTTAATAATAGCTTCGTTGTGCTCCGCTGTCCACTTCATCCGCTGTCTAGATTGTGTAGGTTGTGTTGTGTTTGTAGAGTTTTGTGTTTGATGTTGATTTGAGTTTAAGTACAACTCTACTTCAGCTCGGATCTCATCCACTGTGTTGGTGTTGAGCAAGTTGTTTCGTACTATCACTCTACGTTGATCACCTACTCGTTGCTTGCTTACTTGCATATCGGGGTATTTCTCAGTAAATTCTCTGTGAAGGTCGGTAAGATACGACCTGGTGTCGGTTTCTAGTTTTGTAAGTTTGAGATAAGTACGCAGGACAAAGGCATTCATATCGTCAGTCCATTTTTTACGCGTACGGGTTTTAACCTTGGCGGGTGCAGCTACTTCGACTGGTGTCGACTGCACAACGTCCTCGGCCAGTGAAGATTTTGGTGAAGGAAGAGAAGGCGAAGAGGATTCGGAAATAAAGTTTAAGTAAGAAGGTGGAGAAGAAGGAAGGGATGGGAAAAGAGATCTAGGCGAGGATAGACGTGATTGGGCTTCTTGAAACTCTTCAGCCCGCTCAGTTCGGCTCTGGCTCCGTTCCTCGATGGGAGCTAACCGCCGTTTTTCAGCTTCATCTTTGCTCGTCCTGCTGCGACGTGCAGTGCCGGCTCCTGATGTGCTCCGGCTTCTTACCTGTGGTCGTAGATTATATCTTCTGTTGGACTCACCTTGTTCGGGTTCCCCGGCAGAGGGCCGCCCATTACCCTCGCCACCGATGGCTTGCATGCTGTGACGTCCAGCATCGGCTCCAGACGTGCCCCGGCGATCACCCCCGGGAAGCGGCCATATACGTGTACAATTTTCACCTTGCTCCATCATGATGGGTTTGCCATTGCCCTTTTTAGTCACCTGTTAGGTTATTTCGTTGCAGGTGTCCGCCCCTCACGTGGCTTAGATGGTCAGCTCGGACGTGGGGTTGGGCTATGAGGGGCTTATTATTATTATTATTTATTATTATATATCTATATGATAAGACTAGTGCGCGGCTGCAGCTACACTCGCGTTTTACCGAGATAAAAGTAACCTAAAGCTAAATCCAGGCCATAAACCAAATTTCATGGAAATTATATTAGTGGAATTAATACACAAATATATACACATATACACAAATTGATAAAATATGACCTTCTGCTACTTATAGGTTTGTATATAGAAGGTATTCTCCAGAATTTCAGAAACGATTCCAAAACATATTTCACGTATCACGATAATTTGAAATAAAATGTCAACAATAAATAGTAGATTAGTAGCCAAGGGCTGTAAGGCATCAATTGCAGCCCGAGATATTTAGGCGCACGAGCGCAGCGAGGGCGCCTATAGTTCGAGGGTGCCATTGATGCTTACACCCGAGCTAACTACTCTGCTTTACATCTCGATTGTGAGGTAAGTAGAAAAAAACCGGCATTACATGAAAAAACATTTAATAAAAATGGAATAAATGCACCACAAACTAGATGGCTGCAGCTTTTTTGATAGCTCACTAAAGTATGTTAAGAATACAGTCTCAGATAAAGACTTTACTCGTTTTTCTTTTCGCCACTTCATGAACTCGTCGTAAGTTTTCAAATATCTCTCTTTAGAACTTTCAGGCAAAATATTGTTAATTGCTGCTTCAGCTTCCATTTTCATTGAATCGGGAGTGCAGCTTATATCTTCATCACTTGCAGAACTCATGTTTTTTTTCCTAATTAGCACTTAATTATAAAAAAAAACAAAAACAAACAATATTTAAAGTAAAAGTTTTCTATTCCCGCCTTTTTTCATCTTTTTTAAAATAATTTTTTTCAAAAACAAAATTGACCTTCGCCGTTCGATATTTAAAATTGATGACTATTATACTCATACGAAGACAAGGCTGAATAGCGAAGCGACCTCTTTTGTCATTGGGCTGAATGCATGATGTCTATTGCCAGTATGATGGTTAGATGTACGCGAACTTTTTTAAAGAGTGAAGTTTTTTTTAAATTACTTACCGCCCTAGGGCTTTTCTAGCTACATTATTAACCTAGAGCGCTAATTGGTCACCTACAAGCCCCATTTGGGGGTAATAAGGACCTACTTACCGAATATGAGAGATGTAAAAGTATTTAACAATATTACACTTTATTTGCATGTTCATAAATAACTATCGTGACGTGTTTTATATGCCAAGTAAATAAGCAGGAAATGAAAGTATAATTTAAAGTGATAAATTAAAAAAAAAAACTTTATTTGAAATGGCCTTTCCTGACAATGATGAAGTGTCTGTTTGTTTGTTATATAAAACTGTCCGTAAACGCAGTCATAAGTACAATTGTAATATTGTCGCGTTTGTAAGATTTAAAACAAAAACGAGGTGCGCATGCAGGGCCGTCTTTAACTTGTTGGAGGCCCTGGGTACTTCAAGATAATGGGGCCCCTATGACTGTGATATACATTGGCGTGCGCACGGCCGTCTTTAACTTTTTGGAGGCCCTGGGTACTTCAAGATAATGGGGCCCCTATGACTGTGATATGCAATGGCGTGCGCACGGCCGTCTTTAACTTGTTGGAGGCCCTGGGTACTTCAAGATAATGGGGCCCCTATGACTGTGATATGCATTGGCGTGCGCACGGCCGTCTTTAACTTGTTGGAGGCCCTGGGTACTTCATGATAATGGGGCCCCTATGACTGTGATATGCATTGGCGTGCGCACGGCCGTCTTTAACTAGTTGGAGGCCCTGGGTACTTCAAGATAATGGGGCCCCTATGACTGTGATATGCAATGGCGTGCGCACGGCCGTCTTTAACTTGTTGGAGGCCCTGGGTACTTCAAGATAATGGGGCCCCTATGACTGTGATATGCATTGGCGTGCGCACGGCCGTCTTTAACTTGTTGGAGGCCCTGGGTACTTCAAGATAATGGGGCCCCTATGACTGTGATATGCATTGGCGTGCGCACGGCCGTCTTTAACTTATTGGAGGCCCTGGGTACTTCATGATAATGGGGGCCATATGACTGTGATATGCATTGGCGTAGCAAAGTTTTGGTATTTAATTTTCAGAGTATAGGTCGAAAAGAGTGCAGCAAAAGTATGTAACGGCAAGCGGAGCGAACCGCTAAAAGTTCAGAGATTTCAGAACAAAAAAAAACTAATCTGTAATATATAACGACGAACGGAGCGAGCCGCAAGAAATCTTTTGTTATTAAGCAAAAATAATAATAATACTTCTTTAAAATAATATTAATAAGAAGAATAATCTCACGTTTATATACAACGGCGAGCGGAGCGAGCAGCGAAAAATTATGTGACAACAGCTCGAAATAATGTGCTATTGAGCGTAAGTGTTGTATCGGCACCCTGGGCCCCGTCAGGTCGAGGGCCCAGGGCACGGCCGCGTGAGCCCTTATGGTAAAGACGGCCTTGGGCGCATGCAGTATCGTGTAGAGACTATAGGGTAGAGAATAGCTTTCGTTGAGAAAACCTACAAGAATTTTATATTATTAGTTTTTTAAATTTTATAAACGAAGTTTTTTGAAAAAGTTCAATGCGTTCGAGGAACTTTGGTACTTATATAAAACTTAGTTTCCTTGTCGATATACTGCTCTTACAATTTTGACGAAATAAGATGGGTGGTTTTGAGGCTGACAAAACCGTTCAAACTTAGTCAAACACTAGGAAAAATAAAAATCTCATATCATGAGAAAAGACCTTTGTTCTATAACGTCTAAAATGGGGTCGTATGGATTTGTGAGGGTTTCTAGGGTTTATAGTGTTGTAAAAAAAAAATAGGAGTCTCACGATAACGTTCTATCTATTGGTTCATGTCTCAGCTGGTAAAAATCCCGACTCCCAAGCAAGACTTCTGAGCAAGGTCAGTCGTAATGGGGTTGTATGAGTTTGTACGAGGTTTTAAGGGTTTCTCAGAGTTTAAGGCATTGTATGAAATCTAAGGAGTTAGGGCATGAGTATTTTCCACAAAAAAAAAAGAAAAACAGGGTTTAAACCCTGTGTTTTTATAAGTTTGAATGGCTGTTTAGAGGTTTGTAAGTACACAAATTATTGACTTGTTGTACTTTTGTATGTAACACGGTTTCAGTACGGTCACTGTATACAGCCGGGCTTCCCGTACCATCATGCACCCACCTCAACTTCAAGAACCATCCACAACAGAGGGGTGGGTGGTCCCACTATTGAGCGCCAGTCCGCTTCACACGATGCGCGCGCGCAGCACGCGTTGATCAAACAAATTAGAAATAAAACTTTGACAGTTTAGTGGCAAAGACGTGCAACACTGCAAGTGACGTGAATCCGTGCTAAGATGAGAACCGCATTGCTATGCGTTTTCTTCGCTTTAATTGTGAGTATTTATTACAAGCTTTTAACTTGCAATGTTTGTATGTGTGTTCGAGTCAAATCTTGCAAATTAATTTTAAAGAAGTTATCCTCAACCTGGACATTAGGATCTAGGGTACTACTAATTATAATAAAGTGGTTATCAAAATTTGAAAAAACAACTTTAAAATGTAAGAAATTAATTTGCAAAGTAGTCTCTGTTTTCGTAGTTACAACCATTTTTCTCCTAAACTATCAATCATAAGATGTTTTTGACTTCAGTATATTAAATAAGACAAAGCCATGAAGACTATTTTTTTATTTTTGAAAATTACATACCTAATTATTTTTAAATTAAAAAAACGTGATTTTCGCTCTCTTTTCGTTTCGCGAGTGCTATTCTGTCACTTTCTAACTTACCTGAACTTTAATGAGTTAGATAGTGACTGAATTTGGGGTCCATCGACGCCTTAGGATGCATGAGTCTGCCTCCCGCAGACTTCAGGGTCTGATCATAACAGCACAGTATGAATAGGGTCTAGAGTGCAACGGGTGGTCCGATTTCGATGCGAGTTTATTTGTAGGAAAACTGGTGTTGGTGTTGTTTGTGTTGAATAGTCAGTATTTTTTATTTTTTTTAAAGTTAAGTTCCACCATAAATTGCAATCATTCAAAATCTAAAAAAAATTGATACCAAACTTAATAACAATCAACACATCAAGCATAACCTTGCTCAGCTTTAGAATGATGAGATTTTCCCATGAAAAATAAATAAGTGGAGCGATCAAGCTAGAGTAGTAAATAGGAAGGTATAGCGCGAAGAGCGTAACTGCCTTACGGCACAGAATATAATATATAAAGTACTACGCACAGATCGGCCACTCTCCGCCCCGCGCGAACCGCCTCCCCGCAGCCCACCCCGCCGTTCAGAGTTGAGTTGGAGATTCATTATTGAGAATCGCAGTGTGCTAGATTAATTTAGCAAGACTAAGTGCAAAAGCAAATATTATAAACGATAAAGACAGAAATTGTTAGCCTTCATCTGATAAAAACAGGATAAGCATCAATTTTCAATTAGATACTACTCGTAAATGATTTAGGAACTAAAGTAAACAAGCCTAAGATCACAGAAACCTAATAATCGGATAAAGTCTAGCTTCGTAGTTCTTTAACTTGACACAGTAGATTGAGCTGGGATAATTTGTTTATTTACAACGTTTAGGTACAACGCCGGGGCTAGTATTTCGCAGTTACCTCTGTCATAAAACATTGCCCGACCGCAGCTCTATGCACTTAAAAAAATAAAAAACATACATAAATAAACTCATAAAAATTTGGTTTTCTTGCAGTGGCCGGGGTGTGCTTATGGTAAAGTGTCAGGGATGGCCAATGGATTAATTGAAAAGGTCGCGGAAAGACTATAAGGATGAATAGGGCTCGAGTACTTTTTTTGGGTATTTGTTATGTCCGGCTGCAACGGGCATAAAGATAAGGATAACGTCCGCGACACCATGAGTTTTAATAGTGATACAGTTTAAAAACTATTTAGTACAATATCATAGGTACAATGAGGTAGTTTGCCAAATATTTTCAAAAACATACTGGTATCGTTAGTGGGAGTTCTGTCAGCGGCTGCTCGTACATCGTAAATCAGCGCTGCAGGTCACTGCAGCATTATGCTGAGCACGGACCTTTTATGACAGCACTATATTATAATTACACTGTATTTGTGTAAAAAAAAAACTGTGTATTGGTGTATCAAAATAAACTTTTTACTTACTTACTTACTTTTACTTACATACGTTTACGGTTCATACCATGGGCAATAGGGGCCCATTCATAGCTAGTTGCTGTTATTTCTGAGAACGTTTCTGTGTGACCGATCTTGCGTGGTGAACAGAATGAAATAATGCAGCATTTATGATGATGAATAGGTAATACGAGTGTATCATTTACATCATTCTAAGCCCTATTTTTTAACTGACTGAGTGACGGAACAAGCAGATGACCCACCTGATGATAAGCGGTAATCTCTGCCTATGAACAGTGCATTACCTCATAGGTTACGTCCATCTAGGTCGCACCCTATAAGGCATAGCACTGCGCCCGCCACCCTGAGATATAAAGAGCAAAAGTCTCTTGTGCCTGTAATTTCACCGGCACCCATGCCCGTCAAACCGGAATACAGCAATGCGAGCACTACTGCTTTGCGGCAGAAATAGGTATGGAGGTAGTACTTCCCCGGATGAACTCTTACACAAAAAAGCTATACTACTACTGCAATTCCTTTGTTAGTGCACCACTAGACCACAAATATAATGTACACTCCTAATGTAAGGTACTAGGAGTCTAGGACTTATGGATCTATAGTTATATTTTATTTGTAATTTTTTTTTCTGTGTGCAATAAAGAATTATAAGAATACCGTGAATTAACGCTCGAATTATCCATCACCGATAATGTTAATGTTACTATCATAGCTAGAATGTTCTCCGCATCATATATTACGATACGCGATCTGTTGTTAGAGAATCTTATGAGATATTACACGCAATAGATGCTACGGTACATGCGCAAGTGGGTCTAGTATAAGATCACGATGGTGTTGATAAACCAAAATCTATGGTATTGTTATAGAATACAAAGAAATTGCTGAAGTATTTGAACTAAAGTGTTATTACGAAATCTCAAAGCACACACCTTTAAAGATAATAATTATATAAATAGCTACTACATTTCATTTAACAGTGCAGCTCATTGTAGCCCTTATAACTTTTGACAATATCATGGTTATTTACATACTTTTTACTAAACACTAAGCTTATGGCGCATGCAACTGTGCCGAAATATCGGGAACAATTAAAACTCAAAAATTATGTTAAATATCTAGTGAAAAGTATTGCAGCTGTTGTCAAAAAGATCGTCAAACAATAAGTTTATTGCAAAGCATAACAACACTGCAACCGGTCCTGTTTCCTGGCCCATTTATCATCACAAAGACCGGTTCATTGCGATCTCGATCAGTCCCTGCTTGACTGCCCAAATATATTTCAAATATCTTTTGGGAAAACAGTCTGCCAGCAACATGCTGGACAATAAATAAATTATTCGATTGGAAACTCGGAGGGGCTGGCTAGCCGCACGCGAGGCTCGCACGCCACCGCCGCACTTTCCCGTTACCACCATTTTACTTTCAAACGCATAGATTTCCACATTTTTTATCCACATTACAGTGTAAATTATGCATTTGTTATTGCAGGTACACAGAGAAGGAATAGCGACAACCGATGAGGACTTCAAGCCTACACTGATTCCGCTTAACGACTGGCATGTGGAGAAAAAGGATGGACCAGCGGGAACGCTTCAAGAAGTCATAGCAACTGATGTTCCACCAACAGTCGCAGCAGTTCCCGCGCATTACTGGGAAGACGCATTGCGCCACAGCGTCTACCTAACGTTAGTCAGGGATAAGATAGACCAACTCATAGCTAAAGGCAGCGTCATTTCTCCAGACAGCAAACAGGAGCAGCACTCGTCTAGGGAAGTCGACGATCACAATTTATGGGAGAAAATCAAAACCGCTCCATTCGATAGATTAAACATCGAGGATCCGGCAATATTGGGCGACATTACCATCATGTCGAAAGGTCGTCTATTAGAAGAAAGAAGCGGATACCGATTCACTGAAGACAAAAATTCGAAGAAGTGCAGCGATGACATATGCATGGAAGGAGTCAAGGCGTTCTGGTCGGTGAAACGCGTTCGACAAAGGGACGCCGAAACCGTTCCAGGGAAGTATCATTACGAACTGACGTTCTCAGTCAATTCACAAACTCCACAGAAACATAAAAAGCCGTATGATAACCCTGTTAGGACCTTCACAGTTCGGGAAGGAACTCCTATGGAACAACCGCAGTACACCCAACCGCCCGTATCCTACGCGCCAAGACCGCAAAGAGCTATTTGGTTCCACAAGAACATCGAGCCAACTCAACACTATCAGAGCCGTAAGAACTACCAACCCCGAGGGCTGGATAGATTTTTCTTGTCGCTGTTTTCTTCAGAAGAAGATCGGTACGACGTGCCTCCCAGACATAAGCCTAATCCGTACACTCAACAAAGCTACCCTGGCCCTCAACATTCGAAGGTAGGGTATGTAGGTGGTCAAACTGAACATAACCAACATAAGAAGCTGAATGCGTACCCTTACAAACCCACATATATGTATTCAAGAGCACCACTTGGACCTCCGCCGTCTGTATCCCAAGCCGAGCATCATTACATCGACACGGAAAAGTTAAAAACTCCATTCTCACCTCCGCAAGTTCATTACCATTACCCCGATGCTAATACAAAGACGAAGTATCCATTATCACCTCCTCAAGTCCAACAACAATACGTCGACTCGAATAAGACCAAGGATCTATACCCTCAAGTTCAACCTCAATACACCGATTCTGATAAGACGATACCTTTCGCCCTGCAAGTTCAACATTACCTCGATGATGTAAAAGCAAAGAATCCATTACCACCGCCCCAAACCAAGTACCATTATGACGTCAAGGCTAAAGTTCAACCACCTACTCAAGTCCAGCATACTCAGCACCATCATTACAGAGAACCAGATGTAAAAATGAAGCATCCATACGTTTCACAACAGGACTACAGGTATCAGCCATCCAACGTGGTAAAAACCACAAAAACGGGCATTTTACCTACACCGCCAAGCCAGCCGCTGAATATAACAATGGAAGTCACCAATACGCTAAATGTATCGGAGATTACCACGAAGGAACCTGAGATAGTGACGAAGTTCAAGCCTTATCCGAAACATCCACCTCCCAAGCCACCCCCGACTAAACATAACTACTTCCCAGAACATGTACGGCCTCCAGTTTTTAGCGCTCCCCCTGGAGTGTTCGTGACTATGGACAAAAAGCCGTTCAAACCGATGCCGCCACTGAAGTATCATCATCAGAATCACTATCCACATTCAAAGACTAGGCCGGTAGACTTCCGGCCGAGCCCGCAGGTCGTTGACAAACAACTATTCTCTGACCCGGATCCTCTCTCCGACGCGTTCAGACCCATGGCCATGATCTACGCAGACAACACTACTGACTCTACCCAGACGAGTGAGAAAGCTGGGAGCGGCAAGCATAAACACGTTCAACATAAGAACCTCCATAAATCGAAACCTCCGAAAAAACACGAAATAATAAAATTGCAACGAACAACTACAAGCACACCCGATATAATCACTGCACAGAGCCAGTCTATCGAAGAAAGCGACTCGATGCATTGGGCTAATAATCTTCTCAGCGCGTTTGTTAAGACCACGCCAATGATCTCACAGGAAGCGAAACATACTACAGAAACTACTACACCATTTGAACAGGCTACAACCGCTACTGATCCAACAACAACTGTAACTTTAGCTACCACAATTGAACTCAAAAAACAAGAGAAGACGACGACAACGCTTAGGCCTACGAAGCGAACGCGGCCTCCTCCTAAGTTCACGAAACCGGAGAAGTTGAAGAAGCATAAACGTGTCACCACTACTACAACCACTTCGACAACAACCACAAGTACTACAGAAAGGCCTAGGCCCAGAAGGCCGTTGCCAGATTTAACACCTCAAGCGAGCTCAGCTGCTACTGGAACAATAAAATCAGGTTCGCAACCAACGTCGAAAATACAAAATGAAACTTCAACTACTCCTATGAGTATAAGGGTTACAAACGCGACTACTACTTCAACTTCTAGGCCTTTGACAACAACAACAAAGCTGACAACAACAACGAAATTAACTACATCAACACCGAGCCCTACCTCTGAAACACAACCGCCAGTTGCGACAACGCAACCAAAGGATAAGAATAGGTTTAGACAATCCACGTTGATGACAAAAGGCACATCAGTCAACCATGACAAATGGAGCATACCAATCATGGAAAATAATAAAACGAGACAATCCGTCGGTAAATACCAGCAAAGACGCAAAGGATCGAACTTCCAAGGATACGTTTCCTCGACTCCTACGAACGTGGATGAGGATCATCACAAAGAACACATAGACCTCGCTCACAACTATTCAAATCCAATAGAAATGAGCAGCACTACAGAATTGTTATTAGAAGTGATACCTTTCACTCCAGAACCAACTCAGCCTACCGAACATCAAGTACACGAATTCGATTATCCGAATGGAACCGAAGAGACGGAAGTAGAATCACAAGATTCAGATGATAGTATCGAAAAAGACGATGAAGAATCGAAAGACCACACCGAGTTCATATTCGGTACACAAACAGAGTCTAACAGCAACAAAGTAACCGAAAACCAAGACGTGAAAGAAGAGACTGTAGCCGCCACACCGCATGCGACAATCAAAAATAAAACCAAATGCAAAAAGAAGAAGCATATTATGTCCCTTACAACAACTGAGGATCAGACATTAATCAATGATTCAATCAAGGTATTAGAAATCATGACGACGACAGAGAAAGCAACAACAGAGACTGATATTTACGCCCTTACCTTTGACGGCTATAAAGTAGAAGGTCTTCCGCAAGATAAAATTAAGGAACCATTGGGAGAAGGGAGTGAGAAAAATGAACGATTCGCGGATATCGACGACGACTTAGAAGACTTTCTAGACTCTTTAGAAGGAAAGAAACATGACAATGAGACTAACTATGATCAGTACAATGAGGAAACTGAAGATGATGATTATTCGCTGTTCAACAATGAGGATGAAACCACAAGTGCGAGGCACGCCGACGTCATTTACGAGGACGGCCGCGACCGCCCCTACAGTTTCCTTGAACTGATGGCCATGGAATAGACCAAATTTTAATATAACCCGCGTCAATGAACAAATTAGCGGCCGGTGCCAGTTCAGTGAAATTGTAGAGTAGACAAAGGCGGGAAGAGAGCGAGGGAGCCAGCAAGCAACCGGACGCCAATTTATGAATCTTTTCTTTATTGGCGCGGGTTATAAGCCACAGAAAATGTGTGTAGTCTTAATACTCAAAACTGTAGCGCTAATTATTTTTTTCTATAAAGTTGTATTCTGAAAAATAACTATATTACTTTACTCTTTGATACAAATTTTAATATGAATATAATAGGGCATTTAAACTCTTTATATTTATTATTTAAAGTTTTATTTCAAAGCTCAATGCACAGTTTCTTGTCGATTAATACCGATGTGTAAATATTTCTTTGATATAGATAAGTTTAGAGTAAGTGATATACGAGTATTTGTAATAAATTAATTATTTTAATTTTTACTGTCTTTTCTTACTTTACGAAGATAAGTATACTATGCTCAAAGGGTATAGAAAATACTGCAAGGACCTTAATTAAATAATTGAAGGCTGTGGCATCACAACATGTGCCAATAAACATAGGAAAACGAAAACATATGTACCTATTTGTATGTAGGTACCCTTTAATTAGTGTAATGGGCAACTATATGCCTTTCTAACTAAAGTAAATAAACAAATAAATAGTAGGGCCCACCAGGCGGCTCTCTCGCTTTCGAGAGTAGACAGGTCTCAATGAAAAGATCCTTACCTGCACCCTCCATGGAGTATTTGTAGATCGGCTCAGGTTTGGGCGGCACTAAAGACGCGAATGCTTCGGGCGTTATGTCCTTGATCCTTTGATGGTATGATAATCTGAAAAGTTATAATACGTTTGAAAACGTCGAACAGCTGAGACGCGAGAAGTGCGGGTTCGATGCCCACTGCCCTACAAATATTTGCAGGTCTGGGTGTTGTGGTAGCATTGTACTCGTAGTTTCTGATACCCATGATAAAGGGAATCCCTGTTTTATGTCATATCACAATACCTATTTCTGCCTGCACTGCTGTGTTTCAGTTTGATGGGGGCCAGTGCAATTAACGCTCAAGATACTTTTCATCTTTATGTCTCAGGGTGACAGGCACAGTGTAATGCCACGTACTACACATGCTAGGTGGACGTGACCTACGAGGTAATGCACTGTTATAGGCAGAGGTTACTGCTTAACATCAGGTGGGCCACCTGATTGTTCCATGTCTACAAGCTGATGATGGTGATCATTTGTCAATATACATTGATTCTTTTAATTTGCTACGTGTAGATTGCTGGCTACAATTTACATACTAGGCTAAAAGTGACCATACACCATTAATAAGCTCACCTAAGACATTTCCCCAGCACCTCCCTGATGAACCTGGGCTTGGGGTGGTCGGCATCGAGCTGGGTGCACCCCTCCCAATCTTCCCAGGACCAGCGGTACTGGAAGTTACTCAGATGGTATGAGAACCAGTTCACGAATCTGAAATTTTATACCAATCATTCAATTAACTTAAAGTGGGTGGGGTGTATAGTAGAGATGCCGCGAATAGTGGTTAGCGATTATTCGGCATTCCCTACGGCGAATAGGCGAATTATTCGACTTGAGCTTGCTCCTCTCAGGACCTCCCACGCGAGCTACTGGCTACGCGTTTTTAAACACACTCGAAGGGTGTGACGCACAAGAACATTTGGAGTTGGGGAGCTCCGTGTCGGTTCTGTCACTTATCTTGAACCTAACCTACTCATGACGAAGTGCCCTGCGTCGATTCTGTGACAGAAATCGAATTGGGTGAAGCAACACTCATGGACAAAATCGCGAGAGTACTGGTGAGAGACCATACTTTCACAAAAACTACAAGTTTTCGCGTTTTCCCGCTCACAGAGGAGGAATCCTTCCCCTCTAACTACCCTCCCCCACCATCACCACAATTTCAATATTTCCAATTTTAAAATTTCATACTTAACCTCAACATTTTATCCAAAACTAAACGCGTCCTAGGTTGGGGAGTGGTACCGGGGGTAGCCCTCTCCTCCCCATCCCCAAAATCGGGAGCTCGTTTCTAATGCCGACCCGGATTAAGTTAGGCCGTGTTATTATTATTAATTATTAATTTATAGACGAGCAGCTTTCGCTGATATGTCTACGTCACAGTATTAGAGTTTAAAATTAGTCGAAATATTGTCTCTTAGTTTTGGTAGATTTTTTTGAGCACTGATTTATTTGTTCGAAGCCAGATGTCGAGTTTATTTTTGAATGCATTGACGGAAGTAGCAGTAACGACGTCACTTGATAGCGCGTTCCAATTGTGAACCACTCTATTGCTGAAGAAGTGATGAGCGGCAAGTGAGACGGCGGGGTCACGGTTTAACTTCAACTGGTGACCACGTGTGGATCTTAGATCTTCTTTTTTAATAAAAATGTCATGAAAGTTTGGCAGGTTGTAATGATGGGTTATAATCTTGTAAGTTTCGATAAGATCTCCTCGAAGGCGTCTATCCTCAAGAGTAGTGAGACGTAGTGTGAGTAATCTGTCCTCATAGGATTTTCGACGTAGAGCCTGCGATATCTTAGTGGCCCTCCTTTGGACACTTTCAAGAAGGTCTATGTCTTTTTTGAAGTAGGGGTGCCATATCTGAAATCCGTACTCCAGTAGTGGCCTTATATATGTTTTATAAATCTTGCGAAAAACATCAACAGTCATTGCTAGAAAGGACCTTCGTATGACATACAGAAATGAATTCGCCTTCTTGACTATGATAGTAATGTGTTCTCCCCAGTTCAGATTAGATGAGATATTAACCCCTAGATCTCGCTGAAGGCCGATTGGGGACAAAATGTTTCCATCCAGTGTGTAAGTGACTCTGGGGTTATTGTTGCCTAAATGGAGAATGTTGCATTTGGATGCGTTTAGTTTGATTATCCATCCTTTGTTAGTAATACCATAGATAAATTAAACATTTAATTGATCTATGATAATACCATTCAAAACTAGGAACCAGTATACAATGTAAAACAAAAAGTTATTCTTACCTATCAAAGCAAGCCACATTCATGGTATCAATCCTCATAAACAATATCTCTGTAGCCTGCGCCAGCACCTGAGGCATTGTGGACGGCTGCAGCTTACATAGCTCAATAAAAATGGACCCATAGCATATCTCCAGGTACCTAGGCCTTGGCAAGTTGAATAGCTCAGCAAACATGACCTCTACGATGCAGTATTCTAGAGGGATCTTTGCTTTGTACGGGAAGCATATCAGCTGCGCTGCGCATTCCTTTCGTTCTAAGTGGTGAGCCTCTAGAATGTTGTGGAGATGCTCCTCAATTAGGAATCTTTCGATGGAGTGGGCTCCAGGCAGCACGGGCCCGTCCGGGCAGTCCGTGTAGTCGAACATACGAAAGATGACTCGCGGCATGGGGTAGTTGTCATTATCGTTGTGTGGTGGTGGCTGAAAAGTTTATAGAAAAATATTACTAGCAATATTAAAACCCAGATTTAATAAAAAAAGCAGGCCTAGTTAGGTCCCAGCCAAGCCAAACAGCAGTCTATGAATTAAAAATAATTTGTACTATCTGTGATTATTACAAATCTTAAATCCAATTATTATATATTAGTACATTTTACTTCTATTCCAAAATAAATGCAATATTTTAATTTTGGACATTAGCCCAACAGTAAGACAGAACAGTAGTATATTTACCTGAATAGCTGGAAGAGTATGCTGCAGCGCCTCACAAAGAATAGAGTCAAATGCCAAATATGGCCTCGGAATATGCTTCTCAGACCAGTTGTCCTGCTTTAATTTCCTGATCTGCGCCCACAGGCAGTCCAAATACTCCTCTTGTAAGTGAGGAGAGTCAGCCGACCAGACCTTCAATGCTGGCCAGTGTTTCTTACTACGCTTGTTCAGAAACACTTCAATAGTGACCATTAAATGGTCAAGTTGAGATTCCTTTTTTTCATACAACTCGCGGCCCACCCACGGGAGAGCTGATAGAACCGTAAACACAAACCAGTCTCTTCTTACTTGAGGCACATTATCCTCATTGGCACAGTCAACTAAAGTTTCGAGCAGAGTCAGTAGAGATGATGCAGCTAGCACGTGACAATTCACCAAATCAGATATGAACCTCAGACAGTACCGAGCGGCGTTCCACTTGCCAGTCTTCAGATTCTCTTTGAATGTCTTTACAATGTACTCCACAAATTCACCACCAAAATTATAATTCTTAGCATTGAGTAAACCAACTAGAGTAGCATAGATGGTACATTTCTCAGGCATGCGTATAGCACAGTCGGTCAGAATGCGAAGGATTTTCACTCTGAAAGTGCTTAAGTCGGCTTCTAAGACGCTCGCTAAACCCTCCAGGTTACTCTCCAAACTGGAACTACTCTTCTCCCCAACCCTCAAGATCAGGGACTCCAGTCTATCCTCAATCTCCTGGTTCTCTGATACACGGCGCCTTTTACGGTGAAGGCGTTCTAAAAGAAAGAAGCCAATGATGTAGCATTCCACAGAAGTTGGACATAACCTCTTAACAAGATCCTTTGAATACGTACCATAGCCATCTTCTTCTTCGTGTCCCCTCCTGCGATTCATTATAAGTATTATAACGATTTGAAACCAGTTATAGAAATTAACCAAAAGCACATACGTAGCACAAAACTTTACAAAAGCAAAACAGTCCCTAGGCTACCTAACAATCCAAAACAGATACCAAAGAGAAGAGAAGACTGAGAATCTGTCTGTCTGACACAGAACACCCATAGACGAAAGAATTCCTACCATGAAGTTATAGATTTTTTACCTATACCTTCATGATCCCTACGAACATAAGCACAGAATAAATATTAGGAGAAGTAGTTTAGTGTACGAATCAGCCCCCCAGAAAAAGTACTCTGTGGAATCATCGAATAACGTTATCACAGTCTATAAAAGACAGGAAGACCTCGAAAGAAGAACTAAAGCATGGAAGTAAGGCTCAAAACAAACCGGTATCGATTATACCAGTCTAATTCCTTTATATGAATGTATTCATGTGTTGGAATGAGACAAGCATATTATATCTATCTGTTTTTATTTGTGTAACTCGTACCAGTCCAAATGTCAAACTAGGTACCAATTACTACTACATTCATGGTACCAATATAGGGAGAAGTACATTCATGTTACCAAAATTCAGGGTACGGAACGGAAAAACGACTGTCGTGTGACAATATATTTGTTTCTCTCTCATAGGATAGCAAGCTATCTTCTAGGATGGGAGTAAGAATGAACACACTATAAAATTTTGAGGGGAAAAATTAATTATTTATTTTTAATAGTTTTAAAAAAAAAAAAAAAAATGCAGGTTAAAGTAATTTAGAAAGTTTTTTTTTTATATTTTTATAGTGAATTAGTATTGTAAAAGAATTTTGAAATATTTGAAAATAAATTTATTTAAAAGTAAATTTAATTTATTGTATCTCGTGTATCAGAGTTAATAATAAAAAGAGTTTGCGACCTCGATGTTGGATTAAGATAAAATTTAAATGCAAAAGTTTACAATTTTGATCTGTTCTATCATTAAAATCTTACATGATTTGAGTTCAAACCGGTGTAAGCCAGGTTGGTTTCTATCTTTTAAAAAAGCGGCCAAGTGCGTGTCGGACTCGCCCATGAAGGGTTCCGTAGCAGCAAGTAACATAATATAAAAGTTCTTGGATGGATTACGATTAATGACGTATTAAAAAAAAACTACTTACTAGATCTCAATCAAACCAATTTTGAGTGAAAGTTTACATAGTAATGTACATTATATATATTTTTTAGTTTTATCATTCTCTTATTTTAGAAATTATGGGGGGGGGGACACACCTTTTACCATTTTGGAAGTGTCTCTCGCGCAAACTATTCAGTTTAGAAAAAAATTATATTAGAAACCTCAATATCATTTTTGAAGACCTATCCATAGACACGTATAGGTTTGATAAAAAAAAATTGAGTTTCAGTTCTAAGTATGGGGAACCCCAAAAAGAATTGTTTTTTTTTAATTTTTGTGTAAAAATCTTAATGCGGTTCACAGAATACATCTACCTACCAAGTTTCAACAGTATAGCTCTTATAGTTTCGGAAAAAAAAGGCTGTGACATACACGGACAGACAGACAGACAGACATGACGAATCCATAAGGGTTCCTTGTCTTCGACTACGGAACCCTAAAAAAAGATATTTTAGTACGAAAGGATCAAATATTTAAATTAAATTTATATAAAAGAATATTATTAATTAGTCAATAAACTATTTTGGCAGAAAAATGTAATGGTTTTAGACATCATAAATATATAAATTAATTATATAGATAGTAAATGTTTATAAATTATTATTATTATTATTTATTTATTAAGAAACAAGTAGGTACAACACCATAACAGAAATCCAAAGCGATGTTGCATGCACACAATTATATAACAATAAAAAATAAAAACAACCAAGCTTAGAATAAGTAGGTAACGCCTACCGAGGATAGACATACAATAATAACTAACACTAACTACTTGCATTAAATATTCTCTAAAACAAACTGCGCCATTTCCATGAGCTTCGGCAAGCAATGACAAAAAATGACAACATTGTTCTCGGAGAGAATATTAACTAAACGGATGGCGTGTGACATTGGGGCTGAGCAAGTTAGTTCTAGATGTTGGCTGACTGAGCATAGCGGGGCGGCGGCGCGCGCCCACGTACTCGACGGGCGCGCGCAGCCGCAGCGCCGCGAGCACCTCCTCGTGATGCACGAGCCCGCGCAACACTCGCACCACGTACTTGACCAGCGCCAGATCCCTCCTCACCGACAGTCGACAGTACCCGACCATACCCAATACGAACAAATTCGGGTACATCAGAGGGTAGTAAGGGTATACCCCGTACTCCTTCAGGTACAAAAAGCGTGCAAACTTATTTTGTATTTTCTCAATTTCTCAATCATTAGCCTGTACTTGGCTTCGTGGGGATTCCATATTAAGGCATTCATATTATTTATTTATAGTTATTATTGGTTTAATTATTTTAAATTTAGGGATTTTAATTGGTGTTGCTTTTTTAACTTTGTTAGAACGTAAAGTTTTAGGTTATATTCAAATTCGTAAAAGTCCCAATAAAGTTGGGTTTATAGGAATTTTACAGCCTTTTTCTGACGCTATTAAATTATTTAGTAAAGAACAAACTATCCCTAAATATTCAAATTATATTCCTTATTATTTTTCTCCTGTAATTAGATTTGTATTATCCTTAATAATTTGGATATTAATACCTTATTATTTTAATTTATTTAGATTTAATTTAGGTTTTTTTTATGTTGTACTAGTTTGGGGGTATATAGGTACTGTTATAATTTCTGGTTGGTCTTCTAATTCAAATTATGCATTATTAGGGGGTCTTCGTGCAGTAGCTCAAACAATTTCTTGAGGTTAGATTACCTTTAATTTTATTGTCTAGACTTATTATAATTATAGATTTTAATATGATTAGTTTTTCTTTATATCAAAATATAATTTGATTTATATTTATTATGCTACCTTTATCTATAGGTATGTTGATTTTCATCTAGATTAGCTGAAACTAATCGAACTCCTTTTGATTTTGCCGAAGGGGAGAGAGAATTAGTTTAATTCAGGGTTTAATGTTGAATATAGAAGAGAGGGGTTTGCATGAATTTTTTTAGCTGAGTATTCGAGAATTCTATTCATAAGAATATTATTTGTATTAATTTATATGGGAGGGTATTCAATAGATTGTTTATTTTATTTAAGGTTAACTTTTATTTCTTTTTTATTTATTTGAGTTCGGGGAACTTTACCTCGTTATCGTTATGATAAGTTAATATGTCTGGCTTGAAAGAGATATCTTCCTATTTCTTTAAATTTTATATTATTTTATTTAGGGTTAAAAAAATAATAATGTAATAAATTTATTTTATTTGGTATAAATTAATAGAATAGTATATTCTTTCTTAAGTTTTCAAAACAAATGCTTAAACAAGCTCATTAATTATTTAAATAATTAAAATGATTAATCCTATTGAAAGAGGGTGATTTAGAAATATCATAAATATTGAGATTAAAATTAATATAGTTGAGATAAAAAAAAAAACAAAGAATAGTTTATTTAAAATTATAATTTTGGAGATTATAGACAAAGAGTTTCTTTTTCTTTGAAGTTTTTAAAGAAAATTCTTAATTTTGATTTACAAGACCAATGTTTTTTTTTAAACTATAAAAACATACAAATGATTGTTATATACATATATATTATTATTATTTTTATGTTTATTGTAGAAAATTTAATTTTTGTTTCTAAACATGAACATTTGTTAATTGTTTTATTAAGTTTAGAATTTATAGTATTAAGTGTTTTTTTTATTTTTTAATATATTTATTAATAATTAATTATGACTTATATATATTAATAGTATTTTTAGTATTTTCTGTTTGTGAGGGGGCCCTAGGTTTATCAATTTTAATTTCAATAATTCGAACTCATGGGAATGATTATTTTCAAAGATTAATTATCTTAAAGATTATAAATGATAAAAAAATATACCTATAATAATATTTTTTATAATTCCTTTATGTTTTAAAAAAAAATATTTTAAATGGTTCAGTTTTTTTTATTATTTATAATTTTATTATTTATAAATTTAAGTTTAGATATTAATAATTTTACAAATATTAGTTATATATTGTTACGAGCTAGGGTTCAGGATAAAATAAACTCTTAAAACACCGGTGAACAAATTAACACTTTTTAATAAAATAATCCAAAAAGCACAAATTCACACTTCCGTTAACCGCACTATTCAAAATTATCACTCTCACCACTTTACTTGCACTATACTACGCTGTTCTAAATTATCCCTCTCAGGTCTCTTGATTACTTCACACACTTAGCTAGTAGTCAACTGATCTCCACGAATTAATTTACGACTTTATATACGAGCGTCTTAGAGTCTCGAATATTCTAACAATTACGAGCAATCTGTAGAAACGTCTACCATAGTCTAGAACTATCGGGAACTATATCTATCCTGCTCTAACAACAGGATAGCAGGCTCCCGCTACACTTCTCTGACACATCTTTACTCTATGGGTAGAGCCACAGGTTCAGCTATTCGTCAATAGATGGCGTTACGAGGCTCTAAATGTGTTGCCGAATGACTTTATCTGTGGTGCCATATTCATTCTGTGTTGGCGCGTAACAATATTTTCTTGTGATTTAATTTCTTTTGGTTTAAATATATTAAGAATTTCAATTTGTATTTTAATAATTATAGTAAGTGAACATTTATTTTTAATTAAAATAAAAAAATTATACCATTTTTTTTATTTAATATTTTTATTTTATTATTAATGTTATATTTAACTTTTAGAATTATGAATTTATTTCATTTTATTTATTTTTTGAAGGTAGATTAATTCCAACTTTAATGTTAATTATTGGGTGAGGGTATCAGCCTGAGCGTATTCAAGCAGGCATATATTTATTATTTTATACATTATTTGCTTCTCTTCCATTATTAATAGGTATTTTTTATATTTTTAATGAGATAATTGTATTACAATTTATTTAAAAAAAAATTATAATATGAATTATTATTTATTATATTTATCTATGTTTTTTTTTTTTTTTTTTTTCATTTATTATTGCCCAAAGCTCATGCTCCAGTTTCAGGTTCTATAATTTTAGCTGGTATTTTATTAAAATTAGGAGGGTATGGTTTATTACGAGTATTTTTTTTTTTACAAGATATTAATATAAAATCAAATTCTTTTTGAATTATTATTAGATTATTAGGGGGATATTATATTAGATTAAAATGTTTTTGTCAAGTAAATATTAAATCTTTAATTGCTTATTCATCTGTTGCTCACATAAGAATTGTTATTGGGGGTATTATAGTTATAAATTACGACTTTATATACGAGCGTCTTAGAGTCTCGAATATTCTAACAATTACGAGCAATCGGTAGAAACGTCTACCATAGTCTAGAACTATCGGGAACTATATCTATCCTGCTCTAACAACAGGATAGCAGGCTCCCGCTACACTTCTCTGACACATCTTTACTCTATGGGTAGAGCCACAGGTTCAGCTATTCGTCAATAGATGGCGTTACGAGGCTCTAAATGTGTTGCCGAATGACTTTATCTGTAGTGCCATATTCATTCTGTGTTGGCGCGTAACATTGCCCCCTCCTTAGACGTGCTCGTCCCGAGCATCGTTAGACCCATAATATCGCGCCAATCTATCTACATGTACAATTTTAGGTGTACCTCGCAGCCCCTTCTGAATTCGGTACGTGACATCGTTAATCCTGGTCACAACACGGTATGGTCCGTCCCATTTTGCTTGCAATTTGGGAGATTTTCCTTTACTGCGTACCGGATTATGCAACCACACTAGCGAGCCTTCGTCAAATCCCAGGTTGTTCAACTTACGGTCGTAACGGGTCTTCATCTTTTCCGACACTTGTTGGCTGGATTGTCTAACGTGTTCATATACGTCATTCATTTTATTACGCAGGTCTCTTGCATAATCCGTTATGGTGCTCGGAGAATCTGGTGGAGTCCCAGTTATCAGGTCTGCTGGCAACCGTAGTTCTCGACCAAAGTTTGCAAAGGCAGGAGTGACAGTTGTACTCTCGTGAACTGCACTTCGGTATGACAGCAGAAATGGTTGAATGTGCTTGTCCCAATCATTTTGTTTGCTTCCCAACACTTTGGCCAAGTATCTCTCCAACGTTTGGTTGAATCTTTCCACCCTTCCATCAGATTGGGGGTGATAAGCGGTAGTTCTTGTTTTATGAGCACCCATTACTCGACATGTTTCCTGGAATACCTGAGACTCAAAATTCCTCCCTTGATCGCTGTGAATTTCCAGGGGCACTCCAAATCGACAAAAGACTTCATGGACTAATTTATCTGCTACTGTCGAAGCTTCTTGATTAGGAATCGCGAAAACTTCCGGCCACTTAGTAAAGTAATCCATGACAACCATGAAGTACTTGTTTCCATTTTCACTAACTGGGAATGGTCCTGCAACGTCCAGTGCTATCCGTTCCCATGGCGCCCCGACGTTGTATAGCTTTAATGCTCCTCTGCTGCGTGTGTGAGGACCTTTCACTGCTGCACAACTAGTGCATTTCCGGCACCAATCTTCCACATCATCTCTGCAATGGATCCAGTAGAATCGTTCCCGTATCTTTAACAGTGTCCTTTTTACTCCCATATGACCTCCAGAACATCCAACAACAACAACAGAAGAATTCCGTTCATTTCGTTCATTTCGTTCATTTCGTTCATTTCGTTCATTTCGTTCATTTCGTTCATTTCGTTCATTTCATACATTTCGTACATTTCGTTAATTTCGTTCATTTCGTTCATTTCGTTCATTTCGTTCATTTCGTTTATTTCGTTCATTTCGTTCATTTCGTTCATTTCGTTCATTTCGTTCATTTCGTTCATTTCGTTCATTTCGTTCATTTCGTTCATTTCGTTCATTTCGTTCATTTCGTTCATTTCGTTCATTTCGTTCATTTCGTTAATTTAATTAATTTCATTCATTTCATTCATTTCATTCATTTCATTCATTTCATTCATTTCATTCATTTCATTCATTTCATTCATTTCATTCATTTCATTCATTTCATTCATTTCATTCATTTCATTCATTTCATTCATTTCATTCATTTCATTCATTTCATTCATTTCATTCATTTCATTCATTTCATTCATTTCATTCATTTCATTCATTTCATTCATTCATTCATTCATTCATTCATTCATTCATTCATTCATTCATTCATTCATTCATTCATTCATTCATTTCATTCATTTCATTCATCATTCATTTCATTCATTTCATTCATTTCATTCATTTCATTCAGTTCATTCATTCATTTCATTCATTCATTTCATTCATTCATTTCATTCATTCATTTCATTCATTTCATTCATTTCATTCATTTCATTCATTTCATTCATTTCATTCATTTCATTCATTTCATTCATTTCATTCATTTCGTTCATTTCGTTCATTCCGTTCATTTCGTTCATTTCGTTCATTTCGTTCATTTCGTTCATTTCGTTCATTTCGTTCATTTCGTTCATTTCGTTCATTTCGTTAATTTCGTTCATTTCGTTCATTTCGTTCATTTCGTTCATTTCGTTCATTTCGTTCATTTCGTTCATTTCGTTCATTTCGTTCATTTCGTTCATTTCGTTCATTTCGTTCATTTCGTTCATTTCGTTCATTTCGTTCATTTCGTTCATTTCGTTCATTTCGTTCATTTCGTTCATTTCGTTCATTTCATTCATTTCATTCATTTCATTTCATTCATTTCATTCATTTCATTCATTTCATTTCATTCATTTCATTCATTTCATTCATTCATTTCATTCATTCATTTCATTCATTCATTTCATTCATTCATTACATTCATTCAATTAATTCATTTCGTTCATTTCGTTCATTTCGTTCATTTCGTTCATTTCGTTCATTTCATTCATTTCATTCATTTCATTCATTTCATTCATTTCATTCATTCATTTCATTCATTCATTTCGTTCATTTCGTTCATTTCGTTCATTTCGTTCATTTCGTTCATTTCGTTCATTTCGTTCATTTCGTTCATTTCGTTCATTTCGTTCATTTCGTTCATTTCGTTCATTTCGTTCATTTCGTTCATTTCGTTCATTTCGTTCATTTCGTTCATTTCGTTCATTTCGTTCATTTCGTTCATTTCGTTCATTTCGTTCATTTCGTTCATTTCGTTCATTTCGTTCATTTCGTTCATTCCGTTCATTCCGTTCATTCCGTTCATTCCGTTCATCCCGTTCATCCCGTTCATCCCGTTCATCCCGTTCATCCCGTTCATTCCGTTCATTCCGTTAATTTCGTTCATTTCGTTCATTTCGTTCATTTCGTTCATTTCGTACATTTCGTACATTTCGTTCATTTCGTTCATTTCGTTCATTTCGTTCATTTCGTTCATTTCGTTCATTTAGTTCATTTCGTTCATTTCGTTCATTCCGTTCATTCCGTTCATTCCGTTCATTCCGTTCATTCCGTTCATCCCGTTCATCCCGTTCATCCCGTTCATCCCGTTCATCCCGTTCATCCCGTTCATTCCGTTCATTCCGTTAATTTCGTTCATTTCGTTAATTTCGTTCATTTCGTTCATTTCGTTCATTTCGTTCATTTCGTTCATTTCGTTCATTTCGTACATTTCGTACATTTCGTTCATTTCGTTCATTTCGTTCATTTCGTTCATTTCGTTCATTTCGTTCATTTCGTTCATTTCGTTCATTTCGTTCATTTCGTTCATTTCGTTCATTTCGTTCATTTCGTTCATTTCGTTCATTTCGTTCATTTCGTTCATTTCGTTCATTTCGTTCATTTCGTTCATTTCGTTCATTTCGTTCATTTCGTTCATTTCGTTCATTTCGTTCATTTCGTTCATTTCGTTCATTTCGTTCATTTCGTTCATTTCGTTCATTTCGTTCATTTCGTTCATTTCGTTCATTTCGTTCATTTCGTTCATTTCGTTCATTTCATTCATTTCGTTCATTTCATTCATTTCATTCATTTCATTCATTTCATTCATTTCATTCATTTCATTCATTTCATTCATTTCATTCATTTCATTCATTTCATTCATTTCATTCATTTCATTCATTTCATTCATTTCATTCATTTCATTCATTTCATTCATTTCATTCATTTCATTCATTTCATTTCATTCATTTCATTCATTTCATTTCATTCATTTCATTCATTTCATTCATTCATTTCATTCATTCATTTCATTCATTCATTACATTCATTCAATAAATTCATTTCGTTCATTTCGTTCATTTCGTTCATTTCGTTCATTTCGTTCATTTCGTTCATTTCGTTCATTTCGTTCATTTCGTTCATTTCGTTCATTTCGTTCATTTCGTTCATTTCGTTCATTTCGTTCATTTCGTTCATTTCGTTCATTTAGTTCATTTCGTTCATTTCGTTCATTTCGTTCATTTCGTTCATTTCGTTCATTTCGTTCATTTCGTTCATTTCGTTCATTCCGTTCATTCCGTTCATTCCGTTCATTCCGTTCATTCCGTTCATCCCGTTCATCCCGTTCATCCCGTTCATCCCGTTCATCCCGTTCATCCCGTTCATTCCGTTCATTCCGTTAATTTCGTTCATTTCGTTCATTTCGTTCATTTCGTTCATTTCGTTCATTTCGTTCATTTCGTACATTTCGTACATTTCGTTCATTTCGTTCATTTCGTACATTTCGTACATTTCGTTCATTTCGTTCATTTCGTTCATTTCGTTCATTTCGTTCATTTCGTTCATTTAGTTCATTTCGTTCATTTCGTTCATTCCGTTCATTCCGTTCATTCCGTTCATTCCGTTCATTCCGTTCATCCCGTTCATCCCGTTCATCCCGTTCATCCCGTTCATCCCGTTCATCCCGTTCATTCCGTTCATTCCGTTAATTTCGTTCATTTCATTCATTTCATTCATTTCATTCATTTCATTCATTTCATTCATTTCATTCATTTCATTCATTTCATTCATTTCATTTCATTCATTTCATTCATTTCATTTCATTCATTTCATTCATTTCATTCATTTCATTCATTTCATTCATTCATTTCATTCATTCATTTCATTCATTCATTTCATTCATTCATTACATTCATTCAATTAATTCATTTCGTTCATTTCGTTCATTTCGTTCATTTCGTTCATTTCGTTCATTTCGTTCATTTCGTTCATTTCGTTCATTTCGTTCATTTCGTTCATTTCGTTCATTTCGTTCATTTCGTTCATTTCGTTCATTTCGTTCATTTCGTTCATTTCGTTCATTTCGTTCATTTCGTTCATTTCGTTCATTTCGTTCATTTCGTTCATTTCGTTCATTTCGTTCATTTCGTTCATTTCGTTCATTTCGTTCATTCCGTTCATTCCGTTCATTCCGTTCATCCCGTTCATCCCGTTCATCCCGTTCATCCCGTTCATTCCGTTCATTCCGTTCATTTCGTTCATTTCGTTCATTTCGTTCATTTCGTTCATTTCGTTCATTTCGTTCATTTCGTTCATTTCGTTCATTTCGTTCATTTCATACATTTCGTACATTTCGTTCATTTCGTTCATTTCGTTCATTTCGTTCATTTCGTTCATTTCGTTCATTTCGTTCATTTCGTTCATTTCGTTCATTTCGTTCATTTCGTTCATTTCGTTCATTTCGTTAGTAGTAATGTATTGGGCGTTCTGGGCCACTTCGCTGTCGCTCCGTGGCCCATTTCGCCCAATACATTGTTAAAAAGTTACATTAAAAATTGTCTTTGACCGATGTATTTAAGGAAGTTATTACGTCTCTTAGAGCATTCCATCGAAAACGCTCTCACGATGAAGTTCGTAAAACAACCGCTAACGTTACAATTCGAAAACATTACCATTGACTCTGAAAAACATAATTTTCGACATGGAAACCTTTTACCAAATTCAATACGTTGCATAATATGTGGTCCATCAAATTGTGGAAAAACTAATTTAGTAATTGGTTTACTGCTACACAAAAATGGTTTGCAATTTAGAAATTTATATTTGTATTCGAAAACTCTCTATCAACCAAAGTATGTATTTTTGGAACAGATTCTACGAATGGTTCCAAGTGTATCATTTTTTAAATATCGTGAAAATGAAGAAGTTCTTACTCCAGAGGCAGCAAAATGTGATTCAATAATAATATTTGATGACGTAGCGTGTGAAAATCAAAATAATATGCGTGATTATTTTGCAATGGGTAGACATAAGCATATCGATTGTATTTATTTAAATCAGACTTACAGTAAAATACCCAAACAGCTAGTAAGAGATAATGCAAATTTAATTGTCCTTTTCAAGCAAGATGATATAAATATGAGACATATATATGATGAACACGTCAACGCGTATATGACTTGGCAAGAATTTAGAAATATGTGTTCAAACATATGGAAAGAACCATATAGTTATTTAGTGATAAATAAAGATTGTGAAAAGAATAAGGGATGTTATAGAAAAAAATTTGATACATTTGTTGTGTTTAATTAGTTGTATAAATAATTATCGCATATAATAATTTGATTCAGTAACAGTTTCACTACTCAAAGAATAAAACGTGTTCTATAGTAATCGAAAAGATATTATTATAGTTTATTAAAACATGGAAAAAAATCTAAAGAGACAAATTGTGAATGCAGCAGCTGCTGTTAGAAGAAAGGTTCGAAAGATGCGGGATATTGAAACTGAAAAAAATGATGTTCTGGAAACTGTTTTTAAACCAATTACAAATTCTCTCAATCAATTAGTTGATGAAAAGAAAGATACTATTAAAGTAAAAGAAAATGAAACTAAATTAAACACATTAAGTCCATTAAACTTTGATACAACTCTTAAGAAGAGAAAGCCTAACGTTGGATTTAATGATGATAACTCTAATGATGAGTTAGATGAGAAAGATGATTGTTCAGAAAGTTCTGGATATGAATATGATGTGAATGATGAATCTTTCAAATCAGCTGATACAAGTGAACCTAATCAGAGCTCTAACATTTCATCGTGGTCTATTTCTTCTGAAGCTTTGGGTAATGTTCCGTTTGGTGTGAGAAATGAACGTGGTAAGCTCATGATGGGTTCAGCACGTGTGGTGGTTTCTAATGATTACATTCAAGTTGGTACAAATAAGTACAAAAAAACGTTTGGAATAAATGAGCTTTTATTCAAAAGATTGCCTGATTCAACAGCAATCACTGCAGAAGATTTGAGACATTATAAGTTAATGTTGTTAGAAACAAACGTTCATCGAAGAGACTATGATTCACGCAAACCAATTAAAAGTAGCAAAGGACGAAAGTACTTAAACATAATAAAACCACTATTCAAGCTACGTAAAGTGTCTGTAAGTACTGATGGTAGTCAGTCAAACTTATACCAAGGAGAAGGGATACCATTATTAAAGAAATGGAAAAAGAATGTTGATTTCGTTTACTGGGATGATCCTAACGAATTGATCGATAGATTAAAATTATTAATTGCATCTCAGGATGCTGGTAACACTGGGTTGGATAATGAAATCATATGCATTATAGAAGAATTGCGTGAGAGTGGTATTATACCATGATAAATAAGATGAAATACATCATTTTGTTTCATTTGAACTTTATCTCTGACCCCTATCAGTTCATCATAAGTAAAATGGATAAATTTGGTCATCACATTCATAAACGACTGCGATTACCAGAATTCTTCGAAATCTTTGACAAGGCATTGATGAAAACAGAAAACGAAGAATTCGATTTGTTATCAACGAGATTGACAGGTGTTACAAATCCTTTGAGACCGAACGATGCAGCTAACAAAGAATACGTAGATAAGCACTGTGAATTATTTGCAAACAAGCAAGAAGTTTATAACACTCTAAACGCTTTAAAATCGGATATTGAAAAATATATTCAGCATTTTAGAGAAGACTACTACACAAAGATTGAATTAGAGAAGTTCATTAAATCAAAAAATGAGTAAGCAACAAGTTGTTAATGAAATTCATAAAGCTGCACGTAAAAACTTTATTCGACGGTTTGTGGTATTAAAGGGAATTGATGACTTATGGCAAGCTGATCTTATAGACTTTCAAAATTTAAAAAGTTATAACAACAACTATGCTTATATATTAGTAGTATTAGATTGTTTTTCAAAGTTTTCTTGGGCTATTCCTGTCAAAACTAAGACTAAATCCGAAATAGCAAATGCATTTAATACAATTTTAGTCACCACCCATCGTCAGCCAATTAATTTACAAACAGACATGGGTACAGAATTTTATAACGATGAATTCAATAAAATAATGATGTTTCATAAAATTAACCATTATTCTACATACTCCATAAAAAAAGCCTCTATAGTTGAACGTTTAATTAGAACTTTAAAAAACAAATTATATAAATGTTTCAGTTTTAATGGTAGTTATAGGTGGGTTGGGAGGCCTTTGGAAAGTGTTATGATTACATACAATGATACAATACATCGAATTACAAAATATAAGCCGAACGAAGTTAGTCAGTCAAATCAGGATATAGTCATGAGAAACATAAAAAGTTCACAGATGATAAATATGAAATCAAAGAAAAGTAAATTTTTTATAGGAGATGTTGTACGTATAAGCAAATATAAAAGTAGCTTTCAAAAAGGTTATACACCAAACTGGACTACAGAACTATTTCGTATTAAAAAAATTAATAATTCAAAACCTTTTACTTACGTAATTCAAGATATGTATAAACAGCCGATTTTAGGAACTTTTTATGAAGAGGAACTTCAGAAAACTAGCTGTCCTAATGTTTATCTTATTGAAAGAGTTTTAAGAAAAAAAGGAAGCAAACTTTTTGTCAAATGGTTAGGTCTCCCTGATAGTGAAAGTTGTTGGATCGAAAAACGTACAATTTTATAATCGTGTAAGAAAATCTATAAAATTATATATTAGTAGTAAAAAACAGTCATTAATAACTCGGCAATGCGAGGTGGAGGACTGATTAATAGTTTAATAAATAGTTTACCCTTTGAAGTCCATTTACCTGGATATAATTATTGTGGACCCGGGACACGATTAAGAGAACGATTAATAAGAGGTGATAAAGGAGTTAATCAGTTGGATAGTGCATGTATGCAACACGACATTGCATATAATAACTCTAATAACTTAGAAGATCGACACAGAGCTGATTTGGAATTAATAAGCATGGCTAAACAGCGAATGAAATCCAAGAATGCAGGAAAAGGAGAGAAAATAGCTTCGTGGTTGGTTAACAAAGTCATGAAAACCAAAGTAAAACATGGTGCAGGAACTAAATCATTTAAATCTATTATTTCTACTATAAGTACTCGTATCAAGAAGCTAAAACCAAAAAATAATTCTAAAGCTATACAAATAGCATACTCTGCTGCAAAAAAACTCGTTAAAAGTAATAAAGGAGTTCGTTTGCCTCGCATCATACCGTTACCGAAGACGGGTGGTATTCTTCCCTTGATACCAATTTTTGCTGGATTGTCTGCATTAGGTGCATTAGCTGGAGGAGCTGCAGGTATAGCTAAAGCTGTAAATGATCACAAATCAGCTAAAAAAAACTTTGAAGAGACGCAAAGGCACAATCAAATTATGGAATCTATTGCTATAGGGAAAGGTTTATATATGAAACCTTACAAGAAAGGCAATGGGCTTTATGTAAAAAGTTCAAAAAACTAATGAAAAGGTTACCCAATCGTGCTCTCACCAATATTGATATATTAGAATATGCTTGTGGACTCATACCCTATTTTAGAGGTGTTTATATGAGAGATGAATTACCAAAAAAACCAAAAGCCATTGAATGTGCTATCGTTAATTTAGATAGTTCAGAGAATGAAGGAACACACTGGGTAGCCTACGTAAAGTATTTTGATTATTGTGAGTATTTTGATAGCTTTGGAGATTTAAAACCTCCGTTAGAGATTGTTACATACTTAAAAACGAATATAACATACAATTATTGTAATTATCAAAAATTTGAAACGTCGAATTGTGGACATCTTTGTTTAAAGTTCCTTCAGAAATTTTGGAAAAATAAATGTAAATAGATTAGGTACCTATACGAATTAAATATGTATAAATTTAAGAACTAGTTTTATTTAATTCATTTGTATAATGTCTTTCACACTGTCTATAACCGGTAATACAACGATTTTATCATCTAACTTTTATCCTGCTTTAGAATTTGATGGAGATTATGAATGTGCTCTGCTGTATTTGTCTACATTTAATTCAATTCCTAATATTGACTCAAAAAACAATAAATTTCATTATGGTCATAATGAAATCATAGAGATACCGGAAGGTGCCTACGAACTTCAGGATATCAGTGATTATTTAAAAGCGAAAGTCAAAAATGCAACCTTTAGTTTATTTTGTAACAATAACACTTTGAAAACTTTTCTGTGTTGTGCAAAGGATATACATTTTGAAAAAGAAAATTCTCTTGGTACTTTACTAGGCTTTGGTAAACAAACTCTGAAAGCAAATATAATAAACGAGTCACAGTTTCCTGTTAACATTTTATCAACGACTGTGGTCAGGGTTGAATGTGATATAGTGAGCGGCTCATATATTAATGGAAAATCAAGCCACATAATTTATGAATTTGCACCCATCGTACCACCAGGATATCGACTGATAGAAATACCTAAAAATATCATTTATTTTCCTATTAATCAAAATAACGTTAGTACTATTAACATCAGATTATTAGATATTCATAATAATTTGATAAATTTACGGGGTGAAGAAGTTCAAATATATTTGCATATGAAGAAAAGATGATTGATTATAATAAATATGCTAACATGAAAACAAAACACATCAGTGCTAATCGGACAACCTGCAAAGGAACAGCTCAAAAAACAAAAATTACAAAAGAAAATAAAAGGTTTCTAAAATTCATCGGACTTTTGAAATGAGTATTTTAGACATATCAAGTTCTCCAGCATACGATAACACCATAGATGGTATTGAATATCATTCGTATAAACCATACGTAACAAGTTTTAACAGGAATGATGAAGTTCGCATTCCGATCAATCAACAAGATTTATACATATTACCATCAGCCAGTACCCTTTATTTGGAAGGAACAGTAAAAATTGTCAAAAAGGATACGAGACAAAAAGTTGCAAGCTTTGAATTTACAAACAATCCATTACTTTTTCTCTTCCAAGATATTCGATATGAGCTTAATGGAGTCGAAATAGATAAAATTAAAAATGCTGGTATTACTACAACTATAAAAAGTTTATTATCCATGAATGAAAATGAAGCTAAAATATCAAAGGCTTGGGGTTGGGATATAGATGGTACAAAGGATCATGGAGGCAGTTTTTCAGCTTCAATACCACTAAGTAATATTTTAGGTTTTGCTGAAGATTATAAGAAAATCATCATAAACTGTTTTTTTTTTTTTTTTTTCGAATGGATTTTAATGCAGTTGACCGCCTGGGGTCATGACTGCGTTACCGGGCTTTTGGTGAGCGCGGATGGCGCTCAACCTGCAAAGTTAGGTTGGGGCAACTAGCACAAGGGCACCACTTAGGTACGGACCTCGGCTTGGGCTGTTGCCGGTTGGGGAGGAACGGGCAAAACGCCCCGGAACATGCTTGTACCGGTTTAGGCGTAGGGTACAGAAGGTACTTAGAAGGTTCGTCGACCTCGCCGGCGAGGTCGGTGCAAAGGTAGAGTGTTGTCTCTGTCTTGACTGGATGACGTCACTACCGCATTTGCGGTAGTGATAGGGTCATCAGGATCACCAAGAACATGTCTTGGTCTACGGAGGGACTGATCAGAGGGAGGCTCTGTGGGGTAGTCGGGGATGGAGGATATGAGAGGGTTGGTATGATTTATTGCCAGGTCATAATGCCGCCGGGAGGCGAGCTTCATGAAACTGGCAATCGACTCTAAATCTAGGTCGCGGTGGAGGTCTACATTGCGTACGTACCAAGGCGAACCTGTGGCCTTACGCAAGAAACGGTTTTGGACTACTTGGATCTTTCGGACATGTTGGGAATGAGCAAACACCACAGAGGCGTATGTCATGATAGGTCGTATGCAAGTTTTGTAAAGTGTCACCTTATTTCTAAGGGACATTTTACTCTTCTTGCATACGAGAGGAGTAAGACGACCGAGAATGAATTTAGCGTGATTGCTAACTTTTTTGATATGAGGGAGAAAGGTCAAGCGACTATCAAGGATCACTCCCAAGTAACGGGCTGACTTTACCCAGGGAATGGGTTTGTCAAAGAGATGGATCGCACGGGGTGTAGGGCGCCCCCGCGAAAAGTACACTGCTGCACTCTTCGTTGGGTTTACCTCAATGCGCCATTTGCGGAACCATGCACCTAGTGCAGTGAGAGCGGATTGCAGTCTTATACACACCCGATTCGGATTCCGATCCGATGTATATAGGGCTGTGTCATCCGCGAAAAGGGCGATTTCCACTTGATGGTGGGACCGGGGCATATCGCTAGTATACAGCGTGAATAGAAGGGGGGCGAGGACGGAGCCCTGGGGGACTCCGGCTCTTATGGGATGCGGGTCGGAGAGCGTACCTTCCACGCGATAGCGAAAGCTACGATTTTGGAGGTAGTCTCGTAGGATGAGCACGAGTCTATCTGGTACTCCGAATTTAGAGAGCTTGTAAATCAAGCCGTTGTGCCAGACTTTGTCGAAGGCTTTCGCCACGTCGAGGAAGACAGCTCCCGTACCCGCAGGCCAGGTATGATTGAATTTGGATAGGACATGCTCCGTGATGCGAAGCACTTGTTGGGGACATGAGTGTCTGGCTCGAAAGCCAAACTGCTCATTCGGGAGGAGCTTTAGCTCATTGACAATGGACCAGAGCCGGTTGAGGAGGAGACGCTCATATATCTTCCCCAGGGAACTGAGGAGACTAATAGGGCGGTAGCTCGAAGGCTGTGACTGATCTTTGCCTGGTTTTCGAATACCAATGACATTGGCTTCTTTCCAGGCATCGGGGAAGGTGCAAGTGGACATAGCCGCATTAAAGATGCTGACTAGAAGATAAATGAGTGCAATAGAGAACTGCTTGAGTACTCTATTGCTGATGCCGTCGGCACCAGGGGCTTTCCTAGGATGAAGATCCTTGATAATCGAAAGTACCTCTGAGGCTTTAATCGGGGGTAGGGCTGGGGCGGAGGGGGGCTGAGAGATGAGCCTTTCGACTTCGCTGTTCACCGTATCGAGGTGCTCAGGGTCTACAGGCTCAAGACTGGGAGAGCATTGAGCTTCGAGAGTTTCAGCCAGGCAGTTGGCTTTTTCATCGTCATCGAACGCGGGGGGTAGATTAGGACGGATGAGAGGGGGCATAGTGGCGACCTCGTCTGATTTCATGGATCGAGCCAAGTTCCAGTAAGCCAGATGACTTGGCCCGATCCCCGAGAGCAGAGTATCCCATTCGCGATCGCGGTGTTCCTGAATGCGCCTCCTGACATCCCGGTGCAGGCGGCGCATCCTGACACGATTTTCGAGAGTGGGCCAGGCACTGTAGTGGCGAGTCGCCGCGTTCGACTCCGTGAGCAACCGCCTCAGTTCATCTGGCAGGGCAAAGCGACGGTCATCCGTCACTGGGACCTGTTTCGATGAAGCGCTAACAGCGGCTGAGACATGATTGGTCAGGGAGTTGATCGCGATAGTGACATCGTCAGAAGAACTAATATCATCGGGGATTCGATCCAAGTCTGGCGAGTGAATAGACTTGAGAGCTTGCTCAAGCTTATGCCACTGCACCACGGTCTTGGTGGGGGCAGAGGGGTCGGGGGGTGGGCCTAGTTTCATGAGGACGGGGCGGTGGTCAGAGTCAAGCTCCTGGAGGACTTCTATAGAGCGCAACCGGAGGGTTGTGTTCTTAAAGAGGGCAATATCCAAGATGTCAGGACGGTGTCCTATAATGACAGGATAGTGAGTCGGGGACAAGGGAGGGATAATATCAAAGTTTAAATTGTCAACTAGTCTGTCAAGTTTGATTCCATTTGGATTGTTGGCAACACAATTCCAAAGGACATTCTTAGAGTTGAAGTCACCCGCCAGTATGACGGAGCTTCCAAGATTTAAGAGAGCTAAAAGATCGCTTCCAAGTAGTGTTTTGCTAGGAGAGAGATAGCACGAGGCTATAATGATCGAAGGATGACCGGTCATCGCGAGTCTACACACAGAGGCTTCTAAGTCAGTCAGGGGGGGGGGGTATCGAGAGGAATGCAGTGCAGAGACCTCTTGTAGTAAATGACTGTACCGCCTTTGGCGTTTTGTCTGTCATTACGAACCATCTGATAGTTAGCAATTCTAGGATTGCGATGGGCGGGTTTCAAGAAGGTCTCTTGCACTAGCATAACATCGATTTGGTGTCTAGCCAGAAAGTCTTGAACTAAAACGCGTTGTTTAGCAAGACCGTTAGCATTAAAAAATGCTAACGAGACGGAACGGGGTTTTAATCTTTGCTTTTGTACTAACATATTAAGATCTAGTAGAGGGGTTGCTGAGGGCTTCGATAAGAGAGGAGTTTGCCTCAAGGAGGATGACTCTCTCCACCGCAGAGTTAGCCTCCCTAAGTCCGCGCGCGAGTGCGCGGATCTTAGAGAGATCAAAAGACGTAATAAATGCAATGTCAGCTGCTAAGTCAGACTGACACATTTTGGTAGGCCTAGAGGAGGCAGGGGGGGGCGAGGGGTTAGCGGTCGGCTCCTGCGGGCGACGAGGAGGGGAGGGCTTTGCCTGAAGGGCTCGGCTGGTGTAAGGGAGGGCCTTTGCCCATGCGGAGGCAGTGGGCGCAGGGGGGGAGGGGACCACGGCCAGCTTAGGAGCGGCTTGAGTGTATTGGGGGGTGGGGGGAGGTACACGGTCGGGGAACCTCTTTGCCACCTTTCTGTTGTTTGGCGCTTTTGGCGCCATAGGGCAACCGCGATAGTTCGCGGTATGCCCGACGGCGCGACAGAGCACGCAACTAGGCGGGACAGAGGTGCCGGTCGCGCGGGCACATTCGGACGTGCCATGGTCGCCCAGGCACTTAACGCAGCGAGGACGTGCGTTACAGTTTCTAGCCGAGTGACCATAGAGTTGACATCTATGGCACTGGCTAGGGGACGCGTTTTTATATGGGGTCTCTACCCTGAGGCCAGAGAGCCCATTAACGGATTTTAAGCCGAAGACGGCTTTGCCTTCCGGCGACAGGTCGAGGATGACCAGGACAAGGTCAAAGGGCGTTTTTGTGCGGGCGCTGTACATACGGTGAACTTCCCGGACGGGGAAGTTCTGCGCAAGCAGATCTGCTTTGATCGAACTCGTGTTGTGTTCCGCAGGGAGGCCGCGGATCACGACACGGAGGAGGCGCTCATCTTCGAGCGCGTAGGTGTGAAAACCTACGGACTCGGAGCGAAGAAGGGCTGTCATCTTACGGTGATCAGCAGAGGTCTGCAGCAGAATGAATCAAATAAATGTATTTTCTGCAATGTCGATAAATTCATGTTAAGGCGCTATAGGGCCAACGAAAATTTTTATGTCAGGGTGTGAAGCACGCGGGGTCGCCCCGCCCACTGAGCGGGACGCAGGATGCGCCGAGTTCAATGACCCGAATTCTATCGGCGGGTAAGAGCGTTTTCACACTTTCCGATCCGATATCCTTATCGGAACACGTTTCCATACATTTTGTCGGTATCTGATATTGGAGACCGATAAAATGTATGAAAATTACGGCCGATAACGGTATCGCATCGGATAGTGTGGAAACTCTCTAAGGCGCCTTGCTATTATTTTCGCACATACGGTCATAAAGTAGTACAATATGCGCACAAAAAATAATAAGTTTTAGTGCTAGTAATAAATAAATAATAAAGAATTTTTACGTAAGTTTTTTTATTATTTCTGTTGGATATTTGGATAATCACATTACCTATAAAAATGGATCGTAAGGAAGGTATCTAATTGTGGCAGAAAATCAGATGTTCCATAAACAAAATAAGTACCTCATGATTCGATCCTAAGAAATTACCTCTCCGTCTCCTCCAGTGGATGTGTGCAGTGGTCTGTCCGACCTAAGACTAGGCCCTCCGACTCTTTCTGAGGAAGAGTGCAGAGGTGTGTGTCCGGCCTAAGAAATTACCTCTCCGTCTACTCCAGTGGATGTGTGCAGTGGTCTGTCCGACCTAAGAGTAGGCACTCCGTCTCTTTCTGAGGAAGAGTGCAGAGGTGTGTGTCCAGCCTAAGAAATTACCTCTCCGTCTCCTCCAGTGGATGTGTGCAGTGGTCTGTCCGACCTAAGAGTAGGCCCTCCGTCTCTTTCTGAGGAAGAGTGCAGAGGTGTGTGTCCGGCCTAAGAAATTACCTCTACGTCTACTCCAGTGGATGTGTGCAGTGGTCTGTCCGACCTAAGAGTAGGCCCTCCGTCTCTTTCTGAGGAAGAGTGCAGAGGTGTGTGTCCAGCCTAAGAAATTACCTCTCCGTCTCCTCCAGTGGATGTGTGCAGTGGTCTGTCCGACCTAACAGTATACCCTCCGTCTCTTCCCGTGGAAGAGTGTCGTGGTGTGTGTCTAGCTTAAAAAATTACCTCTCCGTCTCCTCCAGTGGATGTTTACAGTGGTCTGTCCGAACAAAGGGTAGCCCCTCCGTCTCTTCCCGTGGAAGAGTGTCGTGGTGTGTCTGGCCTAAAAAATTACCTCTCCGTCTCCTCCAGTGGATGTTTACAGTGGTCTGTCCGACCTAACAGTATACCCTCTATCTCTTCCCGTGGAAGAGTGTCGTGGTGTCTGGCCTAAAAAATTACCTCTCCGTCTCCTCCAGTGGATGTTTACAGTGGTCTGTCCGAACAAAGAGTAGCACCTACGTCTCTTCCTGTGAAAGAATGCCGTGATGTGTTTCCGGCCTCAGAAAATACTTCTCCGTCTCCTCACGTGGATGTGTGAAGTGGTATGTCCGGCCTAAGAGTTACCCTCCGGTTTTTCCTATGGAAGAGTGCTGTGGTGTTTGTCGGGCCTAAGAAGATACCTGTGCGTCACCTCACGTGGATGTGTGCAATGGTCTGTCTGGCCTAAGAGTAGACCCTCCATTAGTTCCCGTGGAAGAGTGCCGTGATGTGTGTCCGCCCTAAGAAAATACCTGTCCGTCTCCTCAAGTGGATGTGTGAAATGGTATGTCCGGCCTAAGAGTAACCCTCCGTTTTTTCCTATGGAAGAGTGCTGTGGTGTTTGTCCGGCCTAAGAAAATACCTGTGCGTCACCTCACGTGGATGTGTGCAGTGGTCTGTCTGGCCTAAGGGAAGACTCTCCGTGTCTTTCCATGAAAGTGTGCCGAGGTGTGTGTCCGGCCTAAGAAAATACCTGTCCGTCACCTCACGTGGATGTGTACAGTGGTCTGTCTGGCCTAAGGGAAGACCCTTCGTGTCTTCCCGTGGAAGAGTGTCGTGGTGTCTGTCCGACCTAAGAAAATACCTGTGCGTCACCTCACGTGGATGTGTGCAGTGGTCTGTCTTGCCTAAGAGTAGACCCTCCGTCTGTTCCCGTGGAATAGTGCCGTGATGTGTGTCCGGCCTAAGAAAATACCTGTCCGTCTCCTTCCGTGGATGCATTGAGCATCACATCAATCTACAAATTCTACCTATATCATTCTACAATTTTCAATGTAATAACTAATCATTTTGATTTCTAGCACAGATAATGTATGGTAGTAAATGTGTTACTACCATACATAACATACATACCATACCACCATCCAAAGGGCGTCGACGATTTTGGCATAGTCGTCAGCCGCCATTTACTTTTATTTTTAAGTTAGAGGCGCACTTTAAAAAAATTACATTTTCTAGAGGGTACGGGTCATTCGCAAAACATCCACTTCTCATAATGTACACCGCACTTTTCAAACTATTTTTTTTTCAATAAAGCTGGATATGGGTTACTGGCTCACTGACTCATTGACATCGTTATTCTCCTAGAAGGAGTCGTTTTAGTGATGGGTCATGTTCTAGGAAAGTGTTTAGTCCGTCTGTAAAATCTGTCATTTCAAAAATCCAAGCTGACCAAAACCTTTCTTCGAAATGGTGACCGATCGGATCCGTTCAAACGACGCATCCTACTGTTTTTTGGGAAAGATAGAAGAAAAAAATAAAAAAAATAAAAAAATAGATTACTGCTCTAAAATGGGTTTTTTAAACAGACTTGTCCGACTAGACTTTGGTGAATTAAAGTTTTTTACTAAAGTTAACACTCGAAAATTTGGTTTATATTGAAATGTTGTAAGCATCTTGGTGTATATAGGGTGCAAAATCACAACTTTTTTAAAAACCATGATGGCGCATGGCGGATTGTTTGGTGGTCATTTTGTAGAATCGTAAAGTTTTCAATTTTCAAATTGAAAAAAGAGACTGTGGGCAACACCGGAGCTTGATGACTAGTAAAGGGCTATCGTGTGGGAGAACAAGTGGTGTTGCCTGGTGGAAATTGCAACTTTTTTACTTTTCGTTACATTTTACTTGTATTTATATTTTACTTTTAAAACCAAGAAGTAAAAATGTAATCATATGAAAAAAGTAAAAAGTCTAAAATAAAAAAACTCAAAAAAAATAAAATTGAAGTCATTTTATGAAAAGTCCAGTGTACATATTGCGAATAAAGGAGATGTCCAGAAGTGGTATAATATTCTGAGAAAATTTCAGAAGTTATGAAATATATCTAAAAAAAGCTTATTTATTGGGCTACTCGATTATATAAATTTTATATATTATAAAACCTCCGTTTCCAAGAAAATAATAAAATTGTTCTTGAAGGGAAAACATAATGAAACAAACATGCCAAAACCACACGTGTGTAATAAATAAATAAATAAATAATGCTGGACAGTTCACATAACACATTTCACATTTTTTATCTAGCCCCAAGCTAAGCAGAGCTTGTGTTATGTGTACTAGATAACTGATATACTTAATACAATATATTACATAGATAGATATTTTTTATTATACATAAAAATACCCAGAACACCCTAAACAAATATCTGCGATCGCACATAAAATAAATATGCTATTTCGTCTTCTTCTGCCTGTGCCCAAAGATATGATGACTAAAATATTCTTCTTGAATGGAATGCGTGCTAACACACAATTCACAATAAATTTATCTGTGCCCTGAGCTACCTGAAAAATACATATGTTTATAAGGAGGCGAGGAATGTAGGTACCTATGCATATTGCTAAAGGTACTATTATCATTACAGGCAGCTCCTATCTATTAGTGAACTCTACAACAGTGTAGGTAGGTATCTACTTAGAATGTATCCTGAACCTACACAGAACAGATAAACTAATAAGTGAAGTATTAGTAATAACGTGACAACATGGAACGAAGGTAGGATAGTCGTATGAAAAGTTCTTTGTGGTTGTCTGTCTGCGGCCTGTCTCGCTAGCTAGAGAGTATCAAAATTCCTTAGTCTGCCTGCCAAAGAGCGTCAAGTTCACCTTTTGGGAGTGTTACAAGTTCTAACTTTATTTTGAAAAAAAAACAACATTTGAATCAAGTTTAAAAAAACTGAGGTACATTTATTATTTTTCATTAGCTGCAAAATAGCCAAATAATTAATGCCCTTTCTCCGTAAATAACTATTATGTTGCTTAGAATTTCTAGTTATTTTTATACCGGCCTTCATATATATTTTTTGGACATCTCCTTTAGTCTATTTGAGCAAAAAAATTGAGTGTATATTTTGCGAAGTGGAGGTTATGCGAAGTGGTCATATTGAGAATAAGTGCGGTGTACATTACAAGAAGTGGACGTTTTGCGAATGAGTTGTATCCTCTAGCCATAGCACAATAACTAGTGGGTCGATGGTGCGTGAGGTGCTGCAGCTGGCGTACAGTTTTCCTTTGCCGCTTACTCGCGTGTATGCACAAACCTCTGCAAACCCCTGCAAACCCTACCAACACTACAAACCCCTACAAAATCCTACAAACCCTACAAACTCCTTCCAACGCCTACGAACCTCTATAAATCTACTTTGATTTTGACCCTTAACCTTGACCTTGACCTGTACCTGTACCTGTACCTGTACCTGTACCTGTACCTGTACCTGTACCTGTACCTGTAATTATACCTGTACCTGTACATGCTCCTGCACTAATTAATACGAATGTCGCCTCTTCGTTTATCTCACTCACTCGACCATCGTTCCACTCAGTGGAATCGTTCCACTTCGTGTCACGCTGGTCTCGTTAGCTCGATAAGCTACAGCCAAGTTAATTTGAAGAGAGAAAACTAACGTAATATTCGTAATCAGCACCCACAAATTACTTGAAAATGACACCCATATTAGTTTTTTCTGATCTTACCATTTTATAGGGTTACCAGCTTACCTACTAACTTACCCACGTAACCAAAAAATTTAAGTAATATTCGTAATCAGCAACTACAAATTACTCAAAAACGACACCCATATTAGTTTTTTCTTATATTACCTTTACGCAGGGTTGCCAGGTTACCTTCCTACTCACTTACATACGTACCTGACTGCAAATTTGATGATTTATTCGCAATCGAACGTTACTATCGTTTTTTTCAGTCTCTCGATTATACAAGCACCGTTTCCTCCCAGGGTTACCAACAATATACAAATTTATATAGTCAAAGGTTATTTTTAAGGGCTTCCTTCATAATACCACATACATTTTATTATCAAAAACTTAATTATTTATATATATTTGGAGAAAATCTAAGAAATTGCCCTAAAAACGGGGAAAATATTTCCACCTGGCAACACCACTTGTCCTCCCACACAACAGCCCTATACAAGTCTTCAAGCTAAGTGTTGCACACAGTCTCTTTTTTTCAATTTGTAAATTTTATATTCCACCATTTAACAAAATGGCCGCCACACCATCTGCCATCTTGGTTTTGAAAAAAGTTAGGATTTTCGTATATTCACCGAGATGCTGGCAACATTTCTGCATAAACAAAATTTTCGAGAGTTAACTTTGGTAAAAGACTTTAATTAACCAAAGTCTAGTCGGACAAGTCTGTTTAAAAAAGCCATTATAGAGCAGCCTTCTATTTTTTTTTGTTTGTAACATTTTTCTTTAATCTTTCCCATAAAACAGTTGGACGCGTCGTTTGAACGGATCCGATCAGTCACTGTTTCAAAGAACTGTTTTGGTCAGGACCAAAAGTGCGGTGTACATTATGAAAAGTGGACGTTTTGCGAATAAGCCGTATCCTCTAGCCATTTATGTACAGTTTTCAAAGTGCGGCACTAACTTGAAAATAAAACTAAATGGTGGCTGACGACTATGCCAAAATCGTCGACGCCCTTTGGATGGTGGTAGCCGGTAACACATTTACTACCATACATTTTCTGTCCTAGTAATCAAAATGTAGTTAACATTGAAAATCGTATCCTAATGCAATAGGTGGAATTAGTACATTGATGTGATGCTCATTGCATTCACGGGAGGAGACGTAGAGGTTTTTTTTTGGCTGGACACACACCACAGCCCTCTTCCATGGGAAAAAACGGAGGGTTAATCTTAGGCTGGACATACCACTTCACACATCCACTTGAGGAGACGGAGAGGTTATTTCTTAGGCCAGACAAACACCACAACACTCTTCCATAGGAAAAAACGGAGGGTTACTCTTAGGCCGGACATACCACTTCACACATCCACTTGAGGAGACGGAGAGGTATTTTCTTAGGCCAGACAAACACCACAACACTCTTCCATAGGAAAAAACGGAGGGTTACTCTTAGGCCAGACATACCACTTCACACATCCACTTGAGGAGACGGAGAGGTATTTTCTTAGGCCGGACACACATCACGGCACTCTTCCACGGGGACAGACGGAGGGTCTACTCCTAGGCCAGATAGACCACTTCACACATCCACGTGAGGTGACGCACAGGTATTTTCTTAGGCTGGACAAACAACACAGCACTCTTCCATAGGAAAAAACGGAGGGTTACTCTTAGGCCGGACATACCACTTCACACATCCACTTGAGGAGACGGAGAGGTATTTTCTTAGGCCAGACAAACACCACAACACTCTTCCATAGGAAAAAACGGAGGGTTACTCTTAGGCCAGACATACCACTTCACACATCCACTTGAGGAGACGGAGAGGTATTTTCTTAGGCCGGACACACATCACGGCACTCTTCCACGGGGACAGACGGAGGGTCTACTCCTAGGCCAGATAGACCACTTCACACATCCACGTGAGGTGACGCACAGGTATTTTCTTAGGCTGGACAAACAACACAGCACTCTTCCATAGGAAAAAACGGAGGGTTACTCTTAGGCCGGACATACCACTTCACACATCCACTTGAGGAGACGGAGAGGTATTTTCTTAGGCCAGACAAACACCACAATACTCTTCCATAGGAAAAAACGGAGGGTTACTCTTAGGCCGGACATACCACTTCACACATCCACTTGAGGAGACGGAGAGGTATTTTCTTTGGCCAGACAAACACCACAGCACTCTTCCATAGGAGAAAACGGAGGGTTACTCTTAGGCCAGACATACCACTTCACACATCCACTTGAGGAGACGGAGAGGTATTTTCTTAGGCCAGACAAACACCACAACACTCTTCCATAGGAAAAAACGGAGGGTTACTCTTAGGCCAGACATACCACTTCACACATCCACTTGAGGAGACGGAGAGGTATTTTCTTAGGCCGGACACACATCACGGCACTCTTCCACGGGAACAGACGGAGGGTCTACTCCTAGGCCAGATAGACCACTTCACACATCCACGTGAGGTGACGCACAGGTATTTTCTTAGGCTGGACAAACAACACAGCACTCTTCCATAGGAAAAAACGGAGGGTTACTCTTAGGCCGGACATACCACGTTACATATCCACGTGAGGTGACGGACAGGTATTTTCTTAGGCCGGACAAACACCACAATACTCTTCCATAGGAAAAAACGGAGGGTTACTCTTAGGCCGGACATACCACTTCACACATCCACTTGAGGAGACGGAGAGGTATTTTCTTAGGCCAGACAAACACCACAATACTCTTCCATAGGAAAAAACGGAGGGTTACTCTTAGGCCGGACATACCACTTCACACATCCACTTGAGGAGACGGAGAGGTATTTTCTTTGGCCAGACAAACACCACAGCACTCTTCCATAGGAAAAAACGGAGGGTTACTCTTAGGCCAGACATACCACTTCACACATCCACTTGAGGAGACGGAGAGGTATTTTCTTAGGCCAGACAAACACCACAACACTCTTCCATAGGAAAAAACGGAGGGTTACTCTTAGGCCAGACATACCACTTCACACATCCACTTGAGGAGACGGAGAGGTATTTTCTTAGGCCAGACAAACACCACAATACTCTTCCATAGGAAAAAACGGAGGGTTACTCTTAGGCCGGACATACCACTTCACACATCCACTTGAGGAGACGGAGAGGTATTTTCTTTGGCCAGACAAACACCACAGCACTCTTCCATAGGAGAAAACGGAGGGTTACTCTTAGGCCAGACATACCACTTCACACATCCACTTGAGGAGACGGAGAGGTATTTTCTTAGGCCAGACAAACACCACAACACTCTTCCATAGGAAAAAACGGAGGGTTACTCTTAGGCCAGACATACCACTTCACACATCCACTTGAGGAGACGGAGAGGTATTTTCTTAGGCCGGACACACATCACGGCACTCTTCCACGGGAACAGACGGAGGGTCTACTCCTAGGCCAGATAGACCACTTCACACATCCACGTGAGGTGACGCACAGGTATTTTCTTAGGCTGGACAAACAACACAGCACTCTTCCATAGGAAAAAACGGAGGGTTACTCTTAGGCCGGACATACCACGTTACATATCCACGTGAGGTGACGGACAGGTATTTTCTTAGGCCGGACAAACACCACAATACTCTTCCATAGGAAAAAACGGAGGGTTACTCTTAGGCCGGACATACCACTTCACACATCCACTTGAGGAGACGGAGAGGTATTTTCTTAGGCCAGACAAACACCACAATACTCTTCCATAGGAAAAAACGGAGGGTTACTCTTAGGCCGGACATACCACTTCACACATCCACTTGAGGAGACGGAGAGGTATTTTCTTTGGCCAGACAAACACCACAGCACTCTTCCATAGGAAAAAACGGAGGGTTACTCTTAGGCCAGACATACCACTTCACACATCCACTTGAGGAGACGGAGAGGTATTTTCTTAGGCCAGACAAACACCACAACACTCTTCCATAGGAAAAAACGGAGGGTTACTCTTAGGCCAGACATACCACTTCACACATCCACTTGAGGAGACGGAGAGGTATTTTCTTAGGCCGGACACACATCACGGCACTCTTCCACGGGAACAGACGGAGGGTCTACTCCTAGGCCAGATAGACCACTTCACACATCCACGTGAGGTGACGCACAGGTATTTTCTTAGGCTGGACAAACAACACAGCACTCTTCCATAGGAAAAAACGGAGGGTTACTCTTAGGCCGGACATACCACGTTACATATCCACGTGAGGTGACGGACAGGTATTTTCTTAGGCCGGACAAACACCACAATACTCTTCCATAGGAAAAAACGGAGGGTTACTCTTAGGCCGGACATACCACTTCACACATCCACTTGAGGAGACGGAGAGGTATTTTCTTTGGCCAGACAAACACCACAGCACTCTTCCATAGGAAAAAACGGAGGGTTACTCTTAGGCCGGACATACCACTTCACACATCCACTTGAGGAGACGGAGAGGTATTTTCTTAGGCCAGAAAAACACCACAACACTCTTCCATTGGAAAAAACGGAGGGTTACTCTTAGGCCAGACATACCACTTCACACATCCACTTGAGGAGACGGAGAGGTATTTTCTTAGGCCAGACAAACACCACAGCTCTCTTCCACGGGAAGAAACGGAGGGTCAACTCTTTGGTCAGACAGACCACAGCACATCCCACATCCACTAGAGGGGACGGAGAGGTAATTTCTTTGGCCAGATCTCTACTCCTACTAGGTATGTAGCTATCTAAAGTAACAGTATGAAGTCAGAGTTTATTTGCAAAACAAATCGGATAATGTATTTGTTTACCTAGGTTTACTTTTACTTACCTTTGTCACAGAATAAATAATAGTACAAGTACCTATGTTGGCTCTTTTCATAATTATGATTTGCGAGTAGCCTGACTTGATAGTTTCCATTTCATCCGTAGTCACGTGACCGATGGCGGGAAAATTGACACAGATCCTGCCTCGATGCGGTCTGCGACCGGTCTGAGCAAGCCGAGCGCACGCTCTGGTACTTATATTTGTGTTTAAAAAATTATATAAAAAAATCCCTTTTAGTTTTGCTAAATTTTGTTATTGACTTCACTAATTTAAATAAAAATGAACATGACACCAAGTGTTTCATAAGTTAAAACGTGAAAGAAGTAAGTCAAAAACATGATTTCAATTTTAAAAAGGTGGTATCTTTGTGTTTTTTTTTTATTGAGTGAAGTAATTCAAATAGTGTATTGAATTAATGATTTCACTAGATAAAATGATCAAGAATATCATATATTTTTTACTTCATAGAAAACTATAAGAATTCTTATCAAAAACTTTAAAATTCTAGACACATTTGAGAACCTATGGCGTCTTAAGACATGTCCTAACCAGCTCATGCAAAGTACACGCACAAACTACATAGTACTTACTTAGTTACTTATTTGCTGCGTAAGATAATTGCAACATACTACTATCGCTTCTGATTCATGTAATGAATGGTATAAGTTTTTACTGTGGCTTCTCTTGTCAGTTTTACTTAGTTTGATTACAATAATTTTAAGTAGGACTTTAATTTTAAAATTGAGTAGGTACGTGATTTCTAAGAAGAATAATAAAATAATAACAATGTTTTTAATCATCAAAAAATATATTTATTTTCTTAAAACTACTAAAATTTAATTCTTTTTAATAAGGTTTACATTCTAGGTGGTTATCTATATTTAAACACACAGTTTATTTATATAGATCTTAATAGCTAGGTATACATTTTAGGTAGGTACCTATTTTATTTATTTTCTAAATACATTACTTAATAGTTAGGCTTACATTTTCGATGGGTACCTACATATAAACATAGTAAAAAAGTAAAAACTAGATATATCAACTCATATCCCAAGAATGGATACGTGACCCCATGCTCTGCTTGATTTTTTATTACGTGAAATCAAACGTTTATCGTCATTACTAGAGAGTGCTATTTTGTTTACTGAACGTGTGAATATATCATGTTTTATGCTCTTAAATAATATATTCTTCCTTCGTAAAATATCTTCAGTTTCCAATGTGTTTTTATAGTCTAACATATCTAAATCACGTACGACACATGCCTTTATTCCTTTAGCCTTTTTTATTTCAGTGTGGGTATTTTTTATACAGTACAGTTTTGAGCGCAACCCCACGAATTCCATTATTATTTTCCCTCCCATTTCATCTTTAAAAAGACCTGGTACTTTTTTATTCATTATTGGTAATTCATGATAATTATCTAGAGAAAAATTACTGGTATCGAAATATTCCATAAAATTTATTTTTAACTCTTGATAAAATTGTTTTGTTTTGATATGATAAATGAAACTGTCTGTATCAGTGTAACACATCTGTAAATGGTTTCCGTAGAATGGTTGAAATATTGAATAATGAAAATCATACATATGTGCTTTTGACAATTCAAGTACTGTGAATCCTATATACAACGGCTTGTCTAAAACTATACGACTGGGTTTCAATTGAATTGCAACTAAATTTTCTGTAAATACTGAAGCACTATGAAAATTGGGACTAGCGATTAGGTTTTTTGCACTATTTCGTTTTTTTGTTTTATTGTTTTGATCAATCCACTGATTTATTAGCTGAACGTTGACTTTTTTTCGGTTATTTTCTAACGTCTTTCCAAAAACACTATTATTGAGCAGTTTAAAAAAATCTTGTTCAAAAGTTGACGTGGCCTTTTGCCGCAAACTTGTATTAAGATCAATATATTGTTTTAAGTAGGCACTTTGTCGAAACGTAATAACACGATGGATTTTTCTCAATATTAAACCATGTTTGATACATATTTTTAAATGCTTGTAATGTATCACATAGTTAAATTTATCATACAAATTAGGAATAAGCTTCGGATGTTTTCCACCAGGTGGAATATCTTTTTCAGGGCAAAATGGTAAGTCGTTATGTTTGCAATGTAAATTTTTAGGATAAATCAAGTCTACTTCTAGAATGAAGCCATACTCATCATCGTCTAAAACACTGTTAACATCCAATTTATCGATTTCGGTTTGATTGAGAAATCTAAAGTTTGATAACGGTAATGTTTGACTCATGCTGTATCCATAGAGATTGTTACAATCTATATATACAATGTAAGATTCTGGCATCAACGGATCATAATCTTCGATAAATTCATTATTGGCTTTTGCATATCTTTGTGAACACATACATACTCCACCTCTTATGCCTGATTGAATCATATTTATCATATCGAAATCATCAATGAGTTCCAATTCAATGCCAGTTTTATAAAGCATCGCATCGAATGATAAACTAGGTGCAGTTACATAAAAAGCAGGATCTAAGCAATAGTGATGTTTACAAGTTTTTCTAAAATTTTCAAAGATATCAGTCAACAACAACACGTCTGTTTTTAAATATAAATCAGTATATTGTCCCAAGTCCTGAATACCGAATTGATCCCATACCATTAGTGCATGTAAATAATCTTCGTCTGAAATGTGTTCGTTGTTTAAAGAGCTATAAAAACTGTTTTTACATGGAAGATATTGCTCATTGTAGCGTTCCCATGTGTTCATATACTCGTATGGGTAGACACCTTTACTAGTAAGAAGCGAAAACTGTGATTCATTTGGAAAAAAATGATTTAAATGAATGAAGTCAATAGTTTTCATCGTTTTAGCTAATTTTTCTAAACTGGTTCCCAAAAATTTGAAAGAATCAACAAACCGCAATTGTACATATTCATTTTTGGATATTGGAATAAATTTAGTAAATGATATGTAATTTTCTTTTGTTTTAGGAATAATTCTTACTGACCCAGGTGCTTCCCCCAATTTTTTTATGAACAAGTGGCAATCGTAACCTGCCAAATTATGAAAAAAAATTGGAACAAACTTTGGGACTTTATACTGTAAATTGCAGAAGCTGTGAGCTGCTCCACGGTACTGACCTGTAATATGGCAGTGATCTCTAACCCTATCACCAAATAAAAAGTTCTGACAAATATGGCATCGAATGGCATTTTCATAGTCTATAGCATCAATAACGCTAAATTCTATAGACACATTTTGTGACAAAATTTCATGAATATTCTTAGCGTCTTTGTAAAGAGACGAAACAAATTTGTCAACACAATCAAATCCCCGATACGATACAAATTTATTATAAGAAGGGTTGACAGAACAGACAATATTGTATGCGAACGCTACAGGCACATGTTTTTGTATGGTATGTGTATAAGTACCTTCAGTTTGTAATTGTGTAGTGTTGCATACATCTATCAACATAGTTTCAAAGTCAGCGTAAATTATAAATGGTACGTCTTGCTTCCGATCAAAATTTTTAAATTTTATAACAGATCCCTTTTTTGGTAGCACGGTAACGATACCATTACACGTGTGATTTTCCACACTATCTGCTGTTGTAAAAAACAGTAAGCATGTATCACAAAAGTATATTTTCCCATTATGTTTGGTTATTTGACTTCTCACCAGTCGCGACAAGTTTTTTATGAGACAATAATGCGATTTTAAACTATTTTCTATGTATAGTAAGTGTATAATTGTTTTATTGATAGAAGGTTCTGATTTGTAGAGTGGACCAATAACTTTTTTATTTTTTTCCAGACCATAAATTATGAAACTTAATTGCGGATTATTATTTTCAAAAACCTTTATATCAGACAATGTCATGGGAAATAACATATTATCAATGTTCAATACATCACTAAAATGTGGGTATGATGTTATTCTATTTTGATGTTTCTTAGCAGGATAGAGAGCTGCTACTACACACCATAAGAAACAATACTGATCTATGTTACGAATATTTAAACAAGCTTTTTTTTGTTTAATGAACCTCGGTAAATCGATAAAAGAGCTACCACCAAGCGGTTGAAATTTATTTACATTTATTTCTAAACTAATACAATACAAAAAACCCCAACCCGAATCACGGTCTTGAAATTCATCAACTTTCGTTCGTAATGTATCCCTCAACGATAAAAACAATGACTCAAAATCATAATTACTATAGATAGGAGTGTTTTTTGTACCAAATGATTTGATTTCTTGTTCATTATTTTTGAATAATAAAAACTTTGAGAAAAGCTCAAAGTTTGCTTTTATACATATATGTTTTTGTAAGCATTCGTCTAAAACATGCTTTATTTTATCTCGGATTGAGTTTAAAAAAATATCAATATTGATTTGGTTTTCATCTTTTGCTAATATTCTATAAGAAACAATTCGACACCGAAACGCTGAGGTTACAGTATCAACCCCATCAATATGTGGCTGACTTAAATTGTTTTGTCTATGTTTATTACTACGTAAATGCCCAATCCAAAACCTATTACATACACTTATTTTGCATACTTCACAGAACGGCATTTCGATGATATTATACTTACTTAGTGTTAAAATGCTAGCTATCTTTATTGGAAAGCTTTTTGATAGCTCCAAAACCACTTTTTAGAATATAGTTTAGTTTATAATGCATAAAATCATCATAAAAAATCCTAGCTATAACCATAGATGTTACATCTATGGGTATAACTATCTATATTGCAAAGTATATTTGTTAGCTTTAGATAGCACAAGCAAAATGTATTTTTTTACTATAACATTAAAATTGGTTTTTATTTATAAGTGATTCTGTTAGAATAAAATGTTGGTTCACAGTCCTTAAATCGTTTAAATACTGTAGTAAACAACTCTTGCAGAGTTTCCCACTCAGGACTGTGTTCACCTAGTCGTAATTTAACCGATGTTAAAGCCTTTTTGTACCTTTCTTGCGGGTCGGTGTTTTCAACGTCCTCAACGCGATAGAACTTCAGGTCACAGAAGAAGTCACCATCGCTGATCGCTGCGGTGCGGCGGGACTGTCCATCGGAGACTCGTGACGTAAATGATGATGTATTCACTGCATTGCCACGACCCTTGATGCTTGGTGAGGAGCTGGTTTTTTCTTCTGCCTTTAAGATGGTGAAAATATTTTTTTTTGATTTTTTGTTCCTGTGAGCGAAAAAGATGTTGTTAAGGTGAGGTATAACGCAAATTACCAATCTAAGATTAGATTTTGAACTGACTAAATCAAGTATAATATTCATATAAAAAAATATGCATGGATAATACCGAGGGATTACTCAAACAAAAAAACAATAGGGTAAAAAATTATCAACAAAAAAATTGAATTAAAAAATTTGATAAATTAAATCATTGCAGTAAAATGGAGGGATCACCCACAGGGTTTTTAAAATTATCTATTAATCTTTTTCAAGCGGCATGTACTTTTTTTGTATGAAGATTTCTGCCTAGGGTTGGCGCAGTCTTAACGTTGTTGTTTAATCAATCAACATGCTTGTATTATTTTTTTATTTCTATGAAATGCTATATTTTAAAACAAATCATAGTTTTGAGTGAAAGAGTCCATGAAAATCGTTGAGTCAAGGGACATACATGATATAAGTGTTTTCAGGTTAAGGTGATTTGTCACCCTAAATTCTGTTACTATCTAACTCAAGTTTGTTAGTTATATTTACCAACGGAACTCTTCTCGATTAGGAGAGCGGGTGACACCCGCAGCTGCTGCACTGGCTGGAGATGTCTTACGTTTCTGCACCTTAGCTTTTGATGTCGCTGACTTCTTGATTGGTTGAGCAACTAGCATTGATGTGGCCGAGCTGTCGTATTCTGAATCATAATCCGACCTGTAAATAATAAAATACATTACAATATATGTATACTAATCGCTGCAAATGCAGGGGGGGGGTGTGCGGTTGCACTCGCCTAAACGCACATCCTCTATAACTATGTTCAGTTATGAATGAAGACTGAAGAATTTTGGAAACAGATTTTTATTGCAATCTTTCACAAGTTTCGATTCAGATTGAATTTATTTTTTTACTCTGGTTCAGATTCAAGATATTTTTTGTAAAGAAAGGTATTTTTGTATTTTTTTTGTAGCAAAAAATAGGTGCTCCTAATTTAATAAAAAAAGTTTATTAAATTAGGTTAATAAACAGGCTAGGTATGTTATTCTAACACAGATATGTTAAGTAATCAATATTTTGTGGTATATATTTTTGAGTTATTTCAGTTATTAACAAAATTATCAAGCAAAAATATGCAAAAAGTTTCCAGAAAAACCGAAAGAAAAGTAGAGAATTTGTACTGAAATTGGGAACTGAATTTTCAAACTTTTTTTTGTTGTGTTTTCGAGCATTTCCTTTCATCAGACCGGTGTTAATACGTGACAAAATTATTCTACTATCAAATTTAATCGCAGGATATATCCATAGTCGTCTAAAATTCAAATTTAGAACAAAATAACAAAAGACGTCTGCAAATGTTCAAATTGTTGCGTGGGCAGTTAAGGCGCTATAGGTTCAACGAACATTTTTGTATGAGGCGAAGAAGGCGAGCTCACGCTCTGATACCGGGTTTTTATGTATAAAAAAATTATATAAAAATGACGTTCAAAGTTTTGTTTAATTTTGTTGATGAATTCACTAACTCAAATATTAACTAACATGTAACCAAATGTTTCAAAAATTAAAACGTGAGAGAAGTGAGTGAAAAATAGCATTTAAATTTTAAAAAGGAGGTATATTTGTTATTTTTTTTATCGAGTGAAGTAATTCAAATATTGTATTGAATTATTGATTTCACTAGATAAAAAGCTCAAGAATATCATATATTTTTTTCTTCATAGAAAACTATGAAAATTCTTATCAAAAACTTTAAAATTCTAGAGACATTTGAGAACCTATTGCGCCTTAAGACCGTGTAAAATTCGGCTCCTAAATTCGCAAACATCTTGGGACATTATTTTTTCTGGTATGAAAGTTGCGCGGGCATGTGAGTGGTAGGTAGTTGGTTTGTGTTAGTCGTAGGAGAAGCCGCGGATCACTAAACTACCAGTAAAACATGATCCAAGCAAAAAAAAAATAAAAAATTTCGCTGGCTTGTCTGTTTTGTGCGACATTTGTTTGTTTGTTTACAAAAAATATCTCGAATAACCAGAGTATAGAATACAAGTAATAATGCTGGACAGTTCCACACAACATTATCTAGCCCCAAGCTTAGCAGAGCTTGTGTTATGGGTACTAGACAACTGATATACTTAATAAAACATATTACATAGATAGATATTTTTTATATAGAAAATACCCAGAATACTCTGAACAAATATCTACAAATCGCACAAATATTTGTTCCGAGGCGGGAATCGAACCCGCAACCTCCTGCGTCGCAGGCGAACGTTCGCCCGCCACGCCACAGGGGTCATCAAAACATAGCAAATAATAACAGAGTAAACTTACGAACATTTTCGTTGATGGTGTTGATATCGCAGTGGGTAGGCAGCGGTAGAGAATGCTTGAATATGTGGTGACTACGTCGAGGCAGAAGTACTAGCAGCGTAGTAGCGTTGTACTGCAAGGCGGCTAGTGCAGCTGGGCGGGTGGCACTTCAGGTGGCAGCAGTGGGCGGGCGGAGAATCACTGGGATGACACTCGTACAGCACTTGATTCTGATTGCTTGACGAATAGACTGATTTTAATTCGATTCAATCCAAACACTGTTTTTATATGAAAATTTTGCTGGATCAAGCAAAAATTGAAATCACATATAGCAAACATTTTATCAATAATGTTGAATAAAAAAGTATATTTTATTTTGTACGTTACCAATTATTGTAAACAAGAATTTAAATAAGATAATGTTAATAAGATAAATAAAATAGCATCATCATCATCATCATCATCATCATCATCATCATCATCATCATCATTGCTGTTAGTTATAATTGACGACTAATGAACATTGAAAAACTGACCAAGTGCGAGTCGGACTCACGCATAAAGGGTTCTGTTCCATTATCACCATTATCATTACTATTATCTATAACAACGATAAAATATCACGTATGGTGTATGGGAGCCCTCTTAAATGTTTATTAGTATATGTTGTTATAGAGGCAACAGAAATATATAATCTGTGAAAAAATCATTTTGTTTAACTATCACGGTTCATGAGATAAAGCATAGTGATAGACAGACAGAAAGACAGACGAATGGACAGCGGAGTCTTAGTAATAGGGTCCCGTTTTACCCTTTGGGTATGGAACCCTAAAAAAACTAATTTAATGTTGTCTGACCTATTTTCACTTGCTTTTTTTATTTTGACATGCCACCCTCTGATAAAAATGTTTATAATCCATGTTGCTACGTTTTTATAAAATAACCATATGTCATGACAAACAAATATATCAAATTCGTTGATTGTTATTTGACGACAAAGTAAGCCGCTATATTGCAACATTGTTGAACACAAAATGTTGTAGTCATCATACAAAATATATTTCAAAGTAGTTAGTTCTGACTTTACCAATTTACATTTACTGTTTTGAAATAAATGTAAATCATTAGGTATCATAATCAACCTATTATAATACCTATTGGAAGGATAGATAGATAGATAGAATATTCTTTATTGCACAAAACAAACAATGTACATAGGCGAACTTAATGCTAAGAAGCATTCTCTACCAGCTAACCTTTGTGTATTGTGGATACATTTATGTAGGTAAGTATCTCCATGCTTGGTAAGTAAATGTTATGTATACACTAACGTAATACAAACTCTATATGAGATGAGTTGAGATGGAGAGAGAGATAGAAATAAATATTCCTAGGACAGATAAACAACGTTTTGGAATAAAATGTTAGACAAGAACGATACATATTTTGACTCTAGTCAAGAAAATCTAGTCTAGAAAGTTTCAATGCTGTATGTTTTAATTATTGACTGCAACTTATAACAACAAAACATCAAATTAGTAATAATACAATTTCTAAGAATCCAATAAGACCTACTTCACAACCTTGATACTGTTTGATCAAATTATATTTTATAAGAGTATGTGAACCAAGCTATAGGCTGTTTGTTAGCAGAAAATATTTGCATTTGATAGTAACATAGCATAACTCCAACAGTCATCTAGTTCCTCACTAGGATTCTTTGCGTTGTAAGTATCAGGAACTATGATTACCATGGTAACACAACACTCAGTCTCGAAACAAATATTTAAAAATCATACAAAACATTTGTCTCGCATAGGGAGTCGAACCCACAACCTCTCACACGTTAGCAAACTACTCTACCAACGCGCTACAGAGATCATCAATAGTGAGGGTGAAATTATGAGTCTCTTATCTATACAAGTACCACTGGTGAGTATAGTAGTTCAGTGTACCTACTTATTTACTTACAAAATGTATATTCTTATTATATTTTGGAATGTAAATGAGTATGAACCTTCTTATATGTTTTCGATTTTGTTTGTTCATACGCAGTAGCCAATGTATAATATAATTACTCTGTAAGACGATAATGCTGAGGATGAGAAATATCACTACTGTGGGACACACTTGTTGTTGACTTCGTTACACTTAACCTGATTCTTCCTGAGACATCAAAACACACGTATATGGATTTATAAGTCTGTAACGATGAACCATAAGTTTACATTTTCAGGATATTAGGTAGATATTTACTCTCAGATTCGTTGGATTTCCAGAAGAGAAAAAAACTGCGACCGCTGAATTTAGTTTTAATTTTTGTTTACTGTTATCTAGTGTGGGCACAGTGCAATACCACATAGGATGCGTCTTAGGTGAACGTGACCTATATGGTTATGCACTGGTCATAGGCAGAGGGTACTGAATTTAGTTTTCATTTTTGTTTACTGTTACCTAGTGTGGGCACAGTGCAATACCACATAGGGTGCGTCCTAGGTGAACGTGACCTATGTGGTAATGCACTGGTCATAGGCAGAGGGTACCGCATCAGGTGAGCCTTCTGCTTGATCCACCAACCAAAGCAGTATTTAAAAAAAAAAAAAAAAACATTTTTATTTACAAACCTTTATTATTTGCCTTTTCAAAATAATCATCTTATATTTTTTTCATTCGTCATTCTTTCTCAATGATAACTTAAAATAATAATGAACTGTGGACTGTCCTGCTAAATACGTAAAGCATGGTATACCTATATGAGCATCTAACAGCATGCAATAATGCGTTCTCAGCATAACAGCAGAATTCTAAGTAACAAACGAGTAAGTGCGAGACATGAAACCTAATACATTTCTTTATCGCATAACCATTATACTGATTATGGTTATAATACTGGTTAGGTACCTATGTTATTGTTAAACTGTTAAGACTCTTTCATCTTACGTTTTTTACGTTAGTACTATTAATGTCCCTAGGACGCGTCCTTGGCATTACACTGCGCCTGCTGCTCTTAGACAAAGATAAAAAGGTAAAATAATAAAAAAAAAAAAAAAAAAAAAAAAAAAATTTAAAAAAACTCTGTAATTGGGCGGAATGGACCACGAGCGACAGCGAAGTGGACCAGAACGCCCAATTACTTTACTACTCATTTCATTCATTCATTCATTTCATTCATTCATTTCATTCATTCATTACATTCATTCATTTCATTCATTTCATTCACATCATTCATTCATTCATTCATTCCATTCATTCCATTCATTCCATTCATTCCATTCATTCCATTCATTCCATTCATTCCATTCATTTCATTCATATCATTCATTTCATTTCATCATTCATTCATCATTCATTCATTCATTCATTCATTCATTCATTCATTCATTTCATTCATTTCATTCATTTCATTCATTTCATTCATTTCATTCATTTCATTCATTTCATTCATTTCATTCATTTCATTTCGTTCATTTCGTTCATTTCGTTCATTTCGTTCATTTCGTTCATTTCGTTCATTTCGTTCATTTCGTTCATTTCGTTCATTTCGTTCATTTCGTTAATTTCATTCATTTCGTTCATTTCGTTCATTTCGTTCATTTTGTTCATTCCGTTCATTCCGTTCATTCCGTTCGTTCCGTTCATTCCATTCATTCCATTCATTCCGTTCATTCCGTTCATTCCGTTCATTCCGTTCATTCCATTCATTCCGTTCATTTCGTTCATTTCGTTCATTTCGTTCATTTCGTTCATTTCGTTAATTTCGTTCATTTCATTCAGTTCATTCAATCATTTCATTCATTAATTTCATTCATTTCATTTATTCATTACATTTCATTCATTCATTTCATTCATTTCATTCATTTCATTCATTTCATTCATTTCATTCATTTCATTCATTACATTCATTCATTCATTTCATTCATTCATTTCATTCATTCATTTCGTTCATTTCGTTCATTTCGTTCATTTCGTTCATTTCGTTCATTTCGTTCATTTCGTTCATTTCGTTCATTTCGTTCATTTCGTTCATTTCGTTCATTTCGTTCATTTCGTTCATTTCGTTCATTTCGTTCATTTCGTTCATTTCGTTCATTTCGTTCATTTCGTTCATTTCGTTCATTTCGTTCATTTCGTTCATTTCGTTCATTTCGTTCATTTCGTTCATTTCGTTCATTTCGTTCATATCGTTCATTTCATTCATTCATTCATTCATTCATTCATTCATTTCATTCATTTCATTCATTTCATTCATTTCATTCATTTCATTCATTTCATTCATTTCATTCATCATTCATTTCATTCAGTTCATTCATTCATTTCATTCATTCATTTCATTCATTCATTTCATTCATTCATTTCATTCATTCATTTCATTCATTCCATTCATTTCATTCATTTCATTCATTTCATTTATTTCATTCATTTCATTCATTTCGTTCATTTCGTTCATTTCGTTCATTTCATTCATTTCTTTCATTTCGTTCAATTCGTTCATTTCATTCATTTCGTTAATTTCGTTAATTTCGTTCATTTCGTTCATTTCGTTCATTTCGTTCATTCCGTTCATTCCGTTCATTCCGTTCATTCCGTTCATTCCGTTCATTCCGTTCATTCCATTCATTCCATTCATTCCGTTCATTCCGTTCATTCCGTTCATTCCGTTCATTCCATTCATTCCGTTCATTTCGTTCATTTCGTTCATTTCGTTCATTTCGTTCATTTCGTTCATTTCAATCATTTCGTTCATTTCGTTCATTTCGTTCATTTCGTTCATTTCGTTCATTTCGTTCATTTCGTTCATTTCGTTCATTTCGTTCATTTCGTTCATTTCGTTCATTTCGTTCATTTCGTTCATTTCGTTCATTTCGTTCATTTCGTTCATTTTGTTCATTCCGTTCATTCCGTTCATTCCGTTCATTCCGTTCATTCCGTTCATTCCGTTCATTCCATTCATTCCATTCATTCCGTTCATTCCGTTCATTCCGTTCATTCCGTTCATTCCGTTCATTCCGTTCATTTCGTTCATTTCGTTCATTTCGTTCATTTCGTTCATTTCGTTCATTTCGTTAATTTCGTTCATTTCGTTCATTTCGTTCATTTCGTTCATTTCGTTCATTTCGTTCATTTCGTTCATTTCGTTCATTTCGTTCATTTCGTTCATTTCGTTCATTTCGTTCATTTCGTTCATTTCGTTCATTTCGTTCATTTCGTTCATTTCGTTCATTTCGTTCATTTCGTTCATTTCGTTCATTTCGTTCATTTCGTTCATTTCGTTCATTTCGTTCATTTCGTTCATTTCGTTCATTTCGTTCATTTCGTTCATTTCATTCATTTCGTTCATTTCATTAATTTCGTTCATTTCATTCATTTCGTTCATTCCGTTCATTCCGTTAATTTCGTTCATTTCGTTAATTTCGTTCATTTCGTTCATTTCGTTCATTTCGTTCATTTCGTTCATTTCGTTCATTTCGTACATTTCGTACATTTCGTTCATTTCGTTCATTTCGTTCATTTCGTTCATTTCGTTCATTTCGTTCATTTCATTCATATCATTCATTTCATTTCATCATTCATTCATCATTCATTCATATCATTCATTTCATTTCATCATTCATTCATCATTCATTCATTCATTCATTCCATTCATTCCATTCATTCCATTCATTTCATTTCATCATTCATTCATTTCATTCATTTCATTCATTTCATTCATTTCATTCATTTCATTCATTTCATTCATTTCATTCATTTCATTCATTTCATTCATTTCATTCATTTCATTCATTTCATTCATTTCATTCATTTCATTCATTTCATTCATTTCATTCATTTCATTCATTTCATTCATTTCATTCATTTCATTCATTTCATTCATTTCATTCATTCATTTCATTCATTCATTTCATTCATTCATTTCATTCATTCATTTCATTCATTCATTTCATTCATTCATTTCATTCATTCATTTCATTCATTCATTTCATTCATTCATTTCATTCATTTCATTCATTTCATTCATTTCGTTCATTTCGTTCATTTCGTTCATTTCGTTCATTTCGTTCATTTCGTTCATATCGTTCATTTCATTCATTCATTCATTCATTCATTCATTCATTTCATTCATTTCATTCATTTCATTCATTTCATTCATTTCATTCATTTCATTCATCATTCATTTCATTCAGTTCATTCATTCATTTCATTCATTCATTTCATTCATTCATTTCATTCATTCATTTCATTCATTCATTTCATTCATTCCATTCATTTCATTCATTTCATTCATTTCATTTATTTCATTCATTTCATTCATTTCGTTCATTTCGTTCATTTCGTTCATTTCATTCATTTCTTTCATTTCGTTCAATTCGTTCATTTCATTCATTTCGTTAATTTCGTTAATTTCGTTCATTTCGTTCATTTCGTTCATTTCGTTCATTCCGTTCATTCCGTTCATTCCGTTCATTCCGTTCATTCCGTTCATTCCGTTCATTCCATTCATTCCATTCATTCCGTTCATTCCGTTCATTCCGTTCATTCCGTTCATTCCATTCATTCCGTTCATTTCGTTCATTTCGTTCATTTCGTTCATTTCGTTCATTTCGTTCATTTCAATCATTTCGTTCATTTCGTTCATTTCGTTCATTTCGTTCATTTCGTTCATTTCGTTCATTTCGTTCATTTCGTTCATTTCGTTCATTTCGTTCATTTCGTTCATTTCGTTCATTTCGTTCATTTCGTTCATTTCGTTCATTTCGTTCATTTTGTTCATTCCGTTCATTCCGTTCATTCCGTTCATTCCGTTCATTCCGTTCATTCCGTTCATTCCATTCATTCCATTCATTCCGTTCATTCCGTTCATTCCGTTCATTCCGTTCATTCCGTTCATTCCGTTCATTTCGTTCATTTCGTTCATTTCGTTCATTTCGTTCATTTCGTTCATTTCGTTAATTTCGTTCATTTCGTTCATTTCGTTCATTTCGTTCATTTCGTTCATTTCGTTCATTTCGTTCATTTCGTTCATTTCGTTCATTTCGTTCATTTCGTTCATTTCGTTCATTTCGTTCATTTCGTTCATTTCGTTCATTTCGTTCATTTCGTTCATTTCGTTCATTTCGTTCATTTCGTTCATTTCGTTCATTTCGTTCATTTCGTTCATTTCGTTCATTTCGTTCATTTCGTTCATTTCGTTCATTTCGTTCATTTCATTCATTTCGTTCATTTCATTAATTTCGTTCATTTCATTCATTTCGTTCATTCCGTTCATTCCGTTAATTTCGTTCATTTCGTTAATTTCGTTCATTTCGTTCATTTCGTTCATTTCGTTCATTTCGTTCATTTCGTTCATTTCGTACATTTCGTACATTTCGTTCATTTCGTTCATTTCGTTCATTTCGTTCATTTCGTTCATTTCGTTCATTTCATTCATATCATTCATTTCATTTCATCATTCATTCATCATTCATTCATATCATTCATTTCATTTCATCATTCATTCATCATTCATTCATTCATTCATTCCATTCATTCCATTCATTCCATTCATTTCATTTCATCATTCATTCATTTCATTCATTTCATTCATTTCATTCATTTCATTCATTTCATTCATTTCATTCATTTCATTCATTTCATTCATTTCATTCATTTCATTCATTTCATTCATTTCATTCATTTCATTCATTTCATTCATTTCATTCATTTCATTCATTTCATTCATTTCATTCATTTCATTCATTTCATTCATTTCATTCATTTCATTCATTCATTTCATTCATTCATTTCATTCATTCATTTCATTCATTCATTTCATTCATTCATTTCATTCATTCATTTCATTCATTCATTTCATTCATTCATTTCATTCATTCATTTCATTCATTCATTTCATTCATTCATTTCATTCATTTCATTCATTTCATTCATTTCGTTCATTTCGTTCATTTCGTTCATTTCGTTCATTTCGTTCATTTCGTTCATTTCGTTCATTTCGTTCATTTCGTTCATTTCATTCATATCATTCATTTCATTTCATCATTCATTCATCATTCATTCATATCATTCATTTCATTTCATCATTCATTCATCATTCATTCATTCATTCATTCATTCATTCATTCATTCATTCATTCATTTCATTCATTCATTTCATTCATTCATTTCATTCATTCATTTCGTTCATTTCGTTCATTTCGTTCATTTCGTTCATTTCGTTCATTTCGTTCATTTCGTTCATTTCGTTCATTTCGTTCATTTCGTTCATTTCGTTCATTTCGTTCATTTCGTTCATTTCGTTCATTTCGTTCATTTCGTTCATTTCGTTCATTTCGTTCATTTCGTTCATTTCGTTCATTTCGTTCATTTCGTTCATTTCGTTCATTTCGTTCATTTCGTTCATTTCGTTCATTTTGTTCATTCCATTCATTCCGTTCATTCCGTTCATTCCGTTCATTCCGTTCATTCCGTTCATTCCATTCATTCCATTCATTCCGTTCATTCCGTTCATTCCGTTCATTCCGTTCATTCCGTTCATTTCGTTCATTTCGTTCATTTCGTTCATTTCGTTCATTTCGTTCATTTCGTTCATTTCATTCATTTCATTCATTTCATTCATTTCATTCATTCATTTCATTCATTACATTCATTCATTTCATTCATTCATTTCATTCATTCATTTCGTTTATTTCATTCATTCATTTCATTCATTCATTTCATTCATTCATTTCATTCATTCATTTCATTCATTCATTTCATTCATTTCATTCATTCATTTCATTCATTCATTTCATTCATTCATTTCATTCATTCATTTCGTTCATTTCATTCATTCATTTCATTCATTCATTTCATTCATTCATTTCGTTCATTTCGTTCATTTCGTTCATTTTGTTCATTTCGTTCATTTCGTTCATTTCGTTCATTTCGTTCATTTCGTTCATTTCGTTCATATCATTCATTTCATTCATTCATTCATTCATTCATTCATTCATTTCATTCATTTCATTCATTTCATTCATTTCATTCATTTCATTCATTTCATTCATTTCATTCATTTCATTCATTTCATTCATCATTCATTTCATTCAGTTCATTCATTCAGTTAATTCATCATTCAGTTAATTCATCATTCATTCATTCATTTCATTCATTTCATTCATTTCATTCATCATTCATTTCATTCATTTCATTCAGTTCATTCATTCATTTCATTCATTCATTTCATTCATTCATTTCATTCATTTCGTTCATTTCGTTCATTTCGTTCATTTCGTTCATTTCGTTCATTTCGTTCAATTCGTTCATTTCGTTCATTTCGTTCATTTCGTTCATTTCGTTCATTTCGTTCATTTCGATCATTTCGTTCATTTCGTTCATTCCGTTCATTCCGTTCATTCCGTTCATTCCGTTCATTCCATTCATTCCATTCATTCCGTTCATTTCGTTCATTCCGTTCATTCCGTTCATTCCGTTCATTCCGTTCATTTCGTTCATTTCGTTCATTTCGTTCATTTCGTTCATTTCGTTCATTTCGTTCATTTCATTCATATCATTCATTTCATTTCATCATTCATTCATCATTCATTCATTTCATTTCATCATTCATTCATCATTCATTCATTCATTCATTCCATTCATTCCATTCATTCCATTCATTCCATTCATTCCATTCATTCCATTCATTCCATTCATTCCATTCATTCCTTTCATTCCATTCATTCCATTCATTTCATTCATTCATTACATTTCATTCATTCATTTCATTCATTTCATTCATTTCATTCATTTCATTCATTTCATTCATTTCATTCATTTCATTCATTTCATTCATTTCATTCATTCATTTCATTCATTACATTCATTCATTTCATTCATTCATTTCATTCATTCATTTCATTCATTCATTTCATTCATTCATTTCATTCATTCATTTCATTCATTTCGTTCATTGCGTTCATTTCGTTCATTTCGTTCATTTCGTTCATTTCGTTCATTTCGTTCATTTCGTTCATTTCGTTCATTTCGTTCATTTCGTTCATTTCATTCATTTCATTCATTTCGTTCATTTCGTTCATTCCGTTCATTCAGTTCATTCCGTTCATTCCGTTCATTCATTCATTCATTCATTCATTCATTTCATTCATTTCATTCATTTCATTCATTTCATTCATTTCATTCATTTCATTCATTTCATTCATTTCATTCATTTCATTCATTTCATTCATTTCATTCATTTCATTCATTTCATTCATTTCATTCATTTCATTCATTTCATTCATTTCTTTCATTCATTTCATTCATTTCATTCATTTCATTCATTTCATTCATTTCATTCATTTCATTCAGTTCATTCATCATTAATTCATCATTCATTCATTCATTCATTCATTCATTCATTCATTCATTCATTCATTCATCATTCAGTTCATTCATCATTCATTCATCATTCATTCATTCATTAATTCATTCATTCATTCATTCATTCATCATTCATTTCATTCATTTCATTCATATCATTCATTTCATTCATCATTCATTCATTCATTCATTCATTCATTCATTCATTCATTCATTCATTCATTTATTCATTCATTCATTCATTCATTCATTCATTCATCATTCAGTTAATTCATCATTCAGTTAATTCATCATTCATTCTTTCATTTCATTCATTTCATTCATTTCATTCATCATTCATTTCATTCATTTCATTCAGTTCATTCATTCATTTCATTCATTCATTTCATTCATTCATTTCATTCATTCATTTCATTCATTTCGTTCATTTCGTTCATTTCGTTCATTTCGTTCATTTCGTTCATTTCGTTCATTTCGTTCATTTCGTTCATTCCATTCATTCCATTCATTCCATTCATTTCATTCATATCATTCATTTCATTCATTCATTACATTTCATTCATTCATTTCATTCATTTCATTCATTTCATTCATTTCATTCATTTCATTCATTTCATTCATTTCATTCATTTCATTCATTTCATTCATTTCATTCATTCATTTCATTCATTACATTCATTCATTTCATTCATTCATTTCATTCATTCATTTCATTCATTCATTTCATTCATTCATTTCATTCATTCATTTCATTCATTCATTTCATTCATTCATTTCATTCATTCATTTCATTCATTTCGTTCGTTTCGTTCATTTCATTCATATCATTCATTTCATTTCATCATTCATTCATCATTCATTCATTTCATTTCATCATTCATTCATCATTCATTCATTCATTCATTCCATTCATTCCATTCATTCCATTCATTCCATTCATTCCATTCATTTCATTCATATCATTCATTTCATTCATTCATTACATTTCATTCATTCATTACATTTCATTCATTTCATTCATTTCATTCATTTCATTCATTTCATTCATTTCATTCATTTCATTCATTTCATTCATTTCATTCATTTCATTCATTTCATTCATTTCATTCATTTCATTCATTTCATTCATTTCATTCATTTCATTCATTCATTTCATTCATTACATTCATTCATTTCATTCATTCATTTCATTCATTCATTTCATTCATTCATTTCATTCATTCATTTCGTTCATTTCGTTCATTTCGTTCATTTCGTTCATTTCATTCATTTCATTCATTTCGTTCATTTCGTTCATTTCGTTCATTTCATTCATTTCTTTCATTTCGTTCAATTCGTTCATTTCATTCATTTCGTTCATTTCGTTAATTTCGTTCATTTCGTTAATTTCGTTCATTCCGTTCATTCCGTTCATTCCGTTCATTCCGTTCATTCCGTTCATTCCATTCATTCCATTCATTCCATTCATTCCATTCATTCCATTCATTCCGTTCATTCCGTTCATTCCGTTCATTCCATTCATTCCGTTCATTTTGTTCATTCCGTTCATTCCGTTCATTCCGTTCATTCCGTTCATTCCGTTCATTCCATTCATTCCATTCATTCCGTTCATTCCGTTCATTCCGTTCATTCCGTTCAGTCCGTTCATTCCGTTCATTTCGTTCATTTCATTCATTTCATTCATTTCATTCATTTCATTCATTTCATTCATTTCATTCATTTCATTCATTTCATTCATTTCATTCATTTCATTCATTTCATTCATTTCATTCATTTCATTCATTTCATTCATTTCATTCATTTCATTCATTTCATTCATTTCATTCATTCATTCATTCATTCATTCATTTCATTCATTTCATTCATTTCATTCATCATTCATTTCATTCAGTTCATTCATTCATTTCATTCATTCATTTCATTCATTCATTTCATTCATTCATTTCATTCATTCATTTCATTCATTCATTTCATTCATTCATTTCATTCATTCATTTCATTCATTCATTTCATTCATTCATTTCGTTCATTTCGTTCATTTCGTTCATTTCGTTCATTTCGTTCATTTCGTTCATTTCGTTCATTTTGTTCATTCCGTTCATTCCGTTCATTCCGTTCATTCCGTTCATCCCGTTCATTCCGTTCATTTCGTTCATTCCGTTCATTCCGTTCATTCCGTTCATTTCGTTCATTTCGTTCATTTCGTTCATTTCGTTCATTTCGTTCATTTCGTTCATTTCGTTCATTTCGTTCATTTCGTTCATTTCGTTCATTTCGTTCATTTCGTTCATTTCGTTCATTTCGTTCATTTCGTTCATTTCGTTCATTTCGTTCATTTCGTTCATTTCGTTCATTTCGTTCATTTCGTTCATTTCGTTCATTTCGTTCATTTCGTTCATTTCGTTCATTTCGTTCATTTCGTTCATTTCGTTCATTTCGTTCATTTCGTTCATTTCGTTCATTTCGTTCATTTCGTTCATTTCGTTCATTTCGTTCATTTCGTTCATTTCGTTCATTTCGTTCATTTCGTTCATTTCGTTCATTTCGTTCATTTCGTTCATTTCGTTCATTTCGTTCATTTCGTTCATTTCGTTCATTTCATTCATTCCATTCATTTCATTCATTCCATTCATTTCATTCATTTCATTCATTTCATTCATTTCATTCATTTCATTCATTTCATTCATTTCATTCATTTCATTCATTTCATTCATTTCATTCATTTCATTCATTTCATTCATTTCATTCATTTCATTCATTTCATTCATTCATTTCATTCATTCATTTCATTCATTCATTTCATTCATTCATTTCATTCATTCATTTCATTCATTCATTTCATTCATTCATTTCATTCAATCATTCATTTCATTCATTTCATTCATTTCATTCATTTCATTCATTTCATTCATTTCGTTCATTTCGTTCATTTCGTTCATTTCGTTCATTTCGTTCATTTCGTTCATTTCGTTCATTTCGTTCATTTCGTTCATTTCGTTCATTTCATTCATATCATTCATTTCATTTCATCATTCAGTCATCATTCATTCATATCATTCATTTCATTTCATCATTCATTCATCATTCATTCATTCATTCATTCCATTCATTCCATTCATTCCATTCATTTCATTTCATCATTCATTCATTCATTCATTCATTCATTCATTCATATCATTCATTTCATTTCATCATTCATTCATCATTCATTCATTCATTCATTCCATTCATTCATTCATTCATTCATTCATTTCATTCATTTCATTCATTTCATTCATTTCGTTCATTTCGTTCATTTCGTTCATTTCGTTCATTTCGTTCATTTCGTTCATTTCGTTCATTTCGTTCATTTCGTTCATTTCATTCATATCATTCATTTCATTTCATCATTCATTCATCATTCATTCATATCATTCATTTCATTTCATCATTCATTCATCATTCATTCATTCATTCATTCCATTCATTCCATTCATTCCATTCATTTCATTTCATCATTCATTCATTTCATTCATTTCATTCATTTCATTCATTTCATTCATTTCATTCATTTCATTCATTTCATTCATTTCATTCATTTCATTCAGTTCATTCATTTCATTTCATCATTCATTCATCATTCATTCATATCATTCATTTCATTTCATCATTCATTCATCATTCATTCATTCATTCATTCATTCATTCATTCATTCATTCATTCATTTCATTCATTCATTTCATTCATTCATTTCATTTCGTTCATTTCGTTCATTTCGTTCATTTCGTTCATTTCGTTCATTTCGTTCATTTCGTTCATTTCGTTCATTTCGTTCATTCATTCATTCATTCATTTCATTCATTCATTTCATTCATTCATTTCATTCATTCATTTCGTTCATTTCGTTCATTTCGTTCATTTCGTTCATTTCGTTCATTTCGTTCATTTCGTTCATTTCGTTCATTTCGTTCATTTCGTTCATTTCGTTCATTTCGTTCATTTCGTTCATTTCGTTCATTTCGTTCATTTCGTTCATTTCGTTCATTTCGTTCATTTCGTTCATTTCGTTCATTTTGTTCATTCCATTCATTCCGTTCATTCCGTTCATTCCGTTCATTCCGTTCATTCCGTTCATTCCATTCATTCCATTCATTCCGTTCATTCCGTTCATTCCGTTCATTCCGTTCATTCCGTTCATTTCGTTCATTTCGTTCATTTCGTTCATTTCGTTCATTTCGTTCATTTCGTTCATTTCGTTCATTTCATTCATTTCATTCATTTCATTCATTTCATTCATTCATTTCATTCATTACATTCATTCATTTCATTCATTCATTTCATTCATTCATTTCATTCATTCATTTCGTTTATTTCATTCATTCATTTCATTCATTCATTTCATTCATTCATTTCATTCATTCATTTAATTCATTCATTTCATTCATTCATTTCATTCATTTCATTCATTCATTTCATTCATTCATTTCATTCATTCATTTCGTTCATTTCATTCATTCATTTCATTCATTCATTTCATTCATTCATTTCGTTCATTTCGTTCATTTCGTTCATTTTGTTCATTTCGTTCATTTCGTTAATTTCGTTCATTTCGTTCATTTCGTTCATTTCGTTCATATCATTCATTTCATTCATTCATTCATTCATTCATTCATTCATTTCATTCATTTCATTCATTTCATTCATTTCATTCATTTCATTCATTTCATTCATTTCATTCATTTCATTCATCATTCATTTCATTCAGTTCATTCATTCAGTTAATTCATCATTCAGTTAATTCATCATTCATTCATTCATTTCATTCATTTCATTCATTTCATTCATTTCATTCATTTCGTTCAATTCGTTCATTTCGTTCATTTCGTTCATTTCGTTCATTTCGTTCATTTCGTTCATTTCGATCATTTCGTTCATTTCGTTCAATTCGTTCATTTCGTTCATTTCGTTCATTTCGTTCATTTCGTTCATTTCGTTCATTTCGATCATTTCGTTCATTTCGTTCATTCCGTTCATTCCGTTCATTCCGTTCATTCCGTTCATTCCATTCATTCCATTCATTCCGTTCATTTCGTTCATTCCGTTCATTCCGTTCATTCCGTTCATTCCGTTCATTTCGTTCATTTCGTTCATTTCGTTCATTTCGTTCATTTCGTTCATTTCGTTCATTTCATTCATATCATTCATTTCATTTCATCATTCATTCATCATTCATTCATTTCATTTCATCATTCAATCATCATTCATTCATTCATTCATTCCATTCATTCCATTCATTCCATTCATTCCATTCATTCCATTCATTCCATTCATTCCATTCATTCCATTCATTCCATTCATTCCATTCATTCCATTCATTCCATTCATTTCATTCATTCATTACATTTCATTCATTCATTTCATTCATTTCATTCATTTCATTCATTTCATTCATTTCATTCATTTCATTCATTTCATTCATTCATTTCATTCATTACATTCATTCATTTCATTCATTCATTTCATTCATTCATTTCATTCATTCATTTCATTCATTCATTTCATTCATTCATTTCATTCATTCATTTCATTCATTCATTTCATTCATTCATTTCATTCATTCATTTCATTCATTCATTTCATTCATTTCGTTCATTTCGTTCATTTCATTCATATCATTCATTTCATTTCATCATTCATTCATCATTCATTCATCATTCATTCATTCATTCATTCCATTCATTCCATTCATTCCATTCATTCCATTCATTCCATTCATTTCATTCATATCATTCATTTCATTCATTCATTACATTTCATTCATTTCATTCATTTCATTCATTTCATTCATTTCATTCATTTCATTCATTTCATTCATTTCATTCATTTCATTCATTTCATTCATTTCATTCATTTCATTCATTTCATTCATTTCATTCATTTCATTCATTTCATTCATTTCATTCATTTCATTCATTTCATTCATTTCATTCATTTCATTCATTTCATTCATTTCATTCATTTCATTCATTTCATTCATTTCATTCATTTCATTCATTTCATTCATTTCATTCATTTCATTCATTTCATTCATTTCATTCATTTCATTCATTTCATTCATTTCATTCATTTCATTCATTTCATTCATTTCATTCATTTCATTCATTTCATTCATTTCATTCATTTCATTCATTTCATTCATTTCATTCATTTCATTCATTTCATTCATTTCATTCATTTCATTCATTTCATTCATTTCATTCATTTCATTCATTTCATTCATTTCATTCATTTCATTCATTTCATTCATTTCATTCATTTCATTCATTCATTTAATTCATTACATTCATTCATTTCATTCATTCATTTCATTCATTCATTTCATTCATTCATTTCATTCATTCATTTCGTTCATTTCGTTCATTTCGTTCATTTCGTTCATTTCGTTCATTTCGTTCATTTCGTTCATTTCGTTCATTTCGTTCATTTCGTTCATTTCGTTCATTTCGTTCATTTCGTTCATTTAGTTCATTTCGTTAATTTCGTTCATTTCGTTCATTTCGTTCATTTCGTTCATTTCGTTCATTTCGTTCATTTCGTTCATTTCGTTCATTTCGTTCATTTCGTTCATTTCGTTCATTTCGTTCATTTCGTTCATTTTGTTCATTCCGTTCATTCCGTTCATTTCGTTCATTTTGTTCATTCCGTTCATTCCGTTCATTCCGTTCATTCCGTTCATTCCGTTCATTCCATTCATTCCGTTCATTCCGTTCATTCCGTTCATTCCGTTCATTCCGTTCAGTCCATTCATTCCGTTCATTTCGTTCATTTCGTTCATTTCATTCATTTCGTTCATTTCATTCATTTCATTCATTTCATTCATTTCATTCATTTCATTCATTTCATTCATTTCATTCATTTCATTCATTTCATTCATTTCATTCATTTCATTCATTTCATTCATTTCATTCATTTCATTCATTTCATTCATTTCATTCATTTCATTCATTTCATTCATTTCATTCATTTCATTCATTTCATTCATTTCATTCATTTCATTCATTTCATTCATTTCATTCATTTCATTCATTTCATTCATTTCATTCATTTCATTCATTTCATTCATTTCATTCATTTCATTCATTTCATTCATTTCATTCATTTCATTCATTTCATTCATTCATTCATTCATTCATTCATTCATTCATTTCATTCATCATTCATTTCATTCAGTTCATTCATTCATTTCATTCATTCATTTCATTCATTCATTTCATTCATTCATTTCATTCATTCATTTCATTCATTCATTTCATTCATTCATTTCATTCATTCATTTCATTCATTCATTTCATTCATTCATTTCGTTCATTTCGTTCATTTCGTTCATTTCGTTCATTTCGTTCATTTCGTTCATTTTGTTCATTCCGTTCATTCCGTTCATTCCGTTCATTCCATTCATTCCGTTCATTTCGTTCATTCCGTTCATTCCATTCATTCCGTTCATTTCGTTCATTTCGTTCATTTCGTTCATTTCGTTCATTTCGTTCATTTCGTTCATTTCGTTCATTTCGTTCATTTCGTTCATTTCGTTCATTTCGTTCATTTCGTTCATTTCGTTCATTTCGTTCATTTCGTTCATTTCGTTCATTTCGTTCATTTCGTTCATTTCGTTCATTTCGTTCATTTCGTTCATTTCGTTCATTTCGTTCATTTCGTTCATTTCGTTCATTTCGTTCATTTCGTTCATTTCGTTCATTTCGTTCATTTCGTTCATTTCGTTCATTTCGTTCATTTCGTTCATTTCGTTCATTTCGTTCATTTCGTTCATTTCATTCATTTCATTCATTTCATTCATTTCATTCATTTCATTCATTTCATTCATTTCATTCAGTTCATTCATTCATTTCATTCATTCATTTCATTCATTCATTTCATTCATTCATTTCATTCATTCATTTCATTCATTCATTTCATTCATTCATTTCATTCATTCATTTCATTCATTTCATTCATTTCATTCATTTCATTCATTTCGTTCATTTCGTTCATTTCGTTCATTTCGTTCATTTCGTTCATTTCGTTCATTTCGTTCATTTCGTTCATTTCGTTCATTTCGTTCATTTCGTTCATTTCATTCATATCATTCATTTCATTTCATCATTCATTCATCATTCATTCATATCATTCATTTCATTTCATCATTCATTCATCATTCATTCATTCATTCATTCCATTCATTCCATTCATTCCATTCATTTCATTTCATCATTCATTCATTCATCATTCATTCATTCATTCATTCATTCATTCATTCATTCATTTTATTCATTCATTTCATTCATTTCATTCATTTCATTTCGTTCATTTCGTTCATTTCGTTCATTTCGTTCATTTCGTTCATTTCGTTCATTTCGTTCATTTCGTTCATTTCGTTCATTTCGTTCATTTCGTTCATTTCGTTCATTTCGTTCATTTCGTTCATTTCGTTCATTCCGTTCATTCCGTTCATTCCGTTCATTCCGTTCATTCCATTCATTCCATTCATTCCATTCATTCCATTCATTTCATTCATTTCATTCATTCATTCATTCATTCATTCATTTCATTCATTTCATTCATCATTCATTTCATTCAGTTCATTCATTCATTTAATTCATTCATTTCATTCATTCATTTCATTCATTCATTTCATTCATTCATTTCATTCATTCATTTCATTCATTCATTTCATTCATTCATTTCATTCATTCATTTCATTCATTCATTTCATTCATTCATTTCGTTCATTTCGTTCATTTCGTTCATTTCATCATTCATTCATTCATTCATTCATTCATTCATTCATTCATTCATTCATTCATTCATTTCATTCATTCATTTCATTCATTCATTTCATTCATTCATTTCGTTCATTTCGTTCATTTCGTTCATTTCGTTCATTTCGTTCATTTCGTTCATTTCGTTCATTTCGTTCATTTCGTTCATTTCGTTCATTTCGTTCATTTCGTTCATTTCGTTCATTTCGTTCATTTCATTCATTTCATTCATTTCATTCATTTCATTCATTCATTTCATTCATTACATTCATTCATTTCATTCATTCATTTCATTCATTCATTTCATTCATTCATTTCATTCATTCATTTCGTTCATTTCGTTCATTTCGTTCATTTCGTTCATTTCATTCATTTCATTCATTTCGTTCATTTCGTTCATTTCGTTCATTTCATTCATTTCTTTCATTTCGTTCAATTCGTTCATTTCATTCATTTCGTTCATTTCGTTAATTTCGTTCATTTCGTTCATTTCGTTCATTCCGTTCATTCCGTTCATTCCGTTCATTCCGTTCATTCCGTTCATTCCATTCATTCCATTCATTCCATTCATTCCGTTCATTCCGTTCATTCCGTTCATTCCGTTCATTCCATTCATTCCGTTCATTTTGTTCATTCCGTTCATTCCGTTCATTCCGTTCATTCCGTTCATTCCGTTCATTCCATTCATTCCATTCATTCCGTTCATTCCGTTCATTCCGTTCATTCCGTTCAGTCCGTTCATTCCGTTCATTTCGTTCATTTCGTTCATTTCATTCATTTCATTCATTTCATTCATTTCATTCATTTCATTCATTTCATTCATTTCATTCATTTCATTCATTTAATTCATTTCATTCATTTCATTCATTTCATTCATTTCATTCATTTCATTCATTTCATTCATTTCATTCATTTCATTCATTTCATTCATTTCATTCATTTCATTCATTTCATTCATTTCATTCATTTCATTCATTTCATTCATTTCATTCATTTCATTCATTTCATTCATTTCATTCATTTCATTCATTTCATTCATTTCATTCATTTCATTCATTTCATTCATTTCATTCATTCATTCATTCATTCATTCATTTCATTCATTTCATTCATTTCATTCATCATTCATTTCATTCAGTTCATTCATTCATTTCATTCATTCATTTCATTCATTCATTTCATTCATTCATTTCATTCATTCATTTCATTCATTCATTTCATTCATTCATTTCATTCATTCATTTCATTCATTCATTTCATTCATTCATTTCGTTCATTTCGTTCATTTCGTTCATTTCGTTCATTTCGTTCATTTCGTTCATTTCGTTCATTTTGTTCTATCCGTTCATTCCGTTCATTTCGTTCATTCCGTTCATTCCGTTCATTCCGTTCATTTCGTTCATTTCGTTCATTTCGTTCATTTCGTTCATTTCGTTCATTTCGTTCATTTCGTTCATTTCGTTCATTTCGTTCATTTCGTTCATTTCGTTCATTTCGTTCATTTCGTTCATTTCGTTCATTTCGTTCATTTCGTTCATTTCGTTCATTTCGTTCATTTCGTTCATTTCGTTCATTTCGTTCATTTCGTTCATTTCGTTCATTTCGTTCATTTCGTTCATTTCGTTCATTTCGTTCATTTCGTTCATTTCGTTCATTTCGTTCATTTCGTTCATTTCGTTCATTTCGTTCATTTCGTTCATTTCGTTCATTTCGTTCATTTCGTTCATTTCGTTCATTTCGTTCATTTCGTTCATTTCGTTCATTTCGTTCATTTCATTCATTTCATTCATTTCATTCATTCCATTCATTCCATTCATTTCATTCATTTCATTCATTTCATTCATTTCATTCATTTCATTCATTTCATTCATTTCATTCATTTCATTCATTTCATTCATTTCATTCATTTCATTCATTTCATTCATTTCATTCATTTCATTCATTTCATTCATTTCATTCATTTCATTCATTTCATTCATTTCATTCATTCATTTCATTCATTCATTTCATTCATTCATTTCATTCATTCATTTCATTCATTCATTTCATTCATTCATTTCATTCATTCATTTCATTCAATCATTCATTTCATTCATTTCATTCATTTCATTCATTTCATTCATTTCGTTCATTTCGTTCATTTCGTTCATTTCGTTCATTTCGTTCATTTCGTTCATTTCGTTCATTTCGTTCATTTCGTTCATTTCGTTCATTTCGTTCATTTCATTCATATCATTCATTTCATTTCATCATTCAGTCATCATTCATTCATATCATTCATTTCATTTCATCATTCATTCATCATTCATTCATTCATTCATTCCATTCATTCCATTCATTCCATTCATTTCATTTCATCATTCATTCATTCATTCATTCATTCATTCATTCATATCATTCATTTCATTTCATCATTCATTCATCATTCATTCATTCATTCATTCCATTCATTCATTCATTCATTCATTCATTTCATTCATTTCATTCATTTCATTCATTTCGTTCATTTCGTTCATTTCGTTCATTTCGTTCATTTCGTTCATTTCGTTCATTTCGTTCATTTCGTTCATTTCGTTCATTTCGTTCATTTCATTCATATCATTCATTTCATTTCATCATTCATTCATCATTCATTCATATCATTCATTTCATTTCATCATTCATTCATCATTCATTTCATTCAGTTCATTCATTCATTTCATTCATTCATTTCATTCATTCATTTCATTCATTCATTTCATTCATTCATTTCATTCATTCATTTCATTCATTCATTTCATTCATTCATTTCATTCATTCATTTCGTTCATTTCGTTCATTTCGTTCATTTCGTTCATTTCGTTCATTTCGTTCATTTCGTTCATTTTGTTCTATCCGTTCATTCCGTTCATTTCGTTCATTCCGTTCATTCCGTTCATTTCGTTCATTTCGTTCATTTCGTTCATTTCGTTCATTTCGTTCATTTCGTTCATTTCGTTCATTTCGTTCATTTCGTTCATTTCGTTCATTTCGTTCATTTCGTTCATTTCGTTCATTTCGTTCATTTCGTTCATTTCGTTCATTTCGTTCATTTCGTTCATTTCGTTCATTTCGTTCATTTCGTTCATTTCGTTCATTTCGTTCATTTCGTTCATTTCGTTCATTTCGTTCATTTCGTTCATTTCGTTCATTTCGTTCATTTCGTTCATTTCGTTCATTTCGTTCATTTCGTTCATTTCGTTCATTTCGTTCATTTCGTTCATTTCATTCATTTCATTCATTTCATTCATTCCATTCATTCCATTCATTTCATTCATTTCATTCATTTCATTCATTTCATTCATTTCATTCATTTCATTCATTTCATTCATTTCATTCATTTCATTCATTTCATTCATTTCATTCATTTCATTCATTTCATTCATTTCATTCATTTCATTCATTTCATTCATTTCATTCATTTCATTCATTTCATTCATTCATTTCATTCATTCATTTCATTCATTCATTTCATTCATTCATTTCATTCATTCATTTCATTCATTCATTTCATTCATTCATTTCATTCAATCATTCATTTCATTCATTTCATTCATTTCATTCATTTCATTCATTTCGTTCATTTCGTTCATTTCGTTCATTTCGTTCATTTCGTTCATTTCGTTCATTTCGTTCATTTCGTTCATTTCGTTCATTTCGTTCATTTCGTTCATTTCATTCATATCATTCATTTCATTTCATCATTCAGTCATCATTCATTCATATCATTCATTTCATTTCATCATTCATTCATCATTCATTCATTCATTCATTCCATTCATTCCATTCATTCCATTCATTTCATTTCATCATTCATTCATTCATTCATTCATTCATTCATTCATATCATTCATTTCATTTCATCATTCATTCATCATTCATTCATTCATTCATTCCATTCATTCATTCATTCATTCATTCATTTCATTCATTTCATTCATTTCATTCATTTCGTTCATTTCGTTCATTTCGTTCATTTCGTTCATTTCGTTCATTTCGTTCATTTCGTTCATTTCGTTCATTTCGTTCATTTCGTTCATTTCATTCATATCATTCATTTCATTTCATCATTCATTCATCATTCATTCATATCATTCATTTCATTTCATCATTCATTCATCATTCATTCATTCATTCATTCCATTCATTCCATTCATTTCATTTCATCATTCATTCATTTCATTCATTTCATTCATTTCATTCATTTCATTCATTTCATTCATTTCATTCATTTCATTCATTTCATTCATTTCATTCATTTCATTCATTTCATTCATTTCATTCATTTCATTCATTTCATTCATTTCATTCATTTCATTCATTTCATTCATTTCATTCATTTCATTCATTTCATTCATTTCATTCATTTCATTCATTTCATTCATTTCATTCAGTTCATTCATTCATTTCATTCATTCATTTCATTCATTCATTTCATTCATTCATTTCATTCATTCATTTCATTCATTCATTTCATTCATTCATTTCATTCAATCATTCATTTCATTCATTTCATTCATTTCATTCATTTCATTCATTTCATTCATTTCATTCATTTCGTTCATTTCGTTCATTTCGTTCATTTCGTTCATTTCGTTCATTTCGTTCATTTCGTTCATTTCGTTCATTTCGTTCATTTCGTTCATTTCATTCATATCATTCATTTCATTTCATCATTCATTCATCATTCATTCATATCATTCATTTCATTTCATCATTCATTCATCATTCATTCATTCATTCATTCATTCATTCATTCATTCATTCATTCATTTCATTCATTCATTTCATTCATTCATTTCATTCATTCATTTCGTTCATTTCGTTCATTTCGTTCATTTCGTTCATTTCGTTCATTTCGTTCATTTCGTTCATTTCGTTCATTTCGTTCATTTCGTTCATTTCGTTCATTTCGTTCATTTCGTTCATTCATTCATTCATTCATTTCATTCATTCATTTCATTCATTCATTTCATTCATTCATTTCGTTCATTTCGTTCATTTCGTTCATTTCGTTCATTTCGTTCATTTCGTTCATTTCGTTCATTTCGTTCATTTCGTTCATTTCGTTCATTTCGTTCATTTCGTTCATTTCGTTCATTTCGTTCATTTCGTTCATTTCGTTCATTTCGTTCATTTCGTTCATTTCGTTCATTTCGTTCATTTCGTTCATTTTGTTCATTCCATTCATTCCGTTCATTCCGTTCATTCCGTTCATTCCGTTCATTCCGTTCATTCCATTCATTCCATTCATTCCGTTCATTCCGTTCATTCCGTTCATTCCGTTCATTCCGTTCATTTCGTTCATTTCGTTCATTTCGTTCATTTCGTTCATTTCGTTCATTTCGTTCATTTCGTTCATTTCATTCATTTCATTCATTTCATTCATTTCATTCATTCATTTCATTCATTACATTCATTCATTTCATTCATTCATTTCATTCATTCATTTCATTCATTCATTTCGTTTATTTCATTCATTCATTTCATTCATTCATTTCATTCATTCATTTCATTCATTCATTTCATTCATTCATTTCATTCATTCATTTCATTCATTTCATTCATTCATTTCATTCATTCATTTCATTCATTCATTTCGTTCATTTCATTCATTCATTTCATTCATTCATTTCATTCATTCATTTCGTTCATTTCGTTCATTTCGTTCATTTTGTTCATTTCGTTCATTTCGTTAATTTCGTTCATTTCGTTCATTTCGTTCATTTCGTTCATATCATTCATTTCATTCATTCATTCATTCATTCATTCATTCATTTCATTCATTTCATTCATTTCATTCATTTCATTCATTTCATTCATTTCATTCATTTCATTCATCATTCATTTCATTCAGTTCATTCATTCAGTTAATTCATCATTCAGTTAATTCATCATTCATTCATTCATTTCATTCATTTCATTCATTTCATTCATTTCGTTCAATTCGTTCATTTCGTTCATTTCGTTCATTTCGTTCATTTCGTTCATTTCGTTCATTTCGATCATTTCGTTCATTTCGTTCAATTCGTTCATTTCGTTCATTTCGTTCATTTCGTTCATTTCGTTCATTTCGTTCATTTCAATCATTTCGTTCATTTCGTTCATTTCGTTCATTTCGTTCATTTCGTTCATTTCGTTCATTTCGTTCATTTCGTTCATTTCGTTCATTTCGTTCATTTTGTTCATTCCGTTCATTCCGTTCATTTCGTTCATTTTGTTCATTCTGTTCATTCCGTTCATTCCGTTCATTCCGTTCATTCCGTTCATTCCATTCATTCCATTCATTCCGTTCATTCCGTTCATTCCGTTCATTCCGTTCAGTCCATTCATTCCGTTCATTTCGTTCATTTCGTTCATTTCATTCATTTCATTCATTTCATTCATTTCATTCATTTGATTCATTCATTCATTTCATTCATTTCATTCATTTCATTCATTTCATTCATTTCGTTCATTTCGTTCATTTCGTTCATTTCGTTAATTTCGTTCATTTCGTTCATTTCGTTCATTTCGTTCATTTCGTTCATTTCGTTCATTTCGTTCATTTCGTTCATTTCGTTCATTTCGTTCATTTCGTTCATTTCGTTCATTTCATTCATTTCATTCATTTCGTTCATTTCGTTCATTCCGTTCATTCAGTTCATTCCGTTCATTCCGTTCATTCATTCATTCATTCATTCATTCATTTCATTCATTTCATTCATTTCATTCATTTCATTCATTTCATTCATTTCATTCATTTCATTCATTTCATTCATTTCATTCATTTCATTCATTTCATTCAGTTCATTCATCATTAATTCATCATTCATTCATTCATTCATTCATTCATTCATTCATTCATTCATCATTCAGTTCATTCATCATTCATTCATCATTCATTCATTCATTCATTCATTCATTCATTCATTCATCATTCATTTCATTCATTTCATTCATATCATTCATTTCATTCATCATTCATTCATTCATTCATTCATTCATTCATTCATTCATTCATTCATTCATTCATTTATTCATTCATTCATTCATCACTTCTTGATGTAACACATAAATATAAAAAAGCTGAACAATTTGCAGCTGACAATGTTCAGAAAATGAACAATATTGTAGAGATAGTGAATAATGATAGCATATATGTACAAGTATGTAATAGTAGCTCACAGACTGACCATCCCGTGTCAGACCAGTTGGTTTCCATATCATCTTTGGATTCTTTGATACAGATGGCACCACTTACATCACAGAGTCAAGCTACATCTACTTTACAGGCTGAAGTAATTCATACACCTGCGCAGTCTCCGGTTAGACAGGGAAAATCCTGTCGGCAGACCCGGAAGACTGTGGTGTATTCTGATAAGATAGGCGTTGGCATGGGTTTGCTACTAAGTGATCAGTTAGGGCAAGTTGTCACTAATAATTGCTTTGAAAATGCCCCCATTCATAAGTTTATAGATTGTATAAAGAGCGAAGATCGCTTTGACAATGACACCACTCTGATAGTTCAATTAGGTGAGAGTAGTGGTGTCATGCGACTAGATATAATTAAGCTAGTTGAGACTTTGCTACATAAGCTAGATTCAGGTTTGGGAAAATTAATTTTATGTGCATTCCCGTACTCAAAATCTTTGAGTTCCAAAGACAATCAAGCAATTTGGAATCTTAATTTAATATTGTATAATTTGACTTGTCGTCATAGAGACGTTTTGTTTTTTGATACTAATAATTTTATTAGTAATTTTATTTTGACCAGAGATACTGTGCTTCTTAGTAGACATAGTAAACTGATAATTGCTAAATTGTTAGCATTTAATATTTTTGATCCCGTTATAAGTACTATAACGCAGTTAATAGACATGCCTGTAGTTAGTAGTTTTACTAATGGGGGCACACAAGCAGGAGGGTCAGTTGACAATATTTGTTTAAACTGACGAGTCCGACAATGAGAAAGCCTGGCACATTACATGTAGTACATCAAAATGTGCAAGGCCTTCCCAGCAAAATATTAGAATTAGAATTATTTTTAAACATGTTTAATGTAGATATCATGTGTGTTACTGAACACTGGTTATTACAATTTGATTTACTCCCTTATTATGAGAATTATAATATTGTAAGTTCATTCAAACGCAAGAACGCCATACGTGGCGGTTCCTTAATTATTGCTCGAAATAATTTAAAATGCAAAGAACGTAAAGATGTTGCAAATCTCACTATTGAGAGGACTATTGAGCTGTCGTGTGTTGAGCTTGAGCGGCATATCATTGTGAGTGTTTACCGTCCCCCTGACGCGGACTTCGCGTTATTTGAATCCACTATGGAAGAAGTACTGCTTAAAACTTTTGGACGTAGTAAAATGTTAATAGTCTGCGGAGATTTCAATATAGATATTCCTGTGAATCCTCTATCTGAGAGAATTCTTAACTTATTTAAATGTTTCAATTTACGTCACCTTTTCGAAGAACCTACAAGGGTGACACTTACATCAGCCACCTGTTTGGATAATATATATTGCAGTAGTGTTCCAATTGATAAAGCAGTAATTAAACATTTCACCTCGGATCATTACGGTCACAGTGCTATATTTACTTGTAATTTGGTAGATGAACCTAAGGAATTCACTTATCGGCCTATCACAGGAAGTCGAATTATGAAGTTTCAGAGCAGTATTGAACTTAAAATACCCCTTTTACCATGCGTAGATGATCCAAATGACCTTTTTACCTCCTTGTCTAATTTGATAAATGAGCAACATACTGAGATATTTCAGTTAAAAACATGTATAGCTAAATCTAATGTCGGGTTAGCTGATTGGGCGACACCCGGTATCTATAGAAGTAGGAATAAATTATATGATCTCTATGCGGCTAGGGAATCAATGTTGCATGACCCAAAGTTTATTTTGTATATAAAGAACTATTCAAATACTTTTAAAAAAGTTTGTCGTGCAGCTAAATCATTACATTTGAGAAAAAAAATAGAAAAATCATCGAATAAAATTAAGGCAACTTGGAAATTAATTAATAATGAAACAGGTAAATCTAAGCCACGCAATAAGCAGATCAAATTAAACATAAACAATACAATATTGACAAAAAAGATTGATGTCGCGAATGCCTTTGACAATTTTTTCTCTAATATACCAGTTATTGTAACCCAGTCATTACAATCATCTGCCTCTGGAGCATCTACTTTATTGGAACTAAGTGTTGCTAAATGTGAGATCGCGTTTAGCTTTAGATACGTAAATGCCGATAGTATTGTTAAGACATTTATGTCACTTAATATTAAAAATACTGAAGATCTTTGGGGAATATCCACAAAGGTGTTAGGTATTATAATTATTGATATTGCTCCATGCTTAGCCTACATTTTTAATAGATGTGTTGACGACGGAATCTTTCCAGATCTTATGAAACATAGTAAATTAATTCCTTTGTTCAAGTCTGGAAATGCAAAAGATCCAGCTAATTATAGGCCGATTTCTATATTGCCCGCGTTAAGTAAAATCTTTGAAAAACTTATTCTTACTCAATTATTGTCACACTTTAACTTCCACAGACTACTTCATAGTCATCAATTTGGATTTCATTTCATCATTCATTCATCATTCATTCATTTCATTTCATCATTCATTCATCATTCATTCATTCATTCATTCCATTCATTCCATTCATTCCATTCATTCCATTCATTCCATTCATTTCATTCATATCATTCATTTCATTCATTCATTACATTTCATTCATTTCATTCATTTCATTCATTTCATTCATTTCATTCATTTCATTCATTTCATTCATTTCATTCATTTCATTCATTTCATTCATTTCATTCATTTCATTCATTTCATTCATTTCATTCATTTCATTCATTTCATTCATTTCATTCATTTCATTCATTTCATTCATTTCATTCATTTCATTCATTTCATTCATTTCATTCATTTCATTCATTTCATTCATTTCATTCATTTCATTCATTTCATTCATTTCATTCATTTCATTCATTTCATTCATTTCATTCATTTCATTCATTTCATTCATTTCATTCATTTCATTCATTTCTTTCATTTCGTTCAATTCGTTCATTTCATTCATTTCGTTCATTTCGTTAATTTCGTTCATTTCGTTCATTTCGTTCATTTCGTTCATTCCGTTCATTCCGTTCATTCCGTTCATTCCGTTCATTCCGTTCATTCCGTTCATTCCATTCATTCCATTCATTCCATTCATTCCGTTCATTCCGTTCATTCCGTTCATTCCGTTCATTCCGTTCATTCCATTCATTCCGTTCATTTCAATCATTTCGTTCATTTCGTTCATTTCATTCATTTCATTCATTTCATTCATTTCGTTCATTTCGTTCATTTCATTCATTTCTTTCATTTCGTTCAATTCGTTCATTTCATTCATTTCGTTCATTTCGTTAATTTCGTTCATTTCGTTCATTTCATTCATTTCATTCATTTCATTCATTTCATTCATTTCATTCATTTCATTCATTTCATTCATTTCATTCATTTCATTCATTTCATTCATTTCATTCATTTCTTTCATTTCGTTCATTTCGTTCATTTCGTTCATTTCGTTCAATTCGTTCATTTCGTTCATTTCGTTCATTTCGTTCATTTCGTTCATTTCGTTCATTTCGATCATTTCGTTCATTTCGTTCATTCCGTTCATTCCGTTCATTCCGTTCATTCCATTCATTCCATTCATTCCGTTCATTTCGTTCATTCCGTTCATTCCGTTCATTCCGTTCATTCCGTTCATTTCGTTCATTTCGTTCATTTCATTCATTTCGTTCATTTCGTTCATTTCATTCATATCATTCATTTTATTTCATCATTCATTCATCATTCATTCATTTCATTTCATCATTCATTCATCATTCATTCATTCATTCATTCCATTCATTCCATCATTTCGTTCATTTCGTTCATTTCGTTCATTTCGTTCATTTCATTCATTACATTTCATTCATTTCATTCATTTCATTCATTTCATTCATTTCATTCATTTCATTCATTTCATTCATTTCATTCATTTCATTCATTCATTTCATTCATTACATTCATTCATTTCATTCATTCATTTCATTCATTTCATTCATTCATTTCATTCATTCATTACATTCATTCATTTCATTCATTTCATTCATTTCATTCATTTCATTCATTTCATTCATTTCGTTCATTTCGTTCATTTCGTTCATTTCGTTCATTTCGTTCATTTCGTTCATTTCGTTCATTTCGTTCATTTCGTTCATTTCGTTCATTTCTTTCATTTCGTTCAATTCGTTCATTTCATTCATTTCGTTCATTTCGTTAATTTCGTTCATTTCGTTCATTTCGTTCATTTCGTTCATTCCGTTCATTCCGTTCATTCCGTTCATTCCGTTCATTCCGTTCATTCCGTTCATTCCATTCATTCCATTCATTCCATTCATTCCGTTCATTCCGTTCATTCCGTTCATTCCGTTCATTCCGTTCATTCCATTCATTCCGTTCATTTCAATCATTTCGTTCATTTCGTTCATTTCATTCATTTCATTCATTTCATTCATTTCGTTCATTTCGTTCATTTCATTCATTTCTTTCATTTCGTTCAATTCGTTCATTTCATTCATTTCGTTCATTTCGTTAATTTCGTTCATTTCGTTCATTTCATTCATTTCATTCATTTCATTCATTTCATTCATTTCATTCATTTCATTCATTTCATTCATTTCATTCATTTCATTCATTTCATTCATTTCATTCATTTCATTCATTTCATTCATTTCATTCATTTCATTCATTCATTTAATTCATTACATTCATTCATTTCATTCATTCATTTCATTCATTCATTTCATTCATTCATTTCATTCATTCATTTCGTTCATTTCGTTCATTTCGTTCATTTCGTTCATTTCGTTCATTTAGTTCATTTCGTTCATTTCGTTCATTTCGTTCATTTCATTCATTTCATTCATTCATTTCATTCATTCATTTCGTTCATTTCGTTCATTTCGTTCATTTCGTTCATTTCGTTCATTTCGTTCATTTCGTTCATTTCGTTCATTTCGTTCATTTCGTTCATTTCGTTCATTACGTTCATTTCGTTCATTTCGTTCATTTCGTTCATTTCGTTCATTTCGTTCATTTCGTTCATTTCGTTCATTTTGTTCATTCCATTCATTCCGTTCATTCCGTTCATTCCGTTCATTCCGTTCATTCCGTTCATTTCGTTCATTTCGTTCATTTCGTTCATTTCGTTCATTTCAATCATTTCGTTCATTTCGTTCATTTCGTTCATTTCGTTCATTTCGTTCATTTCGTTCATTTCGTTCATTTCGTTCATTTCGTTCATTTTGTTCATTCCGTTCATTCCGTTCATTTCGTTAATTTTGTTCATTCCGTTCATTCCGTTCATTCCGTTCATTCCGTTCATTCCGTTCATTCCATTCATTCCGTTCATTCCGTTCATTCCGTTCATTCCGTTCAGTCCATTCATTCCGTTCATTTCGTTCATTTCATTCATTTCATTCATTTCATTCATTTCATTCATTTCATTCATTTCATTCATTTCATTCATTTCATTCATTTCATTCATTTCATTCATTTCATTCATTTCATTCATTTCATTCATTTCATTCATTTCATTCATTTCATTCATTTCATTCATTTCATTCATTCATTCATTCATTTCATTCATTTCATTCATTTCATTCATCATTCATTTCATTCAGTTCATTCATTCATTTCATTCATTCATTTCATTCATTCATTTCATTCATTCATTTCATTCATTCATTTCATTCATTCATTTCATTCATTCATTTCATTCATTCATTTCGTTCATTTCGTTCATTTCGTTCATTTCGTTCATTTCGTTCATTTCGTTCATTTCGTTCATTTTGTTCATTCCGTTCATTCCGTTCATTCCGTTCATTCCGTTCATTCCATTCATTCCGTTCATTTCGTTCATTCCGTTCATTCCGTTCATTCCGTTCATTTCGTTCATTTCGTTCATTTCGTTCATTTCGTTCATTTCGTTCATTTCGTTCATTTCGTTCATTTCGTTCATTTCGTTCATTTCGTTCATTTCGTTCATTTCGTTCATTTCGTTCATTTCGTTCATTTCGTTCATTTCGTTCATTTCGTTCATTTCGTTCATTTCGTTCATTTCGTTCATTTCATTCATTTCGTTCATTTCGTTCATTTCATTCATTTCATTCATTTCATTCATTTCATTCATTTCATTCATTTCATTCATTTCATTCATTTCATTCATTTCATTCATTTCATTCAGTTCATTCATTCATTTCATTCATTCATTTCATTCATTCATTTCATTCATTCATTTCATTCATTCATTTCATTCATTCATTTCATTCATTCATTTCATTCATTTCATTCATTTCATTCATTCATTTCATTCATTTCATTCATTTCATTCATTTCATTCATTTCGTTCATTTCGTTCATTTCGTTCATTTCGTTCATTTCGTTCATTTCGTTCATTTCGTTCATTTCGTTCATTTCGTTCATTTCATTCATATCATTCATTTCATTTCATCATTCATTCATCATTCATTCATATCATTCATTTCATTTCATCATTCATTCATCATTCATTCATTCATTCATTCCATTCATTCCATTCATTCCATTCATTTCATTTCATTTCATCATTCATTCATTCATTCATTCATTCATTCATTCATTCATTCATTCATTCATTCATTTCATTCATTCATTTCATTCATTCATTTCATTCATTCATTTCATTCATTCATTTCATTCATTCATTTCGTTCATTTCGTTCATTTCGTTCATTTCGTTCATTTCGTTCATTTCGTTCATTTCTTTCATTTCGTTCATTTCGTTCATTTCGTTCATTTCGTTCATTACGTTCATTTCGTTCATTTCGTTCATTTCGTTCATTTCGTTCATTTCGTTCATTTCGTTCATTTCGTTCATTTCGTTCATTTTGTTCATTCCATTCATTCCGTTCATTCCGTTCATTCCGTTCATTCCGTTCATTCCGTTCATTCCATTCATTCCATTCATTCCGTTCATTCCGTTCATTCCGTTCATTCCGTTCATTCCGTTCATTTCGTTCATTTCGTTCATTTCGTTCATTTCGTTCATTTCGTTCATTTCGTTCATTTCATTCATTTCATTCATTTCATTCATTTCATTCATTCATTTCATTCATTACATTCATTCATTTCATTCATTCATTTCATTCATACATTTCATTCATTCATTTCGTTTATTTCATTCATTCATTTCATTCATTCATTTCATTCATTCATTTCATTCATTCATTTCATTCATTCATTTCATTCATTTCATTCATTCATTTCATTCATTCATTTCATTCATTCATTTCGTTCATTTCATTCATTCATTTCATTCATTCATTTCATTCATTCATTTCGTTCATTTCGTTCATTTCGTTCATTTTGTTCATTTCGTTCATTTCGTTAATTTCGTTCATTTCGTTCATTTCGTTCATTTCGTTCATATCATTCATTTCATTCATTCATTCATTCATTCATTCATTCATTTCATTCATTTCATTCATTTCATTCATTTCATTCATTTCATTCATTTCATTCATTTCATTCATCATTCATTTCATTCATTTCATTCAGTTCATTCATTCATTTCATTCATTCATTTAATTCATTCATTTCATTCATTTCGTTCATTTCGTTCATTTCGTTCATTTCGTTCATTTCGTTCATTTCGTTCAATTCGTTCATTTCGTTCATTTCGTTCATTTCGTTCATTTCGTTCATTTCGTTCATTTCGATCATTTCGTTCATTTCGTTCATTCCGTTCATTCCGTTCATTCCGTTCATTCCGTTCATTCCATTCATTCCATTCATTCCGTTCATTTCGTTCATTCCGTTCATTCCGTTCATTCCGTTCATTCCGTTCATTTCGTTCATTTCGTTCATTTCGTTCATTTCGTTCATTTCGTTCATTTCATTCATATCATTCATTTCATTTCATCATTCATTCATCATTCATTCATTTCATTTCATCATTCATTCATCATTCATTCATTCATTCATTCCATTCATTCCATTCATTCCATTCATTCCATTCATTCCATTCATTCCATTCATTCCATTCATTCCATTCATTTCATTCATTCATTACATTTCATTCATTCATTTCATTCATTTCATTCATTTCATTCATTTCATTCATTTCATTCATTTCATTCATTTCATTCATTTCATTCATTTCATTCATTTCATTCATTTCATTCATTTCATTCATTTCATTCATTTCATTCATTTCATTCATTTCATTCATTTCATTCATTTCATTCATTTCATTCATTTCATTCATTTCATTCATTTCATTCATTTCATTCATTTCATTCATTTCATTCATTTCATTCATTTCATTCATTTCATTCATTTCATTCATTTCATTCATTTCATTCATTTCATTCATTTCATTCATTTCATTCATTTCATTCATTTCATTCATTTCATTCATTTCATTCATTTCATTCATTTCATTCATTTCATTCATTTCATTCATTTCATTCATTTCATTCATTTCATTTAATTCATTACATTCATTCATTTCATTCATTCATTTCATTCATTCATTTCATTCATTCATTTCATTCATTTCATTCATTCATTTCGTTCATTTCGTTCATTTCGTTCATTTCGTTCATTTCGTTCATTTCGTTCATTTCGTTCATTTCGTTCATTTCGTTCATTTCGTTCATTTCGTTCATTTCGTTCATTTCGTTCATTTCGTTCATTTCGTTCATTTCGTTCATTTCGTTCATTTCGTTCATTTCGTTCATTTCGTTCATTTCGTTCATTTCGTTAATTTCGTTCATTTCATTCAGTTCATTCATTCATTTCATTCATTCATTTCATTCATTCTTTTCATTCAATCATTTCATTCATTCATTTCATTCATTCATTTCATTCATTCATTACATTCATTCATTTCATTCATTTCATTCATTTCATTCATTTCATTTATTTCATTCATTTCATTCATTTCGTTCATTTCGTTCATTTCGTTCATTTCGTTCATTTCGTTCATTTCGTTCATTTCGTTCATTTCTTTCATTTCGTTCAATTCGTTCATTTCATTCATTTCGTTCATTTCGTTAATTTCTTTCATTTCGTTCATTTCGTTCATTTCGTTCATTCCGTTCATTCCGTTCATTCCGTTCATTCCGTTCATTCCGTTCATTCCGTTCATTCCATTCATTCCATTCATTCCATTCATTCCGTTCATTCCGTTCATTCCGTTCATTCCGTTCATTCCGTTCATTCCATTCATTCCGTTCATTTCAATCATTTCGTTCATTTCGTTCATTTCATTCATTTCATTCATTTCATTCATTTCGTTCATTTCGTTCATTTCATTCATTTCTTTCATTTCGTTCAATTCGTTCATTTCATTCATTTCGTTCATTTCGTTAATTTTGTTCATTTCGTTCATTTCGTTCATTTCGTTCATTCCGTTCATTCCGTTCATTCCGTTCATTCCGTTCATTCCGTTCATTCCGTTCATTCCATTCATTCCATTCATTCCATTCATTCCGTTCATTCCGTTCATTCCGTTCATTCCGTTCATTCCGTTCATTCCATTCATTCCGTTCATTTCGTTCATTTCGTTCATTTCGTTCATTTCGTTCATTTCGTTCATTTCGTTCATTTCGTTCATTTCGTTCATTTCGTTCATTTCGTTCATTTCGTTAATTTCGTTCATTTCGTTCATTTCGTTCATTTCGTTCATTTCGTTAATTTCGTTCATTTCGTTCATTTCGTTCATATCGTTCATTTCATTCATTCATTCATTCATTCATTCATTCATTTCATTCATTTCATTCATTTCATTCATTTCATTCATTTCATTCATCATTCATTTCATTCATCATTCATTTCATTCAGTTCATTCATTCATTTCATTCATTCATTTCATTCATTCATTACATTCATTCATTTCATTCATTCATTTCATTCATTCATTTCATTCATTCATTTCATTCATTCATTTCATTCATTCATTTCATTCATTTCATTCATTTCATTCATTTCATTCATTTCATTCATTTCATTCATTTCATTCATTTCATTCATTTCATTCATTTCATTCATTTCATTCATTTCATTCATTTCATTCATTTCATTCATTTCATTCATTTCATTCATTTCATTCATTTCATTCATTTCATTCATTTCATTCATTTCATTCATTTCATTCATTTCATTCATTTCATTCATTTCATTCATTTCATTCATTTCATTCATTTCATTCATTTCATTCATTTCATTCATTTCATTCATTTCATTCATTTCATTCATTTCATTCATTTCATTCATTTCATTCATTTCATTCATTTCATTCATTCATTTCATTCAATCATTCATTTCATTCATTTCATTCATTTCATTCATTTCATTCATTTCATTCATTTCATTCATTTCGTTCATTTCGTTCATTTCGTTCATTTCGTTCATTTCGTTCATTTCGTTCATTTCGTTCATTTCGTTCATTTCATTCATTTCATTCATTTCGTTCATTTCATTCATTTCATTCATTTCATTTTTTAAGACGATTCAAAATGATCCTTGTGATTTCAATGAATAAAATACTTTTGACTTTCATTCATTTCATTCATTTCATTCATTTCATTCATTTCATTCATTTCATTCATTTCATTCATTTCATTCATTTCATTCATTTCATTCATTTCATTCATTTCATTCATTTCATTCATTTCATTCATTTCATTCATTTCATTCATTTCATTCATTTCATTCATTTCATTCATTTCATTCATTCATTACATTTCATTCATTCATTTCATTCATTCATTTAATTCATTCATTTCATTCATTTCGTTCATTTCGTTCATTTCGTTCATTTCGTTCATTTCGTTCATTTCGTTCAATTCGTTCATTTCGTTCATTTCGTTCATTTCGTTCATTTCGTTCATTTCGTTCATTTCGATCATTTCGTTCATTTCGTTCATTCCGTTCATCCCGTTCATCCCGTTCATCCCGTTCATTCCGTTCATTCCGTTAATTTCGTTCATTTCGTTAATTTCGTTCATTTCGTTCATTTCGTTCATTTCGTTCATTTCGTTCATTTCGTTCATTTCGTACATTTCGTACATTTCGTTCATTTCGTTCATTTCGTTCATTTCGTTCATTTCGTTCATTTCGTTCATTTAGTTCATTTCGTTCATTTCGTTCATTCCGTTCATTCCGTTCATTCCGTTCATTCCGTTCATTCCGTTCATCCCGTTCATCCCGTTCATCCCGTTCATCCCGTTCATCCCGTTCATCCCGTTCATTCCGTTCATTCCGTTAATTTCGTTCATTTCGTTAATTTCGTTCATTTCGTTCATTTCGTTCATTTCGTTCATTTCGTTCATTTCGTTCATTTCGTACATTTCGTACATTTCGTTCATTTCGTTCATTTCGTTCATTTCGTTCATTTCGTTCATTTCGTTCATTTCGTTCATTTCGTTCATTTCGTTCATTTCGTTCATTTCGTTCATTTCGTTAATTTCGTTCATTTCGTTCATTTCGTTCATTTCGTTCATTTCGTTCATTTCGTTCATTTCGTTCATTTCGTTCATTTCGTTCATTTCGTTCATTTCGTTCATTTCGTTCATTTCGTTCATTTCGTTCATTTCGTTCATTTCATTCATTTCGTTCATTTCGTTCATTTCGTTCATTTCGTTCATTTCGTTCATTTCATTCATTTCATTCATTTCATTCATTTCATTCATTTCATTCATTTCATTCATTTCATTCATTTCATTCATTTCATTCATTTCATTCATTTCATTCATTTCATTCATTTCATTCATTTCATTCATTTCATTCATTTCATTCATTTCATTCATTTCATTCATTTCATTCATTTCATTTCATTCATTTCATTCATTTCATTTCATTCATTTCATTCATTTCATTCATTCATTTCATTCATTCATTTCATTCATTCATTACATTCATTCAATAAATTCATTTCGTTCATTTCGTTCATTTCGTTCATTTCGTTCATTTCGTTTATTTCGTTCATTTCGTTCATTTCGTTCATTTCGTTCATTTCGTTCATTTCGTTCATTTCGTTCATTTCGTTCATTTCGTTCATTTCGTTCATTTAGTTCATTTCGTTCATTTCGTTCATTTCGTTCATTTCGTTCATTTCGTTCATTTCGTTCATTTCGTTCATTTCGTTCATTCCGTTCATTCCGTTCATTCCGTTCATTCCGTTCATTCCGTTCATCCCGTTCATCCCGTTCATCCCGTTCATCCCGTTCATCCCGTTCATCCCGTTCATTCCGTTCATTCCGTTAATTTCGTTCATTTCGTTAATTTCGTTCATTTCGTTCATTTCGTTCATTTCGTTCATTTCGTTCATTTCGTTCATTTCGTACATTTCGTACATTTCGTTCATTTCGTTCATTTCGTTCATTTCGTTCATTTCGTTCATTTCGTTCATTTAGTTCATTTCGTTCATTTCGTTCATTCCGTTCATTCCGTTCATTCCGTTCATTCCGTTCATTCCGTTCATCCCGTTCATCCCGTTCATCCCGTTCATCCCGTTCATCCCGTTCATCCCGTTCATTCCGTTCATTCCGTTAATTTCGTTCATTTCGTTAATTTCGTTCATTTCGTTCATTTCGTTCATTTCGTTCATTTCGTTCATTTCGTTCATTTTGTACATTTCGTACATTTCGTTCATTTCGTTCATTTCGTACATTTCGTACATTTCGTTCATTTCGTTCATTTCGTTCATTTCGTTCATTTCGTTCATTTCGTTCATTTAGTTCATTTCGTTCATTTCGTTCATTCCGTTCATTCCGTTCATTCCGTTCATTCCGTTCATTCCGTTCATCCCGTTCATCCCGTTCATCCCGTTCATCCCGTTCATCCCGTTCATCCCGTTCATTCCGTTCATTCCGTTAATTTCGTTCATTTCGTTAATTTCGTTCATTTCGTTCATTTCGTTCATTTCGTTCATTTCGTTCATTTCGTTCATTTCGTACATTTCGTACATTTCGTTCATTTCGTTCATTTCGTTCATTTCGTTCATTTCGTTCATTTCGTTCATTTAGTTCATTTCGTTCATTTCGTTCATTCCGTTCATTCCGTTCATTCCGTTCATTCCGTTCATTCCGTTCATCCCGTTCATCCCGTTCATCCCGTTCATCCCGTTCATCCCGTTCATCCCGTTCATTCCGTTCATTCCGTTAATTTCGTTCATTTCGTTAATTTCGTTCATTTCGTTCATTTCGTTCATTTCGTTCATTTCGTTCATTTCGTTCATTTCGTACATTTCGTACATTTCGTTCATTTCGTTCATTTCGTACATTTCGTACATTTCGTTCATTTCGTTCATTTCGTTCATTTCGTTCATTTCGTTCATTTCGTTCATTTAGTTCATTTCGTTCATTTCGTTCATTCCGTTCATTCCGTTCATTCCGTTCATTCCGTTCATTCCGTTCATCCCGTTCATCCCGTTCATCCCGTTCATCCCGTTCATCCCGTTCATCCCGTTCATTCCGTTCATTCCGTTAATTTCGTTCATTTCATTCATTTCATTCATTTCATTCATTTCATTCATTTCATTCATTTCATTCATTTCATTCATTTCATTCATTTCATTTCATTCATTTCATTCATTTCATTTCATTCATTTCATTCATTTCATTCATTTCATTCATTCATTTCATTCATTCATTTCATTCATTCATTTCATTCATTCATTACATTCATTCAATTAATTCATTTCGTTCATTTCGTTCATTTCGTTCATTTCGTTCATTTCGTTCATTTCGTTCATTTCGTTCATTTCGTTCATTTCGTTCATTTCGTTCATTTCGTTCATTTCGTTCATTTCGTTCATTTCGTTCATTTCGTTCATTTCGTTCATTTCGTTCATTCCGTTCATTCCGTTCATTCCGTTCATCCCGTTCATCCCGTTCATCCCGTTCATCCCGTTCATTCCGTTCATTCCGTTCATTTCGTTAATTTCGTTCATTTCGTTCATTTCGTTCATTTCGTTCATTTCGTTCATTTCGTTCATTTCGTTCATTTCGTTCATTTCGTTCATTTCGTTCATTTCGTTCATTCCGTTCATTCCGTTCATTCCGTTCATCCCGTTCATCCCGTTCATCCCGTTCATCCCGTTCATTCCGTTCATTCCGTTCATTTCGTTAATTTCGTTCATTTCGTTCATTTCGTTCATTTCGTTCATTTCGTTCATTTCGTTCATTTCGTTCATTTCGTTCATTTCGTTCATTTCATACATTTCGTACATTTCGTTCATTTCGTTCATTTCGTTCATTTCGTTCATTTCGTTCATTTCGTTCATTTCGTTCATTTCGTTCATTTCGTTCATTTCGTTCATTTCGTTCATTTCGTTCATTTCGTTAGTAGTAATGTATTGGGCGTTCTGGGCCACTTCGCTGTCGCTCCGTGGCCCATTTCGCCCAATACATTGTTAAAAAGTTACATTAAAAATTGTCTTTGACCGATGTATTTAAGGAAGTTATTACGTCTCTTAGAGCATTCCATCGAAAACGCTCTCACGATGAAGTTCGTAAAACAACCGCTAACGTTACAATTCGAAAACATTACCATTGACTCTGAAAAACATAATTTTCGACATGGAAACCTTTTACCAAATTCAATACGTTGCATAATATGTGGTCCATCAAATTGTGGAAAAACTAATTTAGTAATTGGTTTACTGCTACACAAAAATGGTTTGCAATTTAGAAATTTATATTTGTATTCGAAAACTCTCTATCAACCAAAGTATGTATTTTTGGAACAGATTCTACGAATGGTTCCAAGTGTATCATTTTTTAAATATCGTGAAAATGAAGAAGTTCTTACTCCAGAGGCAGCAAAATGTGATTCAATAATAATATTTGATGACGTAGCGTGTGAAAATCAAAATAATATGCGTGATTATTTTGCAATGGGTAGACATAAGCATATCGATTGTATTTATTTAAATCAGACTTACAGTAAAATACCCAAACAGCTAGTAAGAGATAATGCAAATTTAATTGTCCTTTTCAAGCAAGATGATATAAATATGAGACATATATATGATGAACACGTCAACGCGTATATGACTTGGCAAGAATTTAGAAATATGTGTTCAAACATATGGAAAGAACCATATAGTTATTTAGTGATAAATAAAGATTGTGAAAAGAATAAGGGATGTTATAGAAAAAAATTTGATACATTTGTTGTGTTTAATTAGTTGTATAAATAATTATCGCATATAATAATTTGATTCAGTAACAGTTTCACTACTCAAAGAATAAAACGTGTTCTATAGTAATCGAAAAGATATTATTATAGTTTATTAAAACATGGAAAAAAATCTAAAGAGACAAATTGTGAATGCAGCAGCTGCTGTTAGAAGAAAGGTTCGAAAGATGCGGGATATTGAAACTGAAAAAAATGATGTTCTGGAAACTGTTTTTAAACCAATTACAAATTCTCTCAATCAATTAGTTGATGAAAAGAAAGATACTATTAAAGTAAAAGAAAATGAAACTAAATTAAACACATTAAGTCCATTAAACTTTGATACAACTCTTAAGAAGAGAAAGCCTAACGTTGGATTTAATGATGATAACTCTAATGATGAGTTAGATGAGAAAGATGATTGTTCAGAAAGTTCTGGATATGAATATGATGTGAATGATGAATCTTTCAAATCAGCTGATACAAGTGAACCTAATCAGAGCTCTAACATTTCATCGTGGTCTATTTCTTCTGAAGCTTTGGGTAATGTTCCGTTTGGTGTGAGAAATGAACGTGGTAAGCTCATGATGGGTTCAGCACGTGTGGTGGTTTCTAATGATTACATTCAAGTTGGTACAAATAAGTACAAAAAAACGTTTGGAATAAATGAGCTTTTATTCAAAAGATTGCCTGATTCAACAGCAATCACTGCAGAAGATTTGAGACATTATAAGTTAATGTTGTTAGAAACAAACGTTCATCGAAGAGACTATGATTCACGCAAACCAATTAAAAGTAGCAAAGGACGAAAGTACTTAAACATAATAAAACCACTATTCAAGCTACGTAAAGTGTCTGTAAGTACTGATGGTAGTCAGTCAAACTTATACCAAGGAGAAGGGATACCATTATTAAAGAAATGGAAAAAGAATGTTGATTACGTTTACTGGGATGATCCTAACGAATTGATCGATAGATTAAAATTATTAATTGCATCTCAGGATGCTGGTAACACTGGGTTGGATAATGAAATCATATGCATTATAGAAGAATTGCGTGAGAGTGGTATTATACCATGATAAATAAGATGAAATACATCATTTTGTTTCATTTGAACTTTATCTCTGACCCCTATCAGTTCATCATAAGTAAAATGGATAAATTTGGTCATCACATTCATAAACGACTGCGATTACCAGAATTCTTCGAAATCTTTGACAAGGCATTGATGAAAACAGAAAACGAAGAATTCGATTTGTTATCAACGAGATTGACAGGTGTTACAAATCCTTTGAGACCGAACGATGCAGCTAACAAAGAATACGTAGATAAGCACTGTGAATTATTTGCAAACAAGCAAGAAGTTTATAACACTCTAAACGCTTTAAAATCGGATATTGAAAAATATATTCAGCATTTTAGAGAAGACTACTACACAAAGATTGAATTAGAGAAGTTCATTAAATCAAAAAATGAGTAAGCAACAAGTTGTTAATGAAATTCATAAAGCTGCACGTAAAAACTTTATTCGACGGTTTGTGGTATTAAAGGGAATTGATGACTTATGGCAAGCTGATCTTATAGACTTTCAAAATTTAAAAAGTTATAACAACAACTATGCTTATATATTAGTAGTATTAGATTGTTTTTCAAAGTTTTCTTGGGCTATTCCTGTCAAAACTAAGACTAAATCCGAAATAGCAAATGCATTTAATACAATTTTAGTCACCACCCATCGTCAGCCAATTAATTTACAAACAGACATGGGTACAGAATTTTATAACGATGAATTCAATAAAATAATGATGTTTCATAAAATTAACCATTATTCTACATACTCCATAAAAAAAGCCTCTATAGTTGAACGTTTAATTAGAACTTTAAAAAACAAATTATATAAATGTTTCAGTTTTAATGGTAGTTATAGGTGGGTTGGGAGGCCTTTGGAAAGTGTTATGATTACATACAATGATACAATACATCGAATTACAAAATATAAGCCGAACGAAGTTAGTCAGTCAAATCAGGATATAGTCATGAGAAACATAAAAAGTTCACAGATGATAAATATGAAATCAAAGAAAAGTAAATTTTTTATAGGAGATGTTGTACGTATAAGCAAATATAAAAGTAGCTTTCAAAAAGGTTATACACCAAACTGGACTACAGAACTATTTCGTATTAAAAAAATTAATAATTCAAAACCTTTTACTTACGTAATTCAAGATATGTATAAACAGCCGATTTTAGGAACTTTTTATGAAGAGGAACTTCAGAAAACTAGCTGTCCTAATGTTTATCTTATTGAAAGAGTTTTAAGAAAAAAAGGAAGCAAACTTTTTGTCAAATGGTTAGGTCTCCCTGATAGTGAAAGTTGTTGGATCGAAAAACGTACAATTTTATGATCGTGTAAGAAAATCTATAAAATTATATATTAGTAGTAAAAAACAGTCATTAATAACTCGGCAATGCGAGGTGGAGGACTGATTAATAGTTTAATAAATAGTTTACCCTTTGAAGTCCATTTACCTGGATATAATTATTGTGGACCCGGGACACGATTAAGAGAACGATTAATAAGAGGTGATAAAGGAGTTAATCAGTTGGATAGTGCATGTATGCAACACGACATTGCATATAATAACTCTAATAACTTAGAAGATCGACACAGAGCTGATTTGGAATTAATAAGCATGGCTAAACAGCGAATGAAATCCAAGAATGCAGGAAAAGGAGAGAAAATAGCTTCGTGGTTGGTTAACAAAGTCATGAAAACCAAAGTAAAACATGGTGCAGGAACTAAATCATTTAAATCTATTATTTCCACTATAAGTACTCGTATCAAGAAGCTAAAACCAAAAAATAATTCTAAAGCTATACAAATAGCATACTCTGCTGCAAAAAAACTCGTTAAAAGTAATAAAGGAGTTCGTTTGCCTCGCATCATACCGTTACCGAAGACGGGTGGTATTCTTCCCTTGATACCAATTTTTGCTGGATTGTCTGCATTAGGTGCATTAGCTGGAGGAGCTGCAGGTATAGCTAAAGCTGTAAATGATCACAAATCAGCAAAAAAACTTTGAAGAGGCGCAAAGGCACAATCAAATTATGGAATCTATTGCTATAGGGAAAGGTTTATATATGAAACCTTACAAGAAAGGCAATGGGCTTTATGTAAAAAGTTCAAAAAACTAATGAAAAGGTTACCCAATCGTGCTCTCACCAATATTGACATATTAGAATATGCTTGTGGACTCATACCCTATTTTAGAGGTGTTTATATGAGAGATGAATTACCAAAAAAACCAAAAGCCATTGAATGTGCTATCGTTAATTTAGATAGTTCAGAGAATGAAGGAACACACTGGGTAGCCTACGTAAAGTATTTTGATTATTGTGAGTATTTTGATAGCTTTGGAGATTTAAAACCTCCGTTAGAGATTGTTACATACTTAAAAACGAATATAAGATACAATTATTGTAATTATCAAAAATTTGAAACGTCGAATTGTGGACATCTTTGTTTAAAGTTCCTTCAGAAATTTTGGAAAAATAAATGTAAATAGATTAGGTACCTATACGAATTAAATATGTATAAATTTAAGAACTAGTTTTATTTAATTCATTTGTATAATGTCTTTCACACTGTCTATAACCGGTAATACAACGATTTTATCATCTAACTTTTATCCTGCTTTAGAATTTGATGGAGATTATGAATGTGCTCTGCTGTATTTGTCTACATTTAATTCAATTCCTAATATTGACTCAAAAAACAATAAATTTCATTATGGTCATAATGAAATCATAGAGATACCGGAAGGTGCCTACGAACTTCAGGATATCAGTGATTATTTAAAAGCGAAAGTCAAAAATGCAACCTTTAGTTTATTTTGTAACAATAACACTTTGAAAACTTTTCTGTGTTGTGCAAAGGATATACATTTTGAAAAAGAAAATTCTCTTGGTACTTTACTAGGCTTTGGTAAACAAACTCTGAAAGCAAATATAATAAACGAGTCACAGTTTCCTGTTAACATTTTATCAACGACTGTGGTCAGGGTTGAATGTGATATAGTGAGCGGCTCATATATTAATGGAAAATCAAGCCACATAATTTATGAATTTGCACCCAACGTACCACCAGGATATCGACTGATAGAAATACCTAAAAATATCATTTATTTTCCTATTAATCAAAATAACGTTAGTACTATTAACATCAGATTATTAGATATTCATAATAATTTGATAAATTTACGGGGTGAAGAAGTTCAAATATATTTGCATATGAAGAAAAGATGATTGATTATAATAAATATGCTAACATGAAAACAAAACACATCAGTGCTAATCGGACAACCTGCAAAGGAACAGCTCAAAAAACAAAAATTACAAAAGAAAATAAAAGGTTTCTAAAATTCATCGGACTTTTGAAATGAGTATTTTAGACATATCAAGTTCTCCAGCATACGATAACACCATAGATGGTATTGAATATCATTCGTATAAACCATACGTAACAAGTTTTAACAGGAATGATGAAGTTCGCATTCCGATCAATCAACAAGATTTATACATATTACCATCAGCCAGTACCCTTTATTTGGAAGGAACAGTAAAAATTGTCAAAAAGGATACGAGACAAAAAGTTGCAAGCTTTGAATTTACAAACAATCCATTACTTTTTCTCTTCCAAGATATTCGATATGAGCTTAATGGAGTCGAAATAGATAAAATTAAAAATGCTGGTATTACTACAACTATAAAAAGTTTATTATCCATGAATGAAAATGAAGCTAAAATATCAAAGGCTTGGGGTTGGGATATAGATGGTACAAAGGATCATGGAGGCAGTTTTTCAGCTTCAATACCACTAAGTAATATTTTAGGTTTTGCTGAAGATTATAAGAAAATCATCATAAACTGTAAACATGAATTGATATTATAACGCAGTAATACCGATTTAAACGCATTGAAAATTCCATCTACTGAGGTGGTTGAAGACATAATAATAAATAAATTAGTTTGGCGCGTTCCACACATTAAGGTGTCTGACAAGGAAAAAGTTCGTTTACTGAAGCTTTTAGAAAAAGATCGACCACTAAATTTCGCGTTTCGAAATTGGGATCTGTATGAGTACCCATTGCTACCTCAAACCACTAAGCATACATGGTCAATAAAAACCTCATCACAGATAGAAAAGCCGAGATATGTAGTCATTGGTCTACAGACCGGTAGAAAAAATGTAGCAGAGAAAGATATGTCATGCTTCGATCATTGTAATTTAAGAGATGTCAAAGTGTATCTTAACTCTACATACTATCCGTATGAAAGTCTTAATGTAAATTTTATAGATGAAAAATTTGCTTTATTATATGAACAATATGTAAAATTCCAACAGTCTTATTACGGACGCAGGAGCGAACCGTTGCTGAGTGCATCTGAGTTCAAGGAAAAGGCACCGCTCTTTGTTATCGATTGCTCTAGACAGTGTGAAAATCTTAAGTCAGGCCCTGTAGTAAGCGTACGTGTGGAGCTTGAAAGCAACTCGGAGATACCTAATCATACGTCAGCATATTGCCTCATTTTAAATGACTGTCTAATAGAGTACAGACCACTTAGCAATTTAGTGAAGAAGATAACATGAATCCTGATACTGTTATCGTTGACCTACAAGGATTTAAGGATACAAAAAGCACCTTTATTATAAAAGAATTTGCAATTTTTATCAATGGATACACTCAAACTTTTCTTGTCAAGCCTCCGTACTCATTTAATAACTTGACAAACGATGAAAGAAGGCAAGTTCGGTGGTTAGAAAAAAATCGTGGAATTTTTTGGAGTGAAGGATTCATTGACTACAAAGAGTTTAAGCGTACTATTACTTCATATTTAAATAATAAAAAAATTATTTGTAAGGGAACCGAAAAAATTAAATGGATTCAGGATTTGTGTCAGAACTGTAAAATTATAGATATAGGTGACAAAGGCAGTCCTAATTTTTTTAAATTGTATAATGATTATGAGAAATTAAAATGTATAAGTTTTAACTGTGTAAATCATAAGAATAAGTGTGCTTTAAAAAATGTACTGTGTATTAAGATGTGGTGTGATGACAATAATTTTTATAAATTTCTACCTAAACTTTTTAAATAATTTAACTTTTTAATGAATTCTAAGGATTTGTTACTTAACTATATTTATTTTTTGAAATAAAAATCATTTTACTTATTCAATATTTTATTTTTATAACTCTAAGAACTAGGTAGAAACATTAAATTTACTTACGTAATTACTCATTTATTTACACAACTTTACGTATCACACGCAATATTTTCTGATATAGCTCTAATAATTCTCTCAGTTTTGTCCATAATATCGTCCACAAATTCTTTCACTACATATTGCGCAGATAAAATCACGTTATTTTCACTATCACATGTGTCACTTATGTCTGTTACTTTTATCAATCTTCTCCCTGTGCATGCTTCTCGGGTTAGTACATATGAAGATCGCTGCACTCGACGTTGACGCTTTTCAAGGACTTCGCAATGTAATGTTTTTTTTGGTTTTCGTTTGGGTCGCTTTAGTTTTTTGGTCTTCAAGTCGAGCAGCGGGAAGTCTTCATCAGGATTTTGTGCACAGTGAAATAGCAGATCCTCAGTGTTTATCCCGAAGAGTCCCTCCGGAGTCTCAGAATCCTTAGTTAAGAAGTCAGCCATATCTGAGAATAAAAAATATACTAATATTATAAATGATAAAGTTTGGATGTTTGGGTAACCGCTATCAGGTGTTTATTATACAGGTTAAGAGGAATTTATCCAATGTACCAGGCAAGCAGCAGGCTTCAGGAATAGTTTTGTTTGTTATTCTTCGATTTTGATGAAATTATTTGATAGATATATAGATGATTAAAACCTACAATAAAGACTAAGAACGCGGGTGAAAACGCAGGCGAGAGCTAGTAATTATATCACTTACTTACACAAAATTTGAAGCTGAATTGAGATAAATTATGTTGAAAAGTAAATACACTTACCGTAAGTATTAGATAGTTGAAATCTGTATACGTTAGTTACCACCGTTGTTTCGAAACAGAATGAATCAAATAAATGTATTTTCTGCAATGTCGATAAATTCATGTTAAGACATGTCCTAACCAGCTCATGCAAAGTACACGCACAAACTACATAGTACTTACTTAGTTACTTATTTGCTGCGTAAGATAATTGCAACATACTACTATCGCTTCTGATTCATGTAATGAATGGTATAAGTTTTTACTGTGGCTTCTCTTGTCAGTTTTACTTAGTTTGATTACAATAATTTTAAGTAGGACTTTAATTTTAAAATTGAGTAGGTACGTGATTTCTAAGAAGAATAATAAAATAATAACAATGTTTTTAATCATCAAAAAATATATTTATTTTCTTAAAACTACTAAAATTTAATTCTTTTTAATAAGGTTTACATTCTAGGTGGTTATCTATATTTAAACACACAGTTTATTTATATAGATCTTAATAGCTAGGTATACATTTTAGGTAGGTACCTATTTTATTTATTTTCTAAATACATTACTTAATAGTTAGGCTTACATTTTCGATGGGTACCTACATATAAACATAGTAAAAAAGTAAAAACTAGATATATCAACTCATATCCCAAGAATGGATACGTGACCCCATGCTCTGCTTGATTTTTTATTACGTGAAATCAAACGTTTATCGTCATTACTAGAGAGTGCTATTTTGTTTACTGAACGTGTGAATATATCATGTTTTATGCTCTTAAATAATATATTCTTCCTTCGTAAAATATCTTCAGTTTCCAATGTGTTTTTATAGTCTAACATATCTAAATCACGTACGACACATGCCTTTATTCCTTTAGCCTTTTTTATTTCAGTGTGGGTATTTTTTATACAGTACAGTTTTGAGCGCAACCCCACAAATTCCATTATTATTTTCCCTCCCATTTCATCTTTAAAAAGACCTGGTACTTTTTTATTCATTATTGGTAATTCATGATAATTATCTAGAGAAAAATTACTGGTATCGAAATATTCCATAAAATTTATTTTTAACTCTTGATAAAATTGTTTTGTTTTGATATGATAAATGAAACTGTCTGTATCAGTGTAACACATCTGTAAATGGTTTCCGTAGAATGGTTGAAATATTGAATAATGAAAATCATACATATGTGCTTTTGACAATTCAAGTACTGTGAATCCTATATACAACGGCTTGTCTAAAACTATACGACTGGGTTTCAATTGAATTGCAACTAAATTTTCTGTAAATACTGAAGCACTATGAAAATTGGGACTAGCGATTAGGTTTTTTGCACTATTTCGTTTTTTTGTTTTATTGTTTTGATCAATCCACTGATTTATTAGCTGAACGTTGACTTTTTTTCGGTTATTTTCTAACGTCTTTCCAAAAACACTATTATTGAGCAGTTTAAAAAAATCTTGTTCAAAAGTTGACGTGGCTTTTTGCCGCAAACTTGTATTAAGATCAATATATTGTTTTAAGTAGGCACTTTGTCGAAACGTAATAACACGATGGATTTTTCTCAATATTAAACCATGTTTGATACATATTTTTAAATGCTTGTAATGTACCTATCACATAGTTAAATTTATCATACAAATTAGGAATAAGCTTCGGATGTTTTCCACCAGGTGGAATATCTTTTTCAGGGCAAAATGGTAAGTCGTTATGTTTGCAATGTAAATTTTTAGGATAAATCAAGTCTACTTCTAGAATGAAGCCATACTCATCATCGTCTAAAACACTGTTAACATCCAATTTATCGATTTCGGTTTGATTGAGAAATCTAAAGTTTGATAACGGTAATGTTTGACTCATGCTGTATCCATAGAGATTGTTACAATCTATATATACAATGTAAGATTCTGGCATCAACGGATCATAATCTTCGATAAATTCATTATTGGCTTTTGCATATCTTTGTGAACACATACATACTCCAGCTCTTATGCCTGATTGAATCATATTTATCATATCGAAATCATCAATGAGTTCCAATTCAATGCCAGTTATATAAAGCATCGCATCGAATGATAAACTAGGTGCAGTTACATAAAAAGCAGGATCTAAGCAATAGTGATGTTTACAAGTTTTTCTAAAATTTTCAAAGATATCAGTCAACAACAACACGTCTGTTTTTAAATATAAATCAGTATATTGTCCCAAGTCCTGAATACCGAATTGATCCCATACCATTAGTGCATGTAAATAATCTTCGTCTGAAATGTGTTCGTTGTTTAAAGAGCTATAAAAACTGTTTTTACATGGAAGATATTGCTCATTGTAGCGTTCCCATGTGTTCATATACTCGTATGGGTAGACACCTTTACTAGTAAGAAGCGAAAACTGTGATTCATTTGGAAAAAAATGATTTAAATGAATGAAGTCAATAGTTTTCATCGTTTTAGCTAATTTTTCTAAACTGGTTCCCAAAAATTTGAAAGAATCAACAAACCGCAATTGTACATATTCATTTTTGGATATTGGAATAAATTTAGTAAATGATATGTAATTTTCTTTTGTTTTAGGAATAATTCTTACTGACCCAGGTGCTTCCCCCAATTTTTTTATGAACGAGTGGCAATCGTAACCTGCCAAATTATGAAAAAAAATTGGAACAAACTTTGGGACTTTATACTGTAAATTGCAGAAGCTGTGAGCTGCTCCACGGTACTGACCTGTAATATGGCAGTGATCTCTAACCCTATCACCAAATAAAAAGTTCTGACAAATATGGCATCGAATGGCATTTTCATAGTCTATAGCATCAATAACGCTAAATTCTATAGACACATTTTGTGACAAAATTTCATGAATATTCTTAGCGTCTTTGTAAAGAGACGAAACAAATTTGTCAACACAATCAAATCCCCGATACGATACAAATTTATTATAAGAAGGGTTGACAGAACAGACAATATTGTATGCGAACGCTACAGGCACATGTTTTTGTATGGTATGTGTATAAGTACCTTCAGTTTGTAATTGTGTAGTGTTGCATACATCTATCAACATAGTTTCAAAGTCAGCGTAAATTATAAATGGTACGTCTTGCTTCCGATCAAAATTTTTAAATTTTATAACAGATCCCTTTTTTGGTAGCACGGTAACGATACCATTACACGTGTGATTTTCCACACTATCTGCTGTTGTAAAAAACAGTAAGCATGTATCACAAAAGTATATTTTCCCATTATGTTTGGTTATTTGACTTCTCACCAGTCGCGACAAGTTTTTTATGAGACAATAATGCGATTTTAAACTATTTTCTATGTATAGTAAGTGTATAATTGTTTTATTGATAGAAGGTTCTGATTTGTAGAGTGGACCAATAACTTTTTTATTTTTTTCCAGACCATAAATTATGAAACTTAATTGCGGATTATTATTTTCAAAAACCTTTATATCAGACAATGTCATGGGAAATAACATATTATCAATGTTCAATACATCACTAAAATGTGGGTATGATGTTATTCTATTTTGATGTTTCTTAGCAGGATAGAGAGCTGCTACTACACACCATAAGAAACAATACTGATCTATGTTACGAATATTTAAACAAGCTTTTTTTTTGTTTAATGAACCTCGGTAAATCGATAAAAGAGCTACCACCAAGCGGTTGAAATTTATTTACATTTATTTCTAAACTAATACAATACAAAAAACCCCAACCCGAATCACGGTCTTGAAATTCATCAACTTTCGTTCGTAATGTATCCCTCAACGATAAAAACAATGACTCAAAATCATAATTACTATAGATAGGAGTGTTTTTTGTACCAAATGATTTGATTTCTTGTTCATTATTTTTGAATAATAAAAACTTTGAGAAAAGCTCAAAGTTTGCTTTTATACATATATGTTTTTGTAAGCATTCGTCTAAAACATGCTTTATTTTATCTCGGATTGAGTTTAAAAAAATATCAATATTGATTTGGTTTTCATCTTTTGCTAATATTCTATAAGAAACAATTCGACACCGAAACGCTGAGGTTACAGTATCAACCCCATCAATATGTGGCTGACTTAAATTGTTTTGTCTATGTTTATTACTACGTAAATGCCCAATCCAAAACCTATTACATACACTTATTTTGCATACTTCACAGAACGGCATTTCGATGATATTATACTTACTTAGTGTTAAAATGCTAGCTATCTTTATTGGAAAGCTTTTTGATAGCTCCAAAACCACTTTTTAGAATATAGTTTAGTTTATAATGCATAAAATCATCATAAAAAATCCTAGCTATAACCATAGATGTTACATCTATGGGTATAACTATCTATATTGCAAAGTATATTTGTTAGCTTTAGATAGCACAAGCAAAATGTATTTTTTTACTATAACATTAAAATTGGTTTTTATTTATAAGTGATTCTGTTAGAATAAAATGTTGGTTCACAGTCCTTAAATCGTTTAAATACTGTAGTAAACAACTCTTGCAGAGTTTCCCACTCAGGACTGTGTTCACCTAGTCGTAATTTAACCGATGTTAAAGCCTTTTTGTACCTTTCTTGCGGGTCGGTGTTTTCAACGTCCTCAACGCGATAGAACTTCAGGTCACAGAAGAAGTCACCATCGCTGATCGCTGCGGTGCGGCGGGACTGTCCATCGGAGACTCGTGACGTAAATGATGATGTATTCACTGCATTGCCACGAGCCTTGATGCTTGGTGAGGAGCTGGTTTTTTCTTCTGCCTTTAAGATGGTGAAAATATTTTTTTTTTATTTTTTGTTCCTGTGAGCGAAAAAGATATTGTTAAGGTGAGGTATAACGCAAATTACCAATCTAAGATTAGATTTTGAACTGACTAAATCAAGTATAATATTCATATAAAAAAATATGCATGGATAATACCGAGGGATTACTCAAACAAAAAAACAATAGGGTAAAAAATTATCGACAAAAAAATTGAATTAAAAAATTTGATAAATTTAATCATTGCAGTAAAATGGAGGGATCACCCACAGGGTTTTTAAAATTATCTATTAATCTTTTTCAAGCGGCATGTACTTTTTTTGTATGAAGATTTCTGCCTAGGGTTGTCGCAGTCTTAACGTTGTTGTTTAATCAATCAACATGCTTGTATTATTTTTTTATTTCTATGAAATGCTATATTTTAAAACAAATCATAGTTTTGAGTGAAAGAGTCCATGAAAATCGTTGAGTCAAGGGACATACATGATATAGGTAAGTGTTTTCAGGTTAAGGTGATTTGTCACCCCAAATTCTGTTACTATCTAACTCAAGTTTGTTAGTTATATTTACCAACGGAACTCTTCTCGATTAGGAGAGCGGGTGACACCCGCAGCTGCTGCACTGGCTGGAGATGTCTTACGTTTCTGCACCTTAGCTTTTGATGTCGCTGACTTCTTGATTGGTTGAGCAACTAGCATTGATGTGGCCGAGCTGTCGTATTCTGAATCATAATCCGACCTGTAAATAATAAAATACATTACAATATATGTATACTAATCGCTGCAAATGCAGGGGGGGTGTGCGGTTGCACTCGCCTAAACGCACATCCTCTATAACTATGTTCAGTTATGAATGAAGACTGAAGAATTTTGGAAACAGATTTTTATTGCAATCTTTCACAAGTTTCGATTCAGATTGAATTTATTTTTTTACTCTGGTTCAGATTCAAGATATTTTTTGTAAAGAAAGGTATTTTTGTATTTTTTTTGTAGCAAAAAATAGGTGCTCCTAGGTGCCTAATTTAATAAAAAAAGTTTATTAAATTAGGTTAATAAACAGGCTAGGTATGTTATTCTAACACAGATATGATAAGTAATCAATATTTTGTGGTATATATTTTTGAGTTATTTCAGTTATTAACAAAATTATCAAGCAAAAATATGCAAAAAGTTTCCAGAAAAACCGAAAGAAAAGTAGAGAATTTGTACCGAAATTGGGAACTGAATTTTCAAACTTTTTTTTGTTGTGTTTTCGAGCATTTCCTTTCATCAGACCGGTGTTAATACGTGACAAAATTATTCTACTATCAAATTTAATCGCAGAATATATCCATAGTCGTCTAAAATTCAAATTTAGAACAAAATAACAAAAGACGTCTGCAAATGTTCAAATTGTTGCGTGGGCAGTTAAGGCGCTATAGGTTCAACGAACATTTTTGTATGAGACGAAGAAGGCGAGCTCACGCTATGATACCGGGTTTTTATGTATAAAAAAATTATATAAAAATGACGTTCAAAGTTTTGTTTAATTTTGTTGATGAATTCACTAACTCAAATATTAACTAACATGTAACCAAATGTTTCAAAAATTAAAAAGTGAGAGAAGTGAGTGAAAAATAGCATTTAAATTTTAAAAAGGAGGTATATTTGTTATTTTTTTTTATCGAGTGAAGTAATTCAAATATTGTATTGAATTATTGATTTCACTAGATAAAAAGCTCAAGAATATCATATATTTTTTTGTTCATAGAAAACTATGGAAATTCTTATCAAAAACTTTAAAATTCTAGAGACATTTGAGAACCTATCGCGCCTTAAGACCGTGTAAAATTCGGCTCCTAAATTCGCAAACATCTTGGGACATTATTTTTTCTGGTATGAAAGTTGCGCGGGCATGTGAGTGGTAGGTAGTTGGTTTGTGTTAGTCGTAGGAGAAGCCGCGGATCACTACACTACCAGTAAAACATGATCCAAGCAAAAAAAAAATTAAAAATTTCGCTGGCTTATCTGTTTTGTGCGACATTTGTTTGTTTGTTTACAAAAAATATCTCGAATAACCAGAGTATAGAATACAAGTAATAATGCTGGACAGTTCCACACAACATTATCTAGCCCCAAGCTTAGCAGAGCTTGTGTTATGGGTACTAGACAACTGATATACTTAATAAAACATATTACATAGATAGATATTTTTTATATAGAAAATACCCAGAATACTCTGAACAAATATCTACAAATCGCACAAATATTTGTTCCGAAGCGGGAATCGAACCCGCAACCTCCTGCGTCGCAGGCGAACGTTCGCCCGCCACGCCACAGGGGTCATCAAAACATAGCAAATAATAACAGAGTAAACTTACGAACATTTTCGTTGATGGTGTTGATATCGCAGTGGGTAGGCAGCGGTAGAGAATGCTTGAATATGTGGTGACTGCGTCGAGGCAGAAGTACTAGCAGCGTAGTAGCGTTGTACTGCAAGGCGGCTAGTGCAGCTGGGCGGGTGGCACTTCAGGTGGCAGCAGTGGGCGGGCGGAGAATCACTGGGATGACACTCGTACAGCACTTGATTCTGATCGCTTGACGAATAGACTGATTTTAATTCGATTCAATCCAAACACTGTTTTTATATGAAAATTTTGCTGGATCAAGCAAAAATTTAAATTACATATAGCAAACATTTTATCAATAATGTTGAATAAAAAAGTATATTTTATTTTGCACGTTACCAATTATTGTAAACAAGAATTTAAATAAGATAATGTTAATAAGATAAATAAAATAGCATCATCATCATCATCATCATCATCATCATCATCATCATCATCATTGCTGTTAGTTATAATTGACGACTAATGAACATTGAAAAACTGACCAAGTGCGAGTCGGACTCACGCATAAAGGGTTCTGTTCCATTATCACCATTATCATTACTATTATCTATAACAACGACAAAATATCACGTATGGTGTATGGGAGCCCTCTTAAATGTTTATTAGTATATGTTGTTATAGAGGCAACAGAAATATATAATCTGTGAAAAAATCATTTTGTCTAACTATTACGGTTCATGAGATAAAGCATAGTGATAGACAGACAGAAAGACAGACGAATGGACAGCGGAGTCTTAGTAATAGGGTCCCGTTTTACCCTTTGGGTACGGAACCCTAAAAAAACTAATTTAATGTTGTCTGACCTATTTTCACTTGCTTTTTTTATTTTGACATGCCACCCTCTGATAAAAATGTTTATAATCCATGTTGCTACGTTTTTATAAAATAACCATATGTCATGACAAACAAATATATCAAATTCGTTGATTGTTATTTGACGACAAAGTAAGCCGCTATATTGCAACATTGTTGAACACAAAATGTTGTAGTCATCATACAAAATATATTTCAAACTAGTTAGTTCTGACTTTACCAATTTACATTTACTGTTTTGAAATAAATGTAAATCATTAGGTATCATAATCAACCTATTATAATACCTATTGGAAGGATATATAGATAGATAGAATATTCTTTATTGCACAAAACAAACAATGTACATAGGCGAACTTAATGCTAAGAAGCATTCTCTACCAGCTAACCTTTGTGTATTGTGGATACATTTATGTAGGTAAGTATCTCCATGCTTGGTAAGTAAATGTTATGTATACACTAACGTAATACAAACTCTATATGAGATGAGTTGAGATGGAGAGAGAGATAGAAATAAATATTCCTAGGACAGATAAACAACGTTTTGGAATAAAATGTTAGACAAGAACGATACATATTTTGACTCTAGTCAAGAAAATCTAGTCTAGAAAGTTTCAATGCTGTATGTTTTAATTATTGACTGCAACTTATAACAACAAAACATCAAATTAGTAATAATACAATTTCTAAGAATCCAATAAGACCTACTTCACAACCTTGATACTGTTTGATCAAATTATATTTTATAAGAGTATGTGAACCAAGCTATAGGCTGTTTGTTAGCAGAAAATATTTGCATTTGATAGTAACATAGCATAACTCCAACAGTCATCTAGTTCCTCACTAGGATTCTTTGCGTTGTAAGTATCAGGAACTATGATTACCATGGTAACACAACACTCAGTCTCGAAACAAATATTTAAAAATCATACAAAACATTTGTCTCGCATAGGGAGTCGAACCCACAACCTCTCACACCTTAGCAAGCTACTCTACCAACGCGCTACAGAGATCATCAATAGTGAGGGTGAAATTATGAGTCTCTTATCTATACAAGTACCACTGGTGAGTATAGTAGTTCAGTGTACCTACTTATTTACTTACAAAATGTATATTCTTATTATATTTTGGAATGTAAATGAGTATGAACCTTCTTATATGTTTTCGATTTTGTTTGTTCATAAGCAGTAGCCAATGTATAATATAATTACTCTGTAAGACGATAATGCTGAGGATGAGAAATATCACTACTGTGGGACACACTTGTTGTTGACTTCGTTACACTTAACCTGATTCTTCCTGAGACATCAAAACACACGTATATGGATTTATAAGTCTGTAACGATGAACCATAAGTTTACATTTTCAGGATATTAGGTAGATATTTACTCTCAGATTCGTTGGATTTCCAGAAGAGAAAAAAACTGCGACCGCTGAATTTAGTTTTAATTTTTGTTTACTGTTATCTAGTGTGGGCACAGTGCAATACCACATAGGATGCGTCTTAGGTGAACGTGACCTATATGGTTATGCACTGATCATAGGCAGAGGGTACTGAATTTAGTTTTCATTTTTGTTTACTGTTACCTAGTGTGGGCACAGTGCAATACCACATAGGGTGCGTCCTAGGTGAACGTGACCTATGTGGTAATGCACTGGTCATAGGCAGAGGGTACCGCATCAGGTGAGCCTTCTGCTTGATCCACCAACCAAAGCAGTATTTAAAAAAAAAAAAAAAAACATTTTTATTTACAAACCTTTATTATTTGCCTTTTCAAAATAATCATCTTATATTTTTTTCATTCGTCATTCTTTCTCAATGATAACTTAAAATAATAATGAACTGTGGACTGTCCTGCTAAATACGTAAAGCATGGTATACCTATATGAGCATCTAACAGCATGCAATAATGCGTTCTCAGCATAACAGCAGAATTCTAAGTAACAAACGAGTAAGTGCGAGACATGAAACCTAATACATTTCTTTATCGCATAACCATTATACTGATTATGGTTATAATACTGGTTAGGTACCTATGTTATTGTTAAACTGTTAAGACTCTTTCATCTTACATTTTTTACGTTAGTACTATTAATGTCCCTAGGACGCGTCCTTGGCATTACACTGCGCCTGCTGCTCTTAGACAAAGATAAAAAGGTAAAATAATAAAAAAAAAAAAAAAAAAAAAAAAAAAAAAAAACTCTGTAATTGGGCGGAATGGACCACGAGCGACAGCGAAGTGGACCAGAACGCCCAATTACTTTACTACTGTCAGCACGACTGCCTTTCTTGGGCACAGGTTGCACGTTAGCGAGCTTCCAAGACTTGGGGACTACACCAGTTTTCAAAGAGAGGCGGAAAAGTCGCGTTAATATTGGAGACAACTCAGGGGCACAGGTTTTTAACACTACGGCCGAGATACCATCAGGACCGCTAGCTTTATTCACGTCAAGACTACGTAGCGTTTTGAGCACTTCCTTTTGCTGAATGCGAATTTCTTGCATTGAAGCTTCGCACCGAGGAAGGCTGGGTGGAGTTTCGCCAGAGGTGTCAAGACGCGAAGCCTCCGCAAATTGAGTGGCAAATAAATTTGCTTTCTCAACCGCAGCGTGAGCTAGGGACCCGTCCGGTTTCAGTAGTGGAGGGAGTGAAGGTCGGCTGAAGTTCGCTTCCACCGACTTAGCCAGAGACCAGAAAGCTTTACTTCCCGCAGGGTATGCGGCAAGCTTAGCCCCCAGACGGCCAATCCGATTGAAGCGAGCCTTCCGTAACACCTTCTTGCAGGACTTGGCGGCTTTGTTATAGTCTTTCTTCTTCATCCGTGCATCCGAGGTTTTGCCGTTTCTTGCGTCAACCCAGGCTAGATAAGCCGCACGTTTTAACGCTTCCGCGCTAGCACACGTGGGACTGAACCATGGGCGAGCATTGCTTGAAGGTGATGCATCGGAGAATGGAATAAAATACTCCATTGCTCTTTTGATCACCTCCGTAACGGCATCAGCACAAACCGTCGGGTCACAAGAAGAAAAACAGGTTTGCCGCCAAGGATAAGACGCGAAGAAGTGTCGCATCTCATCCCAATCTGCTGACTTGTAACGCCACACTCGCCTACTACCTCTAGGTGAGGGATCGGGAGGTGAGTACAGACCTCACCACACAGTGATCTGATGTTCCCAAAGGAGGCAACACTGATACCGAGTGGCGATCCGGCTCGTTCGTCAGCAGAAGGTCCAGGCAGTTGGCTGTGTGGTCCTCAACGTCCGGAATTCTGGTTGCCTCACCGACCAGCTGCGTGAGATTTAGCGTAAGTGCAAGTTTGCACGCCTCTCTCCCAGCATGGTCGGACAACTGGTAAGGGAACAGCCACTGTTGGTGGTGGGCGTTAAAATCCCCCAGAATCACCAGTTGGGCATCAGGATAACGTTGTTGGGCCACATCCGCCGCTTCACAGATGTAGTTGAATAACCTGGTTGTCTCGTGGTCTCCAGAGTGCGATCGATATAAACCAGCATAGATAATTTTATCCATGCCGGTGTCCACCAAAGTCCATAAAACGGAGAAATCGGGTTCTTCAAGGTCACGAAGACGCAGACAGCAAATGTCCTCGCGGACAAATAAACAGATACCAGCTTTGGATTTAAAGTTGTACTCCAGAGCATAGCCTGGGTATGTGAGGTATGCTGTATTGGGAGGACATTGAATCCGCGTCTCCGTGAGGAATAATAAGTGTGGCTTGGCGGTCTCTAGGTGGTGGTGGACCGGATCGAGATTGGAGTGCAGACCTCGAATGTTTGAGAGGTGCACTTGAAGCGAGAGGAAGTGCTTCCGCTGTGAGCACAACTTATTATTTTTTGACTTTTTCATATTTGGTTTTGAGTGATAAGGTAAGTGGGAAAAACGGCTGTTGAGCGAGGCACTAGTCAGCGAAAACCTAGAGATAACAGCAGGCTCCTGCGACAGTGGGAGACTAGACTGGAGACTGCGGGGACGCCCGAACCCCCCCAGGAATGGCCATCGGGTCCTCTCATCCGGTCGCAAACCGGCACGATGGAGCACTCTGGGATTTTTCGCGAGGCGGTGGGCAGCCTTTCATGAGTGGCTAACTCACTAGTTGGGCCCCCTACAACCTGCGGTCGGCCAGCGGAGAACCGTGCTTCGGATCCCGCTACCCTCCAAGTCTAGCCACCCGGCACACTTGCACCACTGCGGTCTCTAAACCGCACATGCTAAAACCAGTGCACGAACTGCTCAAACCCGTCACTTCCACGATGGCTACACTGGACATCAGTCCGAAACACGACAATGTCGCTTCACGCACTGGCTTTGTCCAGTGGGTGGTGACAAGCCACGGCCGAAGCCTACCACCAGAAATGTTGTTACCCGTTTGGCACCACCCAGAGATCACGTGTAGGGACGCAAGGGTATTGTCCTACGGACGCGGGTAACTTCGATCTCCAAAAATTCATCGATCTTCATTTCATTCATTTCATTCATTTCATTCATTTCATTCATTTCATTGATTTCATTCATTTCATTCATTTCATTCATTTCATTCATTTCATTCATTTCATTCATTTCATTCATTTCATTCATTTCATTCATTTCATTCATTTCATTCATTTCATTCATTTCATTCATTTCATTCATTTCATTCATTTCATTCATTTCATTCATTTCATTCATTTCATTCATTTCATTCATTTCATTCATTTCATTCATTTCATTCATTTCATTCATTTCATTCATTTCATTCATTTCATTCATTTCATTCATTTCATTCATTTCATTCATTTCATTCATTTCATTCATTTCATTCATTTCATTCATTTCATTCATTTCATTCATTTCATTCATTTCATTCATTTCATTCATTTCATTCATTTCATTCATTTCATTCATTTCATTCATTTCATTCATTTCATTCATTTCATTCATTTCATTCATTTCATTCATTTCATTCATTTCATTCATTTCATTCATTTCATTCATTTCATTCATTTCATTCATTTCATTCATTTCATTCATTTCATTCATTTCATTCATTTCATTCATTTCATTCATTTCATTCATTTCATTCATTTCATTCATTTCATTCATTTCATTCATTTCATTCATTTCATTCATTTCATTCATTTCATTCATTTCATTCATTTCATTCATTTCATTCATTTCATTCATTTCATTCATTTCATTCATTTCATTCATTTCATTCATTTCATTCATTTCATTCATTTCATTCATTTCATTCATTTCATTCATTTCATTCATTTCATTCATTTCATTCATTTCATTCATTTCATTCATTTCATTCATTTCATTCATTTCATTCATTTCATTCATTTCATTCATTACATACATTTCATTCATTTCATGAATGAAATTAGTTTATTCAAAATTGGAATGAGTACCTTATTCTCTTTGTGACGGCAAATCTGCCAAACTGTGTTATCCATGAAAGACTTAACCTGCATTAAGATGTATTTATCTACCTACCCTACCCTACACATCACGGATGGATGATGAATTCTATCGATAATGTAAAAGTGTTGATCGAGGACAACACTATTTTTAACTTACACATAGACTATCACCAACACGTGCACTCGGATTATGTACTACTAGATTCATGCACGTGCACATATATTTTTTGGTTTCATCTTCGATCTCTCATTGTGTATCTTGTACTAGATCTATGGTTGCAACAATTCACAAGGCGTCCCGTCACAGATTAAATTTCAAAAATAATTATATGTTTATTCGTGTCATTTGCAAAAAATATACTTATTTTAGTTTAAAATAAAGTGAAATATGTTTTATTACGCTATTATCTGATAGGATGACCACAATTTCTAGTATATTTTCAATGTTGTCAAATAGCCTGTGTAATAAAATCCAGTATTTAAGGATGAAACAAGTTTAGTGCTTTCGAACCAGTGTACCAGTGTGTTTCTGGGTTTAATTATTTCATCTATAATCTGTGGTATCTATAATCATGAAACGGGATAGTACAATTTTTACTCTGTAGTTCCATCTAAACGAAGCATAGGATTTCGACCAATCAGAATCAATGTACACCAATTCCATGGTTGTGCTTTCCATGGCTGTACATTCCTGACACGTGCTGGGAATGCGCAACCATGGAATTGGTGTATACATTGATTTCAGTACTGTTTGACCACCAATTCTAAGGTTGTGCATTCCAAGGCTGTGTAATCCCAGGCTGTGCAATCTCAGCACGTGTTGGGAATGCACAGCCATGGATTACGTGTCCATTTTTACATGAATTCCCGGGCTGTGCAATCCTGGCTGTGCTTTCCATGGTCGTGTATTCCCAGGTCGTGCATTCCATGTTTGTACAATAACCGGACCCGTGCATTCCCAGGCTGCGTAATCCCAGGCTGCGCAATCTCAGCACGTGTTGGGAATGCACAGCCATGGATTACGTGTCCATTTGTACATTAATTCCCGGGCTGTGCAATCCTGGTTGCGCTTTCCATGGTCGTGTATTCCCAGGTCGTGCATTCCATGGTTGTACAATAACCGGACCCCCTTTAGCCCATCTTCCTAGGTAGGTAGTTATTGTATCCATATACCAAAGTACTCTGTGATTGTATCCTCTTTGGCAGGTAGGTACATACAGTGTGCGATTGTTTTCCATATAATTTCGAAATGGTGATTTGTTAAATTTTGTTACATTACCACTTCATCTTCATTAAAATGTCTTGTAATTATGCCGACGGCTTATCACCCTACGATAACAAAGGGGTTCTTGGTATTCCAGAGGTAAGTTTCATTCATGATTACAGTTCCAAAAAGTTCTCTGTGGATCCAGCATCAGGAATGGTCCTACTGAGGAAAAAAGACGGTTAGGGTGTGTAAGGGGGCACTATATAAAAAACACAAAAAATAAAACAAGTATTTTTCTTCAGTGTTCCCTTATCAGCACTGACCGGAATTAGGTGCATGTATGAAAAAATATAAAACATCATGAGCTATCTTTCGATCTATTGCAATAGTTTGCAAAAGTTTGCAGCAATTGAAACAGTTGAGATACCTATCTACTTGGATCAAAATTAAATCAGGCTCAAGTCTCCTTTATGAATAACAGAACCAGTTGATGGCCTACCTGATGTTAAGCAGTATGATAACAATGCATTACCTCGTAGGTCACATCTAGGACGCGCCCTAAATTGCATTGCATTATGCCCGCCACCCTGAGACATAAGATGAAAGTCTCATGTGCCTGTTATTTCATCGGCTACTTATTATTTTTTGCTGTTTCTTATAAAAACTATAGTTTCTATTTTCTCCAAAACTTAATGAAATTTGGTACATTAAACAGAGTTAGGTGACCCATTCATGGACTTATAATGTGAATAGGTAAACAAATTCTGATTTTGGGGTTTAGTTTAGGGAGGCAAAATAAAAAATAAAAGTATTTTATTGACATATCATAATAAAAAAGCTTGTTATAAGGCTTACAATATAAGGACACTGCTGGTTTACACTCTAATCTTTCAAAAGACTTGAAGTAAGTAAACCAGCAGTGTATTAAACTCCTTTGGTCCATTTTCATAACTGTTCGACCTTGGAATTTTCAAAAATGCAATATTTTTGTGTATGGTATACTAGGTCCATCGTAGAGTTTTAAGAAAGTCTTAGGAAAATCCTAAGCTTTTAAATTCCCATGGGAAGCGGAAAATATTTGTGAAAAGAAAATGTGTATAAAATGACACCAAGGAATTAATAAGGTCTAGTGATGAGTTACTATGGTAGTCAGTCTACTTGGACATAACTCTCTCCATGCGAATCCAACAACCACTTTATCATTATTTTTTCGAATTCGTTTTATGTTAATTGTGGCAGGGGTACGCTTTAAGCTCTAATAATTAAAAAACTATGTAAGGTTACAGGAAAAACAATTATTACTACAACTAAGTAATAATCGTCAAGCAAACTTAATGCCATGATAAACAAACGTTAGATAATTTAATAATTTCTACGGGTTTTAAAATATTTGAATAAGCTTTTATACTTTTACGCCACTATTTTTGCGCAACTTATTTTAATTAAATTTGTCTTCTTAGATACAGCATTTTTGCGTGTACCTGGTTTGCAGGTTTGTGTGCCGTACCCTAGTTTTAGAAATTTGCACTACTATTTTGCGCAACCTTACGCCACCGTATCTTCGCGTAAAACATGTTGGTACTGCTTGTACGTCACCGTCCGCACTGTTAAGATTTTTGCGCCACTGTGTCACTGTCACTGGCTTCATTTATGGCAAAAATGTCGACCTCAGCTGCTATATAAAATGGATCAAATTAGACAGTTATGAAAGATTTCTGCGAAATTAATTTTAAGGTTTATTTATAGAAATTTGATCCCGCCGATGAGTTAGACAAGAAATGTGAACTCTTGGCTCAGCTCATCAATGACAGCAAGCATGTGGTGGTTCACACAGGAGCCGGCATCAGCACTTCAGCTGGAATACCAGATTTCAGGTATTTGTTACTTTCTATTGTGTTGTGTGCTAAGGTTAGCTGAGACTAGCATATTTTGCGCTACCTTCTTATATTATATACATTGTATAGATTATATGCCAAAGTTTGGATGTTTATTTGTGACTCCCATAACAACTGAACCAATTTCAATGAAAATTAGTAGACAGATTATGAACTGGATTGATGGGATTTTTTATCCTGGTATAACGTGAACGAAGCCACGGGCGGACATTGTATAATCATATTTGTAAAACTGGCAAATTTAATTTTCTTTGAAACCCAAGAAAAATAAGTGTGTCCTTTTTTTTGGCTAGTTTTTAGGGCTCTGTACCACAACAGGATCCGTATAGGATCACTTTGTTGTCCGTCTGTCTATCTGTCTGTCAAGACAAGATCCTTTTTCTCAGAAACTGCTAAAAGTATCAACTTGAAATTTATACCAAAAATAAAGGAGTGTAAGCTAAAAGTGCTGTAAAAAAACTAGCTTCACTTAATGCATCAAAAAGTTTTTTATTTATGATTTACATAATATAACATAACATCCATGAATACAAATCCTCCAGTGCACTTCCAGTAACCTTTCTGTAACAGTTCTGTTTGGAATGCCATGGGTCTGTGTGACACAAGTACAGAAAAAAGGCTGAACCTGGATCTAGAGCTTCTATCTATATAAATCCATCATAAATATATATAAATTTGTACAAAAATAAACAAAACACACATTTTTTCAGGGGACCAAATGGTGTCTGGACTCTAGAAAAAGAAGGCAGAAAACCCACCACTGATATGTCGTTTGAGAATGCAGTACCCACTAAAACACACATGATTCTCAAGAAACTTGTAGATTGCAACAAAGTTCATTACGTTGTAAGCCAGAACATAGATGGACTCCATTTGAAGTCTGGATTGCCGAGGAAACATTTGGCAGAACTACATGGAAATATGTATGTTGATGAATGTAATGTGTGTAAAAGGTAATTGTAGCAAAATTAACTCTTAACTACGCGGAAATATGTATTAATCCCGACAAAAAGCGTGCGAAGCCGTGGGCAAATGGCTAGTTTATCATAAAAGTTGTTTTGAAACATACATACTAGTCACACGCCTTTTCCCCGAAAGGATAGGCCTCCAATGGGCCTGTTTTCACTGTGGTTTGCACCATAGTTGAAAATAGATGTGACAAGTGGTGAGCTCATCGCCGCCATTGCTTCCCACGACTGACTCTGCTAACACTTTCTTCCAGTAATAATAAATTCCTTAAATAAGCTAGCAGCCAGGACAAATCTTATACCGACGAACATATTTGAAACAAACTTATTTTACAGACAATTTGTCCGCCAAAGCCCTAGTGAAACAGTGGGTAAGAAGACCCTCGGGGCCCCGTGTCTAGCGGTGCACGTCACGGGGAGACCGTGCCGAGGCAAGCTGCACGACTCGGTGCTAGACTGGGAACACGCATTACCTGAAAACGACTTGTGGATGGCTGAACTACATTCAAGGTAAGCTGTTAAGGGCCTTGTACACGTTGGCCCAACTATTGGGTTATTCGTTGGGCCATACTTTTGCCAAGGTATAAACATAGTTGCATCGTCGACATACGCCCGCGAACTGAGCGCTGGCCCAACGTGTGAACTTGGTGAACGCACTTGCGCATCCTTTAGGCGCATACAGCAGCTGATTGGTCTTATTTGGGAAGCTTTCTCCTCATACAGGAGCCAAAGCTATGTGCTGAAAAAATAATTATTAGCTTTTATCTGTAAAGTGAAAGAACATTTTTTTTTAATTTTTTTAAATGGACTGTCTACAACACTTTCCCTTAAACACAATAAAAGAAAATCAAAACGGACAAAAAACTCTTAGCTGACGCTAAATCAGCCAGTTTGTACAATATTTTTGCTTCTTATAATGCAAAAAGAACAATTATACAAGCTAAAATACTATTCAGGAGGCCAATAATTTTCTACCTGTTTGTTAACCATGTGATAAATAAATAAAAAAGTGCAGCTGTTTTCGACTGAAAATTTGATTTACGTTAGACTTACAATTTTGTACTCTTTCTTTCAACTAAATCTCGGCAAAGACTTTATGATGAATGAACGTATGATTCTGTGACGCGACGGTTTTTCACGTAATTTATATTTATTTATAGTATTTTGTTTGTGATTCCAGCGTTGCTGACCTGAGTATATGCTTGGGGACAACACTGCAAATAGTACCAAGCGGCAACTTGCCCTTACAAACAGTCAAGTTTGGAAAGAAGCTAGTCATATGCAATTTGCAACCTACAAAACATGTATGTATTTTTATCTGAAATATTATAAACATAGTGATGAGCCTTAGTACAAGTTTTGGATAAGCGCCTATAATTTCTAAGATTAGGAGTTTTTGAGGTTGTCAGGGGAAGTACTAGTGCTCAATGAACTAAACTAATGCTAAAGCAGTAGTGCTCGCATTGCTGTGTTCCGGTTTGAAGGGTGCCGGTGCCGGTGAAGTTACAGGCACATGCGACTTTTGCTCTTTGTCTCGGGGTGGCGGGTGCAGTGCTTTTCTGGTACTTTTTCCAATGCATAGTTATTATGTACCACCTATGTATCCAACAAGTATACGAAGTTGAATTTTAATACAACTTGCAATTGAGCATTGAAGGCGCATGGTTGGTTTGAGACCGCGAAATTGAAAATGACCCTTTATTTATTAGATACAGCGTTATTGTCTTTCTCCCATGCTTGTTTCAGAAACCAGAAACTATCAATAAACATCGTAAAATGTTATTTTCCAGGACAAAAAAGCAGAACTAGTTATAAACTATTATGTAGATGAAGTATTAGAACGAGTGATGAAAATACTAGGACTTGAAATACCACCATATTCTGAAGAGGACAACCCAACAAAAACAGCTTGCGCAGTCTTGGACTGGACTGTGAACAGAGGAGACGTCAAAGCTTTGGAGAAAGTATTCCAGTCTACTCGCAAAGGATTAAAGAAAAAACGCCTGAGCAATAATACGAGAATTAGTAAAAATAATAATGAAAGTAAACAAATCCAGTTAGATATAAAAATAAGAACAAGTAAGAAGAAGGTTGTTAAAATAATGTAAATTGTAATAACGTAATATTGTAACTGATGTTGTAATAACGTAATATTGTAACTGATGTTGTAATAACGTAATATTGTAACTGATGTTGGTCGTAACTGGTAATAGTGAAATATTGTAACTCTAGCCTAACTCGGTCTAGCGCTTAACACGGCGCAGAAAACAGGGCTAACCATAAGGGTCGAGCAGTTGCCGTCTCGTTATGACGTCAATTTCATTTCCTTTATGGTGAGGGTGCCGACTGACCGTCTATCGACGTTCATGAATGGAGAGTTCTGGCCGAGAGGTGTTAAGTTCAGGAGGTTCTTCGGACGCCAGACACGAGACACCGCGCAGTAGCGTCATACGTCGCCGTCTACACGTGTGCACTAAAATAAAGTGTTTTTATATGTATGTTAGTTTTTAAGGTATTTATGTTGCTATGGGCTTATTGTTTAGGTTTAGTACATTTCTCAATAAGCCTGAAATAAAGATATTACTTAACTGACAGACAAAATAAGGGATCCTACTGTAGGATTCTTAACACAAGAGCGGTAGTAATTTGATAAACGTACCTATATCACTTTTAAATGTGTAATAAATCTGTTTTTGAAACAGAAACAATTATATTTCGATAAATGTAATAGCTAAGCTACAGAATACTCAGAATAGTGGCAGCATGGTACTCACAGTGCGAGATACACACGACACAGGGCATCCTAGTGAGGGGTCAGAATGCCAATTATCTTCATTATTTTAAAAACACACTGAAAGATTGTGTGAATTAGCAGGATGTTTATTTTCTACTTCGTAATAATACAATTCAGTCTACTTTATATTCATGGCTTTAGAGTAGGATAGTACTATAAATAGGTAATTGGAAAGAGTGAAAGAGAGAACAATTTGATTTCGTGTTTTAGTGTCAGTTAAGCAGAATACCATTTGAAATGACATCGACGTTAGATCGAAACATGATATGAACTATATTTTATTACTAGATTTGGGCTTCAGGGCTAAGTACAGTGCTACAAGGATCATTTGGCACGTCTTGTGGTCGCCGTTGTGCTTCTGGTCTGTTAGGACCGATTTTTATATTGTACTTATCTCATTTTGAACAAATCTGAAAATCACCCGTTTGATGTTAGATTACAAGATGGCGGTGTTAGTTCTGATTACGATCTCTGTGGCGCGGCTGGCGATGGTTCGTCTGCGACGCAGGAGGTTGCGGGTTCGATTCCCGCCTCGGAATAAATATTCATGCAATCTGCAGATATTTGTTCAGGGTGTTCTGGGTGTTTTCTATGTATAATAAAAAATATCTATCTATTTAATGTATTGTATTAAGTATTAAGTATATCAGTTATCTAGTACCCATAATAAATGCTCTGGCTTAGCTTGGGGCTAGATAATGTTGTGTGAACTTGTCCAGCATTATTTATTTATTTTTATTTCGGCCACGTGCCTAATGAATGATCATTGTAGTGTGACGGTTGGGTGTTATGTTATTAGAAGTTGAACAACTAAATGACTGATGGTGAATAAAGAATACTTTTATAAAATGGCTTGCTTTAATCATTATAGACATATTCAGATCCGCGAGGATATCGTACTAGGAAACTATGGAATGAGCTCCCATCTGAGGTTTTCCCGCTTGGTTACGAATGTGTCGCTTCAAGAAAAATGGTCATAAATTCCTTCAGGGTAGGCAGCGCATCGACAATACCCCTGGTGTTGACGGTGACCACTTTACATCAGGTGGGCCGTACGCTAGTATTCATATTAGTTTCATAAAAAAAAAAGTACTGGTCAGAGTAAAGTCCAAATATTGTTATTTACATAGTAGTTAGCATTTTAACTATACAATGGCTTCATTCTAAAGAAACGGGTATTTTTCCAGTACCTATCGTTATATCCTGCTGCAAGATTAAAATATCCATTCACCGCTAACAGCGATTCAAAGAGCTAGATTTTATAAACGCAGCGTATCCAAATAGAGCTAAATTTAAACGTTAATTATAAGAAAAATATGAACGGACGGAAATTGACGGAATGACTAAAACAGAACTACGAGTACCATGGTACTACTCGTAGTAGTTGTGATACCCACGACACGGGATCCTAGTGACAAGATTATGTAGGTACTTACCTGTATGATTGTTGGGTATTATTTATTTAATTATTCTGTTTACACTACACCTAATATTTAGCTAAAGCATGTTTGAGGTGTAGGTAGATTTACCCCCTTAAGATTATAAATAAGGGAGTTACAAAAAAATAATGCACAACAAACCTTTTAATTAAAATCTATTATTTACAACACCTTTGGTAAAAATCATAACATTACCAAGAGATAGGAACGTTAGACAAATCTGTACAAAAATATAAAAATAAACCTTTACACAAACATAATCTCTGAATAAATTAATTGAATATTTACTAATACGTCGTCATTCTTATCGCCAGCCTGTACGTCTATCTGGACGACCCCTCCCCCTTGCTTATGGGGGGATGTAAACGCTGGCGGAATGTAAATTCTGCTATTTAGGAGTGCACTGCTACGGCGCTTACGTCCTTTGAAAACTGGTGTACTTGAAAACTCTTTATTTAACACTGTATCCAAGCACTGTAACACAAGTGATAAATCTCCTAGTGAACTAAAATTCACGGTTATAAAGTGGCTGCTGTCACTGTCATACTCAGAAACCGAGGACATTCTTGCTCGTCTAAAGCTAGGTTCATATTGTTGTGTCGGGGTGTGTCGTGGCGCGCCAGAACGCAATCGGTTACGTTTATTACCTATGACTAGATTCACATTAGTAGGTTGTGTTGTGTTGGGGCGCGTTCTGTCGCGGTGACAATCGGTCGACGCTCGGTCGCGCCAGAGAGGTGGTGGGGGATCAGGAGGGCAATTCTCGGATTGTAGAGATTATCTCTAAATTAGAGATAATGTCGAAGCATGTCTACAAAAAATGTCACGAAAATGTCACAATAACCATCAAATCGTATTTGATTTGAATGATTTTGGCCGACTTATGTCTATTTGTGACATCACGAGAATAGCAAATTAAGATTTTATTCGTCATTCGCCATCTTTTTTCGACATTTGGCTAATTCGACTTAATCTCTAAAGCACGAGAATTGCCTCCTGTCGCGACACAACACGCCACATTAATGTGAATCTGTCATTACGACGATACGACGCGTTACCATGTGAATCTGTCATTACGACGATACGACGCGTTACCGCGAGGGATGTAGTTCATTCCGTATTTAATTTTTTGGTTCGTTCTAGTTTATAACAATGTCCTATGAACTTATACGAGTTAGTACGGCAATATAGAGTACTCTATGACACTAAATGTAAAGAATATAATGTAATAAATGTATACACGTATTCACACCACAACTCTCACACGATGAATGATCTGAAAATGCGCCATATTGCGACACAACACAGCACATTAGTATGAACACTCCGCGACACAACAGAAGGGGCCCCAACACAACAATATGAACCTAGCTTAATATAGTTTAGTTTATTTTACTTTTTCAATCTTCACATAACTTAAGTAGTAACCTGTTGTGACTGAGTATTTGTATCATCAGACAATTAAAAGTCCTACATAAATGTTTTTTGCAAACCGGTAACAGATCTCCACGATACGGCGCACCTAGTGTGAAGATCACTAGAAAATAGGATTTAATTGGACTACTAACCTCTGTATTCACACACGTTTTTTTTTGTAATACCTAGTTTTATTTAGTAGGAATGTAACCTAAGTATTCTAGTATGTTTTGTACGGCAATTTTTTTTTTACACGCACGAGTTTTGGTCCTGTTTTGGCAATTATCCTATCAAAGTCCGTGAAATTTTGTACACATGTTTAGTACGTTAATACAGATCGTAATGCGTTAGTTTCTTTGAAAATGATATGGTTACCAAATAACCAACTACAGCCGCCTATTTTGTTATTTTTACATTAGGTAACTTAAATTATATTTTTCATCCCATCTATTCGAAAAGGACGACTGGGTTCGCCTTTAAGTGCACCCAACGGTGCTGTTTTCTATGAGAAACTTTTAGCGGGCAGTAATGAGTTTTCCGGCGCACTTATTAAGTTCCTAATTCAAAAAGTGTGCGGCAAAGATAATTGCGGCGCACTTATTGAATTTGGAACCAGCGCCAAATAATTCGAATGCAAATATTGTTTGAATAAATACTGGCTGGTACGACGGCCCAAAACCCAAAACAAAAAAACCCAAAACACACAAAAAACACAAAAAAAACACAAAACACAAAAAACACAAAAAAACACAATACACACAAAAAACACAAAACACAAAAAAAAACACAAAAACAAAAAAAAACAAAAAAAAACAAAACACAATAAACACAAAACACAAAAAAAACACAAAAACCCAAAAAAAACACAAAAAAAAAAAAACTCAAAAAACAAAAAAACTAAAAAACAAAAAAAAACACAAAAAAAAATACAAAAAAACACAAAAAAGCACAATACACACAAAAAACACAAAACAAAAAAAAACAAAAAAGCACAAAACACAAAACACAAAAAAAAAACACAAAAAACACAACACAAAAAAAATATACAAAAAAAACACAAAAAAACACCACAAAAAAAAATACAAAAAAATCACAAAAAAGCACAATACACACAAAAAAAAACACAAAAAAACACAAAAAAGCACAAAACACAAAAACACAAAAAAAACACAAAAAAGCACAATACTCAAAAAACACAAAACAAAAAAAACACAAAAACACAACAAAAAAAACACAAAAACACAAAAAAACAACCATTTGTTTTATTAAATAATAATATTACAATAACATATGAGGCGCCTTTTATTTTCTCATAGTGGGTGATGAAAAGCAGAGTGTATCACACGGGCGCAACATATATTTTTGGCTCGGGCGACGTACTTTGAATCCCTCGCTACGTTCAGGATTCTACTCTAGATTCCCTCACTTCGCTCTGGATTCAAAAAAGCGCCTTCGCCGTAAAAATATTATGTTGCTCCCTTATGATACAATCTACTATTCTAGACTTACTTATCTGACAAAGCCCCCATACAGAATACGGGCTGCATCTCTCATTTGAAATTTTATGAAAATTTATGTGTTACTTGACGTAACTAAAGATCCCATTGTGTTCGTAAAGTTTGAATAACTATATGAATACGAATAAAAGAATATATGTAATAAGGAACTAACGCACCACTGATCCAGATATAGTGTACTGATCATATGTACAATATTTGGCGGCGGGCGAAGGTTCACCTGCGACGCAGGAGGTCGCGGGTTCGATTCCCGCCTCGGAACAAACTTTTGTGCGATCTGCATATTTGTTCAGAGTGTTCTGGGTATTTTCTATAATAATAAAAAATATCTATCAATGTAATGTAGTGTATTAAGTATATCAGTTGTCTAGTATCCAAACCATAAGCTCTGCTTAGCTTGGGGCTAGATAATGTTGTGTGAACTGTCCAGCATTATTTATTTAATTATTTATTAATGGAGTTTGATGAGATAATATCCAAAATAAAAGCAAACTTTGTTAGTCTGTAAAAGGGCGTAACGCTCTAGCGGTAGGTACTTTCTAGTTTAACGAAGGTACCAAGTTAACTGGAAAGAAAGCATCGTGACGAAAGGCAATACTAAATTGTCGACTTGTTCCGTCTTCGCTTCCACAAACCCTGAAATGGATGCTGCGATGGCCGTCCGGAACAAAGCGTAAGGAACATCTATTAATCCTGAAATAAAATAAAAACTCATTTGTAAGTCTAGTCTTCCTTATGACTACGCCAACCCTGGCCGGAAATCTTCATGCTACAAGTAATTAATTTTGTAAAAATTAAAAAACCGTTTACGCTGTGAAACGGCTGAACCGATTTTGATCAAACATAGCTAAGAACACTTCCGACTAATTAAACTTTCAAACAAACAAAAAAAAAACGGTTCATCCGCTCGGGAGCTACGATGCCACAGATAGACACATACACACACACACACACAGAAACTCGTCGTTTTTGCGTCGGGGGTTAAAAAGTTAAGCAAGAAAAATGCTTTTTTTTTTTTGTTTTTTTTTTTATATTACTTGATGACGGAACAATCAGATGGCCCACCTGATGTTAAGCGGTAACCTCTGCCTATTAACAGTGCATTACCTCATAGGTCTCGTCCATCTAGGACGCGCCCTATGTGGCATTGCACTGCGCCCGTCACCCTGAGACATAAAGATGAAAAGTCTCATGTGCCTGTAATTTCACCGGCACCCTTACCCTTCAAACCGGAACACAGTAATGCGAGCACTACTGCTTTGCGGCAGAAATAGGTATGGTGGTAGTACTTCCCCGGACGAACTCTTTCACAAAAAAGCTCTTCTACTACTAGATCCAAGTTCACATAGCCACCAAACGGGCGGATTCGGTAACAAACGTCCATCCTGTCAACAAGTTATGGCCACAACCGTAGTTGAACGGCCCGCTCAATGAGCCGGTGAACTTATTTATTATTTATTTAAAAACTTTCACACAAGACAATAGTGCAAGGAGGACTTAATGCTAACAGCATTATCTGCCAGTCATCCTGGACGTGCAGAAAGATGGTGAGGCGTGCCTTACAAACAAGTACCACAGAAAATAATAATAACAATACAAGTTAAAATATAAAACTAAAAGGATACCTAAATATAATATACTAATAAATACAAATACCCAAACAAAAACATAAACAAAAATAAAAACAGTTTCACAAAATAATAATAATATACATAAATAAATTACCGTGACAATAAAACACATACTTAGTAGGGAAAGTACAAAGGTATATACCTAACACAGGCTGCAGTAACATATATTGTGAAACACTGACACTGAATTGGAAACTAATAATTTAGCCTCTTCTTATACAGTACAGTAGTGCGGTTCTTATAGTTCTTGTACTTCTTATACAGTACAGTAGTGCGGTTCTTATAGTTCTTGTACTTCTTATACAGTACAGTAGTGCGGTTCTTATAGTTCTTGTACTTCTTATACAGTACAGTAGTGCGGTTCTTATAGTTCTTGTACTTCTTATTCAGTTCTTCTTGTACTTAGCCTTAGCATAGGTACATACACATTTTGTTATTACCGGAAGAAAGCGTTAGCCGAGTCAGTCGTAAGAAGCAATGGCAGCGATGAACTCACCACTCGTCACGTCCATATTCCATGATGGTGCAACCCACTGTGAAAAGAGGCCCATTGAGGATCTGCCTACCTCTTCGGGGAAAAAGGCGTGTGTCTTTAAGTATGTATTTTTGTATGTATTGTTTTGTATTTTATATGTGGGTTGTATGTAAGTATAAGTATGTATGTGTGTGTGTATATGTATTTTTCAATAGATATTTTTTTGTTGTGTAGTGGAATCCGTGGAACAAGTCTAAATCCGTGGTCTCTGCCTACCCCTCTGGGAAACAGGCGTGAGTTTATGTATGTATACAATTTTTTGTACTCAAACACTACCAGGCTACTCTATTAATTATCGAGGAGTTCCGTTCTCCACCTTCTGTCTCCATCGGAGTCACCATAATGTATTATCATCGGAACTGGAACCACGACCTAATCAACACAAGCCTAAACATTTACCGACCTCACTTGAGCCCTGCCTACCCTCGGAAGAGAAGACTTGTATACCGTCATGCTAAGGCTGCTGGAAACATGTAAATATACATACATAGACACACGCCTTTTCCCCATAAAGGGTAAAGGGTGGTAGATGGCCCTAAGGGTGGTAGGCCAGAGCCTCAATAAGCCTCTTCACAGTGGGTTGCACTCGCGGAAATATAGACGTGACAAGTGGTGAGCTCATCGCCGCCATTGCTTCCCACGTCTGACTCGGCTTACGCTTTCTTGTAGTAATAACACATTCCTTAATAATACCAGGACAAATCTTATAAACAAGTCCGGGTAAAAATATATCTCACTAAATAATCGAAGCGCGTAGACCGTCGCCACTTGCGCTAAAATGTTGAATATTGTCCCTTCCACAGACTTGTAACTATCTGAAAACGAAACAAATCTATATAAATAACAAGTGGTACTATTTCTATAACACTAATATTATAAAGGCGAAAGTTTGTGTGTGTTTGTTACTTCTTCACGCTGAACCGGCTAGACGGATTTGGATGAAATTTGGAATGGAGATAACTGGAATAACACATAGGCACATTTTTATCCCGATATTCCCACGGGATCGAGACTTACGCGGGTGAAACCGCGGGGCGCTGCTAGTAAAAAATAATATCTGGTGCAACGAGCTCCGCTCGTAGTTTTCTTTTCTTAAAATCGTGTTTACATAGTGTTTCGGATTCGGATCGCACGTAGTGCGACACCGCTCTTACGATCTCTTCTTTTTTTTGTTATTGCATCTTATTCCGCTTTGGTTTATGCGGAATATTACTGCCAACTTCACGTAGCTTATTAATGTCCGTCTTCAGCCAGTACCATCATAAGATATTTTGAAACCCTCAGTCATAAATATTGAAAGTCTCATGTGCCTGTAACTACACCGGCAAACCGGAACACAGCAATGCGAGCACTACTGCTTTCCGGCAGAAATGGGTATGGTGATAGTACTTCCCCGGACAAACAATTTAAGAAAAAAGCTCTACTTCTACTAAAAGTTCTAACATTGATTACTAACATGATCAGTGTCAGAGAATTTTTGAATATAAATAATGCTGGACACAGTTCACACAACATTATCTAGCCCCAAGCTAAGCAGAGCTTGTGTTATGGGTAGGTACTAGATAACTGATATACTTAATACAATACATTATATAGTTAGATATTTTTTATTAAACATAGAAAATACCCGGAACAACCTGTACAAATATCTCCAGATCGCACAAATATTTGTTCCGAGGCGGGAATCGAACCCGCAAGCTCCTGCACCTGCGAGCCTTCGCCCGCCGCGCCACAGACACAGTCGTCGAAAATATTTGTTTTTATAATTTGGGCATCCTAGTCACAATGCGTATCGAGATAACGTGCAAAACTCAGTACTAACCTGTCCACTTATTGTACTCGGTACCTACTAACCTGCACACTTATTTAAATAAAATCAATTAAAATGACTATCTGTAATGTGTCAAAAGCGACGCGTGACCCGAGAGCTGGCTCTAATCTGGCTCAACGCATTAGTATTGCCATTCAGCGTGGCATCTTAGGGACGCTTCCGTCTGGTAGTGATTTGGATCAGTTGAGCTACCTTTAGATCGTTAGCAGCGGTCTTCAGGTAGCAGCAAGGCTGTTTCATATATATATATTTTTTAATTTTGTACATACTTACTAATAATACAAGTGTATTATTCTTTCTGTAAATATTTGTCAGTAGTTGATTTATATGTATTTACACATGAAACTTTCGATTTCATAATTTATAAATTTATTTTTAACCTTATGGTTAAAAAAACCTTTGGGTTTTATTTATTATTGTAAATTTATTTTTTTACCAATAAATTGAGTGTCACTCCGCCACCTCCGCGAGCTTCTGGCTCCCGCACTATTTATTTATAAACACTCTAGGGGTGTCACGCACAAGACCAGGTGCGGTATTGAAGCTAGAAACACAACACAAGCTCTGCTTAGCTTGGGGCTGTCCAGCATTATTTATTATTTATTTTATTTATTTAGAAGGTACTGACCTGCCCACTTATTGTAGCCGTAGCGCGACCCGAACCAGCTGGCCGCAGTGTCCCCCACGCCGATGGAGAGCACCCCGCTCAGCAGCTCCAGGGCATCAGCGTGCGGCACCAGGAGGAGGGGGCACGCCAGGCCGCAGTACAAGTACATGGGGGTCATGGCGAACGTGCCGCAGTCCTAGAAAACATGGCGAGAATTCGGATGAGACGCGAGATGTGCGGGTTCGATCGCGCTAAGGGACATTTTTTTTCTTATTAAAATTATAGATGAGCAACTTTTGCTGATGTGTCTATTTCAGAGTGTTGTACACTGCGCTGATTACACTTTAATGTCTTGTAATGTTAACAGTTTGTTCGCTCGCAAACAGTTTTCCAATTTGTTTTTGAAGGCATTTATTGATGTGGCAGTAACAACATCTTCTGGTAAATGATTCCAATTATGGACCACTCTGTTACTAAGGAAGTGCTGCGCAGTATTTGTATTGGATGGCCCACGGGATATTTTACAACTACATGCAATCTCAACGACATTGAGCTCTCTTTTAAAATATGGATTCCATGAAATTCAGGCAAATTGTAAGTACCAGAGAGGATCTCAAGGATTCATCCGAGAAGTTCGGCGGTGGGTACCTACCGCTAGGACGCTCGAGCCTTCTGGCCTTTCTGCCGTAAAGCAGTAGTGCTCGCATTGCTGTGTTCCGGTTAGAAAGGTAAGGCTGCCAGTGAAATTGACACATGAGACTTTTCATCTTTGTGTCTCAGGGTGGCAGGCGCAGTGCAATGCCACATACGGCGCGTCCTAAGCGGACGTGACCTATGAGGTAATGCATAGTTAAAGGCAGAGGTTACCGCTTAACATCAGGTGGGTCATCTGCTTGTTCAGCCATTCACGAAGATGTAAATAAAGAAATAGATTGGGTGGGTACCTTTTCATCCCTGTACACCAAAAACGCAGATTGTAGAACCGAAGATATGGGCTCGATGCCAGACTTTCGTAACGCCTGAAACACAAACTAAGTTACAGTCACAACGCTTAACTGAGAGGTTTCTGCGGCAGTGGAGTGGTGCGGGAGGGGTGTTTCTATTGACGCGAGACTTCCTTCGGGCGTCGGCATCGCTATCAAAATATAGGGGGTGTTTTAGTTTAAATAAAATGAAATTACACCCTCCACACACTGCTCCTATACCGCAGGAGAAGCTAGCTATAGATGTCCTTGGTAACTACGACATGCGAGTCACTGTGTCGGCTTTCACTGCTAGCTTCGTCCGCATACTAACTTACCTCAACTAATAGCAGCAGTCCTAGGCCTACTCCCGCCGCCAGCATCATCAGATCCTGGTCACCGATGACGCCAGAGAGGAACACGACCGACGCCAGCACGTGGAACGACTTGCGAGTCACCGTGTCGGCTTTCACTGCTAGCTTCGTCCGCATAGTTATTACGAACACCGAGAATAGGACGAGGGTCAGCCAGAATGTTACTAGTCGGGCCTGGAAAACATTTATAATTTACGTTAGCTACATTTTGTCGTCTACTGCAAATATCCAGGACAGGTCGCCGCATAACATTTCGCTTGAGGCGCGAAATTCAAATTTTATTGCGTTTTTTGCTCATCACACCTGATTTTGCGGAAACTACGAGAACTAACACACATATTTTGATTGACAGTGTCTCATAAATATCATTAGATTAGCTACGAATGTCATTCAATGATTTTTACAGTGATTTTTTTGTTCATTGACATTCGTAGCTAAACTAATGTTATTTATGAGACAGTTTCAATCAAAATATGCGTGTTAGGTCTCTTTGTTTTTACAAAATCAGGTTTCGCTATCTCAAAATGTGATTATGAGCTGTGATTAGCAAAAAAACAATAAAATTAGAATTTCGCGCCTCAAGCGAAGCTTGAACGTTCCCAAAGACTTTCCGCCTCTGTCTGCAACGAATATGGCAGTAGTAGTCAAAGTAGTCGTAGTAATTTATTGTTAACGAAAACGGGTAAAAGTCATCATCATCATCAGCCCACAGAAGTCCACTGATGGACATACCCCATAGAATGCCACGACGAACAGTCTTGAGCAGTCTCCATCCACCACCTTTTTTCCGGCGACCATTTTTAAAAAACTATTATAGACCTTTGTTTGACTACGATTGGACCACAAAGGTGTAGAAAGCACCTATATGCACTCAGCCTTGAAGAGACCGGGATTATAGTTTTCAGGAAAGACAGACGACGGTAAGATATTCCACTCCTTATCAGTTCGCATTATAAAGGTAGAACTAGTACGAATAGAGGGAATACTAACGAGGTATGGATGGAAGGTTGTTGCTGACAACACCCTTCCATCCATACCTCATTAGTATATGTATTATGTGTATGCTCGCCTCCATAGATACATCAGTACTTCAGAAAATGGGTATAGATGTGTTCCGTCGGGTGTTAGCAGTATATCCCTAGCATTACTCGTGTTTAATAAGACGGATCTGAATATTTTTTTTACTGGTGTGATGTTTTATCATGTTAGTGATCATACTTACCCTGGTTTGATGAAATAAAAAGAAAGTTATTATTTTCGGCAAACAATCCACTCCTAAGACTAAATGTAGCATGATCAGTGCGAATGTGGCAGCCCCAGCAGTTATATATACAAGGTTCTCTAAACCTCTGCTCTCGTCCTTCATCAGACATATCGCTGTAACAATTAATCCCACTGTAGATAACACTGCCTGAAAAGCAAGTTTAATACTGCTGTGGGTTATCTTGAGACTGCGTTTTATCCCACCTTAAACTTTAAATCTTAAGGTGGGGTATAACGCAAAATTACCCATCTTAGATTAGATTTTTAACTGACTAAATCAAGTAAAATATTCAAATTAAAAATATTCATGGATACTACATTATAATACCGAGGGATCACCCAGACAGAAAAACGATAGGACAAAAATTTATCGATAAAAAAACACAAAGTTACCTGTATCTTTTGCCTAGATTCGATTGTTTATCAATATGGTACAGATTATTGGGTCGAAAATTGGATAAATAAATTAATACAATAAAACAGAGGGTTCACCTACGGGGTTTTTTAAAATTATCTATATTTCACGAGTCATTCAATAAAAACCGCTTTTTCGAGCGGCGCGTGGCGTTTTTTTTTGTATGAATTGTTCTGCCTGCCTGGCGCAGCTGACGTTTAGCTTGAGACGCGAAATTCAAATTTTATTGTGTTTTTTTTTACTCACAGCTCATCAACACTTCTTGAGATAGCGAAACCTGATTTTGCTGAAACTACGAGGCGTAAGACGCATGTTTCGATTGAAATTGTCTCATAAATATCATTAGTGCAGTCACAGATAAAATAATACTACAAGTGCAGCTACGAATGTCAATGCACAAAAAATCACTGTAAAAATCATTAAGACATTCGTAGCTAAATGAGACACTATCAACCAAAACATGTAAAGAAAGAAAAGAAAGAAAGAAGAAAGAAATAGCATTTATTTGTGTCAACAACATGAGTACAACAATATTGCACACTAAAAGACACACACACACACACACACACAGAAACAAAGAAAAATAAAACTAATTTGTGCCTCTTAGTACCAGCCATGCATCACTGACACAAATTGGCGTGTTACACCTAACTACAACTAACATGTGTTAGTTCTCTTAACAACAGCAAAATCAGGTTTCCCTATCTCAAGATGTGTTGATGAGCTGTGATGAGCAAAAAACACAATAAAATTTTAATTTCGCGCCACAGGATAAACGTTGCACCTTAATTTGTTAAACTTTTACCCCGTTATTTATAAACAGTGTACAAGTCACAGTGTAGTTTAGCGAATTTTCTGTCTGTTATTTGAGAAAGGAAATAAAGAAAGATACAGAGGCTAAGCTAAGTTTATAAATAACACGGCAAAAGTATAAAAACAATGGATAACCCAAATTTCATATTTGAAATCCAGAAAACTTGACTGCTAAATGTACCTATGTTGTGAAGCAAAGGACCGGAATTATAATGCTAGGCACAGTTTACACAACATTATCTAGCCCCAAGCTAAGCAAAGCTTGTGTTATGGGTACTAGATAACTGATATACTTAATACAATATATTACATAGATAGATATTTTTATTATACATAGAAAATACCCAAAACACTCTGAACTAATATTTGCAAATCGTACAAATATTTGCTCCGATTCGGGAATCGAACCCGCAACCTCCTGTGTCGAAGGCAAACCGTCACCCGCCGCCGGAATTACCAGGGCTCTCCTTGTCTATTCCCCCAATAGACATTCACACTTGATATACTGAGACAAACCTTAGAAGGTGTAACATTGTTTCATCATCATCATCATCATCATCAGTAGCCTCTAGAAGGCCACTGCTGGACGAGGCCTCTCCCATAGAATGCAATGGGAGGATTTGCCATAATCTCACAAGGCTTGGCAGGCAAATCGGTGAACGCAGTATTAAAAAAAGCGGCCAAGTGCGAGTCGGACTCGTAGCAGCAAGTAACATAATATAAAAGTTCTTGTAGTTCGTTGTAACTTTGATCGATGTTTTAATAATAGTGTATTAAAAAAAACTACTTGCTAGATCTTATTCAAACCAATTTTCGTTGGAAGTTTACATGGTAATGTACATCATATTTTTTTTGTAGTTTTATCATTCTCTTATTTTAGAAGTAACGGGGGAGGGGCACACATTTTTACACACTTTGGAAGTGTCTCTCGCGCAAACTAAATAGTTTTGAAAAAAAAAATATTAGAAACCTCAATATCATTTTTGAAGACCAAAACCATAGATAACCAAAACGTACGTGTTTGATGAAAAAAAAAATATTAGTTTCAGTTCTAAGTATGGGGAACCCCAATTTTTTTTGTTTTTTTCTATTTTTGTGTAAAAATATTAATGCGGTTCACAGAATACATCAACTTACCAAGTTTCAACAGCATAGCTCTTATAGTTTCGGAATAAAGTGGCTGTGACATACACGGACAGACAGAGAAACCCACATCGTCTACAACGTGTTTAAAGTGGCTGCCCGACCAACCTTACGGTTTTACGCGGAAGCGCACTTTAACAAAACCGACAGACAGACAGACATGACGAATCTATAATGGTTCCTTGTCTTGTTGACTTTGGAACCATAAAAAGTGGTGTTGAGTTCTCAGGTGGATGCTGCTGCCCATACCCTGGTGACATCCCTTTGCTTTTAAGACATCCACGGGAGGGGACGAAAGGTATTCTTTGGCCATAGTTCACAACATTGTAACAAATGATTCAATAAATAAAAAATTATACTTGAATCGAGTGAATCTCTTTTTTGGCGACCTGTGGCGCGGCGAGTAGACGGCTGAGATGCGAGGGGTTGTGTATTCGATTCCCACTGCAGGACAAATGTTTGAATGCTCTCCAAAACTTTTTTTAGTCTAGGGTTTGTTGTAGCATGGTACTCGTAGTTCCTGATACCCATGACATAGGGGGTCCTAGTGTGGGATCAGAACTATGTATGTGACTGAAGGTTGTTATTTTAACTAGGTACCTTTTATATCTGAATAAAACTGTACAATACTCACAAGAACAATGGCATGTATGAACCTCATTTCGTCATCAGTTTTGCGCACATCCCAAAACAGTTTGGCCACGGTCATCACTCCATACAACATAATACTTTGGGCAACAATCATGGCCTCTCCTACTGTGAATGTTTTTGGGAATTGTATAAGGCATGTCCTCAGGAGCAAACTGAATGAGAAGATGGTTGGTGTTGAGCATAGGAGAGAAAATAAGAGATCTGTAAATAAAATTAAACACTAAATCAAATGGACTACTAGATCTATATGTATAAAAAACTTGAGTGGCTGACTGGCTATCAACACAGCTTATAGAAAAAAATAACCCAGCCAAGTGCGAGTCGAACTCGCGCACGACGGGTTCCGTACCATTATCTATAAAAACGGTAAAAAAACACGTTTGTTGTATGGGAGCCCCCTTCAATATTTATTTAATTTAGTTTTTTAGTATTCGTTGTTATAGCGGCAACAGAAATACATCATCTGTGAAAACTTCAACTGTCTAACTATCACGGTTCATGAGATACAGCCTGGTGACAGACGGACAGACAAACAGACGGACAGACAGCGGAGTCTTAGTAATAGGTTCCCGTTTTACCCTTTGGGTACGGAACCCGAAAAACCGAGTTCCGTGATTCCCCGCTGATAGGGGGAGTTTCCCTCCCCCCCTTCGACGCCCCTCCCGCTCCAGCCTTATACTAATGGTAGATTTTGGAAACCCCTTCCAACTCCTCACAATGTTGTTGTGAAACCAATACAGAGTAGATAGTTACCTTGTTGTAAAAATGAAAATATAAGAAGAGCAGACACAAGACTAGATGCAATACATCCTCCATAAACAGATTCATTCAGAACCAAGCAGGATACTGACATAAATATTATAAACAATAGGCAGTAGAACAATAAACCAAGTGAAACATAAGCCACCAGGCTGTATATTGGTGATACGTTGTACAGCATCTTGTTCACCATCAACACCGCAGGCAAAAGGACACAGCACCATAGTCCATTACTTTTTGCTGGTCTGAAAATAAGGTTTCATGATGTATTATATCTGGATAAATAGGCAGGGAAAGATATTATATAATTTCGATCCGTTTGACCTCAGTGATGTAAAAAGCGACTAGCGGGCAGAGATGCGATGCAGGTTCGATTCCCTCTGCGGGGGCAAATGTTTGCATGTTCTGCAAATATTCAATCTGGGTCTATTTTTTTTTTTATTCAGTCTGGTTCTGTATTGTGGTTCCATGGTACTCATAGTTCTATGATAGTATAGTTTTTTTTAAGTCTTGTTTCCTCAGTTCCGCCTTATCTACACCCCAACCCATTTATTTGTAGGTTATACACCCAAACGGAAAATAAAACTAATTTGATAAAGGTTGACCTTTGGATCATGTAGGTACCTATTGAATTATAAATGTGCACATGGATACCAGTAGGTATGTAAATCTAAGATTACAGTCAATTAAAGGACTACTACTAAAGGACTATTACTAGAATAAACTAATTAAAGCAGTCCTGGGCTAATAATTAAAGTAGGAACCTAGGTATTCCGGCTTCGAAACGAAGCATGCGATGGTAAACACGTACTTACCTTGTTTCTATATTTGACTCGTGTAAATTTCTCGTTATTTGCCTATCCAGAGAATGAATATGTCCGGAAATGTATTTGGCTAAATATTGGATGAATTTTAAAATATCCATTTCAAATCAATTGCCGTTTTCGAAATCAAACAGTCCGCAAAACAAAACGAAAACAAACAAACCAACCACAGAGTACATTGTACATTACATTACACACAGAGTACATAGCATCCTAGTAGGTAGTCTGTGGAGTACATTACAGTCTAGGAAGATTGAACGTAGTATACAAAAAAGCACTCAATCCATGTACATTACTACTCATGGACTTAGTTTATAAAAGGACTGAGCTCTGGCAGCTGAAAAACGAGCCGAGCAAGATATGGACTATAGAGTTAGTGTGTCTACTTCTATTACGGTGACCATAAAATAAAGTCATGTCCAGGAGACTTTTTCCATAGACACTTATGAACGTGGAGTGCAACAAACATTATTTAAATCTAATTATTTAACATAGTTATTTATGCAGCCAGATTCATACTGGAGTCTTGGTAGGTGATCAGTATCACGAATCGATAACACTTTTTGATAATTTCGTAAAATAAATGTTGGCCTCCCGTAATAGATGACTCGGGACTGGGCTTGCGTTTGTAGGAAACACGTTTTTTTTCTAATATAACAGAAAGTGTTATCGAACTTTGTTACTGATTACTTACCGAGTGTTCAGTGTCGGCAAACGGCGTGACTCGTGACGCAGCCATGCCGTGATGTTTCTCGTCTGCCGGGCGTCCCGCGACGGCCAACTTTTAGATTTGTAGTATCGATGACCTCTTAGTATTTACCTATACAATGGTCATGGTCACCCTTGCTATCATAAAGCTATCATTTCAAGTGTTAGAAAGGGACAAACTGACTCTATTCTAACTATCTCTCTTGGCTCGTTTTTCCTCTATACACATACATACATACATAGACACACGCCTATTTCCCCGAAGGGGTAGACAGAGCCTCAATGGGCCTCTTTTCACAGTGGATTGCACCATCGTGGAATATATAGACGTGACAAGTGGTGAGCTCATCGCTGCCATTGCTTCCCACGACTGACTCTGCTAACGCTTTTTTCCAGTAATAACACATTCTATATTAAGCTAGCAGCCAGGACAAATCTCATACCAACAACAACAATCTCACCAACAAGTCCGGGTAATCCCTTAGTCGGCTCTTACGACATCCGCAGGATTAGACGGAGGGGTCTATTCTTAGGCTGGACACACCAGACTGACTCTATTCTATCTCTCTTGGCTAGTTTTATAATTTATAATTTTTTTGAGCGCTCAGTCCTTTTGTGTACTAAGTCCATGATACTAATTACTACTACATTCATGATTACAGTATAGTATATTAGTTACTCTTACTTGTTCCGAGATTACGGAGATTAGTACATTATGTAGATGAAACAAACTATTGGCTTAGGACATCGAGCAACGCAGGCCTCCGTACCGGAGGGGAGACGCCATAAAGCTGTCAACCGATACATATTTATTCAGAAATATTTGGGGGGGGCTTCACGCACTCACTTACACTTTAATGCACACTTTTGTAACCAGTCGTTCTATCGCTATAAACGCACACATCTATAAACAGCAACACATCAAAAATCTTTATACACACATAAATGCTTTCTGTGTACAAACATCATGTTGTGTCACAAAATTGACAGTAACATCCGTTCTAGGGACTTCCAGCACTCAAGTCGATAAATGAATAGTATCGATAACTTTTTGGTAAGAACTTACTTTGCCTACCACCAACGGTCATTTAAAGGATTTAAGGGCGGCTAGGGATGAGGGGAGGGGTTGAACGCTCTCTGTGAAGGGGGAGTTGCGGAACCGCCCCACTTTTTGAGGATAGCATAGAGATCATTTTGTGGATAACTATGATATTTTAGATTAGTAAAAGGTAGTAGTAGGCTGGAGAGAGAAAAAAACTTAGAGCTGGAAACTTAGAGCATAGAGAAAAATCAAGAAAATTTTGAGTACCCCAGGTACAACCTTACTTTACAACAACTCATGAGATGATTAGTTCTTGGGAAAATTGAATTAGAATTTTGTTCAAAGCTTACAATAATTTCATAAAACTATGGGCTGGCAAGTCAAAAGAGACGAAAGGAAAGAAAAGGAAAAAACGCTTTACTTAGCTCCCGTCTTCCTACTAACCTACGTAATCCATGACGGTTCTGGCCTCGAAATATACAATGTATTATATATACCTATCTGTCATTAAACTGTCACTGTCACTGTCTGTCACTGTTATTGTCAAAAACCAAAAATCATGATCCTAAGTGCCAAAAAACTAGATTAGTCATTAAAATTTATAAATAGTTTTTTTTTTATTTCAGGCATGATTATCCCATGACACAGGGGAACCTATTGTGGGATCAGAACTATGTAGGTATGTGTTGGGTGTGTTAAGTTATGTTGATGCTAAACGATGGTAGGTAAAGTAATACTTAGCGCTATAAATAGTGAACAGAATATCGCGTTGAAAAAATTATACCTAGCTATGTATTTTTTTTCATTCTTTTGTCAATCAAATAGGATTTGAATAGGAAAATCCCACGACACAGGACGGACACTCATGACACGACGTTTCTTGAAAAGGAGTAAACGAGTTCAAACTAGGAAATGCTTTTGTTAATTTATCGTGATCACGTATCCCACAACCTAGTAGGCATGCAACTTTTTACGAAAAACTATCACACCTCTAGATTTGTAATATCACATAGTAATTTAAATTCATGTCTAGATAAGTTCACACATGAAAAAACTAGTAAAAATAACTTGGAAGCCCTTGCAAGCCTAGCTAGTAATATCTTGGAGCAACATGGCCGCCGCTGGAGGTCACACGAGAGAGACACGAGGAGGTCGCGGCGGGGGGCGACATCAAGTAAAGGCGTTCCCCTCTGGCTATGCACAATTTCATTTGGGCATACGCGTTAATAAAACTGTTTTACTAACTGGTTTAAAAACTGTCCGTTGTAATTTAACATAGTAATTTAAATTCATGTCTGTGTTTAAATATAAAAAATCAAGGAAAATAAGCTTGCTAGCCCTCACCAAGCATGTTTTGCTTTTGCTAGTAATAAAATTGTATCATGATGGGCCGATTGCTCTGTCAGACTGAATCGATCGTGTGACGCACAGAGTAAAAAGTGTGACAGTGCTACAAATACTAAAATGACGAATCGTTACATTTTCTGCTGTAAATCAAGGTCTGGAACATCGAATTTACGAAAAGATGGTGCTTTCTTTCACATTGTACCTAAGTGAATTTCATTATATATATATATATATATATATATATATATATATATATATATATATATATATATATATATATATAACACGACTTTGTTTTAGATATATATACTAGCAACTCGCTCCGGCTTCGCACGGGTAGCCCCCGGTGCAAAACAGCCTCCCCATCGATATTTTATTACTTATTCTGCTATTCGGAGCGGAGAAGAATCCACCAAAAAAGAGATAACTAACATCGGTCCAGCCGATCTTGAGTTATAAGTGGTGTAACTAACACGACTTTGTTTTACATATATAGATTTGCACTCCACACCCACACTATACTAATATTTATTCTGTGCCCACCCACGCACACCGCGTGCCACACTCACATCTTGCTCACATCACACCACGGTTTACTTGTCAACGTCATCATCTCCATCTCCATCATAGATAAAAAAAACGAATATAAACCGTGCGAGCAGCGCTTCCAGATACACCGCTTTTCCGCGTTTTACACCGCCTTTTTGCCAATGGATCCGCGTTCCGCTTATAAACTACGCGGATCCGCTTTTTTGAAATATGCTAAAACAAATTAAATGGAAATTAATTCATTAGAATCGCACCCAAACCACGTCAACCCAGAAAACATTTATTATGGCTAAACAGCCGATTGCAGATGAAAAGGAACATAAACACTTTGTGAATTCCCTTGCCCTTGTGTGAATAAGCAATTAAAAATATAAAACAAAGCGTATGAATTGAGAGATTATCGATGTAAAAGTTAAAACAACATGTTCCGCTCGTTTTATTGAAAATCCGCGTTTTGGAAGCACCATTCCCACCTTTTAAACATTCTCAACTGGCAACACTGCGTGCGAGCGGGAGAGTAGGTAGTTAGTAGTCAATGACTAAAGAATCATAATAGTCATTGGTTGGTAGTAGTACCACAGAATAAATATTAGTACAGGTAGTACCTACTTGTGTTGTGTTTTAATTATCTGTTTTTCTGTGATTATTATAATGGGTGGCAATCAATTACAACACGGTGTCTGTTTAATTTTTATAATGTTTCTAAGAATCTATTGTAATTTGTTTACCTATATGCTCCAAATGTAACAGAAAAATGATTGTATCGAAGTAACTTCTTATGTTTTTAGGATATATTTGTAATTTTTTACAGTTCTAAATATACAGAAATATACGTGAAAGCTCTGATGTTTAATTTATACCCAAAATAATTAATGATTAAACGAACTTACCTGTACGTGAAGTTCTATCATAATTATACGAGGGCTTTGTCCGAAGAGATTAGCATTGGTTTACATGTAGTAGACACACGGTGTCGCCAATCTGCACTGTATTTGAGATATATATTGTTTTTTTATGCTTATGGGTAGGGTATCCTACAACCTTCATTTAGTTTAGAGCAATACGTAATTCTTTGTAAATGTTGATATTTGAACGTACAATGTAAGGTAAATTGATAGGTAAATCTACGTTACAGTAAATGTTAGTTCATAATTTGGGTAATGTTAAATGGGTTGGGTGGGATGCTAATCTCTTCGGACAAAGCCCTCGTATAATTATGATAGAACTTCACGTACAGGTAAGTTCGTTTAATCATTAATTATACTCAGCTTTGTCCTCGAGATTAGCATTGGTTTACATGTAGATGTTGAGAGTGAAGGTATCAACTTTTCAAAGAAAAAATAGTTTTATCAATTGAACACTGATGAAATATACCATACCATGATGTATGGTACATTATAATCATTATTCTAAATTAACAACTTATTATCTATCTTGTATCTAATCATCGAATTAATCATTCATGATATTTCTTGCGAAAGAACCATCTTGATTTACTTATTTGAGTTAAATTTTCGGGAGCTATCACTCCACCCTGCAGTTTTTCTTACAATGTCCAACTTAAAACAAAGCTCGTGAGCCTTAGAAGTAGCACCATGTGTTGTGCTATGGGCGGTAAAGATGGACACATCTATTCCAAAACTACTTATTTATATTTGTTTTGATCCATCTGCACGAAGTCTCAGAAGTTATGGATTTGTGAGGTGTCTCTTCTAATACACATAAAAAGATTATCATCCCTACATAAAGTTTGTGTTATACCTACTTAGATAACAGCGCAATGTAGCAAAAGGACATATTGCAGGTCGTTCATGCAAAATAGGTTGAATCAGCGCTGGCTGTATCCCGGCTGATCGAGGACGGGATGATTTTATCAAATCTAGTATCTTAATGTTAATTTTATCTTAAAGAAATTCAATATGTTTTATGTCAGCCTCAGTTTTAGGAGTCGTACCCCAGATGTCTAGGGATTTGAGTACAATAATTTATGTGTACCATGTATACTTGGGTAATAGCAGACGCAGTCTAATAAAATCTAGTCTAAGAAACACTTGATTTGATCATTATTGGCTATTTCTTGACCAGGAATAAAATATAGAGCTGAGACCTACTGCTATTCAAAGTTCCATATTTTTCACCCAATTCATATACATAATTGTGTTTAAAAACATAGTTAGTAGGTAGGTATACAATTCACATGTATGAATTAATTTTAATAGATTGTCAAAATTTTACCACTTTTTCAAGCATGTGTTTTACTGCTTTAACATTTTGAAAGTGATGCTAATGTAATGTTATAGGTATGGAAGCTAAGGGTACACCACACTTTTTTTCAATAGAGACGTCCTGATAACTTCCAGGCTACCAGGGTAACCTTCCGATGCACATTTCGATTGATGGAATGGGAGATAATCAACGTGTCAGAGGGCTTAAAGACTAATAGTTCTGAAACTAAGATAATCTTAAATAAAATAGGTACCATGTTTGTGTGGGCCAAAATGGGACTACCCTGATTCCTTTAGCTTTGTCATTATTTGTTTCCACAATGCCTTCAATCTAACGGCAAATGTTAGAAAAACTATAAAGATCCGACCATGGAATCGTAAGATTATCTATTATAAAGGCGTTTGGGTATCTATGCCAAGATATTGTAGGTATTTGATATACTTTCTGTTAAACCTCTGACAAATAGGTATATCAAATTAATGACTCCCAAACCGTTGCAGAAAATTTTGAAATACGAAATCACACTGCTCCCACTCGATGTCTGGATGGACACGTCGTAATTCTGCATCCAAAACATCATTCTCGAGTGAGCTAATGTAGGAAGCAAGAACATACAGATTGCGTTCCTCACACCACTGCTAGAGTCCTCGGGTGACGTTTAAAGTGAGGAAACTGCACACCTCCCACGAGATTTAAAGGTATATGAAATAATCGAGATGTTGTCAACCTGTAAATGAATTTTGGCAGTCGTGATAAGATTTCGCGAAGATTTTGAGTGCAAAAAAGGCAGCTAAAATTTCTAACTAATGAATATGTACGTGTTAACCCGTTGAGTGCCTTATGAGCGGCATATGCTCATAAGAAAAATTCACACTGCGTGCCTTATGAGCAAGGTTTGCTCATAACAGATTTGTGTGATTGGTCAATATTTTTGGCTATGTTCGAATTCTTTGAGCTTTCCTATTGGCTGTACACAATATTGTTCATTCAGTGGAAGTTCACTCGTGCCTTTTGATTGGTAGAAAACCGAAGCAAACATACAGAAAAAAATATTTGAAGCCACCGATGTGACTCGCGAGCGAGTGACCAGTAATTTCGCGCGTGTCGACAGAGCCGGTCCGGTCCAGCCGGTCATGAAAAATGTCTTTCTGGAGGAATCAGTGACTGTTTTGGATATATTTTTGCATAAATTTACCAGAAAAACATTGTAGATTTAGTGTGTGTTCGTATTATTTCAAAAAGAGGTATAAATCAACGCGATAAATGGAACTAAGTTTTGACGACATGGAATTTCATGTCTTGTGGTCGCTCGGTGCAAATTGTATGGCGCGGCCGCGGGATGGTACCAAAATGGCGGTGCTTTTTTTTTCGAAGTTGTAAATTATCTTTTTCTTGTGCTTTATTTATTTTCAAAATGATAAAGTTTTGTGAAATGATTACGTAAATATGTATGCTACATACTTACATGTGTAATTTTGGTGAAAGCTATTGTGAATGAGTGCAACGAGATAAAATATGTGTGTGAAATCACAATGTGTGTGTGTCTTCGAAAATAATAATTTACTACGAGGTCATGTAAGTTTTTCAAATATATTACTATTTATTATTAGGTAGGAAAATTCAATGCCATAACAATGATGTATAACACTTGTCATATAATTATGCGTAAACACTTGTTTTTTTTTTCCGATAACATAAACAAAAAAAGAATTGCTAGAAAAAGTGCTGTCGCTTGGGGGCCATTTTTTTTTCGGGTATCTTCGCTTGACGGGTTAAACATGAATTTTTCTTTCATATCCAACTTGCGCGTTCTCCACTTCAAGCCGCTCGCCCCATCCCAAAGTTGAGGCATCGCTATAAATTTATAAATGAAACTTGGTTTGTTTCTTCATAGATTTGGTGGTTGCTTTTTCATAGTAATGTATTTTTCCATATATGGGCGGATAGAGTACAATTTTACACCGTAATTCCTATTGTTGGCTTTTATGTTATTTTTATTTTTATACGCATTACATTACATTCTTCGCCTCGAACAAAAATTTTCGTTGGACCTATAGCGCCTTAACACGTTCGCTGCGGATTTAATTTTCAATTCAAAACGTATAGTTTAAAACACATACTTGTGTGTTTCCCAGCAGCAAACGTATGCAGTTTATAGGATGAATGATCGTATGAGACCACCACTCAAGATCTGGAAATATTGAGGATGTTATGCTCATGTGTTTGTCATAATTTTACTGTCGTCATCTTTCAGGGTCTAATATTTGCATCGCTTATGCATCGCTTCATTGTTTTTGTATAAAGCCAACTGTATTTGATGGCTGGGTAGGCAGGTAAGTAGGCCCACTAAACTTTTTATTTTTTTTATTTTTATTGGTTTCAGATTTGATTATTGATCTCTTTTCGTCTGGTGACGTGACTTGTAAATTATAAGAGTCGATTATGAAGCCCAGGAATTTACATAATGGTATCATGTAGTGGCAAAGATTACTATTTTCGAAGTTAGGTAGTAATAAAGCCTAAGGCTTCTAAAAGCCTAGTTGTCATCAAATTGAAAGCTAAGAACGGTCATGTACCTACGCGTATCAAAAAATATGCGTTTATTAGGTCTATTGTAGGTACTCATAAAACATTATCTGGAAACATGTTTTAAGGCCGTTTACAGCTTTTCCAGCTAAATTTACCGTTAGGGTTTGGTAGGCATACAAAATATAGGAGATCAATTGAGTCCTGGCAGAATTGACATTCCGTAATGGCTCCTATTGTTAAAAGCTTACGAATCAAACATTCGTATTTTAGTTGTACCATAGCAGAAAGCATTTTTGCTGCCGGTACGTTAGTTTTAAAGGACGAGAAAAAGGTATTTGATACCATTCTACAACGTTTGATAAATATAACAGTATGATTATAACTAGTACAGTCGTTATGACTGACCATTGATGTCGAAAGTATGACAGTCTACTGGCATATTTTACCAGCGGCAGTTGCAGCTGCGATGATATGCTGGAAGACACGACGGATTCGATGAGCTAGCGAGGCAATCCTTAAAGGCTGGCTGTTTCATCCTCGGATTCCCTTTTGGCCTGTATAGTTCTGGGGAGGAGCGCGCCAGCTTAAATGTTTTTTTTTTTTTTTACAGGAGCAAAGAAACATGGTTTTGCAGGAGCTGGTTTCATATCCGCTTCGATATTAGATATGGCTTTGGAAGTCTTTAAATGTCTCAGTTTTTTTTTTTTTTTTTTTAACATTTGTTTGACCACAATCTCACCTGTTGGTAAGTGACGATGTGGCCGAAGATGGAGCACAAAGGCTTAAAACAATAAAAAGGTTTAAACATTTTTATCGCTTGAAATTGATCTTTAAGATCTTTTCTCAGAGTATGAAGTAGGTATGAAGTTTCTGCGTATACTCGAAACAGTATTCTGACGCACATGGCGCTGTATCGCACATGAGCTTAATTGCGTCTATCAATATTTGGATAAGGGCAGTATTTTTTGGCTCTGATGACATTAGTGATGTAAGAGCTTCAGCTACGCTTGATATTGTGGAGGTGCGATGTTTTTGCCTTTACATACAGCCTGGGGAACAGCAGCTCTCACCTCTGGATTGGGAGTGGGTGCTTCAATCAGATTGCAGTTTGCCGGCGGTAACTTACTCGTATCCATAAGCTCCTTGTGGGTTTCCTTCGGCAAACCCGTCCTGGCTATATTATGCTCTAGCTAGCTAGACGAAAGGCAAGGCCTGGTTGAATGTGTTCGCCGTAAGACTTACCCTATGAGGGATCAACTCCAAGTATTAAAAGGAGTTAATTATCAAGAGCCGGTGGCGAATGCTGATGTATCCACTTGGGGGGACAAAACTCTAGCTGAGGTCAGCTCGGTGGCAGCAGCACCACTGGTGGAAGGTAATGGCGCGGCGGTGGAAGTAGCACTGGTGGACGGTATTGGCACACCTGGAGTGACAGCCCCTAAGACTGATCGTATTGCCAAATTAGGTAATACTTTTGCAAATATTAATAAAGTGACAGCCCTAATTAGCTGACCGCATTAGTAATTTATTGCTGCAGGTGTAATATACCTAAGTATAGCAATGAAGTGACATTCCCAGAGAATGACCGCATCACCACTTTTTTACTTACTACGTTACTATTATAGTAAAGTGATAGTCCCACAGACTAACCGCAGCACTATATTATAACGTAAAAACCAAACACGTCCGTGTATCAATAAAGTGATAACCCCATAAGTTAACCGCAGTATTGATTTAAAACGAATATGTCGGTTAACCTTCAATGCATAACATGTCCAGCGGCATCGGCTATCCCCGCCGGCGCCGTCACTGTGGCGCCGGCCGGCGCCGACATCGTGGCGCCGCCGGCGCAATGCGCCGTCGCGTCTCCAGGCTGGCGACGACCGCGAACGCGAAGTGGAGCTCGAACGTGACGAAGATCTCGATGTGACCGACGATGAAGACGATGACAGCCTCCTCGACGATCTCGATGTTCTATCTCTGCGTCGTGTGCGCATCAGCTTTTGTTTTAACCGAACAATGAGATGCGCAGCACAATTTGACGCGTGCGAACTGGCGGAGCACTAAATGTGTAATGAAGGTTGTAGGATACCCTACCCATAAGCATAAAAAAACAATATATATCTCAAATACAGTGCAGATTGGCGACACCGTGTGTCTACTACATGTAAACCAATGCTAATCTCGAGGACAAAGCTGAGTATAATAATTATTATGTAGGCTAAAAATCAAATAAGAAACATAATAGCCCCTGGGTCCTATTACGCAGTCGTGTGTGTTAGTTCCACCAAATTCCGTAATGTCCAATTGACCTCTGGGGGCGCCACTTGCCATATTATATTATCTATATACGATCCAAGTTTATATTATCTGTTGCATTTACAACTAGCAAAGTTTTTAGTTCCTCAGTTACGTTTCTTTCTATGTATATAGGTAGAGCTGTTCTGTGAGTCTGTCACTTTGACAGTAGCGCTCACAGTAATATCAGGGGTGCGTTCAATGGGTACACTCCAAGGGTGTTGTTGTTTTTTTAACCACGCTCTGAGGCTCTGAACGACTTGGATTGACACGGAATGTCAATTCCACTGTAAATTTTTGATGTAAACAAACGCTTTATTCACCCGATGTTGCCAATTTAGCTCTTTTAGAGCTAAATTCAGCTCTATTTCAACATTGTCAGCTCCACTTTTTTTCAAAGAAGTTAGTAGATAGTATGAATGAATGAACGACAAATCCAAAGCCTTATTGTTATTGTAGCTGTGTAGTGAAGTAGAATGATTTGTTGAATCATATAACCTGCATTGTTTATTTAGCTACTTTTTACTGAAACAATTAGCCTTATTTTTAACTCTTTTTTTCCCATTAGCTTTTCATTTTTTTTTTCATGTGGTTTATCATTTTTAGATCTCATGAAGTAGAGTTTTTTTTATTTTCAATAGTAATAAAAAATAAAGCCGCCAAAGTCAGTTTTTTTTCCAAAATTTTATTACCAAGTTTTTTATTTTGCATTTGACCTAGGAACTTGTTTTGTAAATATGGTATGTATTTAGATTGATATAACTACTAACACCCTATTGTACCTGCACCAAGAAATTAACGTAATATAAAAAAAACAGTAAAATTGGCGGCATTATCGCTGAGAGCATATATAAGTGTGTATTTATATTTTATCAATATATACAAAAAACTTTCGAAACATTTCGAGAATTTTCTGGTACATTTGGTACGGAACCCTGAATGCGTGTGATCCGACGTGCACTTGACAACAAAGATCCTTGCAGTCTTGATAGGTACTGACAAATTTGACAACAAAGCTGTTTGCAACATCATCATCAATCAGCCAACATAAACCGCTACTGGACATCTGAATATATCTGTGGATGTAATTTCATTAATATCGGTTCAGCTGTTACAGCGTGATTGATTAACAAAGTCTTAGAGCATTTAATAGCAAAGTAATCCAGGAGCTGATAACAAGTCCTGTTTCACTTTATAAAAAAAACCCTCTCGTGGAATCTGGAACTTTCGCAGTTACTATATTACTTGTTGGGCTTACATAAAATATTTCTCCATCTATGGATGGAACAGGATTTTTGTGGGGGAAGGGTGGGATCGACTTGACTTTGACAGCAATCTTACTTCAAAATCGTAACAACCGAACACCCACCCAAAATGGTGGTTGTTCAGTTAGGGTCACGTGATGCTAACCGAACGTTCTAACCAAGCCTCCGAACGGAACAACCCATACGCTTTGGTGACAAGCACATGATTTGACTTTGACAGACGTCAGAATTGTCAGAGGTGGTTGTTTGGTTAGGGTCACGTGACGCTAAACGAACGCTCTAACCGAGTCTGTGAACGGAACAACCGTACACTCTGGTGACAACCAACACTCAGAGTGTACATGCGTTAGCATCCTAGTAGTCTGTGGAGTGTACCCACTGAACGCACCCCAGTTTGGGGCATGGTCGGTGTAATCGCAAAATGGCGGATTTAATGACGTCATTCATGACGTCACACGCAATATCGTAGTCGCGCTCACAGCGTTTCGGAACGCTAATAATAGCGATCACATCGATTATAGCGTGACTCGGAACGCACCCCGGTATCGTCAAAAAATAAAAATCACAAACACCTATCTACATTTTACGTAGGTACCGTCGCCCAGTATATAGGTATTGTAGTTTTCAGTTTTTGCCGTCGCCGGCGCCGGTCACTGGTGTGGTAGGTCCTTGTGGTGTTGTGGTTATTACAAAAATCCGCTAATTAATTTAAAATGCTACGAAACTTGCATAAATTATCTAGAGTACAGAACTCTAGATTTTCCTCGGCTGCTCCAGCACCAAAAACCAATCCGGAAATACTATACACTGGGGTAAGTTCTGTATCTACTAGGTACCTACTTAGTACTATTAAGGTAGGTAAGGTAGTACTGTAGGTACTAATAATTAGTGTTTGTTTGCTTTGAATAGGCTCCGAAACTACTGAACCCATTTGAAAAATTATTTCACTGTTGGTAAGCTACACTATCCCCGGGTGCATAGGCTATATTATATTTTAAAAAAATTAGGGATCCTTACTCCAATAATGTACACTAAGGTGTAGAAAAATACCTAAAATATTCTTTACATCGCGTGTATAAAGATGGGGGTTTGGAAAGGGGGGAGGGAGGGGGATCCCGACACTACCCGTGTTAAGCTGGCGCGAGTTTCTAGTCATTCATAAATTAAAACTTTCATTCCGATTTCTGTCTTCTATGAGTAATGGAAGTAACTATTTAATTTTCGGCATTTCCGTACAAAATTATAGGTACATTTGCCCTATCTTTTTAATGCATTAAAGTTTAATCAGTGCAGCAAGTGAACTAAGACATTTCTACACTCTGAAATAGGCACATAAGCAAAAGCTGCTCGTCTATAATATTAAATAATAATTAAAAATTATAAATTAACTGCTTGACTTACTAATGTTATTTAAATACAATAATATACCTAGTTAGTTAAAATTTATACTCTTTTGTTAAATATAGCTCTTCATCAACAATGAATGGGTGAAGTCTTCAGATGGCAAAACATTCCCGACAGAGAACCCTGCCACCGGCAAGGTGATAGCTGATGTCCAGCAGGCTGGCACAGCAGATGTGGCCAAAGCCGTCCGGGCTGCTAAGGATGCCTTCAAGTAGGTTTAAACAGACAAACTTTTGCAACTAGTAATACTACAGTCAACAGTACAGAAGTCCATTGATTCTTGTGATTTCAATAAACTTTCACTCTGTCCTAAACTTAAAGAGAGAAGTTTTGGTGAAGGACTTTTGAAAGTTATGGCTTACACTTATCCAGCAAAGGAGAAAAAATAAAAGCACTGTGGTTGTCGATGCAGTGCAGGATGGCTCCATGGACCAACAATATTGTAAAGGTTATAGGAAGTCGTTGGATGGAGGTGGCATAAGGCCATTCGTCTTATCATTCTTTGGAGGAGGCCTATGTCCAGCATTGGACTTCTATAGGTTGATCATGATAATGATGCATATACTCACGCCTGGTTCCAGGAGGGCTAGATAGAGACCACAGTTTCCCACTTGCTATGTCTATGCAAATCGAGAACTGTCTACGAAAGGAAAATTCAGAACTTATAAAGTGACCCAAAATTAGACATTTCCACACTGTTTTGATGTAGACATATCAACAAAAGCGAAAGCGAAAGCATGTCTATAAATTAATAAATCATTGCATTGAATGATTTTTATTACTTTTGGCTTCTGGATTTCCTTTTATCACTCGCCTGTCGCGAACTGATATAGGCGTGCCCATTTTGAAGACTTCCATGGCGCGGCGGGCGCGTGAGATGCGAGAGGTTGCGGGTTCGATTCCCGCTGTGGGACAGATGTGTGCATGATCTTCGATATTAGTTCCGTGTTGTGTTGTGGTAGCATGGTACTCGTAGCTCCCGATAGCCACGACACAGGGGATCCTAGTGAGGAATCAGGACTATGTATGTGACTGTTGGGTATTACTAGTGGAACGCCCACGACTTGGACTGCGCAGAGATTTTTCTATACAAACTCAAGACATTGCTGCGCCCCTTTTGGTGGTGAATTTCGGAAATTCCTTTCAGAGCACCCCTAGACCACAAAAGGCGTGCTTTCCAAATGTCTCAGGTCTCTAGGGCTTAAGATTTAAGGCTGTTGCTAGTCAGTCAGTCGTTCACGCAACGATTTTATATTATTGATGATATAATTGTTCGCAGGCTGGGCTCGCCGTGGAGATCGATGGATGCTTCTGAAAGAGGCTACTTGATCAACAAGCTAGCTGATCTCATTGAGCGGGACAGAGTTTATCTGGCGGTAAGATTATTATTTAAGGCTGCGCCAACACTAAATGCGAAATACTGTGAAAATATATTTTGCAATACAAGGTTTTATAAAACTACTGATCGGAACCGTGTGCTGATCAAAATGAGCCTAAACACGGCCAGCCTACTATTATCCATCGAAGAGTTCCGTTCTCCACCTTCCGTCTCTGTTATATAAGATCAGGTTGCTGTCACCATAATATTGTATTGTCCTCAGAACTTGACAGGTATGCAAAATTTCAGCTTTATCGGTTGAGGTTAACTGGTTCAAAATTCCGTTTCAAGATTTGTCCAACACATACTAACAGGTCATTAACAAACAAATGGCGCCGCTCAAAAAAGTGATTTGAATTGTATTTCTTGTCAAATATAGTATATAATTTTACAAAACCCCTACAGTAAGCCCTCGGCTTTATTGTACTAATTTTATCTTTGAAAAAATATATTTTATCGAAGGATTTTATTTAACTCATTTTTGGCCTAATAATCTGCACCATATTGAGAAACAATCGTATCCAGCCAAAACTTAGAGGTAACTTTGTGATTTTTTTTCTACCGAGAAAATGTTGTCCGTCCTATCGTGTTTCTGGTACAGTGATCCCTCTGAATTATAATGTAGTATCCATGCATATTTATAATTTGAATATTGAACTTGATTTAGTCTGTTAAAAATCAAATCTAAGATTGGTAATTTTGCGGGGCATACCTTACCGTAACAAGATTAGATAAAGTATGTTCAAAGTATTAGATAAGAATCACAATGATTTGATTTTCTATCTATTTTGTGATAGTTTTAATATAAGTGCCGAGTGAATTTGCGCTCTGCAGTTTTTGCAGCGATAGTAATACACGTAGGTAGGTGTTTTATCTACGCGTAGGTATAACAGTACATCAAAACTGCAAGATTACGTAAATTCACGATAACTGGTAGGTACAGACTACTGATAATTGTAAGTATACTTAAGACAACAAAAATATGCTACACTGATAAAACTTTTAAGTATCTTAGTTCTACTAAAGTAATACATTTTTGTACTGAAATATACAAAACTAGTGGAGCGGCCGCGGCTCCGTCCGCGTGGAGTTTTATCCATACAAACTTCAACAGCCAACTGCACTCCCTTACGTGGTCAGTTTGGATATTGCCTTCTCTATATGAGATAGTGCAACAAAATCGACAAAAGTTCATCCTAAACGTAAGAGTATAAAACAACGCGTATTTTAATAACACGTATTATATTTAAAAAAAAGGGTTCCATGCCCTAAGCGTACAAACAGGACCTTATTTCAAAAACTACGCTGCCTTGTCCGTCCGTGTGTCAGTCTATCTGTTGGTCTGGATTCCCGATGTCGAAGCTAGGAATTTTTCCCCAATACAAGATTTTATAATATTAGTGATCGGAACCGTGTGCTAATCACAATGAGCCTAAACGCGGCCAGACTACTATTATACATCGAGGAGTTCCGTTGTCCACCTTCCGTCTCCATCATCAGATCAGCTCGCTGTCACCATCATATTGTATTGTCATCGGAACTTGATATGTATGCCAAATTTCAGCTCAATCGGATTTCGGAAAGTCTCCCGTATCGCCATCCGTGAAATACCTACTTATCATTGAGTAGTTCCAAAAGCCATCTGTGGTCGTCTTTATCAGTTCCACTTCACCAAATGACACTTTCTGAATGCACATGCTTGACTTGTTGCTGAAAATACCGAAATCGCTATATGTGTGCCTATAGGCACACAAACCTAACTCCTCAAATGTTATAATGTTATAACATTTGAGGAGTTCCCTCAATTCCTCATGGATACCATCATCAGAACCAGATTTTGATGAAAAAGGGACCATTCCGGAAGTATATATCGTGTCAAATAAAAAATAAAAAATCCAAATCAGTTCATAAATGATGGAGATATGAACGACTTGAGAAACTCCTCCTTGTCTCCTTTTTTTGAAGTTGGTTAGACATAAAAATAAATCCAAGTGTTGGCCCCGTATAAAGAGTTGGATTAAAGAATGACTCTGATAGCGCGTTCTTATCTGTTAGTGGGGACTTATATGTACTTATAGGTAGTCTTGAGTTGAGTAGATAAACTTCAGAAACCTACATTATGTATAGTATACGTAATACGAGAGGAGAGGGATGCATGTCTGTTTTATACAAGTAATTAATTTTGTAAAAATTTAAAAAACCCTCGACGCAATGAAACGGCTGAACCAACCGATTTTGGTCAAACATAGCTAAGACACTCCCGACAGATTCACCTTCCAAACAAAACAAAAAAATACAAATCGGTTCATCCGTTCGGGAGCTACGAGCGGACAGACAGACACACACACACATACACACCCACACACGTCAAACTTATAACACCCCGTCGTTTTTGCGTCGGGGGTTATTTTTTTTATGCAAAAACAACACCTGTTCCCTCGCCAACAGAGTCTGGAAACCTTCGACAACGGCAAGCCGTACACCGCGTCCTACTACGGCGACCTGAACGCCGTCATCAAGAACCTGCGCTACTTCGCCGGCTGGGCCGACAAGAACCACGGCGTCGTGACGCCCACCGATGGGAAATACTTCGCTTACACGAGGCACGAGCCTGTGGGTGAGTGGGACAACAGATCACTACTTCGTGTTGCCGGTTATTGTTAACTCCTTTTTTAGGATTCCGTACCCAAAGGGTAAAACGGGACCCTATTACTAAGGCTCGGCTGTCCGTCTGTCACCAGGCTGTATCTCATGAACCGTGATTGTTAGACAGTTGAAATTTTCCTTGATGATGTATTTCTGTTGCCGCTATAACAACAAATACTAAAAAAACAGAATAAAATAAATATTTAAGGAAGCTCCTATACAACAAACGTTATTTTTCGAAATGTAGGTTAAGCAATGCTCTGCGAGGTCAGTTTTTGGATGGGTGACCACTTTTTGCTTGAATTTTTTTTGTTTTAATTTACAAACGTGTTTTTTTTGCCGTTTTTATAGGTACGTTTTTAATGGTACGGAACTCTTCGTGCGCGAGTCTGACACGCACTTGGCCGTTTTTGATTTATTTTAATGGCGGAACAAGCCGATGGTGTACCCCTCTGCAAAAGATTTGATTACAGACACCGGGAGTCGGGAAAAGTGAAACTAAACAAGTTCCTTATTGAAGCGTAGTAGTAGTTTTAGTAGTAGTAGAGCTTTTTTGTGAAAGAGTTCGTCCGGGGAAGTACTACCACCATACCTATTTCTGTCGTAAAGCAGTAGTGCTCGCATTGCTGTGTTCCAGTTTTAAGGGTAAGGGTGCCGGTGAAATTTCAGGCACATGAAAATTTTCCTCTTTATGTCTCAGGGTGGCGGGCGCCGTGCAATGCCACATAGGGCGCGTCCTAGGTGGACGTGACCTATGAGGTAATGCACTGTTCATAGGCAGAGGTAACCGCTTAACATCAGGTGGGCCATCTGCTTGTTCCGTCATTCAAGTACTTAGTAAAAAAAAAAACTGTTATAAATTTTGTGTTTTTTTTAACTATAGGAATGACAGACCAAGCAGATGACCTGATGTTGAGCAGTAACCTCTGCCTTTAACAGTGCATTACCTCATAGGTCACGTCATTGCACTGCACATGCCCTGAGACATAAAGATGAAAGGACTCATGGGCCTGTAATTTCACCGGCAACCATACCCTTCAAACCGGAACACAGCAATGCGAGCATTACTACTTTGCGGCAGAAATAAGTATGGTGGTAGTACTTCCCCGGACAAACTCTTCCACAAAAAAAACTACTACTAACAAAACCCGGTGCAATAAAACACTGCCAGTCTACTATTATCCATCGAGAAGTTCGGTTATCCACCATCAGATCATCTCGGTGTCACCATAATATTGTATTTTCTTCGGAACTTGACAGGTATGCCAAATTTCAGCTCTGGCAAGTGGGTCAAATTTAGCCTGTAAGATATGATTACATCGGTACAGGTGAGATTGAATCAAAGCAGTAACTAAGTACATAATATGGACCAGTAAATACTGTACCTACTTACATATTTATTTTAAGAAAACCTGTTTAGTACTCACTGTCTAATGAGCTCTACACACACGCTACTGTTTGAAGGCCACACGAGCGATGAATTGTTTTTTGTGTTGTACTCAGGTGTCTAATGAGCTCTACACACACGCTACTGTTTGAAGGCCACACGAGCGATGAATTGTTTTTTGTGTTGTACTCAGGTGTCTAATGAGCTCTACACACACGCTACTGTTTGAAGGCCACACGAGCGATGAATTGTTTTTTGTGTTGTACTCAGGTGTCTAATGAGCTCTACACACACGCTACTGTTTGAAGGCCAGACGAGCGATGAATTGTTTTTTGTGTTGTACTCAGGTGCGTTCCTAATATGGTTATAATGTTTTGACTGTGGCGAGTCAAAACATTATATCATTATGTCATTTTTATCAAATACAAATAATGTAGTATGATATTATCCCGAGTAAATTGTTATTTTTAATTTATGTTTTAAAGTGTACAAAATTTCATTAAAATTGGCCCAGCCGTTTTTGCGTAAAAGCACGGCAATTATGCAACCAAGTCATCATTAATTTCACTTGTATTGTATCATTACTAGTGGAACGTCCGCGAATTCATCCGCTAGAAGTTTTTCCGTACAAACTTCAACACAATTAAAACAGGGGTAAATTTCAAACATTCCAGTCTTAGTGCATCCCTAGACCACAAAAGGATGATATTTTCCAAATTTAATGTTTCTACTTCCTACGGTTTAGGCTGTGCGTTGATAGTCACGCAACGATTGCGTATTTATTAATGCTAGTTGGTATGAAAAAGAATTACATGCTGATAGGTAGTTGGGTGGTACGGTACATATTCATTTATCTTGCAGGTAGAAGCACAGGCACACAAGATTATATATTATACTGTGGCACAGACATTGATTGTAAATTATATATACTTCTTAATATCTAACTACATCATAAACTGACAATACCTAAATTATACTAAATGTTTAGAACTATGAACTTTATGCGTTTGACCTTCGACGGCCTTCGGGTAGATAAGTACTGATAAAAGGCACGTATTAAGTTTAGATATCAATATGCAATTGTAAATTGTACGCAGATACTTGCTTTCGATATGCATCAGTAGAGGCACTTTGTAATTCTACTGATGAACCGAATAAGGAACTGTTCAATCTCCCCGCATCCAGGTTCTATCATCGCACTTCTCGCCAACGCAAGGGAACTCATCCACACATCATCGACACGTGGGTATCTCGTACAGCTCGCTTTACGAGATCTTTTCTCCCCCATACGTGCAAGTTGTGGAATGGGCTCCCTCCTGAGGTGTTTAACAAAACTACAACATGAGCCGCTTAAAAAATAAAATAAAAAGAGTTTCAGGGCAGGCAACGCATTGGCAATGCTTCTGGTATTGCAGATGTGAATAGGCGACGGTAACCTCTTACCTGATGGTAATAGGCCGTACCATCAGGCGGGCCGTATGCCAGTATGTATGTTTTTGCACTGATGTCTTTCAAAATCGATATCTGAAACTCCATGTGATCACTGAACACGAAAAAAGACGCTATTTTGAACTTTTTTGTTTCTTAGCTTGTTTGCCGATGTTCATTGGCGAAAGCAGAGAAAGTGCATGCGTAATCTCGGCGTGCAAAGCAAACCTATTGCATTGGGGCGTTCTAAGTGGGCTCTCAGGGTATCCTGTGAACCCGTTGCAGGATTACAAAGTTTGAAAAATCGTTGAACCATTCCTATTTTGATTAATTTAACATTTCTTCATAAACTTCCTAGTAGTTACATTTCGCCAACTTTCCCAGTTTGCAAACTTAGTCCAACCTCTGCATGGTGGAATGACATATCGTAATCAATCCTTATCGGTCCATTCCAGGAGTCTGCGGTCAGATAATTCCGTGGAACTTCCCGCTGTTGATGGCTGCGTGGAAGCTGGGCCCGGCGCTCGCCAGCGGCTGCACGGTCGTCATGAAGCCGGCCGAGCAGACGCCGCTCACGGCGCTCTACATAGCGCAGCTAGTCAAGGTATGTGCCTCAAGGGGTGCGTGGAAGCTGGGCCGGTGCTTGCCAGCGGCTGCACGGTCGTCATGAAGCCGGCCGAGCAGACGCCGCTCATGGCGTTCTATATAGCGCAGCTAGTCAAGGTTTGTGCGTCAAGGGGTGCTTGGAAGCTGGGGCCGGCGCTCGCCAGCGGCTGCACGGTCGTCATGAAGCCGGCCGAGCAGACGCCGCTCACGGCGCTCTACATAGCGCAGCTAGTCAAGGTATGTACGTCAAGGGGTGCGTGGAAGCTGGGGGCGGCCCTCGCCAGCGGCTGCACGGTCGTCATGAAGCCGGCCGAGCAGACGCCGCTCACGGCGCTCTATATAGCGCAGCTAGTCAAGGTTTGTGCGTCAAGGGGTGCTTGGAAGCTGGACCCGGCGCTAACAACTATAGTTAACCATCATAGGCCAACATAGGCCTCCCCATAGAATGCCACCACGAACGGTCTTGAGCCGTCTCCATACGACTTCCTGCGACCTCTGTTATGTCTTGGGTACATCGTATCGGTCGGATACAGATTCTCATATCGGAGTCTTTCACGTTGTGTACTCCGAGCATAGCTCTCTCTTCGTAGCCTGCTGTGCAACTTTGAGCTTTTGTATGAGGCAATAGTTAGTGACCATTTCTCAGTGCCGTACGACTAGACAGTCTAGACTGATAGACTGACCCGCGCGATTATAGACTTTCGTCTTGAGGCATTGCGGTGTCCGAGACGAGAGGATATGACGTAGTTTCCCGATAACTCCATCCGAGATGGATTCGTTGGTTGACCTCTGACGAATTGGACCTAGTTGAATCGTTTGTCCCAAATATACAGTAGTCAACAACTTCGATGGTATCTTTCCCAACGTGCACTGGCATAGGTGTGACATGGCCTTTTGACACGATGTTTGTCGTGCCCATGTTCATTTGATGGAAAACTTGAGTTATCTGAGCGTGTTGCCAAGGTATTAACGTGAAAAAGGCGTGTGTCTATGTTGTGACCCTTATGGAGACACACGGTGCAGACCAAAGTCCAACTTCCGTGTCTCCACCGGGGTCTGTCCTATGCGGAGCGGATGGCGTTACTCGCGCTGGAGTCGGGCTAGGCCTTTATATTATTGACTACTGCTAGCTTATTAAGATTGCGCAAACCCCAGGCAGAAATCTTCAAAGAAAAAAAACGCCACGCGCCGCTCGAAAAAGCGGTTTTTATTGAATATCTCGTGAAATATAGATAATGACACCTAATTGTACAGTAAGTATAACTAACCTAGGTTAAGTATCTTTGAACTAGGGTAAGTGTAACTGACCTGGGGTCCTGATTCAACGTCAGGCCTGAAGGGGTCCGTAGGTGATACCTAAGGGGGCCCTAGGTATCCCCTACGTTTTATTGTATTGATCTTATTTATCAAATTTTTCACCCAATAATATGCACCATCTTAACAAACAATCGAATCTAGCCAAAAGTTAGAGGTTTTTGTTGAACTTTGGTTTTTTTTTCTATCGAGAAATTATAGTTGTGTCGTGTTTCTGGTACAGTGATCCTTCGGAATTATAATGTAGTATCCATGCATATTTTTAATTCGAATATTGTACTTGATTAAGTTTTAAAAGATCTAAGATTGGTAATTTTGCATCATACCCTACCTTAATATGAGTGATAATATAAAGTGTGTGTGTGTTGTGTGTGCTGCGCAGGAGGCGGGCTTCCCCGCTGGCGTGGTGAACATGCTGGCTGGCTTCGGAGACGCGGGCGCCGCGCTCGTGGACCATCCCGACGTCGACAAGATCGCCTTCACTGGTCAGTTTGTAACATATAACCCTTCGAACCAGTACACAATGCGAGCACTGCTGCTTTGCAGCGGAAACTATGGTAGTACTTCTTTGGACGACTATTGCCCAAAAAAGTTAATTGTTGACTATTTTCACTGTTCCAACACCAGTTTTCGTACAAATAATACCACATTCAAATCGGAGCACCCGTTGCACCCTTGTGCTGGTCATCATCAGACTCTGGAGACACCGACCCTTCGACGACATCAAGATAAATTGAAAATTAAAATCTTGAGATCAAACTGAAGGTTCTCTAGCTGTTTGCTGCGTTCCCGAGAAACGGCTGCATCAACTTCCACCAAACATTGATAAGAATGAAACTCGCAGACACCATCTTTCATTAAAAAAAACCGCATTGAAATCAGAGCACCCGTTCTGGAGCTACGATGATACCCCACTGTTTGCGTCGGGGGTTAAAGCTGTTCCGCTACTAAAAGCACTGGTCTACTGGTTTCAGGTTCAACCGAGGTCGGCAAGCTGATCCAGCGCAACGCGGCCGGCACCGTGAAGCGGATCACGCTGGAGCTGGGCGGCAAGTCCCCCAACATCATCCTGGGGGACGTAGACCTGGAGCAGGCTGTGGAGGCGGCTCACACCGCGCTCTTCTACAACATGGGCCAGTGCTGCACAGCCGGTGAGAGTACAACATCATCCTGCGGGGCGTAGACCTGGAGCAAGCCGTGGAGGCGGCTCACACCGCGCTCTTCTACAACATGGGCCAGTGCTGCACAGCCGGTGAGCATACAACATCATCCTGCGGGACGTAGACCTGGAGCAGGCTGTGGAGGCGGCTCACAACGCGCTCTTCTACAACATGGGCCAGTGCTGCACAGCCGGTGAGCATACAACATCATCCTGCGGGGCGTAGACCTGGAGCAGGCTGTGGAGGCGGCTCACACCGCGCTCTTCTACAACATGGGCCAGTGCTGCACAGCGGGTGACAACTCTATTATTTCAGAGAGCAAAGTAGATTTAAGGCCTATTTAAATCCAAGCGGTATCCGCTACCGCCGTGGGTAGCGATATCCCAATGGGTATGCAAAATAACGCGCTGTTCAAACCATAGTGGTATTCGCTACCGGAGCCGGTAGCAGTTTTCCGACGCGCTCGAGCTAGTTTCGTTGTTGCCGTCTTGTAAGCTGCACGTAGATATTTATAAGCCCTGGCTGTGGGCGGGGGCGGGGTACGTCTGCGGGGGTATACCAAGTTTCGCCGAACACGCGGAACGTATCGCGTGAGCGTACCACTGTGGTATGCGGTTCCGGTTTCGCGACAGCTGCGGAAATGTCATACAAAATACCCGGTGGGATATCGCTCGGGTATTACCGCTACCCGCGGCGGTACCGGATACCGCTTAGATTTGAATAGGCCTTTATATTTTTGATTACGCAGCAAATATTTGTGATGGCAGATAGAAGCGGCAACAGCGCATGGACCGCGTATGCCGTAGTAACTATTATCTAATCTGTGGCTATGCGTGCGACACTGTCGGTGTACACTCACACACTGACATACAAATGAACTAAAATTTCGATGTTGTTTTTTACGAACATTACGAACAACATTTCACGAAGCTTCGTGAATGACGGTACAAGCAGATGGCCGGCCTATCTGATGATAGAGACGATCTGATAAAATTTTGGAGTTGCTGCGTTACATGCTCACTTAGTAACAGTAAAGGTTACAAACTTGATGTTAATACAGTAATAACTTGAGGATGTAATCTAAATAAATCATAGACTAGAAACTCGAAGGATGAAACTTTTCTCAATAGCTTAATTTTTTTAAGTTGGTCCTCCTAAATCCCGTTTTAGGTCCTAAGGTAGGTTTTTAACATCTGCTTTTAACAAAGCATTACCTCATAGGTCATGTCCACCTAGGACGCGCCCTATGCGGCATTATACTGCGCCCGCCACCCTGAGACATAACGATGAAGTCTCATGTGCCTGTAATTTCACCGGCACCCATACCCTTCAAACCGGAACAGCAACGCAAGCATTACTGCTTTGCGGTAGAACTAGATATGGTGGTAGTACTTCCCCGGTCGAACTCTTTCGCAAAAATCTTTCACCCACATACAAATGAAGAGTCTCATGAGCCTGTAATTGAATCCACTGTTTTCTTCAACCAAATATGATTGGCCGCCAATAATAACCAATATAAAAGCCAACAATCAACACATCAATATATATAAAATCGTTGCGTGACTGACTGACTGACTATCAACGCACAGCCTGAACCATAAGTCGTAGAGACCTGAAATTTGGAGGGTACGTTCCTTTTGTGGCCTAGGGGTGCACTAAGAAAGGAATTCTAGTAATTCAACTCCTAAGGGGGTGCAGCGGGGTGTTTAAGTTTGTATGGAGACGTACACGCGGACGAAGTCGCGGGCATTCCACTAGTTTCAGTATAAAATCATACTCTGTTCGCCCATACTTGGAATAAAATACGTTGTTATGAAAAATCAACCTTAAATACTATTTTTCATGATTTTCGTTCACTTTTCGTTGCGTGAGTGCTATTCTGTCGCTTTCTATCTTACCTGAACTTTACTAAGTGGTTTGTCAGTTTTTCTTTTCTGTTATTCTTTAAATCAGTGTCACTGACTTGAAGATTTAAGAATAAATTAATAATGCTGGACAAGTTCACACAACATTATCTAGCCCCAAGCTAAGCCAGAGCTTGTGTTATGGGTACTAGATAATTTAATACAATATATTACATAGATAGATATTTTTTATTATACATCTCTATATTATATTTAACCTATATTATATTATCTCCTCTCCGTAAGCCCTTTCCGCCTGGTACGTAGTGCTTGATAGCGGTATGTATATGCAACCATTAGCGCGCTTGCGCATGGTGGCATGAAAACAGTCGACCAGAAACCTTGAAGTAGTTTCTTTTTGTTAATAATTTACCTAAATATGTTTGGCTCTCACTCTCACGCTTGGCCCTTCTCTCAATATATCCTCTTCTAAACAAAGGTTGTCACCCAATTAAATTTCGCTCAAATTAAATGTACCTTTATATACATACAGGGTCTCGCACCTTCGTAGAGGACAAGATCTACGATAAGTTCGTGGAGCTATCAGCTGAGCGCGCCAAGAAGAGGGTTGTAGGAGACCCCTTCAGGCCTGACGTCGAATCAGGACCCCAGGTCAGTTATACTCACCCTAGGTAAGAGATACTTACCCTAGGTCAGTTATACTTACCCTAGGTCAGTTATTCTTACCTAATTCATTTAAACTTGCCCTAGGTCAGTTCTACTTAGATAAAATAATAAATAAAAATAAATAATGCTGGACAGTTCACACAACATTATCAAGCCCCAAGCTAAGCAGAGCTTGTGTTATGGGTACTAGATAACTGATATACTTAATTCAATGTATTACATAGATAGTTTTTTTTTATTATACATAGGAAATACCCAGAACAGAATTCTTTGGAGATCGAAGTTACCCGCGTCCGTAGGAAAATACCCTTGCGTCCCTACACGTGATCTCTGGGTGGTGCCAAACGGGTAACAACATTTCTGGTGGTAGGCTTCGGCCGTGGCTTGTCACCACCCACTGGACAAAGCCAGTCCGTGAAGCGACATTGTCGTGTTTCGGACTGATGTCCAGTATAGCCATCGTGGAAGTGACGGGTTTGAGCAGTTCGTGCACTGGATTCAGCATGTGCGTTTTAGAGACCGCAGCGGTGCAAGTGTGCCGGGTGGCTTGGCTTGGAGGGTAGCGGGATCCGAAGCACGGTTCTCCGCTGGCCGACCGCAGGTTGTAGGGGGCCCAACTAGTGAGTTAGCCACTCATGAAAGGCTGCCCCGCCGCCTCGCGAAAAATCCCAGAATGCTCCATCGTGCCGGTTGGCGACCGGATGAGAGGACCCGATGGCCATTCCTGGGGGGGTTCGGGCGTCCCCGCAGTCTCCAGTCTAGTCTCCCACTGGCGCAGGAGCCTGCTGTTTGTCTCTAGGTTTTCGCTGACCAGTGCCTCGCTCAACGGCCGTTTTTCCCACTAACCTAAACACTCATAACAACCATGAAAAAGTTCAAAAATAATAAGTCGTTTCTACAGCGGAAGCACTTCCTCTCGCTTCAAGTGCACCTCTCGAATATTCGAGGGCTGCACTCCAATCTCGATCCGGTCCACCACCACCTAGAGACCGCTAAGCCTCACTTATTATTCCTCACGGAGACGCAGATTCTATGTCCTGCCGATACAGCATACCTCACATACCCAGGCTATGCTCTGGAGCACAACTTTAAACCCAAAGCTGGTATCTGTCTATTTGTCCGGGAAGACATTTGCTGTCTGCGTCTTCGTGACCTTGAAGAACCCAATTTTTCAGTTTTATGGACTTTAGTGGACACCGGCTTAGATAAAATTATCTATGCTGGCTTATATCGGTCTCACTCTGGAGACTACGAGACAACCAGGTTGTTCAACTACATATCTGAAGCGGCGGATGTGGCCCAACAACGTTATCCTGATGCCCAACTGGTGATTCTGGGGGACTTTAACGCCCACCATCAACAGTGGCTGTTCCCATACCAGCTCACCGACCATGCTGGGAGAGAGGCGTGCAAACTTGCACTCACGCTAAATCTCACTCAGCTGGTCCATGAGGCAACCAGAATTCCAGACGTTGAGGACCACACAGCCAACTGCTTGGACCTTCTGCTGACGAACGAGCCGGATCACCACTTAGTATCAGTTTTGCCTCCTTTGGGTACATCAGATCACTGTGTGGTGAGGTCTGTATCGTCATACTCGCCACCCGATCCCTTACCCAGAGGAAGTAGGCGAGTGTGGCGTTACAAGTCAGCAGATTGGGATGAGATGCGACATTTCTTCGCTTCTTATCCTTGGCGGCAAACCTGCTTTTCTTCTTGTGACCCGACGGTCTGTTCTGATGCCGTTTCGGAGGTGATCAAAAGAGCAATGGAGTATTTTATTCCATTCTCCGATGCTTCACCTTCAGGCAATGCTCGCCCATGGTTCAGTCCTGCGTGTGCTAGTGCAGAAGCGCTAAAACATGTGGCTTACTTAGCCTGGGTTGACGCAAGAAACGATAAAACCTCGGATGCACGGATTAAGAAGAAAGCCTTTAACAAAGCCGCCAAGTCTTGCAAGAAGGTGATACGGAAGGCTCGCTTCGATCGGATTGGCCGTCTGGGGGCTAAACTTGCCGCATACCCTGCGGGAAGTAAAGCTTTCTGGTATCTGGCTAAGTCCGTGGAAGCGAACTTCAGCCGCCCTTCACTCCCTCCACTACTGAAACCGGACGGGTCCCTAGCTCACGCTGCGGTTGAGAAAGCAAATTTATTTGCTACTCAATTTGCGGAGGCTTCACGTCTTGACACTTCTGGCGAAACTCCACCCAGCCTTCCTCGGTGCGAAGCTTCAATGCAGGAAATTCGCATCCAGCAAAAGGAAGTGCTCAGAACGCTACGTAGTCTCGACGTAAAGCTAGCGGTCCGGATGGTATCTCGGCTATAGTGTTGAAAACCTGTGCCCCTGAGTTGTCTCCAGTATTAACGCGACTTTTCCGCCTCTCTTTTAAAACTGGTGAAGTCCCTAAATCTTGGAAGCTCGCAAACGTGCAGCCTGTACCCAAGAAAGGCAGTCGTGCTGACCCTTCGAACTACCGCCCTATTTCGGTCACCTCCCTACTTTGTAAATGTATGGAGCGTGTACTGAATAGGAAGCTCCTTGCATACCTCGAAGGTAACGACCTCCTCAGTGATCGCCAATACGGATTTCGCCGAAACCGGTCTACTGGGGACCTTCTTGTGTATGCCACGCACATTTGGAGTGAGGCCATCGAGAAATACGGTGAAGCACTAGCTGTTTCATTAGACGTCTCGAAGGCCTTTGATAGGGTTTGGCACGCTAGCCTTATTGGCAAGCTTCCTGCCTACGGACTGCCAGTTCAACTCTGCTCCTGGCTCGCAGACTTTCTGAGGGAAAGATCCATTCGAGTAGTTATTGACGGCTGCTCGTCGGATCAATTGGCTATTAACGCCGGGGTACCTCAGGGGTCAGTGCTATCTGCCACACTGATTCTGTTGCACATTAACGATCTGCTAATGCCCGGTATCATTGGGTATGCAGACGACAGCACAGTTGTGGAGAGATCTGTTTCTACTGCGCGAGCTAGGCAGAATGAAATTCAGGGGTTAAGAGATGAGATGCTGCAGCGTCTGAATTTGACTCTCAAGGCTGTATCCGACTGGGGTGATGCCAATCTAGTCAAGTTCAATGCCTCTAAAACGCAGGCTTGTCTCTTCTCGGCGAAAAAAGGTCCGTTTCTCCAAGTTCCTGTATTCCGTGATGTACCTGTAGCTATAGGAGATCACCTCGAGCTCTTAGGTGTTTCGCTCACGCCTACTCTCAACTTTGGCTCTTACATCGAGTCTAAGGCAAAAACAGCTGCCATGAAGCTAGGCATCCTGAATAAGGTAAAGCGTTACTTCACACCAGGACAGCTTCTTAGTTTATATAAAGCACAAGTCCGGGCTGGTATGGAGTACTGCTGCCATGTTTGGGATGGTTCGGCCAAATACCAGCTTGCTGCCTTGGACTCGATCGAACGTAGAGCTTTCAGGCTTATAGGTGTGCAACATATGGCGGAGACTAAGATCCAGAGTCTCGAGCACCGCCGTAAGGTTGCATGCCTTTCAATCTTCTATAGGTTACATTTCGGGGAATGCTCCCAGGAACTGCACGATCTGATCCCACCATCTCCTTTTCATCATAGGACGAGCAGGCGTACGGCTCAGTACCATCCTTACCTCATTGGTATACCTTCTATTCGCACAAAACATTTCGGTTCTACCATTATAATGCGAACTGCTAAGGAGTGGAACACACTGCCGTCGTCTGTCCTTCCTGAAAACTATAATCTGGGTCTCTTCAAGTCAAGAGTGAATAGGTGCCTTCTAGACCTTTGTGCTCCATCTTCGGCCACATCGTCACTTACCAACAGGTGAGATCGTGGTCAAACAAAGGTCTATTAATGTTAAAAAAAAAACAAAAAAAAAAAAAACACCCTGAACAAATATCTGCAGATCGTACAAATATTTGTTCCGAGGCGGGAATCGAACCCGCAACCTCCTGCGTCGTAGCGAAGTTATTCTTAGCCTGTTCATTTAAACCTACCCTAGGTCAGTTATACACATTTAAAGTGCATTTAAAGTGCACTGATAAGGACTAAGATGTACTCGCATCAGCTGCGAGAGCTGCCTGTGTATTATAAATAAATAAATAATACTTACCCTGGGTCAGTTATACTTGGATCTACTTACCCCAGGCATTTTTAAAAACATCCCATCCAGACGTGGTGACGGCCAGTGGAGTAAAGCGTCAACGGAATGGTGGCCGAAGTCAGCCCGAAGAAATCCGGGTCGTCCGAAAGCGAGATGGGTCGACGACAACGTATCCGTCGCGGGCAATACCTGGCTAAGAGACGCACAGGGACAGAGGAGGCTGGCAAAAGAGAACGGAGGTCTATACCCAGCAGTGGGTGGTTCAGGGCTGAGATGATGACTTTTTTTTTTTAGTTAAATTTCGGAACAAGCAGATGGCACACCTGATGTTAATTGTTAACTTCTGCCTTTAACACTGCATTACCTCATTGGTCATGTCCAACTAGGACGCACCCTATGTGGCATTGCACTGCGCCCGCCATCCTGAGACAAAGATGAAAGTCTCATGTGCCTGTAATTTCACCGGCACCCGTACCCTTCTGATGATGAACATTCCATACTTGCATAGATTTACACAACAGTACATACATAGTCCTGATCCCACACTAGGATCCCTGTGTCATGGGCATCAGGAAATACGAATACCATGCTAACACAACACAATACTACAGGTCTAGCGCTTAACTGAGTCAGTCCCTGAGGGTATGGGAGCGGTACGGGAGTGGTGTTTTCGTGACATCAAAATGAAGCGTGGCTTCAGTCGTCAGATAACTTAACTCAGTTAAGTTGACCTGTAGTCGTCCTGACACAACTTTGTCGCGAATTAACGTGCATTTGTGATGTTAGATCGACGCGGAACAGCACGGCAAGATCCTGGGTCTGATCAACCGCGGCAAGGAGCAGGGCGCCAAGCTGGTGGCGGGAGGCGGCCGGCACGGAGACACGGGCTACTTCGTGCAGCCCACCGTCTTCAGCGACGTGCACGACAACATGGACATCGCCAAGCATGAGGTATAATTTTTTTAATGAAACTAATAGGCAAACTAGCTTACGGCCTGGGTATTCTCAGTTGATGTTTCCATGTACAAACTTTATAATCATTATCTCAATCTCATGATTGAATCCTACAGATAATCTGTTTCCCAATATGTGTCCTTGACATTTAATGTCTAAGTAAGTACCTATAACTGTATACCTATGATATATGTATTAGTCTATTAAATATGTGTGTATGTGTTTATTTATTATTTCTGTACCAATTGTAGTAAATTTGTTATATTTAGTTTATCTTCAATGCTACAATCTATCCTTTAATCAAATGTTTGTCCACTGCCTCTAAATTGTTTTTCCACATTACACAAAGGTTAGTTGGAAGATAATGCTATCTAGCATTAAGTTCGCCTATGTACAATACTTTTTAAGATGTGCAATAAATAATTTTCTATCTATCTATCTATCTATCTACGGCCCACCAGATGCGAAGTGGTCACCGACACCAAAAAAATAAAAACACAAAAAGAAAAGGATTAACTAAATCAAATTATAGTACAATGGGCGGCCTTAATCTTAACTTTCGGAAAATAAATAAAACTAAATCTAAATCAATTTCAAAGAATGTAAAACAAAAGACGGTGTTTGGTGCTGTGATTTTCAGTGAATTTTTATTGACTCGCAGATGATTTGAAAATACTCCAGAGGAGCATACTCCACGTATGCTCCTCTGGAATAAAGCCTGTCTTCGTCATGGGCGGCTTGACCCCTCGTTTCACTCAGGACTCTGTAAATCCCTCGCTACGCTCGGAAATTAACAGTAGCATAATTCCCTCGTTATGCTCAGGGTTAAATATGCCGCCCGCGATATAAGACATTGCTTTATTCCCATAGGGCATAATCTACTATTAAATTTACCCTTTTGCCACCCTTTGGCGTTTCATATAACTTTACCTCCCTGCTTTACGTTGAGGTTGCATGATATGTAATTGGACATTGTCGAGCAGGTGGTGTGAAAAATTATTCAAGAAGTAGTTTTCTTTTATTATTTTGTAAAATAATTGTACTGTTCGTTCCAGATCTTCGGTCCTGTGCAAAGCATCATCAGGTTCTCTCAGCTGGACGAGGTGGTGGAGCGCGCCAACGACACCGTGTACGGGCTGGCGGCCGCCGTCTTCACCAAGGACCTGGACAAGGCCAACTATCTCGTGCAGGTGACTATCTTGGGGGGAACTCGAGATGGGGCACTAGAACAGCAGCAACTAGACCTATTACTTACTACTCCACGGGTTTAAAATCCATACCTGCATCCACGGCTGCACGTGTACAGACCGTTCACCGTAAGTTGGCACCTGCCATGGAGAATTTACAGGTGCCGTCTTACGGTGAACGAGCTAGGTACTGTAAGCTGTAGGTAGGTACGCTGTCACACGCAGATGTGCAAGGGTTGTCACATGTTTTTTTCTCGAAAACTATAAGTTTCCGCGTTTTCCCGCTCATAGGCTCCCGTCCCCCGTCCCCTTGAACCGCCCCCCTCCCTAGCTCTTTCAATACTTTCAATTTTAAAATTTAATACTTAACCTCAAAATTTTCTTTATTTTTTACTCGATAACTAAACGTTTCCTAGGTGGTGGAGTGGTACTGGAAGTATTAACTATTTCTAAATACCTAGTTACTGTCTGTATGTACAGTAGCTATTTAGATGTGTTATCGGCTTCGCGTCCGAAGGTCGAATGATGTCGATCACCACTCCACTGTCAACTAACCAAGTGAGAGACTGCGTTAATACAAATCATCACTGATATTGGCTGAACACCACATTATAACCCCTTTTTGATACTTTTTACTATTTGTAAAGGGTTTGTTTCCAACAATTAACGTTATTACCAAATAAAACGTCTGGATTGAGTGATCCTTGCTTGAACTGGCACACACTTGAACTGAACCACAGAAAATACATAGTACTGAAACTCGGTGGATTAAGAAAGTAGCAGTTCAATTCAAGGAAGGACGTACGAAATAACGTGAATGGTTCTGGTTTTGTTTTGGTAATAACGCTCGCAATTAGCGCAATTGGGCGATATAATCCCTTAGTCGGCTTTCTCGAAATCCACGGGAGGAGACGGAGGGGTATATTCTGCCGGTCACAGCACGGCGCATTACTAACTCACAAACGTTGCTTTAACAGAAAATCCGCGCGGGCACAGTGTGGGTGAACGACTACAACGTGTTCGGTAACCAGATACCATTCGGCGGCTTCAAGCAGTCGGGCGTGGGCCGCGAGAACGGGCCCTACGGCATCAACAACTACACCGAGGTGAAGGCGGTCGTCATCAAACTCACCGACAAGAACTCGTAAACTCACCGACAACAACTCGTAAACTCACCGTCAACAACTCGTAAACTCACCGACAACAACTCGTTAACTCACCGACAAGAAATCGTAAACTCACTGACAACAACTCGTACACTCACCTACAACAACTCGTAAACTCACCGACAACAACTCGTAAACTCACCGACAACAACTCGTTAACTCACCGACAACAACTCATAATTACATTCAAAAAGGAAAGACAAGAAAAAGAAAGGAAGGAAAGGATAAAAGAGTTAAAAAAAAGGTATTTGGAACAGAAACATGGAACGATAAATTGGTGTAATAATATTCAAGGTTTTTGTAATAATTTTACAAACACCAAAATTACAACTCGCAAGGCAAGCGAAAGTGCCATCTCTGGAAATAGTGGTATCTACTGTTATAGGATCTAGCGATATAAAAACGCATGAATGTTATCAAACAGCGCCATCTCTTGAGTTCAGAGTGGACTGCGTTATGACTTTGTAATTAGCTAACTCGCAATGGAAAATAAAGTAACAGTAGCTAGAGTAGGTACAGTGTATTGAGACCGATATAAACGCAGTTTTTTTTTTAAACAAATCTGCACTGCAAGTACGAACTTTGCATCGATATGACATCGAGATCGCGAAGGTTTCGATTGTTATCGATCTTGTTAACGAATTTGGAAGTACGTAAGTTGCTTCGATAAGGATTTAAGGTGGGATTTCTGTGGTGCGACTAATGCCCGATATAAGTATTTAATTCAAATTCAAAATTAAAAAAAAACGTTATTTCAGGCTCACCTACTGAGAAATGCACTAAAACTAAACAGTAAGCCCATACAACATAAATACCTTAGAAACTAACATACACATAAAAACACTTTATTTATAACTTAATCTAACACACGTGTGATCGCCGACGCGTCGCGGCCCGGGAGATCACGTGACAGGCGGCCCTTGAACCGCCGGAACTTCACCCCTTTTGGCCAGAAGTCAGGGCTCAAGTAAATCTTTACATTTTCTGTAGGGACCCTCACCATAAATGAGCTAAAGCTCACATTATGACGAGAGTCCAACTTCATGACCCTCAATCCCACTCCGGCTTTCCTCTTGGTACTCCACCACCTCTGCGGCCTTCACGTCGAAGTAGATGCGGGACACGTAGATCTGCGTAGTGGAAAGTTGAAGTGGGGTATTTAGAAAAATCCTTTGTTTCATCGATTTTTAGCATTGTAAACAACGTTTTAGGGTTTATTTCGGATAAACTTTCAGTGTTTAACAATATTGCCATTTGTTTTAGTAAACATATTGAAAATATATGCCATCTTTCTAAAGCGTTGTTTCTATCTAAGCGCGCATCTTTTTAAACATTTGACAAAAAAAAAATTGTCCTTTTTCGAAATTTAAAAAATATCTTTTTAAGTTATGATTTGGATCAGTTGAGCTACCTTTAGATCGTTAGCAGCGGTATTCAGGTAGCACACTTTTTAATTTTGTACACACCAGCTTGCTGCCTTGGACTCGATGGAACGTAGAGCTTTCAAGATTATAGGTGAGCAACATATGGCAGAGACTAAGATTCAGAGTCTCGAGCACCGCCGTAAGGTTGCGTGCCTTTCGATTTTCTATAGGTTACATTTCGGGAAATGCTCCCAGGAACTGCACGATCTGATTCCACCATCTCCTTTTCATCATAGGACGAGCAGGCGTACGGCTCAGTACCATCCTTACCACATTAGTATATATACCTTCTATTCGCACAAAACGTTTCAGTACTACCTTTATAATGCGAACTGCTAAGGAGTGGAATACACTACCGTCGTCTGTCTTTCCTGAAAACTATAATCTGGGTCTCTTCAAGACTAGAGTGAATAGGTGCCTTCTAGCCCTTTGTGCTCCATCTTCGGCCACATCGTCACTTGGTGAGATCGTGGTCAAACAAAGGTCTATCAATGTAAAAAAAAAAACCTTCTTATATTAGTTGTATTAAGTATTCTTTCTTTAAATAAATTTTATAAAATTATATTTAATAAAGAAAAGTTAATTCATATCTACTAATTTTTGTATGCCTCTGGTAGCCTGCTTCTCAAACGGATTATACTATTAAAAATATCCTCTTCTATTTCTTCTTAGCTTTTTGTCTTACCTCCTCTGAAAAACAACGAAAGAATATATTTTCCTGTTAATAGATAGTACTCGTATATTCTTTGATACGTATTTCACAGATTGACAGTTCACCTTTTTATTTTATCAAAACGGCTGGTAACCAATGAGTTTCGCTACCAAGCCAAAGAGAATTATAGATAGAATATAGAATAGAATATTCTTTATTGCACAAAACAAACAATGTACATAGGCGAACTTAATGCTAAGAAGCATTCTCTACCAGCTAACCTTTGTGTATTGTGGATACATTTATGTAGGTAGTGCACAAAAAAACGTAATAAAGAGAAGAAAAAACAAGACCTTTGTAGTAATTATCGAGTTATTCTCGATGAAATCAGTTTATATCGAATTGAATAAAGTCAAAAGTATTTTATTCATTGAAATCACAAGGATAATTTTAAATCGATGTCGCAAGTACGTAACTTCACCTGAACCGTTGGTAGAATGAAATTAAAGACCGATGCCAAAAAATTAAAAAAAAAGCAAGCACGAAACGTAATTTTGACAGTTGAGATCGCTAATTTTCGCTGTCGAGCTCATCTATTTACCGACACCTCTAAAAAGCCCGATAAGCTATCGATCATTACCAAAAATGGATTTAGGACATATAATTTTATTGCTGGGTGATGAGGAAGAACGGCAACGTATTCGGAAGCGGCGTCTCAGAGACACAAACTGTCCCCTGGAACATCCAGAAGAAGATTTTGTTCGTCTCTTTCGGGTGACTCGAGCAGTGGCTGTTATTTTAATAGAAGGGATAGAGGTAGATGTACGGAGGACACCATTCACTAGCCATATCGTGGTTATTACCTGTGGGAACTAACGTTTCGAGCAGCTGCTCGCTGAGTACCCCGATATCTCGTCGGGGTCACCAATATCGGCTCTTCTTGTACGGGAACCTATCTTTTCATTAGCCGACGGCTACACATGCATTCCTGAGAGACAACACGGTAAGACGCTCCCTTCAACCACCTTACACTGGGCCCTATAAGATCTTGGCCAGAAGACCCACGACCATAACCTTGGCAGGCAGGAATCACGAGGTTAGCGTCGATCATGTGAAACCAGGACACCCGGAAGTTGAGCAAGCCCTACGAAGGTTCTAGATGAAAAAATAATCTGAAATCTAAATGATCTGTTCTTACTACCCGTGAATCTAACGAGGAATTTGTACTGTGATCCCATTAAAATATATTAGACAACCGCATCGTATTTTCACTCGGCAACTTTACGAGCCAACCTCCTCGAATAAAATAAAATAAATAAATAAATATTGCTGGACAGTTCACACAACCTTATCTACATTTGTACATTTCTGTTATTTCTTTTGTTATTGAGTTATGTTTTGTATTTCTGTGTGTTATTTGTGTACAATAAAGAGTTAATCTATCTATCTATCTATCTATGTAGCCCCAAGCTAAGCAGAGCTTGTATTATGGGTACTAGATAACTGATATACTTAATACAATATATTAGGTACATAGGTAGATATTTTTTATTATCCATATAAAATACCCAGGACACCCTGAACAAATATCTGCGATCGCACAAATATTTGTTCCGAGGCGGGAATCGAACCTGCAACCTCCTGGGTCGCGGGCCAAGCTTCACCCGCCGCGCCACAGAGGTCGAATAAAAAGATAGGCTCCCGTACAAAAGAAGCCCATATTTTTGCGATTTTGGTGACCTCTGTGGCGCGGCGGGTGAAGGTTCGCCGGTGACACAGGAGGTTGCGGGTTCGATTCCCGCCTCGGAACAAATATATTTATGATTTGCAGATATTTGTTCAGAGTGTTCTGGGCTTTTTATACGTAGGTAAGTATAATAAAAAATATCTATCTATGTAGGTACAGTTGTACCCAAAATATAAGTCTGATCGACTGTTTTCGTTTGCCCTGAAGAGCGCAACTGATATCCGACAGTAGCCGCACGTCATAATGATTCGTACACTGTTGTACATTTGAACGGGTTATTTCTTTAGTTTTAGTAAGGACACTATTTTTCAGAGTAAAATTATAGTCATACACCAATTTATATTATTTTGACACCGCAGATTAGTAATAATGATGATGACGACTCATTTGTGTTAATAATAAATTCATCCAGAGGACGGTCAATTGCTTCTTCTCTCGTTAAAAACTCCTTCTCATATTATATGGCGTAATTGACATCTTTGCGCCAATCTTCTGAAGAGATAGATAACAATTTTTCCTCTAAAAGTCTCCTTTTCTTCTTAACTTAGGTAATGGCTTTTGTGCATTATTTGCAACAATTTAGCCAATGTCAAGTGATTTATTAAATTATATTTTTATACATAGTCAAGTCGTCAAACTTCCGTAAGATTCATACTGACGTCGAATTTTCTGACATGACCCTTGGCTTGCGCATAAATATTTGCTCGGCGTGTAATCTGATTTTGGAGCACTCCTCAGAAACCATTTTATGAAGAAAAGAAGAAGAAAAAGATGACGGCACGTCTGACCGTGATTCTCTGACATTCAAACAACTAAAAAAAAAACATGACATTCAAAAAACTCTGACATTCCCAGCTTAAGGCGCAATAGGTTCACAGCATGTCATGATATTTAATAGATACAGCATGTCAAGTATTTTGCTCCAGAATTTTTAAGTTTTTGTTATGAGTTCTTACAGTTTGCAAAAAGAAAAAAATGTATTCAATTAATGTGTAATGTGTGTGTAATGTATTGCATTCTACTACTGTAAACTATTTGAATTTCTTCACATGATTAAAAAACATATAAAAGAACCTTTTTAAAATTAAAATTCTATTTTAGACTTACCTACTTCTTACACGTCTTAATTTTGAAAGCATTTGGCAACTTATTAATTATTAGGTAAGTGAAATCATCAACAAAATTTAACAAATCTCTAAAGGGCATTTTTATATAATTTTTAGGGTTCCGTACCTCAAAAGGCAAAACTAGGATCACTTTGTTGTCCGTCTGTCTGTCAAGACTTTTTTTTCGGGAACGCGTAAAGGTATAAGACTAAATTCATATCAAATACTGGTTACTGTCCCTGAGAGCTGTGAAAAAATCAAACTTCTAAGGCTTAGAATCTAACCAACGCAATCAAAAGATACAGCCGTTTATGCTGCAAATTTTCGACACTCGCAAGGGAATCAAAACCTACAGGGTACTGCCCGTGGACTCAGAATCTTGAAATTTAGTACAAAGCAACGTCTCGTTGCACATATAAAGGAAAAATAGCGAAAAGCATAAATTTTTAGTTACATCATATAATAAAGATAATTTTAATAATTTAAACTTATTACCCCTTTCCTCATGATAATTTCATTTAGCAATAAAAATACCATAACTTTAACTTAAACAGGGTGGCACATTTAGATCGGTCAGTATGGGAAAGTCTCAAACTATAAGACATGCGAAGATCTCTTCTTAGGAACTATATTATCACCGATATTAGTAAAAAAACAACATAATTTCATAGTAACATTTACTGCTTAGGACCTACACAATCGATATCTAATAAATAGTGTAAGTTTTATTTTTCAAACGTCCGTGTTTGATTACCTTGCTGAGTACAAGTTTTTTTTTATATGTATGAATGCAGTTTTTCTTGTTACTTAAATCGATGAAATGGTTCGTTCGTTCGTGGTTGTATAGTTTCAGACTTTCCCATACTGACCGATCTAAATGTGTATACCTACAGGTTTCTGCGATACCCTCAGTGCGCGAGTCTGACTCGCACTTGGTTGGTTTTATTTTATACACAAAAACACGGTATCAGAGCGTGCGCTTGCCTTCTTCGCCTCATACAAAAATGTTCGTAGAAACTTTGTGAACTTAAAGCGCCTTAAATGTTTATGTCAATGGACGTCAGAGTTGTCATTTGACAAGCGATAGGGTGGTTATTCGCTGACCTAAGAGATTCCTTGCCAATAACGTGTGACGTCATAACATGTTCTAAACGCAAACGTGGTTTGTAAACAAACCACGTTAAGAAAGTGAAAAATTGTATTCCGTATGACATAATAATAGGTTGTCTATGCCCTACACCAGCAAAATACTTTGACTTTATACTTGATATCACGTGATTCGAAATCATGCATCCGTTCCTTTTGGAAAATTATTGGTTTAAACGATTTTAATTTTTTGTTTATAATCTTCAACATAAGTATGTATATTTTGAATTATAGAATTGCTCAACCATATCTTTTACAAATTTCATTTTATATAAAACTTAGAGTAAAAAGATATATAGGTAAGATAAACCAAATCACACATGAATAGTTTCTGAACGACTCTTAGTACATCATCAAATTAGGATTGCTTAGCGCCAACATATAATGTACTCTGCGCTCAGCCAATATATAACGTACTTTGTACTCTCAGCCGCAGACTCTAGATCACTGCATACGTAGTATTGTTTTCTATGGTCGCTGCATAGAGGAATTTGTGAATATTGAGAACACCCTGAATGAATTGTTCGGCTTATTATTAGGAATTAAATTAGAGATCCTCCTCGCGTCGTATTCCTGAATGCTGAGGGTCGTGATCCATGGATCACTTTCTGCCGGATGATGTTGCGCCAATGAAATCTGTCGCCAGCGAGCTGCACGACTTTGTGGAGTTTTGAATCGACCAACGCAACGGGCAACGGCCTTGTCGCCTCTTTCCCTCGATTTTGCCAGTGATAATGAGCTTCTATAAGTTGTCTCTGCCTTTCCGTACTATATGAGCAAAATACTCATGGACTCGCTGGAGGCAGATGGAGGAAAGCCTAGTAGTTATCTTGAGTTCCTTGAGTATTGACACGTTCGTCCTACGTCCTGGCTGTCCAGGGGATTTGCAGCAAATTAGAGATATTTGCGCTAAAATGTGTTTTTTTTTGTCATTGCAATGACAGCAAATTATCCTCAACCCAAAGCAATAGTCATAGTCCATAGGTACTATATTAATTGTAGAGATAAAACACATACTGAGATACACTGTAGTATTAAATATGATATAACAACACAAATTTGGTGCTTATTGTTATTGTTGCTTACCTTTTTTTATGAAAAAACTAAACCACGTTCGTCCATGTTTTACAAAACGCGGAAGATTGAAGCTTGTTATTATGGCAGTTCGTAACACGCTTCTGACGCGCCTAGTCGCGTTTATGAAATCTGACATTGGCATAAAGAATACGATTAAACGATGATTCCACGCCGATATCGTAACGAGCCCTCGTTCTGTTACGTTTGGTCATATCATAGAGAATAAGCCCCCTACTGACTCGATTGGGCCCACAATCTTATAGAATTCGCTATCGATTTCAACTGCCAATATGACGTTTCGACCATGCATTTCCCTATTCGTTAAAATTTTAGAGTTTATTTACCGACGGTAAAGTACTTTCGACATCGATTCGATTCGGTAAAAAGCAATTTTTTTCGAGAATAACTGTCAAATTTATCTAATCGAGGCCTATCGAGTCCTACGTACTTGCACTGCTGTTTCGCTAATATTAACGCCCTCCAACCAATTTACCATTTCAGAGTTCCAAGTAAGTAAGGTAAAGAAAACAAAGCTAATAATAATAAACAAACAGAAAATATATAATAACACAACGGATAATAACAGTACTAAATAATTTAGTGTGTGTGTGTGTGTTAAAGTTTGATTGAGTTCAAAGGTGGGTTGTGTTGTTGCAAGAGTGAGTATGCTGTATGGGTGTCATGGGTAAGGGTGAGGTAAAAAAGTTGTGATGAAAGCATTTATTCACATACCCCAAACATATTTTCAGAAATGTTAACATGTACTTGACCTATGTGACCATTTTATATTTGGGGTCAAATGTATATGCATATTTTTATAAATGAAGGAAATAAAAAATGTCTTCCAATTAGATTTAAATCTTCATACATTTTGAAGGATGAACTGCTGGGAAAATATTGTGAGCTCGAAGTTCGCAACCAGACTAAGCGTTCATTTTATATGTTTGCTTCCAAAAACGTTTAAAGTCTTCGCAGTTCTAATGAGAGACAAGAATACCTATCTTATTCTGGTCCTGTCTTGTCACCACACTTTACCCGCTTTCCGCCATTCTCAAAAAGAGACGTACTCTACTTTCATTTTATTTCATTTTGTAGTGTTTTTTTTTTTTGAGTTATTTTGTGTAATTTTGGTTGCATTTTAACCAAAGTAGCTCGTCTATAGAGCACAAGTGTATTGAAATGAAATGGAAGTGTATTGCGTGACTTTTCAAATTGGTGGAAATTGTCTACCAAAGGTTTTGTAAAACGGCCACCGTTTTATTAAAGCATGACTTGACTGTGACTTTGATAGATTGTAAAGTTGCAAATTATATTGAAAATACAATAATTATACTTAAAAAGCACAAGCCGTGCGACGCCAATTATAAAGAAAAAATAATGCCCGTTTGCACTAAACATAAGGTTAGGTTTATCCTAGTTAAGATACACCTAAGCCTAAGAACAGCCTAGCCTAAGTGGACTAAGGAATGGCTTAGGGTTAGTGCAAGCAAATTTATTGTTAGTAGTAGTCTAAACAAGTTAGGAAATAACTTAGGCGATTCTTATATTTAGTGCAAACGGGTGTTTGTGTTTTCTGCTTTTGTGCGAACTTAATATGTGCATCAAGTCGTACCATATTAGCTATGGTGATTGCTTTTGGTATTTGTGCGCCATAATAGTCAAGAGCCTAGCTCGTCTTGCCATAGCATAGTCAGGTTGTCTGTAAGAAATCGTTTCATTGATAAGACCATATTGTAACATATATTGCAATCATTTTGCATTGAAGCACTCAGTATTTGTGCAGCAATGGTCACCGCATAACGGTCTTACCACTTGCACAACTAATGTAAACACATCGTGCAGTAAAAGATAAACCAATCTGAACAACCCATTCCGTTTCAAAATGACCCTTGTATCTACGGAATAATGAATATTTTATTTTGACGTGGCGTGTTCAGTTTTAGATTGATTTCTCTACCTAATGTTACTTACTGTGCCATTATATTATTTACTTTTCACTAAGCATATTTTGTAAGCACTGTCCGAGATATGTTTGTAAAGGCGGGCCATTGTTTTTTTTAACATACAGGCTGTGGTTATATCTCTTAGCTCATCCATAAATACGCAAATCTGTCCAGTGACGAATGGATAGCATCCGCGCGAGAATAATATTTTTTATTTTGGATACATTGTCTGTGCGAGTGCGTAGCTACGTGTACTATTAGTTATTACTCTGTGTTCTGTCTGAACTTCTGTACTTTGTCTGAGGCGGCGGCGATGGAGAGTTTCTGTGTGGCATAGCTTAGGCTAGGCATGGCTTAGGCTTACATAAGCCATGTAAGCCTAAGCCATGCCTAGCCTAAGCTATACGTGGCATACATATGGCATGTACTCACATCTTTAGTATAAGTACTAAAGATGTAAGTACAAGCATGTGCCATGTAAGCATGGCATTAAGCTTTACATGTCTTTGACAGTGTTAAGTATAACTTAAGTATAGCTTTAGTATAACTACTATAAATAAATCATTTTTTTTATCAAATTATTTGTTTTATTTTGAACAGTTAAATCGGTTTATTCCAACCAGTCCTACCAGTAGTTTGATAGTCGAACTGTTTGGATGTTTTTTTTCCAAATTGTTATACTGACGGATCGAACTATTTGGAAACATGGATTTTATTCCAAATAGATTTACTATGATTATTTTGGTACAGTCAGAAATGGTACTTCAAATGCATTTGTATCGTGAGAGGAAATTGACCTTTTTGTTATGATATAATAAATCCTTTCTCGATATATCCTCTTTGAAGGATCACTTAAAACAAATTATGAAGTATACTTATAATATGCAATGCTTGGAGATCGAATCAGAAATGAGGAGATACGTAGAGCCACCTTGAAAACCAAAGGAGGTTTTGAAACCTCAGTCACCTACAATGGTAAGAGTCATAGCGGACCGAATGCTGCAATAGCATATGCAGACTATTTCAGTAGTGTCTTTCTCCCAAATGTTTCTAAATTAAATACTGATAGTATAACAACCACAGGCTTTATAGTAGGTTATAGCAGGGTTAATATTATTATAAATATTACAAATATAACCTTGGTTATTTAATAATTTTGTATGATTTACGTAAAGTGTTTGTGTTGTTTGTTATTGTTCTGAAGCAGTTCGTGGAAAATTTGCCCAAAAAAAATAAAGCGGACACAATTTAGTTTTTCCACTTTTGGCCAGCTGATGCGACATCTTTGCACATCGTAAATCGATGACTGTACTTCGGAGTTAGTATATCTATTTGGAATAAAATCCATGTTTCCAAATAGTTCGATCCGTCAGTATAACAATTTGGAAAAAAAACATCCAAACAGTTCGACTATCGAACTACTGGTAGGACTGGATGGAATAAACGGTTAAATCTAATCAACCACACGTGTAGTAACAAAGTTTTAAAAATATACGAATTTCTAAACAGTTGTATAATTTAAAAAATCAACCCGATAAGACAAAAAAAAAACATTTTTAGAATCAAAATTAAAAACCACGTAATCAACTTTGGCTTATTAACTTTAAAATCTATAGAAATGTGACATTAAACAGTGCAAGTAATAATAGGAAAATACTTAAAACAGTGCTAAACTAGTCTAAAAATCACAACAGTGGAATGTTAGTGCCACTTAATCTAAAATCACATAGCCTTGCATTAAACAACTAAAAACTTAATAATAAAATAATATCTAAAACTTGTGTAGCGTGTCTGAAAATACTCTCTTTGGATCCATGAAATGCGAACTAGGACGGAAGTTATAACATTAATTGACTACTAAAGACCATTTACTAATGAACCTACGTGCTAGCATTTAAAGATTCTGTGGGATAAACACGAGAGACAAATAATAAATATTAGCAAATGACAGCATGAAATGAAATGTTTTTTGAAATATTTGATTTTGACGCTCACAACGTGGCCGGACAGTGGTAATTCCGGGCTGTGTTAAGCTAAGGCCAAACCGACGCGTTCAGTTCGCGTGCACGGTGGCGATCCATTGTGTCACCATGGGTCGCCACCGCGGACGCGGGCTGAACGCGTTCTTTTGGCCTTAGCTTTACACCCGGAGCGCTAAGACCGGGCTACGGCCCGTCCGGTTTCGGCAAAGGCGTCATGTTCTGACCGAAGCTAATAAAATATCGGTTGGTACAGTTTATATTAAGAGGCCGTAAGATTCAAAACCGTTTCGCATACGAACTTTGACGACCAATGTCTGTGATAGAATATACATCATTTCGTCACTAGTTTTTTTATTCTATGTAAAAACAAATTACAAAATAGTAATTTCCCTGTTTTATTACAAAAAAACTGTGATCGAAGCAAAAAATAAATACTTATAGTATTACAATTATACAATCATACAAACAGATTTTGACATTCGTAGTAATCAAAAGGTTAGCCGAAGATCAAAAAGAATGGAAGAAAGTGGGGAGACCTTTGCCCAGCAGTGGGAAAGTACAGGTTAGAAAAATAATGTATTTAAATATATTTTTTGTAGTAATAAAACTGGATAATTGTCATTTAGAATTTTGTTTTTACTTCAAACAAAACAGTAGTGATTTTTTTTCAGTTAAGTGTGAATCAATTTGTATTACATAATCACGTACGATTCTGCCTTTAAGGTGGATGCTCACGTTTGCGGCACGAAATTCAAATTTTTTGATGTTTTTTGCCCATTACATCTCATCTACACTTCTTCAGCTAGCGAAAGTTGAGTTCGGGAGAACTAGCAGACTTAACACACATGTTTTAATTGATAGTATCTCATAAATATCATCAGTTTAGGTACGATACCCCAAAACAAAGAAAAACACTGTAAAAATGTGTTTAGGGGTATCATAGCTAAACTTGAGGAGCTGTTATGTGCAAAAAACACTAAAAAAATTGAATCTCGCGCCGCAAGTGTGAGCATTCACCTTAAACCGTACCTTTATCTTTCCTCAAACTCCCAGCACTTTTTTGGTTTTATGTCAAGTTAATCACCTGTCATTGGCAAACTCTTGTGGCACCACTACCGGTCCGCTGAACACGCCAAAAAAAGAAGAAGAAGAACAGTAGTGATGAAATATATAAATTCCACACATTGGTTTTTAAAAGCTTTGGTAACTATTTTGGAACATCCATCTTAACGTTGATGCTTAATATTCATGCTCGGGCCTCTTTGTGGAAAGAGAATTGTAGTAACCGAAAACAAAATTAAATTTTAACAAAGCAACCCGTAATGGATTACAAATCAATTCGAACTGAAACGAGACTAATAACTAAGTATTACATTTATTTTTTGACATTTCTTCAATTAAAACTGTCAAAAAATCTATGCTTGATTCTCGATTCACACTTAAGCACAGCTATGACATCGTTAACAGTACAAGTATCAAGATCTTAGAGCCGTGCTATGAAATAGTGTCGCTAGTACAAAATTTAAATCTCTTATCGCACAGACCAATCAATAACAATTACAACACTTTGTACTTTTGGCTATTGAATCTTGGAAACAACCATCGTCAAACTATGAACAGACTCAATCATTCGTTTTCAATCAACGCTGAGAGATTCTCCTCAGATATCTTCTCCATATACCCACATCCTGAACCCATTTTAGACGCTATATCTTCCTCAATCTTTCTCTCGAGCTGTTCAAAGTCATCACCCAACTCCTGGCACTTCACATTGATACATTCATCCGATGAAGAGTCCTGGTAACTCATCACATTTTCTATATTAACTTCCACTTCAGTATCGTTCATTACTAGGGAAGGGCTGCTGTTACTTAAGACTCTGGTCTCTCTTCGTATCGGTGGAAACATTTCAGATTTGGGTCGAACTTTCTCTTTCGCCTTAGGGATGGGCGTCTGCGCACGCTTGTCTTTGGGTATGCGCTGTATCCTCTCTTCGACCAAGGATATGCTCCGTTTGAAGACCACAGTGTCCCTGTCGAGGTCACAACCATCGATAGCGTCACGGGACTCAGTTTCTGAGTTGTCACATCTGCAACAAAAACATATTTTTATTTTCTCAAAATGTACTATATATTATATATCAATATCAGGCGTGGCGCACTTTACGTAAAAAACTACAAGTGCCCGGCGGGCTCGACTTGTCGAGTCAATTCAGTGAGTCAGACAAGATAAGAATTACGCGATAGAAAGAGAGGTAACTTCTAGATGACTTTAGTTGTAGGTAATTAGCGCCGTGCGACCTGAATTGCACTTTATTGTGTGGGGCCAAGAGTCGCTATTTATTTAAATGATTTTAAGTAGTCAAACTTCTGTACCTATACTATTATGTTTTCTGTGCCTAAGTATGGTAGTACCTAGTGGTGTGAAAAATACCACCTAGCTCTAGCATGTGTAGCCCGGGCACACTAGGGTTGGACGACCTCCGTGGCGAGTTGCCGGCTGAAACGCAAGGGGTGCTGGTTCGATCAGCGCTGTGTATTTGTTCCAGCTTTTAAATACTATTTTAGATTTAACAACTGTGTAATAATATTAAATGGATTTATTATACATTCATTGTCAGCATCCCCAAGCAGTTACCGCCTCGAGCGAGAGGGAATCATAAAAACGGTGAAACATGAGGCATGAGCAACAGGCACATGAGACTTATCATCTTTATGTAACAGGGCGCAGTGCAAAGCCACATAGGGCGCGTCCTAGGTGAAATGTCAGCCATCTTAACTTATAAACTCTAGAACTCATTATAGACATGCTGTGAAACTATAGCGCCTTAAAAAAAAGTAGTAATTACCTGAAGTAAATGGTATCGCATCCATTTTCCTGCTTCACCTTTACAAGGCAGCAGTCGTCCTCCTTCTCGCAGAGCAGCTCGTGCAGTGAGCCGTGCAGCGGGATGAGCCGCACCTTACCGCCGAAGTTCTCGTTCATGTGCGTCGACAGGTCGTCGTCTATGTACAGATCCTCGGTGCTTCTAGCTTCCTGTTCAACATTCAACCACTTATAGTCACGCAGCGGGCCATGAAGAGTTACGCACAGAGTTTTACTACGTGATATGAGCCAAATCCGTAGAAGGTATGTATACGGTGTACCTCCTCTACTGGAAGAGCCCCCCCCTTTACGGGGGATTTACCAATAATCAATGATAGATGTGTGAGTATGAAAGTGTGGATGTGTGAGTGTGAAGGTGTAGGTGTATGAGTGTAAATGTAGGTGTGTGAGTGTGGATGTAGGTGAGTGAGTGTGTATTAGTGCGCTAATTCAGAAATCTAGATTAGGTCTTCAACATCATTGTAGGAGAGCCCAAGTAGCCAGTCTCTAACAACTTTTTTACAAGTGTAGGAAGTGCATTCTTTGAACTAGGTAGGTATGTTTCATATTTTGGTCTGGAGACATTTTTACGTACCAATAAACCATCGTCGTTAGAGCGAACATGGGTACATAAGCCTTCAAAATTAGTCTACCAACTTAAAAAGTAGTTACATACGGATTTAAATTAAGAACCATTGAATGAGTGACAATGTTGTTTTCACTTACTCGTTTTTTCATAGAAAATGTTCTAGAATGTTTTTTTTTAATTATTGCCAAAACTTACGATTTGATTTGGTATGTTACTTTAGGAAAAGTGTTCCTGGTTGGAAATAGAGTCGATTAAGACCAACTTGTTTTTTTGACAAATGTCAGTTTTTGGGTAAACCGTACTTTTTTTCAAAAATCTAAAAATGGCAATATTTTTTTCTTCAAAATAAAACAGAAGGTTTCTACGAACAAAACCTTCTAACTACAAAAGAAAAGGTAGCTACCCTTAAGGGGCCAAAAATTTGCCCCATCCTGTATATGCCTCGGCGGAAGTCTCGTATGAGTGAAGTCCTCGCCTACGGCTAGGCCTTCAAACTAATACTCGACCGGCAATTGCCTATTTCACGGCCTTTCTTTGCTATTCTATCTATCTATACTAGTTAACTTACCTGTATAGCATTAAAAGCCTGGCATCGTTTCAACGCATTGATCTGAATGTCCTCCGTCAAGTTGTCTTCCATAGACACGTTCAGCTTCTGGTTACTGGCCCCGGTGTTGTCACAGAGCGTGACATTCACTCGGTTGTCCAACACTTGCAGACTGTTCTCCCCGGAGCAGTTAAAAGTGATTTGCAGCAGCGGTTTGTTGTTCCCATTGATTTTGATCCGGGAGAATGACTTCAGGGGTTCTTTCCTGGTCGGTCTATCATCGTTATTCAATGATTCCATGATGTTAGAGACGCCTTTGTTTACTAAGTCTTCAGTTTTGTGTGATGCTACTGAAGATGTATCATCCATTTCCTGGATTAACTGTTGGAACTCGTTGCGGATGAGGTCTCGAATGAATTCTTCAATTCCTCTGGTATCGGTTGCTTGGTCCGTCTTGAGATCGATTCTGTCATCTGTATCAGTCCTGTAACAAGAATCAATCTTCAATTCATACATACATACATAAATAGAAAAACGCCTCTTTCCCCGAACGGGTAGGCAGAGCCTCAATGGGCCTCTTTTCATCGTGGAATATGGACGTGACGAGTAGTGAGCTCATCGCCGCCATTGCTTACTCCCACGACTGACTCAGCTAACGCTTCTAATTCAATTTAGGTAAAATAGGCACATACATTTCACAACATGAAATAACATGACGCGTGTCCCGAGAGCTGGCTCTTATCTGGCTTAACGCCATAGAAATCTGAAATAAAAAGAATTGGCCGGCGGCATGACGCGTGTCGCCATAGTATGAGCAAAATGCTCATACCATGGTCTTGTGGGTTTTTAGGGTTCCGTAGCCAAATGGCAAAAAACGGAACCCTTATGGATTCTTCATGTCTGTCTGTCTGATAGGTCTTCAAAAATGATATTGAAGTTTCTAACATAATTTTTTTCTAAACTGAATAGTTTGCGCGAGAGACACTACCAAAGTGGTACAATGTGTCCCCCCCCCGCCACCCCGTAATTTCTAAAATAAGGGAATGATAAAACTATAAAAAATATATGATGTACAGTGGCGGAACGAAAATGATCGTCAGTTTTCAAAGAAATCCCATTAGCTTGTCGCGAGCACATATTACCTTTTCCAACTATACTACTGAGCAGACTGCTGTATGGAAAATCATAATTAAATTGTTTATTAACAATGATCAAAATTGCAAACCTTTAATCAGTCGCTTGTTTATGTTTTGATACGAAACCTTTTTTATTGAGTTGGCCAGAAGTTTGTAATTTAATTCCACAGAGAACTTTTTTAGTATTTATTATTCATTGACAGTGTCTGTCATTTGTCTCCATTGTTATTTTCAATAATATCAAAATATTCTAGATAATTATTCTCATTCTCTATTTGTCGTAATGCCCAGAAGTTTAACAAAAGAGCAAAGGGCAGAAATTATTGCTGAACATGAATCTGGCAACATATCGGCTCGCCTTAATATTACTAGAGAGTGTAAGGTTCTGGATCAGGAGACATGGCGAGGAGGGGGTTTTAAAAGATCATCGTCATACCAATTCTGGACGCCGCCCGCTTCTTACCGGTGCACAAAAAGATTTTATGAGACAACAAACGGTTTCATATCAACAAATAGGGTTGCTCAAATGTTTGAAGTTTGTCCCAGAGTGATCAGAAATCAGTTACACTCTATAGGCCTTCATCACAGACGACACGTCCAAAAAGTTGCTCTGACGAGAGCTCATAAGGAGGCACGCTTAAGAATTGCTCAAACGTATTTAAACTTTGATTGGATTGGAGTACCACTATATCTGGAGAACGCTAACTGAGGTTATACCCGTTATTAAAAATATTAAATACTTAGTTGTTTTTTTTATTATCTGTAATTTGATGAACAGACGGACAGTCAGACCGACCGACGACAGCGTAGGGTTAGCGATAGGGTCCCTTTGTTAGCACGCTTTGGGTACGGAACCCTAAAAATCATTAGTCTATCGGCAACACAGAAAAATTGTTTGTTTGGTGGATTGCTGCTAATATCCGTTGCCATGGTAACTGAAGGTTATTTTCGTAATATTGACACATTGGCAGTTCCGATACAGTACTATGTAGGTAAAACAGTCCATATGAAATACTATGTTGGTAAAACAGTACCTACCTATGCTTTTTGCATTGAACAATCAAAAATAGGCTCTAAGGTGACGAACATTTTCATACCATCACGTACCCATGTAAACTTCCAACGAAAATTGGTTTGAAAGAGATCTAGTAAGTAGTTTTTTTTGAATACGTCATAAATCGTAAACCATCCAAGAACTTTTATATTATGTTACTTGCTGCTACGGAACCCTTCATGGGCGAGTCCGACTCGCACTTGGCCGCTTTTTTAAAGTATTTCCGACGCTAAATCATTAAATCAAACACAGAATTTGTTGATACGTGGTGACTTTTCCGTTATATTCCACTTCTTTTATTTAAGGCGCTCAACGAAAATATTTGTATGAGGTGAAGAAGGCGACAGAACTACCGAATAATTAAAACACTCTGGTTTATAAAACCACATCTCAGATCTTATCTAAAAAAATGCAAAAAGCCAAACGTCACGCGGTGTTCCCAGGCGGTCACCCATCCAAGTACTGACCGCGCCCGACGTTGCTTAACTTCGGTGATCGGACGAGAACCGGTGTTTTCAACGTGGTATGGACGTTGGCTACAGAACCATCAAATAATTTGACCACACTCGTGTTTATGACGTCACAGCTTAGATCGATTACAAATTTAAGAAGAAAGAAAACAGCAAAAAGCCAATATCAAGCGGTGTTCCCGGGCGATCACCGTCAAAAATACTTGTAACTTGCAAGTCGCTAGTTTCGCACGCAGAAACTTTATCGCCCCGTGCAATCGAAGTACTTGAATGGTTTCGCAGATGCAATTATGCTCCTTATTTATAAGACTGTTTGGTCCAATTTCCTATGCAAATATTTTTCCATTTCCAAGTATTTGTTTTCAAACGCGATTTTGTTCCGTATTTATTTGCGAAGGTTGGCCTGCGACGCAGGAGGTTGCGGGTTCAATTCCCGCCTCGGAACAAATATTTGTGCGATTGCAGATATTTGTTCGGGGTGTTCTGGGTATTTTCCATGTATAACAAAAAAATATCTATCTATGTAATATATTGTATTAAGTATATCAGTTATCTAGTACCCATAATACAAGCTCTGCTTAGCTTGGGGCTAGATAATGTTGTGTGAACTGTCCAGCATTATTTATTTATTTATTTATATCACAGCACGGATCAATTTCCTATGCAAAAAAACACCTTGAATGTTTTATGAGCCCTGGTTTTGGCGCTGGTGTCTTAAGGTGGACGAACTTGGAAGCCCTGGTTCTCGATTTTGCAAGTACGACCCATCGCTACCAACAACTGTCTTTTCATTACATAATGGAAACAAAGTTCAAAATGCCATGTATTCAATTAATTTATAGTGCTCGCTCGCTCACTCACGATGGCCATAAATCAATGCTTGCATCGTACAGGACTTTGTCCTGTGATACAATTTCAAAAACAGTCTTCGAATTTTTGGTTCTAGTATATTAAATACCGGTTTCCTACTAGGTACAATGTTCGAGGTAACCCTGCTTGATCCAAAAACGCATCGATAGCGCGTTCTAACTTTCGGTAAAATTTTACAGCGCCATCTAGCAATAACTTTCGTAAACTTAAGATCCGATTATGGCCCAGTCACAGATTATATATTAGTAAGTAAGCATTATCGGAAGAAATGTTACTGGGAAATTGTAATCACCGAACGCTTCTAAGGGACTAGTGGGATTAAATCAATAAATATCGTGCGATTGTAAATTGTTCCCCTTGTAACACATAATAAAACTATATGGGAAGTGGTCTCTAAGAAGTTCTTCCTAGGAACCTAAAGGGTTGTTTGGTGTCTTTCTAAGGTATTTGAGGTTCTCAAAGTGTCCGCTAGAGGCGCTCATCAGTGTCTCCATACAAAAGACGCAGACAAAGGGCACATTCCGTCACAAAAAAGTAGATACAGACTTGTTACGTATCACGCCCAATTAATTAAATAATGCTGGACAGTTCACACAATTACTTTTAGTTATCTCATGTAAGTGAAATGTATTTCTTATGAAAAAACAATATCTTAAGACTGCGCTCCCGCCAGGCAGAAATCTTCATACAAGAAAAACGCCACGCACCGCTTGAAAAAGCGGTTTTTATTGAATATCTCGTGAAATATAGATAATTTTAAAAAATCCCGTGGGTGAACCCTCCGTTTTATTGTATTGATTTTATTTATCCAACTTTTGACCCAATAATCTGCACCATATTGACAAACAATCGAATCTAGCCAAAAGTTAGAGATAAATTTGTGTTTTTTTTTATCGAGAAAATTTTGTCGTTTCGTTTTTCTGTCTGGGTGATCCCTCGGTATTATAATGTAGCATCCATTCCTATTTTTTAATTTGAATATTGTACTTGATTTAGTCAGTTAAAAATCTAATCTAAGTTTGGTAATTTTGCGTTATACCCCATTTAAACCATATTGTTCTTTAACGGAACCATAAAGTGCGCAAGGATAACTACACACTCGACTAATCATTAGTATTATATCAGCGAGCACATACAGTATTCACAGTACAGTAAGCTTCAGAAAAGAAAATGAACATTAATTTAAATATTGGCCGTCTTTCATTTTATAGCGCATTTTAATGTAAACAAAACATCAAAAATTTGTAATTTTATGGGATTATGCATTGTGAGCATCAAAAATTGTATGGGTACAACTCTGTACAAGTAGGTACTGTACGTTGCTTAACTTCGGTGATCGGACGAGAACCGGTGTTTTCAACGTGGTATGGACGTTGGCGACAGAACAACCAAATAATTAGAGCACACCTGGGTTAATGACGTCACATATTAGATCCCTAATCTAAAAAGTAGCAAAAAGCCAACGTCACGCGGTGTTCCCAGGCGGTCACCCATCCAAGTACTGACCGCGCCCGACGTTGCTTAACTTCGGTGATCGGACGAGAACCGGTGTTTTCAACGTGGTATGGACGTTGGCGACAGAACAACCAAATAATAAGAACTCACTCGGGTGACACAGCAATATATCTATCTCTTTCACTCACCCTTTATCTAAGTCCTTGTTCCATGTGTGATGGCGCTCTGGGTCGCGAGCAGCGAAATTCAAACCCTTTGCTATATTATCACGAGCTTGGCAAAATTGATCCCAATTTCCACCTGCAAATTATTATATAGTCTCAGATTATACATTCTATTGTTTATTTGTGTTACATCATCATCGGAGGTTGCGGGTTCGATTCCCGCCTCGGAACAAATATTTGTACCTACGAGCTGCAGATAACTGTTCAGGGTGTTCTGGGTATTTACTATGTATGATAAAAAAATCTATCTATGTAATGAATTTTATAACAGTTATCTTGTACCCACAACACAAGCTCTACTTTTTTAAATATTATAAGGTGACAAACAAGCAGACGGCTAGCCTGATGTAAGCAGTCACTGCCGCCTATGGACATCTGCCAACACCCACGTAATTGCAATCGCGCTGCCTACCATTTTTCCAGCTTGGGGGCTAGATAATGTTGTGTGAACTGTCCAGCATTATTTATTTATCATCTTAATATTTTTTAACTTCTTTAATGACGGAACAAGCAGATGGCCCACCTGATGTTAAGCGGTAACCTCTGCATTTAACAACGCATCACCACATAGGTTACGTCTCCCTAGGAAGCACCCTATGTGGCATTGCACTGCGCCCAACACCCTGAGACATAAAGATGAAAGTCTCATGTGCCGGATTGCGCCTGTAATTTCACCGGCACCCATAGCCTTCAAACCGGAACACAGCAATGCGAGCACTAATGCTTTGCAGCAGAACTAGATATGGTGGTAGAACACCCCCGGACGAACTCTTTCAAAAAAAGCTCTATTACAACTAAAATGAAAATCTATTAACTGGTACACGTCTGGAAGACGCCTCCCCCATAGAATGCTTGCGGATTGGTGATCGCAGTATTGATATTGAGTACTCAGGGGGATGCTGCTGCTAATCCTCTGGTGTAAAACCTTGTCGGAAATTACGACATCGAGTGGAGGAAGGTTCGAGGAACAACTAAGAATATAGGTGTAAAAGGCCTAAGCTTTCTTATTAGTATTACAATTTTACTGATTAAACTTACCAATAATTTTGTTGTTTTGTTATGATGACCAATAAAAAGCTGCATGCAAATTAAAAACGAAATTTATTCATGTTAGAACAATTAAGTAAGTAGTCAAATTTGGAGTAGAAGCAGTTCTTTGAACAAAGATATACTGAAAGTGCGGAAAGATATCAGGCGCGGCGAAAACCGGAACTAACATTATATAGTTACTACAGCCCGAAAATATAAATATATATGCCCTCTAAAATAATTTGATTTGATACTCGTATTAATTTTATCAATGTACGTTCTCTGTGACCTTTGTGGCGCGGCGGGCGAAGGTTCGCCTGCGACGCAGGAGGTTGCGGGTTCGATTCCCGCCTCTGAACAAATATTTGTACGATCTGCAGATAATTGTTCAGGGTGTTCTGGGTATTATGTACAATGACAATTTTAATGTATTGTATTAAGTATAACAGTTATCTAGTACCCATAAGAAAGAAAGAAAATTTATTTATTTTTCCACACGAACAACACACACATAAAACAATAAGACAAAAACAAAAATGTACAAGTATATAATCTTAGAGAATTAAAAATAATAATAAATAAAAACTGTTATAAACTTTGGTAAGTTGATAGGTTGTGTGGGGTCAAACAGGTCCCTGTCTCAGAATATGCTGCACCAGACCTAGGTTTAGTGCAGCGCTGGTTTTCAGACAGGGCCTAATAAAACGATGCCACGAACATCAATAAACCACATTGGGGGGAGGATAGGCAATAAATAAATAAATATGTTAGTGTGTAAAAACAAATAAGCACAAAAATTTTATTAGGCAACTGCAAAATAATGAGGCAGTAATTTAATTCATTGTCTGTGGGGTCCGCTACGGAGGCCTGCAATACACAACACAAGCTTTGCTTAGCTTGGGGCTAGATAATGTTGTGTGAACTGTCCAGCATTATTTATTTATTCACTCTAGCCTTGAAGAGACACAGATTATAGTTTTCAGGAAAAACAGACGATGGTAGTGTATTCCACTCCTTAGCAGTACGCATTATAAAGGTAGAACTGAAACGTTTAGTACGAATAGAGGGTATAATAATGAGGTAAGGATGGTACCGAGCCGTGCGCCTGCTCGTCTTATGATGAAAAGGAGACGACCCATTGAGACACTACCTATTTCGGGAAAAATGACGTGTATCTATCTATGTATGTATGTCTATGAACAGAACCCTCATCTTCCACTCCTAAACTCTTTCCGCACAAAAAACCTTTTTTTGATACAACGCTATGTACAATGAAAATATATGTTTGTCCTTCCAGTGTGATTCTAAAATGTACTACACATACGATTCATTATTAGTGCTCTTAAATATTAGTTATGAATCAGGCAAGATAGGATTAGAGACAGTACAACCACCAAGTTAGGTTAAAGTTAAGACGATATGTTAAAAATTTGGAGTTGTTGCGTTACATGCTCACTCAGCAACAGTAATGGTTACAAACTTGATGTTACATGCTCAAGTAATTACTTGAGCATGTAATCTAAATAAATCATAGACAAGAAACACGATTGGTGAAACTTTTCTCGGTAGCTATATTTTTTGAAATTGGCCCTCTCTAAACCCGTTTTAGGTCCCTTCTTCGTTAGAGAAAATATTAAGCGTAAATTTTTAAACTATTCAGTAGGTAATCACATTACTTAGATTAATATAATATAATTTATTTTTTATATATGCTACGTTAGAAGCAAAACGAAATTTTATCATTTGTCGCTTCCGAGCTGAATAAATCTACACCTCATCTCTTCCAGGGTGAGCAATAGCGCTGTCACTTTCTTGCAGCTATTGTTTCCTTGCTCGACTCCACCCATTCGGTACTTTAACATATCGCCTTAAATGAAGATAACATAATTCGTACAACACAAAGTTAATTTACCACTGCTGTTAAGGGACGACGACATTCGAAAAGGTTTGATCGGTTTCTTCATATAGAGTTGTGGCAACGACTTCTGAAGCGTGTCTACGCAGTGAGATGCTGGCTTCACAGCGGACACTTGGCTCCTGAAACTGCAAAAAACTTTACATGGATTACAGTTACTCAAAATATAGCCCAAAAAAACAGCAAAAAGCCAACGTCACGCGGTGTTCCCAGGCGGTCACCCATCCAAGTACTGACCGCGCCCGACGTTGCTTAACTTCGGTGATCGGACGAGAACCGGTGTTTTCAACGTGGTATGGACGTTGGCGATGGAACAACCAAATAATTAGAGCACACCCGGGTTAATGACGTCAACACTAAGATGAATAAAAAAATAAAAAAACAGCAAAAAGCCAACGTCACGCGGTGTTCCCAGGCGGTCACCCATCCAAGTACTGACCGCGCCCGACGTTGCTTAACTTCGGTGATCGGACGAGAACCGGTGTTTTCAACGTGGTATGGACGTTGGCGACAAAACCATCAAATAATTTGACCACACTCGGGTTAATGACGTCACATCTTAGATCAATTAAAGGTTATTTAAAGGTGATTTTCAAGCCAAACAAATAATTAGAAAAGGTTTTGTGGCATCTAACTACTTCCACACTTTTGTTAAAAATCACCTTTTTTGACTGCACTAGTATAGATTGCTATCTTCGTACATTAGTAAGAAGCTCGCATTAAACATATTATTGTGACTTATTGTGTGTAGTTATAATATACACACTTCAGCTAGTAACGCCATCTCACGACAATAACTCGAACTACTAGGTACCGGCGATACATCATGTTCAACGAATCAAAACGGTACGGAGGCATGTAATGCTATAAGGAATCAAAATATAAAAATACCTTATAATGAATCTACTGGTCCATGAAAGAGCACATGAAGAGTGACCTTCCACTTACACTAAAGCTAAAGCGTCAACTCATCGACATGTGTATCCTGCCCGTCCTAACCTACGGTGCGCAGACATGGTCGCTGACCGAGTTACAGAAGTCCAGGCTCAAGATTTGCCAGAGAGCAATGGAACGCAGCATTCTCGGCCTTAAACGCATCGACCGAGTGCGAACACCAAGCTGCGTTCAATAACGGGCATTGCCGATGTGGGGAGCAGGACAGCAAAGCTCAAGTGGGAATGGGCTGGCCACGTCAGTCGGATGCACCCCGAGAAGTGGGCGAACGTTGTAACTTCTTGGGTGCCTGAAGACGGAAGGCGACGACGGGGCCGGCCGAGAAGGCGTTGGCGGGACGATCTCGAGGCTTACGAGAAGGAGTGGTGGGAAACTGCCAAAGGCCAGGATGACTGGAAAATTTTGGGTAGACCTTTGCCCAGCAGTGGGACACAATAGGTTAACAAAAAAAAAAAATTAAGTATGTAACAATAATAATTTTGATTCTCAAAATAAATATGATAAATCAAAACAGTAAAATGCAATATTTCGACAATTTCAAACATTTTTTTTTCCTGCAACCTAACTTACGCCATCTAGTTTTTTTTTAAATATTGTAAAGGTCGCAAAAAGTGACCAATCTTTAATGGTTTATTATTTATCTATGCCACAACTAATTGTGTACAAAAAACTTTAGTAAAATATTGTTGGGAGGAAATGGTTAAATTTTCAGATGCGCTATTTGTCCCAAACGTACTAACAAACTAACAGGTGAACTTAAATAAAATCCTCAGGTCTATGGCATGAAATTGCGATTTCTTGTACGTACTATCAGTAAGGATAAGGTGGTTGGTAAATTTCGTAAGAAATTATAAAAGAACCTAGTGCTACTAAACCCATGGAGTGTACAACTCTGCGGCACCCTTGCCGCATATAGTTCATAGTCTTGTTCACAGAGGACGTGCTAATAAAACAGGCTGGTTTAAAAATATTGGTTTCAGACACGGGAAAACAGACTTTGAAATCCAGTTACTAAGCTAAACTACGGTAAGAACGATTGTGTCTTAATATAATATGCACGCTGTGGTTACCTATAATTGAAAGAACACTAGATTGAATTAACTTTAGAATTATATATTTTTGCACGATTGTGCTTCTTCCGTTGGTGATTTAATTGGTGTTAAATAAAAATATAAAGAACATTAGAATAAACTAAAAAGTTCGCAGAACAGCAAAAAGCCAACATCATAATGCGGTGTTGTTGAAATGCAATCAAATTGTGCACACTCGGGTTAATGACGTCACATCTTAGATTAATCAAAAACCTAAAAAACACCAAAAACCCAACATCACGCGGTGTTGGTGAAATGCAATCAAATTGTGCACACTCGGGTTAATGACGTCACATCTAAGATTAATACAAAAACGAAAAAAAAAAACAGCAAAAAGCCAACGTCACGCGGTGTTCCCAGGCGGTCACCCATCCAAGTACTGACCGCGCCCGACGTTGCTTAACTTCGGTGATCGGACGAGAACCGGTGTTTTCAACGTGGTATGGACGTTGGCGACATCATAACCAAATAATTTGTGCACACTCAAGTTAATGACGTCACATATTAGATTTAAACAAGTAATTAATTTTGTAAAAAATTTAAAAACCCTCATCGCAATAAAACGGCTGAACCGTTTTTATCAAACACAGCTAAGAACACCTTTCAGACAAAAAGAAAAACTAAATCGGTTCATCCGTTTGGGAGCTACGATGGGACAGACAGACACACACTCACACAGAGACACGTCAAACTTATAACACCACGTCGTTTTTGCGTCAGGGGTTAATAAAACAAAAAAACAGCAAAAAGCCATTATCTATCACGCAGTGTGTTGAAATGCAATCAAATTGTGAACACTCGGGTTAATGACGTCACATCTTAGATTAATATAAAAACGAAAAAAAAAAACAGCAAAAAGCCAACGTCACGCGGTGTTCCCAGGCGGTCACCCATCCAAGTACTGACCGCGCCCGACGTTGCTTAACTTCGGTGATCGGACGAGAACCGGTGTTTTCAACGTGGTATGGACGTTGGCGACAGAACAACCAAATAATTTGTGCACACTCAAGTTAATGACGTCACATCTTAGATTAATACAAGTAATTAATTTTGTAAAAAATTAAAAATGTAAACTAATCTCAATGAAACGGCTGAACCGTTTTTATCAAACAGCTAAGAACACCCTCGAGAAATTCACCTTTGAACAAAAAAAAAAAAAAGGTTCATCCGTTCGGGAGCTACGATGGGACAGACACACACACACACACACACACACACACACACACACACACACACACACACACACACACACACACACAGACACGTCAAACTTCTAACATCCCGTCGTTTTTGCGTCAGGGGTTAATAAAACTAAAAAACAGCAAAAAGCCATTATCTATCACGCGGTGTGTTCAAATGCAATCAAATTGTGCACACTCGGGTTAATGACGTCACATCTTAGATTAATACAAAAACGAAAAAAAAGAACAGCAAAAAGCCAACGTCACGCGGTGTTCCCAGGCGGTCACCCATCCAAGTACTGACCGCGCCCGACGTTGCTTAACTTCGGTGATCGGACGAGAACCGGTGTTTTCAACGTGGTATGGACGTTGGCGACGGAACAACAAAATAAATTGTGCACACTCGGGTTAATGAAGTCACATCTTAGATTAGTAAAACACAAAAAAAAAACAAAAAGCCATTACCACGCGGTGTTGTTGACATGCAATCAAATTGTGCACACTCGGGTTATAGTCCAGTCAAGTCAAACATGAAAAGGGGGTCGTGCTTGCAAAGTTCGGGTCACGCTGATTTTCATAAGTTGTTAGGACTTAGGACCTTAACCAATACCTATTAAAAAACCAGATAAAAAAATCAGCGTGACCCGAACTTTTGCAAGCACGGATGTACATCTTGACTGGACTATTAATTAAAATCTTAGATTAATACAAAATCGAAAAAAAAAATAAAAAAAAATAACAGCAAAAAGCCAAAAATCACGCGGTGTTCCCAGGCGGTCACCCATCCAAGTACTGACCGCGCCCGACGTTGCTTAACTTCGGTGATCGGACGAGAACCGGTGTTTTCAACGTGGTATGGACGTTGGCGACAGAACAACTAAATAATTAGAGCGCACTCGGTTTAATGACGTCACATCTTAGATCACTGAAAAATATAAAAAAACAGCTAAAAGCCAACGTCACGCGGTGTTCCCAGGCGGTCACCCATCCAAGTACTGACCGCGCCCGACGTTGCTTAACTTCGGTGATCGGACGAGAACCGGTGTTTTCAACGTGGTATGGACGTTGGCGACCGAACAACTAAATAATTAGAGCACACTCAGGTTAATGACGTCACATCTTAGATCAATGAAAAATATAAAAAAAACAGCAAAAAGCCAACGTCACGCGGTGTTCCCAGGCGGTCACCCATCCAAGTACTGACCGCGCCCGACGTTGCTTAACTTCGGTGATCGGACGAGAACCGGTGTTTTCAACGTGGTATGGACGTTGGCGACAGAACAACTAAATAATTAGAGCACACTCGGGTTAATGACGTCACATTTTAGATTGACTGTATCAGTATATAAAAATGTACCTGTTATGTTCAGGCAGCGACATAGACCGGCCCGCCTTCCTATTAGCCTCGTAGATCCACCTCTCGTGGATGGCGACGAGTGGCTTCACGTTCATACTCGCCAGCACGTCGTCATCTACTTTATACTTGGGGTTGTTCCGGTCGAGCGATGTCTTGAAGGACCACGTGCGTTCCCGAGTGTCGTCAGTTTCTGGCGAGTAGTCTTGCGGCGGGTTGCTCCTGTGGAATTCATAAATAATTTACATACATACATAGACACACGCCTTTTTCCCCGAAAGGGTAGGCAGAGCCTCAATGGGCCTCTTTTCACAGTGGGTTGCACCATCGTGGAATATAGACGTGACAAGTGGTGAGCTCATCGCCGCCATTGCTTCCCACGCCTGACTCGGCTAACGCTTTCTTACAGTAATAACACATTCCAAAATAAGCTAGCAGCCAGGACAAATCTTATCAACAAGTCCGGGTAATTTATTTGTTTTAATGTGGTATACAGGTTCTTAAAGTTAATTAGGATGGCTCACATTTCCAATGCCTGGGATACAAATATTTTTAAAAATAAATACGTACTAAAACGTAATAAATTTGTACGTTTTGTGTTTTTTTGCCCATTACAGCTCATCAACACTTCTTCAGATAGCGAAAGTTGATTTTGCGAAAACTAGGGGACTTAACACACAGGTTCTAATTGATAGTATCACATAAATATCATTAGTTTAGCTACGAATATCCTTAAATTATTTTTTTCTGTTCTTTGTTCTTTCGTTATCTGAAGAAGTGTTATGAGCTGTAATAAAAAATAAATAAATAAAAAATGCTGGACAGTTCACACAACATTATCTAGCCCCAAGCTAAGCAGAGCTTCTGTTATGGGTACTAGTACAATATACATTACATAGATAGATATTTTTATTATACATAGAAAATACCCAGAACAGCCTCAGCAAATATCTGCAGATTGCACAAATATTTGTTCCGAGCCGGGAAGCGAACCCACAACCTTCTGCGTCGCAGGCAAATCTTCGCCCGCCGCTCCACAGAGGTCGTAATGAGCAAAAAACACAAAAAAAAAAAGCCACAAGCGACAGCATCCACCATAAATGTAAGCTCTTATATACAGTTGTGGTCATATAATTAAGAACGATTTGAAGTTCTAGAAGTTTTTTATTTAAATCGTATCATACACAGAGATGTGTACCTTCTGAGAAGCAACTAGTTATGTTATATGATAGTCACATTAATAGAACAACCTGACTTAAGAATAAAGTATGAAATCGCTAACTATTTTTTGCACATTTTATTGATTTTATCAAAGTAACACATTCAAATAGTACTGAAACTGGACAAATAATTAAGAACGATTTATTTAACTGCTCGGGAATTGTTTTGTATGACACTTAGATTTAAAAAATCACAATATTATGTAGCACAGGAAACATAAAAAGAAATTTAATAAATATTTAACTAAAAATAATAGTTAATAGCATATCCACGGCTTTTAATTACAGCTTTACACCGGCGAGGCATTGACTCTATTAATTTTAGACATTTCGGAAGAGAAATAGAGTTCCATTCTTCTAAAAAAACGTCATACAGCTCTCTTAAATTTCCACACTTTGTATTTGAAACCTTTTTCTTTACTTCAAACCACAGATTCTCTATTGGGTTTAGATCTGGACTGATAGCAGGTCAGTCTAAGACAGAAACTAATTGCGCTGTAAGAAATTCCTTTACGGTGCGTGCAGTGTGCTTTCGATCATTGTCATGCTGGAATGTCCAAATGACCGGTAGAACGTCTTCAGCGTATGGTAACATTGTTTCTTCCAGTATATTTTTGTATTGGAACTGATCCATGTTACCTTCTATCAACTTTACAAGTCTTACGTCAACTTTCCATGTCCAGAAAAGCAACCCCAAATTTTCACATTTCCACCACCGTGCTTTAATGTAACTTTCGTGTACTTTGGGTCGAATGCTGTATTCGGGGGACGTCGTACATATCGTTTTCCATCAGAACATACTCTGTTTATTTTCGTCACGTCAGAAAAAAGTACGTTTTTCCACTGTTGCACAGTCCAGTTTTCATACTTTCTCGCAAATGCAAGCCGGGCTTGCCTGTGGCAAAGTTTTAACATGGGTACCTTTCTTGCTATCCTACCGTGCAATTTTTCTTCTACCAAACGTCTTCGAATAGTGCGTGCTGAGATTGCTGAAGGGTTGTTTTCACCAAAATATTCTTTTCTAAGCTCATTGGACCCTTTAAAAGGATTTTGTTTTGCCATACGAACGATGTTTCGGTCATCTCGAGGAGTTGTTTTTCTCTGTTTAGGTACACGTGGAACATTCGCAGTAGTTTGATACGTAGCAAAATGCTTTACAGCGTGAAAAACCATCGTTTTTGAACATTGTAGATGATTGGCTATCTTTTTATAAGACCAATTCTTCCGGCGAAGTTTTATTATTACTTCCCTTGTAGATTTATCACAACTTTTATTTTTTCCCATTGTTTTTTCTAAAGAAGCAATCACCTTTAATCTTTTACAGCACGTAATGGCGCCAAAATTATACAAACAGTAACAAATCGACTGAGTTTCTCTATTTAAATTTGAATAAAGGTATAAACTACTTAGCGTTCTTAATTACGTGACCAGCCAGTAATAAGGAATACTTTGTTTAAAAGTAGTGTAAAAAGTTTGCCTATTGATTTTTAGCCAATCATGTGTATCAATGAATACAGTGGTAATATGGAAATGTTTTACGATACCGAGAGAAATAAAAACAAATGCATACAATTAGTTTTGCATCTTAGTTGGAAAAAATCTTCCCTTTATATCAGCGTTCTTAATTATATGGCCACCACTGTAGGTACAGAAGATAGATATATAGATTCCAGATGAGCAAATACTTCTAAAAAGTAACTACGTCTATATTCCACGGTGGTGCAACCCACTGTGAAACGAGGCCCATTGAGGCTCTGCCTACCCCTTCCGGCAAAAAGCGTGTCTATGTGTTTTTTATGTATACTACCAAGGTAGCAAACAAGCATACGGCCTACCTGTTGGTAAGCGGTTACCGTAGCCTATGGACGCCTGCAATACCAGAGGCATCGCACGCGCGTTGAAGACCCTTTAAAAATTTCCAAACACCTCTTTTGAAGAACCCCATACTGTAGTCACTTGGGAAAATCTCTGCAGTGATCATTCCACAACCTGAGTGTTCGCGGGAGGAAATTCCTCAGAAACCGCACAGCCCGGGACCACGCTGGCTCTAAGGTGTGCGGATGAATCCTCTGCCGATGGCGAGCGGTGCGGTGAAAAAAGGGTGCTGTAGGCATCATGTCAAATAATTCCTTGGAACAAAACCCATTATACAAACGGTAGAACACGCAGAGCAAATGTATGTCAACCTCTGTGGCGCGGCGAGCGAACGTTCGCCTGCGACGCAGGAGGTTGCGGGTTCGATTCCCGCCTCGGAACAAATATTTGTGCGATACGCAGATATTTGTTCAGGGTGTTCTGTGTATTTTCTATACATAATAAAAAATATCTACCTATGTAATATATTATTGTATTAAGTATATCAGTGTTCTAGTACCCATAACACAAGCTCTACTTAGCTTGGGGCTAGATAATGTTGTGTGAACTGTCCAGCAATATTTATTTATTTATTTATGTAGTACTTTTAATAATTACCTCTTGAGAGCAGTTAAACCTTCTTTAACAACGGTGTTATTGCTCATAGGCGAGTACTCCGTGCTGTCCCCATGCATCGCCGAGTTATCTGAACTGGCGCGCGTCTCCGGCGAACAACTAGACGACTTCGGTTCGGTGTCTGGTGCGACCTCCACGATTTGATACTGACCTGCAAATAAAATGCGCAGAACATTTATTTACAGAAATAATAAATAAGAAGTCCGCTAGGGGCGCTTATCATTTTCCGCATACAAAACGACATTTAGACTAGCAATTCGGTTTTCGTTATTCCGAATTGGATCCAAATTACAAACCTGTACCTACTAAGCCCTCAGCTAGTTCCGAAATTCACTCAAATAAAAAAAAACTAGTTCTAATAGAAATTAGGTTCAAATATAATTGCAAATTCATTATTTTATTTTGAATACATATAAATGTTGATGAGTCGTAGCAAAAAGCCAACGGCACGCGGTGTTCCCAGGCGGTCACCCATCCAAGTACTGACCGCGCCCGACGTTGCTTAACTTCGGTGATCGGACGAGAACCGGTGTTTTCAACGTGGTATGGACGTTGGCGACTGAACAACCAAATAATTAGAACACACTCGGGTTAATGATGTCACATCTTAGATCAATAACATCTCTATGAAAAAAAAAAACAGCAAAGAGCCAACCTCATGCACGCGGCACTAAAAAGGATTTTAAATGGCTCGCCTTAGAAAATAATCGTAATATTATTTGTATAAACCTACCTAGATGGTTTGAAAAATTCTAGGTTTAACTTACTGCTTTTAGGAGTAACTTCTTGTATTCTAACTCTTATTTCTATGGTACAAAACAAGTATCTTACCTTCTTTAATTGGTGTTTCATAAATGGTGCCTTTAGGTTTCATGGGTTTTTTTTCAGGTTTGCTCATATCACCAGACAGCCACGCATTTTTCCTCAACTTATTACTCCGAGCTATAGGGGTCGAGGGCAAACTGTAATTCTTTATATCGAAGTTATATGTCGACTTCTCGTTGCTATTCCGGTCTTTAAGCAACGGCTTTATAGAGTCCAAATTGTATTCTGGCACTTTTATGTGCAACGGTTTGTAAGATTTCGGTGTGAAACTGCGGCTTAGTGTCATGGTTGATCGCTCGCTTTGGTCTTTATTGCTTGTGTCGTTGAGTCCTAAATTGAGTGTGCGATTTGGGCTCAGAATGCTGCAGTATTCAGTAGAGTCGCTTCTATGTAACGTGCCTGGAGTTTCTATGTCTTTGAGTTTCGCCCGTATCTTTGCTATTGGAGTGGAACAGGCACTTGCGAAGTTCTTTTCGGGCAGTAATTCGTATCTGGCACGCGAGATGCAATCGGGGTTATCGTCATCAGGTATAATGCTCTTCTGGGCTACAGAATAAGTAGCGTTTGAGTAGGATTTCTTTATTGTTTCATAGTGAGGCGTAGCATCGCTTTTAGTGTCTTTGTCGCTACTTTCCGTGGAGCTTTCTTCGCGGTTCCTTACGTGGACGGAAGCTTTATGCTCGATAGTCTGAGGGCTTTGGCATTCCGAATCAGTGGGCGATGTAGTGTCCCAAACAGTCGTGCTAAAGGTAGATTTCTTGTTTGGAAGCCGGGCCGGAATGATAATATATCCGATGTCATCTAGATCACGCTAAAAATACAAACAACATTAAAAAATTATGGACAAAGGGCGTAAAAAAATCTTTCAACACAAATGCTCTCGAAAAGTGCACTTACAAGGCCAGTAATCATATCTTGAAAGTAAATTTTACTAGTGCGGTATTCTTACCACAAGTTTCTGACGTTATCGTATCGCTAGCGAGACGATAGCCAATGTCAAATATTAACCAATCAATTTATAAAGATTTCTAGTCACCCCGATGTCATTGGCAAATATTTGACACTGATTATCGTTTCGCTAGCGATTCGATAACATCAGAAACTTGTGGTAAGGGTACAGAAAAGTAATTTATTTAGCAGTATATTTTTCCAGTCCAATAAAAAATGTTTACTAGCAGAGTTTTATAAAATGTGAATAAAATGAAGAAAAATTAATCTCGGGGTAGGTATTAGGCAGCTTACGATATTATTAGTTTTATCATAAATGTATTGAAAAAGGTCGTATAATACACGAGCGTAAGGGTTAACCCCTCAGCTCAGGCACAGATAAAATAATACCCTCAGGTTTACAAATCGTATACTCGTTTACGTAATAACCTAATTACCACACTTGTATCATGCACAATGTACTAATTAGTCTAGCAGCAGAGCTTTAAAAAAGTAACAAAACAGCAAAAAGCCAACGTCACGCGGTGTTCCCAGGCGGTCACCCATCCAAGTACTGACCGCGCCCGACGTTGCTTAACTTCGGTGATCGGACGAGAACCGGTGTTTTCAACGTGGTATGGACGTTGGCGACAGAACAACCAAATAATTAGTGCACACCCGGGTTAATGACGTCACATCTTAGATCAATGAAAAATATAAAAATAGCGGCCAAGTGCGAGTCGTACTCGCCCATGAAGGGTTCCGTAGCAGCAAGTAACATAATATAAAAGTTCTTGGATGGATAACGATTAATGACGTACTTACTAGATTTCGTTCAAACCAATTTTGAGTGAAAGTTTAAGTACATGGTAATGTACATCATATATTTATTGTAGTTTTATCATTCTCTTATTTTAGAAGTTATGGGGGGGGGGGAGGACACTTTTTGCCACTTTGGAAGTGTCTCTCGCGCAAACTATTCAGTTTAGAAAAAAATTATATTAGAATTTAGAAACCTCAATACCATTTTTGAAAACCTATCCATGGATACCACACACGTATAGGTTTGACGAAAAATAATAATTGAGTTTTAAGTACGGGGAACCCCAAAAATTATTGTTTTTTTTTAAATTTTTGTGTAAAAATCTTAATGCGGTTCACAGTATACATCTACCTATCAAGTTTCAACAGTATAGCTCTTATAGTTTCGGAAAAAAATAGGCTGTGACATACACGGACAGACAGACAGACAGACAGACAGACAGACAGACAGACATAACGAATCCATAAGGGTTCCTTGTCTTTGACTACGGAACCCTAAACACAGCAAAAAGCCATTATCTATCACGCGGTGTGTTGAAATGCAATCAAATTGTCACATCTTAGATTAATAAAAAACGAAAAATAAAACAGCAAAAAGCCAACGTCACGCGGTGTTCCCAGGCGGTCACCCATCCAAGTACTGACCGCGCCCGACGTTGCTTAACTTCGGTGATCGGACGAGAACCGGTGTTTTCAACGTGGTATGGACGTTGGCGACAGTGCAGCCTAATAAGTGAATCATGTTACCTTCACAGCTTGAAGAGTTCGCTGCAAGGTTTCGAGGTCGATTCGGTCGCACCTCTTGACCTTGAGCCCGGACTGGAGCAGCGCCAGCAGAGCGCCGGGGTAGGTGCCATCTTGCGGCACGTCCATGCCCGTTTCCCAGAGTGTGTATTGCTCTTTCAATTTTTCGTAAGTTAGCATTTTCCATGGAATGGAGGCTGGAAAGATTTTTTTTAAATAAGATTATAGAGTCAGAAACCATCGCACAGTGTTTAAAAGTACCCAAAAAAAAACCCTCTTCGGTTTATAGTACTAATCGATCAAGGAATACATTTAAAATGCACGAGTAAAAAACAACGTGTCTATTTCAAATACTTTTAAAAAAAAAATATGAACTTTACGTGACCTTTTCATAAAAAAAGAATAAAATAATTCGGAAAATGAAACTGTCCAAGATATTTATTTTAGATAAATATAGTCTAATAAAGCATCTTTAGGAGCATGATTCCCCGTTCTAATTTTTAGAAAATCGCGTCTGGATACCGGGTAATTTGTTTTTTTTTTCAGATTTTTTGCTCTCTAACTTCTCAAAAGTGCGACTTGTGACTAGCAGAGAAAGATTGCTCTTAACAAGGCCTATCACTGGTCTAAAAACCACGTTGCACTATTGCGGCTTTTGGGAGAAATTAACTATTTAGTTCTAAGGTCAAATGATACAACCTAGGGTTGTCATTAGAGGTCAAACAATTTTTTTTTGTGTATTGGGGTAGATGGTCACATGATAGCACATCATGATAGTATAGATAGATAAATAAATAAATAAATAATGCTGGACAGTTCACACAACATTATCTAACCCCAAGCTAAGCAGAGCTTGTGTTATGGGTGATATACTATGATAACTGATATACTTAATACAACATATAACATAGATAGATATTTTTTATCATACATGGAAAATACCCAGAACGCTCTAAACAAATATCTGCAGATCGTACAAAAATTTGTTCCGAGGCGGGAATCGAGCCCGCAACCTCCTGAGTCGCAGGCGAACCTTCGCTCGCCGCGTCACAGATGTCGTCAGATGTGGCCGAAGATGGAACACAACTGTCTAGGAAGGCACCTATTCACTCTTGCCTTGACGAGACCCAGATTACAGTTATCAGGGGGCTTAGTACGAGAATTTAATAGTATTCGAAACTATTATGAAGTTTCGTTTCTTTCAATACATTTACTGACAGCGTCCTTAGTTTTCTACTCGTTTCCGCTAGGGACGCTGCAACCAAATGTATGGAAAGAAACGAAACTTCATATAGTTTCGAATACTATCAAATTCTCGTACTAAGCCCCCTGGAAAGACAGACGACGGCAGTGTGTTCCAATCCTTAGCAGTTCGCATTATAATTACCATTACAACTCTCCCATAGGACCAGGGAGAGAGAATAGGCGTCGCTCTTCGAGCACGGCCGCACCATGCCCTCTTCATCCGGCACGAACAGCTCAGGCGCCTGCCAGCGATACAGCTCAGAGTTATTGAACTCTTCGTACGGCTTCGAGACGGCATTCCACTTCAGGTAAGTTTCTGATGGAGCCGCTGATAACAGTGGCTCGCTCTCAGAGCTCTTAGACTCCAGCGCGTCTGCAACAATAAACATTGTTTGAATAGGGACAAGCTCCGGTATATAGGTAAACAAGTAGTTACCAGCGCGCTGAGCTTAAACCAATTTGCTGCAGCGATCTGGGACGCACAGAGGGTATATTTAAGGTGTGCAAGCCGCATGGTGCTGTAGAATAGACCCCTCCGTCTCCTCCCGTGGATGTCGTAAAAGTCGACTAAAGGATAACCCGGACTTGTTGATAAGATTCGTTGGTATAAGATTTGTCCTGGTTGCTAGCTTATTATGGAATGTATTATTACTGGGAGAAAGCGTTTGCAGAGTCAGTGCAATGGAAGCAATGGCGGCGATAAGTTCACCACTTGTCACGTCTATTTCCCACGATGGTGTAACCCACGGTGAAAAGGGGACCATATGAGGCTCTGTCTACTCTTTCGGGGAAAAAGGCGTGTGTCTATGGATGTATGTATGTAAATAGGTACAAACTGCAGTATGTAACCAAGTAGTTACCAGCACAATAGAAACCAATTTGCTGTAGCGATCTGGGACGCGAAGAGGGCATCTTTAAGGTGATTACTCACCCCAAACATGTCACTATCTAAATTAGTAAAGTTCAGGCAAGTAAGAACTGGGCAGAACAGAGCACGCGAAACAAATTGTGAGCGAAAATAACAAAAAACCCCAAATGTCTCAAGTAAATGATTAATTTAGAAAAATTACGTCTATAAACCACGTACTTTACTATTCTCCTGCTGACGATTGAAGCAATTTTTCTAAAATGATACAAAACCATGGTAATTACAATTCTATAAATGATTATTTCCAAAAATCTAAACATAAGTTTTTATAAACCTAAAGAATCATTAAAAACGCTTCAGGCGATGGTTTTGTGTAAATCATAGGACGTTGCGATCGGACGAGAACCGGTGTTTTCAACGTGGTAATTGGACGTTGGCGACAGAACGACCAAATAACAAGAGCACACTCGGGTTAATGATGTCACATCTCAGATGAATGAAAAAACTAAAAATAAGAACAAAAAGCCAACGTCACGCGGTGTTCCCAGGCGGTCACCCATCCAAGTACTGACCGCGCCCGACGTTGCTTAACTTCGGTGATCGGACGAGAACCGGTGTTTTCAACGTGGTATGGTCGTTGGCGGCAGAACGACCAAATAACAAGAGCACACTCGGGTTAATGATGTCACATCTCAGATGAATGAAAAAACTAAAAATAAGAATAAAAAACCAACGTCACGCGGTGTTCCCAGGCGGTCACCCATCCAAGTACTGACCGCGCCCGACGTTGCTTAACTTCGGTGATCGGACGAGATTCGGTGTTTTCAACGTGGTATGGACGTTGGCGACAGAACAGCCAAATAATTAGAGCACACTCGGGTTAATGACGTCACAACTCAGATGAATAAAAAAACTAAAAAAAGCGGCCGAGTGCGTGTCGGACTCGCCCATGAAGGGTTCCATAGCAGCAAGTAACATAATATAAAAGTTCTTGGATGGATTACGATTTATGACGTATTAAAAAAAACTACTTACTAGATCTCGTTCAAACCAATTTTCGTTGGAAGTTTACATAGTAATGGGGGAAAGAAGTTAGAAGTTATAACCAAATAATTAGAGCACACTCGGGTTAATGACGTCACAACTCAGATGAATAAAAAAAACAGCAAAAAGCCAACGTCACGCGGTGTTCCCAGGCGGTCACCCATCCAAGTACTGACCGCGCCCGACGTTGCTTAACTTCGGTGATCGGACGAGAACCGGTGTTTTCAACGTGGTATGGACGTTGGCGACAGAACAACCAAATAATTAGTGCAGACCCGGGTTAATGACGTCACATCTTAGATCAATGAATAATATAAAAAACACCAAAAAGCCAACGTCACGCGGTGTTCCCAGGCGGTCACCCATCCAAGTACTGACCGCGCCCGACGTTGCTTAACTTCGGTGATCGGACGAGAACCGGTGTTTTCAACGTGGTATGGACGTTGGCGACAGAACAACTAGATATTTGAGTAGGACTATGGTTGATGACGTCATACACATGAAAAGTCAATAGCAGTGACGTACTTCCATTCCTTACCATCAATGTTTACATACTGTGGTTCAGCCGCGTATACTTCGTAATCTTTGTTGATTCGCTCCAAGCTCTTATCAGTCTTATTCAAGTTGGCACATGATCCAATATCGGCCAGCTTGGCGGTGTCGTGCGCCGTTATCATGATGCTCATGCTGTTCAGCTGTGTGTGGAGGAATCCTTGCATTCTGAGGAATACTAAGGCGTTTGCGATGTCCAGCGCGTATTGGACGGCCGTCTGAGCGCTCAGTATCTTACCCTGGAACACAATAATACTATATTGTAACACAAGGACCGTAAGCGATTATGAAATATCTCTGGTGTAATAGAGATATAGTGTAATATATAGTAATGATAAATAAATATATGTAATATATAGTGTAACCAGAGATATTTCATGATCATGAGCGAGGAAATTAAGGCGCAATAGGTTCACAGCATGTCTATAATGGCATGTCTATAGTGGCAGTGGGCCGGTCATGTCTGCATAAGAACCGATAACCGGTGGAGTAAACGAGTTCTTGAGTGGAGACCGCGTCTTGGCAAACGTAGTGTAGGGCACCCTCTGGCTAGGTGGAGCGACGACTTGCGCGGGGTGGCTGGCAGAAACTGGATGAGGAGAGTCGAAAACCGGGCTCAGTGGTAAACCATGGGAGAGACCTATGTCCAGCAGTGGACTGCAGTAGGTTGATGATGATGATGATGATGATGATGATGATGATGATGATGATGATGATGATGATGATGATGATGATGATGATGATGATGATGATGATGATGTCTATAATGAGCTCTAGAAAGTTTTTGATACATACATACATACATAGACACACGCCTTTTTGCCCGAAGGGGTAGGCAGAGCCTCAATGGGCCGCTTTTTACAGTGGGTTGCACCATCGTGGTATATAGACGTGACAAGTGGTGAGCTCATCGCCGCCATTGCTTTCCACGACTGACTCAACTAACGCTTTCTTCCAGTAATAACACATTCTATAATAAGCTAGCAGCCAGGACTAATCTTATACCAACAAATCTTACTAACAAGTCCGGGTAAAGTTTTTGATAAGAGTTATTATAGCATATAAGAAGAAAAAATATATGGTATTCTTAAGCTTTTTATCTAGCGAAATCATAAATTCAAAACACTAGTTGATTAAATTTCCTCGATAAAAAAAACAGAGATTGACCTTTTTAAAATTGAAATACCATTTAAGACTTACTTCTTACACGTTTTAATTTTTGAAACATTTGGTAACTTATTAATTATTATTTTAGATAGTGAAGTCATCAACAAAATAAAACAAAACTCTAAAGGGCATTTTTATATTATTCAAAAACACGGTATCAGAGCGTGCACTCGCCTACTTCGCCTCATACAAAAATGTTCGTTGAAACTGGTTGAACCTATACCCAGCTACGCGAAATGTCGCGCGCTACTTGCCGCGCTAATGGGATATGTCTTTAATTCACGAATGCTAACGCTTGCGGCGCGAAATTCATTTTTTTTGGTGTTTTTTGCCCATTACAGCTCATCAACACTTCTTCAGAAAGCTAAAGTTGAGTTCGCGAGTACTAAGAGACTTAAACACACATGTTTTAATTGTTAATATCTCATAAATATCATTAGTTATACTGATGATATTTATGAGATATTATATTAGTGTTGATGAGCTGCAATGGGCAAAATACACCAAAAAAATTGAATCTCGCGCTGCAAGCGTGAGCATTTACCTTAAAATATCGTTAGTTTGTGTTGGTGCGTTAGTGAGAGTGTGTCCGTGTCACACATATAACGTAGGTATAATGGACTGGCTTCAGTTTGCTAGAAGGCAAATTTAATTGTCTAATTGTACATTACATAAAATCCCAGAATATCATTAAAGTCAAAGTTACTATGTTTGGATGTTTGTTATGAATTTACGCTGAAACGGCAGAGCCGATTTCGATGAAATTTAGTACACAGATAGATTATGACCTGGATTGATCCATAGACTACGTTGTATCCTGGTAAAACGCGAGCGAAGCCGCGATCGGACACTAGTACATACTATATTGAATTTCATTTTTATATAATACTAGTGGAATGCCCGCGACTTCGTCCGCGTGAAGTTTTTCCATACAAAATTGAATTCCTTTCTGAGTGAATCCTTAGATCACAAAACAAACCTACGTTCCACATTACAGGTCTCTAGGACTTATGGTTTAGGCTGTGCGTTGATAGTCAGTCAGTCAGTCAGTCACACAACGATTTTACATTATATTGATGATTTATAGTTTTTAGAACGCTATTTGCAGAATAAAGGACAGAATATATGATTTGTAAGAGTGCGACAACGCGACAAGTGGGCGTATGCATAAGTAGCGACAATAAAAAAAACCCTTTATTTAATTCGCCTAGAACTTAATTGCATAGATATTTAATGTGATTGTAACACTAACTTATAGTTAGAGACCTCTAATTATGTTGCTTCAAAATATTAGGTACATTGCAACATGCTCCCCTCCCTGCTCCGCCCTCTAGATGGACCAAAGACACCATATTTTATAGTAGGTTTCATGAAGTCGTAGGATGGAGGCGGCAAAGTTCCCCAGTTATTAATAATTTACTCCTGCGGTGTGTCCGGCCTAAGAAAATAACCCTCCGTCTCCTCCCGTGGATGTCGTAAAAGCTGACTAAGAGATTACCCGAACTTGTTGATAAGATTCGTTGGTATGAGATTTGCCTGGCTGCTAGCTTATTTAAGGAATCTGTGAAAAACAATGGCGTGGGAACCAATGGCGGTGATGAGCTCACCACTTGTAACGTCTATATTCCACAATGGTGAATTCACTGTGAAAAGAGGCCCATTGAGGCTCTGCCTACCAAACCGTGTGCCTATGTATGTATGTATTAATTACTAACCTGAACATGCAGTATGCCGAATAGAGAATCCACGCATCTTTCGCAAATGATGTGCACATTGTTGTTTATATCAGGATAAATACCCATCAAAAGTATTATATTTGGATGGCGGCACTTCCTGAAAAATAACGGAAAAACTATATTAAAAACAAATTATCCGAACAAGTATTTTTTGCAGCAAAAAGCCAACGTCACGCGGTGTTCCCAGGCGGTCACCCATCCAAGTACTGACCGCGCCCGACGTTGCTTAACTTCGGTGATCGGACGAGAACCGGTGTTTTCAACGTGGTATGGTTGGCGACAGAACAACCGAATAATTAGTGAATACCCGGGTTAATGACGTCACATCTTAGATCAATAACAAATCTATGACAAAAAAATGAAAAACTCTTGCAAGCAACTTTCCTCCAGGGCTGCTCAGTTTGTTAATGCTTTCATGACGAAACCACAAAAAATAGTCTAGAGAAGTTAGTTCAGCACCACACTCCCTCTTTCCCCTACTCCCGTGGTGGAAGGGCAGAGCGAATGCAATTTCCCCTCCTTAAAAAAAGGTAACCTATCTGACCATTTTTGTGGCCCGTAAGTTCCGTTCCGACTTCCGACCCATCTTGGTAATGCAATTTTTTTGTGTTTTCCATTGATGTTACAAATAAGGAATCTTTGCAAAATATACTCTTGGGCTACACCATCGATTACCGTAATTAAACAAGCAACTTTTTTTTTCTTCGAAATTTTGGTTCCTTGGTTTATTTATTAATTACCAAAATCTTTGAATGCAGTTTTTATTTATATCAAAATCGGTGATGTGAATCTTTTCAGTTTTTTTTTATATCTCTTGCCGTGACTTCAGCTTACTGACCCATCTCAATGAAATATAGGTACCCTGTTTAGTGTTAATCGATACTCTACAAAACCATGGGGGAAAAGCTATGTTGGGAACAGCGCCATCTGACAGATTTGGTGTGAACAATACTCAGGACGACTATCGTTCAGAGGAACTCGACATTGCTATTCTGCCGCAGTAATTTAATGATTTAATCACAGAGGGAGACGGCTTTTCTTGTGTTAGATTTTTGATACAAAAGTATTTAGTTACCGACAGTTTTCGCTGTTACTGAGATAAGCTCTAACGTGCTACATATATTGTAGTTTTTGCTACTAATATTAGCGAAACGTCCATTGAATAGTTACACGGTCTGTCTTTTGTCTCATTCGATTGAATTGGAAACTGCTTGTCAATACAAAAAACAAAACACTGTAACTGTTCCAGGGATATTAAGCATTTTTTAGAATAGAATAGTTTTTTTAACCCCCGACGCAAAAACGACGGGGTGTTATACGTTTGACGTGTCTGTGTGTGTGTCTGTGTGTGTGTCTGTCTGTGGCATCGTAGCTCCCGAACGGATGAACCGATTTAGTTTTTTTGTTTTGTTTGAAATGTGAATTTTTCGGGAGTGTTCTCAGCTATGTTTGATCAAAATCGGTTCAGCCGTTTCACTGCGTTGAGGGTTTTTTTATTTTTTACAACTTTAATTGTTTTATTTGTATTACATTGTATATTTATTTAAACATATATAACAAAAACATACAAATATACAAAATAATAGCTGGTATTGCTGTTACAAAAAGGTCTATACTATAAAACTAGTAGGTACTTATGGGTAAAATGGTAATGAAGTAGACCAAAACTACTAGGATAAGAATTACAAGAAAATAAAAAGTATATTTAATCATAAATAATATAGTAACACGGTAGATGAGTTAGTTTTAGCTACAAATATTCTACATTAACATTTCATCTTCGCAAAGAAAAAAAATATCGTATGAATTTACGGAATTTATAGTATTTTACAGTACTGTAAAGTGTAGATAATAAGGTGAGTAAAATAGTATTACTAAGACGGAACCCAATGAAAAGCAAAAAAACAATCTAAATCAGAACAAAAAGCCAACGTCACGCGGTGTTCCCAGGCGGTCACCCATCCAAGTACTGACCGCGCCCGACGTTGCTTAACTTCGGTGATCGGACGAAAACCGGTGTTTTCAACGTGGTATGGACGTTGGCGACAGTATAACCGAATAATTGATGCAGACTCGGGTTAATGACGTCACATCTTAGATAAATGAAAAATATAAAAAACAGCAGCAAAAAGCCAACGTCACGCGGTGTTCCCAGGCGGTCACCCATCCAAGTACTGACCGCGCCCGACGTTGCTTAACTTCGGTGATCGGACGAGAACCGGTGTTTTCAACGTGGTATGGACGTTGGCGACAGAACAACCAAATCATTGGATTGCTATGAGATTGAGGACTTAACATCACAATACATTAACTTTTGGCAACTTTTCGCGTGACCATTCGAAACATATTTTTTTACATAAATTTGCGGGAATGTTTAATTTGCGAACAACGCCATCTGACTGATTAAGTATGAACAACACTGAGGATGACTATCTTTTCGAGGAACACGTTTCTAGTGTACAATGCAGCAAGTAGTTCATTGATTTCTTCACAGAAGGAACTGAAACAAGCTCAGCCTCTTGTGTGGTTTTGCAGATATGTAGATATTTGAAATTTTTCTCCCATTTCTAGGAATTTGAATGTCGTATTTCAGTTAGATTGGACACAATTTTTTTCAATACACTAAACTTTACAATGATGCCTATGGTTTTCTTGCAACACTGCCGTCATGATACACTAGATAAATTATTTTAAGATGATAACAGAATTCACAAAAGAAGGTTATCAATTAGTTCGTCAGTTACTTAATACTTATAGGTATGTAGTATTTACGCCCTGTCGCTTAGGGTGGATGCGCACGCTTGCAGCGCGAAATTCAAATTTTTTGGTGTTTTTTGCTCATTACAGCTCATCAACACTTTTTCAGTTAGCGAAAGTTGAGTTCGCGAGAACTAAGAGACTTAACACACATGTTTTAATTGGTGGTATCTCATAAATATCATCAGTGTAGCTATGTTACCCCTAAACACATTTTTACAGTGTTTTTTTTTGTTTAGGGGCATCGTAGCTAAACTGATGATATTTATGAGATATTATCAATTAGAACATGTGTGTTAAGTCTCCTAGTTGTCGCGAACTCAACTTTCGCTATCTGAAAAAGTGTTGATGAGCTGTAATCGGCAAAAAACTCTAAAAAATTTGAATCTCGCGCCGCAAGCGTGAGCATTCACCTTAGTCCTATTTAGGGCTTGCAATCCGGATATCCGGATATCCGAAATATCCGGATATCCGCCAATTTTCGAATCCGGATAATGAATTCCGGATAATTCGGATAAGTCGGATAGTGAAATTCATCAAAAAATTACGGTAAGAATCTAAATTTAAAATACGGATCCTTTCTTTTACATGTTTGTCACATAAACATAAAGTACGTGGTCCCGGGACCTAGCTTATCTAGGTGTTTGTAAAATGCGTGAAAACTCGGAAAACCGCGTTTTACCAGAGATGAGACCCAGCTAGCAAGATTTTAAATGCATGTTTTGCTTCATTGAAAGGAAAATATAGTTATTTTAAGAAGATAAGTATAAATTTGAATATAAGAAAAAAGTTTGTCATTTTTAATTTGTTTATGATGTTTTTTGATATTTTATGATCACATTATTATTATGACAGTAGTTTTAATTTTACCATAAAGGGCTACCGAATTGGTAAAAGTGATTAATATTTTAATGGTGGGTGAATGTTGGTTTAATTTAAACATGAATAAAACTATCTATAACCATCATTTTATTTTATTTTAAAGGATGGTGGCGAAACGACGAACATTGGTGTACCCAAAATTCGACATAGAGTACACCACTGCTGATCAGGTACTTTGAGATTATCTTAATGGTTGTCCATCACCAGTTTTTGTTCAACACTACGTAAAAAAATCAAATTATTTTTTTAAAACTCTCAGGTTTGCAGAATACATATCCGTGTTATGCCACTTTTATAGATTTTTAAGAAGTATTTTTTTTTTTTTATATGTTTGGCTGAATTTATCATGCCAACATAGGCATGATAAATTCATTCATTACATTCATCCTTGTCTGCACCATGGACTTGTATACTAAGTCCATGGTCTGCACCGATTACGGCAGTACCGTGATCTGTGGTCGTAGTCGTAAAAGTAGAAAAAATAATACTACGTTTTCGTAGGTGATTTACAGCCTGTGCGGCATCAGAGCAATAAGTGGCGGTAAAACGTAGTGATTATTTTTTCTTTGATGCTTAATACAAACTAAAAACATGAATTACGGAGCATTTCATCGTTTATTCTCGGATAATGGCAGGATCTCTGCATTGTATAAATTGTGAAATATGTTTAGACAAGATGTGGGAAGCCTTGTATTCGAAGAAAGTACAAATATAATCTCCCTTAATGCTCAATGGGTTTCTTCTCAAATTGTAAGTACCTACCTACAATTTTCCAATATTATTCAGAAAATTAAAGTGGAAATGCAATGGGCAGGTCACGTAGCGAGGCTTACAGACAATAGATGGACCATAAAAGCAACCATGTGGAGAGGCCCGCTAGGCAAAAGAGGCAGAGGGAGACCACTGACACGATGGGAAGATGAGATCAAAAGAACAGCTGGCCCAAAATGGGATCAATTAGCACAAGACAGAGACATATGGGCATCTTTGGAGGAGGCCTTCACCCAATCTGGGGTTCTTGCATAAAGAAGAAACTAACAATAATAATCTTAAGTTTAACTAACAAAATAACATAAGTAATTATGTAAAAATGCAATGTAATGCAAGGAATAAAAGGCTTTTTTATTTTATTTTTTTATTCAGAAAATCAAGCTGTACCCATGGTCTACCTAGTTATTTGTATCTATGTTGTTATAATGTTTACGCATGGCAGGCGAGTAGCTGGCTGACATCTGAATATTTTTCTAACCAGTAAAATTATTTTGTAGATAACAGAAACTGACTACATTTGCCGGGCATGCTGCGCCCTTGCTGTTTCGCAAATAAGTACAAGTGGGCTAACTCAGACGACAAGTGTAACTCGTCCACTTGGTCACACCCTAGTGTATTGCCTGTGTGTGGACGGTCCATATTGAGGAGACCGAGCTTTGTCGTCCTACGTGATAATCCAACACTAATTCAAGAACAATTACTTAATGTCATACATACAGGATTTTTTAAGACCACGAGAGGTCACTGTCCAAGATAAAGTGTGTCAGCCGTGCTGGTTGTGAGCCCGAAGAATAAGAAAAAAAACAGCCTATCTTTTCTGATACCCACCAGCAAGATGATCAACCTGAACCTATTCTCCGTGACACCCACAAGCAAGATGACCAAGCTGAACCAATTCTCCATGACGCACACCAGCAAGATGACCAACCTGAACCAACTCTCCATGACGCACACCAGCAAGATGACCAACCTGAACCAATTCTCCATGATGCACACCAGCAAGATGACCAACCTTGACCAATTCTCCATGACACCCGGACCTTAATCTCATATTGTTTGAAATGTTTAAATAAATAAATAAATAATGCTGGACAGTTCACACAACATTGGATTAACTACCCTTCAGCAACGTAGAGAGCGTGGAGACCTAATAGAGACCTACAAGATCCTAAACAACCACTACAGTATACCAGAACTATCACAGACACTATATACCATGAACAATAATATAGGACTCAGAGGACACTCGCTGAAGCTGCAACGCGGGCCAAGTACCAGCAATCCGAGGATGCACATATTGCCTAATCGCGTCGTGCGCACTTGGAACCGGCTACCAGACTCAGTGATCAGTGCCCCCTCACTGAAATCTCAAAAATAGACTTGACAAACATTTAAAGTGCACTGATAAGGACTAAGATATACACGAATCAGCTCCGAGAGCTGCCTTTGTATTATAAATAAATAAAAAATAAAAAAACTAGCCCCAAGCTAAGCAAAGCTTGTGTTATGTGTAATAGACAATTGATATACTCTTCATACAATATATTACATAGATAGATATTTTTTATTATACATAGAAAATACCCAGAACACCCGGAACAAATATCTGCAGATCTGCAGAACAAATATTTGTTCCGAGGCAGGAATCGAACCCGCAACCTCGTGCTTCGCAGGCGAACTGTCGCCCGCCGCGCCACAGAGGTTGTCATTTAATAGTTAAAATGTAACTATTAAATGATAGGTACTGAATCATATAACTTTGTGAAACCACTATTTTATTGCTTTCTTTTATTAGGGTTCCGTAGTCGAAGACAAGGAACCCTTATGGATTCGTCATGTCTGTCTGTCTGTCTGTCCGTGTATGTCACAGCCTTTTTTTACCGAAACTATAAGATCTATACTGTTGAAACTTGGAAGGTAGATGTATTCTGTGAACCGCATTAAGATTTATACAACTTAACAAAACTTAACTTAACTTACAATTTAAAAAAAAAACAATTATTTTTGGAGTTACCCATACTTAGAAATGAAACTCAATTTTTTTTTCCATTAAACCTATACGTGCGGTGTATGTATGGATAGGTCTTCAAAAATGATGATGTTTCTAATAAAAAAAAAACTAAACTGAATAGTTTGCGCGAGAGTCATTTCCAAAGTGGTAAAAAGAGTGTCCCCCCCCCCCCCCCCCCCCCGTAACTTCTAAAATAAGAGAATGATAAAACTAAAAAAATATATGATGTACATTACCATGTAAACTTTCACTCAAAATTGGTTTGAACGAGATCTAGTAATTTATTTTTGAGGTTCCCCATAATTAGAACTGAAACTAAAAAAAAAAAAAAAACCTACACGTGTGGTGTATCTATGGATAGGTCTTCAAAAATGATATTGATGTTTCTAATATATTTTTTTTCTAAACTGAATAGTTTGCGCGTGAGACACTTGCAAAGTGGTAAAAAGTGTGTCTTTCCCCCTTAACTTCTAAAATAAGAGAATTATAAAACTAAAAAAATATATGATGTACATTACCATGTAAACTTCCAACCAAACTTGGTTTGAACGAGATCTAGTAAGTAGTTTTTTTTTAATACGTCATAAATCGTAATCCATCCAGGAACTTTTATATTATGTTACTTGCTGCTACGGAACCCTTCATGGGCGAGTCCGACTCGCACTTGGCCGCTTTTTAGTAAGTATCTTCCTAACTACCTACCAATCTGCTTAAGACTGCGTTGATTGTTGCACGCGTGCAAGGATATAAGTATCATACACATTGGTCATTTACTAAAACTTTTTTGGTCAATCTTAATCTGGGTATCCGCGATACAAGCTTGTCCTAGTGCGGAGCCCATTGTAATGTTATCATATAGCCTCTATTATTTGTAAATAAAAACATTTGTATATGTATTATTTTGTTTTATTACGTTCTCTATCCATTTGAGCAACTTTTCACGTATTCCAAAGTGATCCAGCTTATACACATGGTTGGTATGAAAAAATACATTATAAGTTTTGCAAGTTATTTTGGTGCCATAATCATGTTTGGTTAACTAATGTTCTCAGCATTGTGTGTTCGGCCAACATCTATGTTTGCTGTCTAGTTACTAGAGTCATAGTACATTTCTTCCATCTGAGACCTGGGGGACATAAAAAGTATGAGTATACATACACTCGGCTACTAGCAATAGCATCAGTGCAAACTGGAGTTGGAGTGTCCAGGGGACCGATTCAGATATTGTAGGCATAATAATATAGGTACTCTACATTTTCTGTAAACGAGTAGGCTAATATAATAAAGGTATTATAGTTATGTAATCCTTCAATTTACATCCAAATTACTGTCAAATTATCTTTCAATTATTCTGACTCATTAGAAGGTAGCACGAGCCTGACCCAAACTTATGTTCACATACTACATAGCCCAAAGTGGAGTTTAAAATATCTGCCCAAACAGAAATTAGCATATAAATAAATAAATAAATAAATAAATAATGCTGGACAAGTTCACACAACATTATCTAGCCCCAAGCTAAGCCAGAGCTTGTGTTATGGGTACTAGATAACTGATATGAATGATGACTGATGTGGATTTAAATTGGTTTCAGAATAGCATATAGTGTATAGCTTATAAGTAACTATAAGATAACTGTAAATCCTGGATTAATAAAAAAAAAAATACTTAATATAAACCATTGCATGGTAACAAATCTCAGAAATATATCAGCAGCATGGATAAATGATTCCTACATTAAATACCAATAATAGCCCAGTTTGTAGGGAGATAAAAGATAGTAACCAGGCTGTAGGTAGGTTTTCTAAGGAATTGACTTAGCAGGATAGCTGTAGGTTTTCGGTTAGTGTACCAATATAGGTATTTATATATAAATAGGTACCTACCACTGTTCGTAAGGAGCTTACCATATCAAGGCACTTACATTGAAAGAAGTACAATACTCACATTAGAATCGCAAAGACTTCTCATGGAACCGATTCATTCTAATCCAAAATTGGTTTGTTTTGTTGGAAAATGAGGAGGTCGCACGCATTGAGTTGAGAGTTCTGGCTAAATACAATACAAAACTGTCAAGGCATGCAATTTTTAACAAAAACAATTGTCGATAATCTGAAAATATTTTTAAAACTAATATCACATTTTTTTGTTTACGTTTCTTCACTTATACAGACCTACAAGGGTCATTTGGCACGTCTTGTAGCCGCCATTGTGGTGCTGTTTGAATTGTTTGATATTAGATTTACAAGATGGCGGCGTTAGTTCTGAAGCCCAATTCTCGTAATAAAAAATAGTCAAATTAAAGTTCGGATCATGTTACGATCTAGTGTCGAAGTCACAAACGTCAAAAATGGTATTCTGTTCACCTGACAATACAACGCGGAATGTGATTATATCGAAATGTGACTGTAACTTGAATGTTTCAAAGTTCTGAGAATTCTCTCTTTCACTCTTTTCAATTATTATATAGCACTATCCTACTCTAATATACGGTCGCAAAAACCGAAAGTAGATTATATTGTTGTTATGAGGGAGCAGAATACCAATTTCTCAGTCAATTTACAATACAATCTCGTTTCGGTGTTCTTGCAGTGTGGTTATAATATAAATAAGAGAATTGGGCTTCTGATTTCGGCGTCGTGCCAAACGATCCTTGTAGGTCTGTTCTGTACGTACACTGCGCTGCGTTGACCGAGCACAGAATAACTATAAAAATGACAGTAACAGCGCAAAGCATAGGATGTCAATTTCAAATGCACCGATCGACAATGCTCTAATGGATGCCGGGCTGTTTTTACTAGATCAGATCAATATTTTCAAAAAATTATTTGATTTTTTCACGTAGTTTTATAAAAAATGTAATGATGGGAATTTCATTGGCTATTCTCATACTATCCAAGGGTATTGTTTTTATGGAATGTCGCAGCGCAGGTACGCGGTCGCCATGACTCTTTGATAGCTTTTCTGTAATTATCCGTGTTATCCGGATATCCGAATACTTAAGTTCACTACTATCCATATTATCAGGATAGTAAAAGCTTACGGATAATGCAAGCCCTAGTCCTATTCAATCCAAATTATGTCAATGTTCAATGATTCAATGATGTGTAGGTTATTATCTCGATCGGCCCGCGGGCTAAGTGAGGTGTGGGCTAAGTTGACCATAGAAAGTAAATATTTTTAGAAGTCGGTAACAAAGGTAAATATATTATGTAACCTAAATTGCGTGTATTAAGCGAGGTCTCAGTTCGGGGCGAACCACTGGTTAGGTACTTAAAGTACAAATACGTACTACTAAACATATAATCTGTGCTAATACTAAAACCAAACTGAACCCATGAAACAACAACTATATAACAAAAATAGCAAAAAGACAACGTCACGCGGTGTTCCCAGGCGGTCACCCATCCAAGTACTGACCGCGCTTTCAGACGAGAACCGGTGTTTTCAACGTGGTATGGACGTTGGCGACAGAACAGCCAAATAATTAAAGCACACTCGGGTTAATGACGTCACAACTCAGAAAAAAAAAAAACTAAATAAGCAGCAAAAAGCCAACGTCACGCGGTGTTCCCAGGCGGTCACCCATCCAAGTACTGACCGCGCCCGACGTTGCTTAACTTCGGTGATCGGACGAGAACCGGTGTTTTCAACGTG